>JAWWMP010000081.1:63012659-63156961 GCA_035047865.1 Dendrocincla tyrannina
AAGAAATTATGGGAAAGTGCTGGTGTTAACTCTTCTTCCAGTTCAAGAAGGGGTAACTGGAACAAAATCTGGAGACTCTTCAAATATTCCATCTTGATATTTTGAAAGAACATTTTCCCCCCCACGTTCTAATGTATACAGATTAGTTCATTTTCTATTGAAAAGGTCAAAATAATTTCAAGGCACTTTAAATTATCAAAGCAGGTTCTTTCCTTAACCAAAACAGTGGTACACAAACTTTTTTGTTTTCAACTTTTTTCATCCCAATTTGGGATCAGAGATGTCTTTTGAAAATCTTCACATGAAGGGAAAACTATTTTTGTACATTTCTGTTGCAGTTAAAAACTTCTGAGAGACCTTCTTTTATTAGCTAAAGTGAGGTCCCATGCGGCATGAAGCAAGGAAGGTTTTCTTTGCCTGCATTGATAATTATCTCAGCAAAAAGAATTAGATTCAGCATGAAAGAAGAAGAAGCATACAGTAAGGACAGTTCCCCAACCTGCTACTGTCTTGCTTTATCTCAGAAAATATTCTTGCTGTCTGTGCCTCAGCATCCTTATTGTATTGTTACTATGATGTGTAGCATGGAAAAACGTCACAGACAGAGATCTTCACGTTTGTTTGGCAACATGTGAATGGTTTTTATGTGCTTCTATTTGTGCTTGCAAATCCTCTCTGCCATTTCTACCCATTCTCTTATATTTTTGCTACTTTCTTGCTTCAGTTTCTGTCAAAAATCAAAGGAGTTCAGGTAGCTATGGTGTTCCCTGAATTTTTAGTGCCGATTGGTTGGATCATTCAAAAATTATCACATGATAAAATGTTACTGAATTTTATGTTCATTTCTCACTCAGTTTTATAGAACCTGGCTTTTCCCAGATTGATCCTTTTGGGCTGGGGTGAAAACTGAAAACTTTCAACATTTGTTCACGATATCTGGATCTCTGACAGCCCATGTGGCAATTGCAGATGCATCCATTCAACTGTACAGTCTTGCTCTACAGCACATGAGAAGGGACTCCCTTGTGCCTGAGATATGTTAAATCTATTGTGTGTGGACTAATAGCCTTCAAATGTACAAGAAATCTGGTACTCTCTAGATGCCCCACACATGCAGCTCCATGGGACAGTATTCCTGGAGTACTTTCTTGGTTGTTGAATTGAGTGTGTTTATGCTCTGCAGAACATGCAAATCTGTTTCTTATGAGAAGCCCAAAAGATATGAATACCCTAAGCAGAATGGCTGAGATTATTTAATAGAGAATGAAAAATATCTTAATGATTTTTAATTTTTTTATTAGTTTTTTTTTTTTATTTTATTTTACAAAGTCATAGAGATCTGAGATACTCTTAGGCAGTGATTTTCATTCTGCACAAAGAGCTGCATTTTCCAGTATGACTCTCAGGAGATTTATTACTATGATCTGCTTGGGGGCTAATTTCCAAATCATATCACTTAATCTATGTATGAAAAACCAGCCGCAAACAAATCACATTGAAATCAGGATTTCTTTGGTTTCTGGAATTATGGCTTAAAGAATCTGCCAATGTGAGGTTCTCAAATGCTGTTTAATGTTGTGAATCTCACGGACTTTTGTGCCATGCTGAAAATGCAATATATGACCCATATGCCTTCTCTGTCTTTCCTTTTCTTTCTAACTTCATGTTGGACAGAAATACCAACTGATGAAATAGCAGAGACAATTATAAAGTTCCATTGCATAGACTTAGATGGCCCTAATATACACATTATAAGTCTTGATCAAAGGATTTGCTGTCAGGCGGAGTGTTGACTAACAGGCCAATGATTGGAAACAGCTTTTCTTCCAGCCTGGATTGGGTGATAATAATGTGAAAAGAATGGAAGCTCTAAGAGCTCTTTCAGTGCCCATGTTGGAGCAAGCATGGAAGCCTCTTATAGAATAAGAGAGACTGGCTTTTTCAGAGAATAGACCATTACTAGGGGAGCAAAGGCAGAGAGGACCCTGGCTTGCTGAAAGAAACTCTAACCTAAGTCAAAGGAGTGGACCAGAGTGGCAAGGATGTGTAGAAAGGCTGATACATTTAGGCCTTTTAGAGCTCATTTTCTTTACCACTGTGTGCCCCAGGAAAGATGCATCATTGACACAGACCAGTCACAAAGCTGGTGTTCTGCAGTCTGGGAGGTTAGACCTGATCTGAAAAGAGGTTAAGGCAGCTGGGCTGCATGCATCTCATTTTTCTGGAGGTCTTGCACAGAAAGTATGCCAAGAGAGGCCAGGGAAAGTAATGTTAATTTTCTCTCCTAGCAATGCGACACAAGATCACTGAGACAAAGAAAGAACGCCAGGGGTAATTTGACAATTGACACATCAAGGCTTAGAGGCTATATTAAAAGAACTATTAGACATGTCAATTAATTTTCCTTTGCCTCATTAATGAGCATCTGAGCTATGCATCTTCTGTTTGAAGCGGCAAGTAATCATTTTTCCAGGAACCTTCATGCTACGACAAGTCACAGCCCTCTTGAGACATACATGAGACAGGGCATAATATAGTATGATTATTGTTCCTAATTTCATGAGTGACTCTAAACTTTCAAATTGAAGGGAAATTTAATATTTATTTTGCATGTTAAATGATGTCTCTGAAAAAAAGGAAACCTATGCAATTCAACATTTTTTAAAGCACCAGCCTGTTCCATACTTTTAATTTGATTCTTTTGCAGTTAACTGAATTTATTCACTAACTCTAGTCCCAGATTCCAATCAAAGTCCCAAAAGAAGGAAGGGGGAAAAAACCCAAACCATCCCATACCCCAAAACCAAAGCCAGAGCACACTCTTTCTTTTGCTATGGGAACTATGAAGTTGCTGACAACCTTCATTATATGCAACAGCCAACTTCTGACATGCTCAGCAGTGAGTCTCATGACCCACAAACAGAAAGCCAATCTAAATCACGGAGTGGTTGTATTTGTCTTTTGTGTCTAGAAACCCGCTGCTGGAATTTGCTGAGTGCTTCTAAAAATGTAGCAGAAGGTTCACTGTCAAAAAGCATTGTCTTTGTAAATTTTACCTTTAAACCTTAAGCCCAGCAAGCAAAAACTATTTAATAAGCAAACAAAAAAACCCCCACCAAACACAACTAAACCACCAAAATCTCTTAATCTTTTTTTTTTTTTTTTGGTACTGATTTGAAGTCTTTAACTGAAAGAATAACATCAAATATGACCTGTGAACAAATTTGCCTTAGGTTAAAACTGAACAAAATAAAAAAAAAAAAAACAAAAAAACCCAAAAAAAATTGTGTTAAAAAAATTAAGGCTATGCAACTAAAATATCACTTAAAAGATACTAGATATGAAAAATAGAATTTTAGTCTAAGTGTAAATTCTGATGCATTGTGGATCAAGTAAGTTTTAGGTTGATATAGGTTATAAATAAAGAAAAAGAGGCTATAAAATGTTGAGAACCTGAGAGAGCATTATTGTCTGAACGGAAGAGTTTTGACAAGGGTAGGTTTGTCCAGCTGAGGAAGACCTGACTATTTGGTAGATGCTTCTATTTGAATGACTTTTGAATTGCATTGAATCAAAGGAGCACAGTCTATCACAACCCAGGGAATTCTTGTCTGAATTCAGACCAGTAGTGGGAAGCCTGATGGGTCTAAGGTAATGGGATTTTGTCCTCTAGGATTATGTTTGTCTTTATTGTAGATAGAAAGGTAGAAAATTAAGAAGTGTTAAGGCTGATTGGCAAACTGACTGACCCCCTTCTCTTCTTCCAATAATCCAGCCTTTTAGCAGAACAAGGGAACTCTAAAGCTTAAATTAAGAATCACCTCTGTGGTGACTCTTGAAGGTTATTTAAGTGGTTTTTACCTTTGTTGTCTGGATGAACCTGGCTCTTTAAAAAACTGCAATATATCTTTCAGGTATTTGGAGTTCTTTGATGAAAAATATAAAGGTTCCAAGAAAAAACAGAATCATATCTCTGTAAAAACAGTTAAAAATAATATTTTCTGCGAGTTTAAAAAAATAATCTTTCAACAGCTTCAATAGACTGTATATTTTACAAATGCACTTTCAGACAAATATATACACAAACCCCCCCCCCCCCAAACAAACAGAGGAGTTAATTTGCATGGTAAGTTCAATACCTGCCAACTGTTGTTTATCGGAGACAGCAAAATAACGAGGCTTTTGTTCTGCCCAAATGCATCACGCTTCTGTTTCGGAAGCTTTGGTCTAATGGCTCCTGAACATTGGGGTTTATTTCTTAGCCAGGCAATTTAGGAAGGCAAGGTATTTGCAGCAAGTAAGGCTGCCTGACACTGTTCCTCTAGTAACTTCTGAACCTGTTGGCCAAGGGGAGTAGAGTAGAAGGGAAGTATCTCAGTTATTACCCCCACAGAGAAAAACACTCAACAGAAACCTCCTAGAAAGTCAGTTCCCCTGTTCCTGAAAATCCTTATTATATGAGTGAAGTCTCTCAACTGAGTCTCCTTTAGATGGTTGCCTTTTACAAACTATGCATGGAGGGGATAAGTAGCATGATACTTCTTTATATTGGAACTGAAGGAACAAGCCTATTGACATTTTTAGTATGTGCCCCTTCTTTACTCTTAAACAAAACTTTCTTTTGGCTAGGGATGTAAAGTCCAAAATATCCTGGTGCCAGTGAAATATTAGATTATTTTCTTTATAAATGCTTTGCTTGGTTGTTCTCTTTCAGTCCAATGAAATTGCAATCACCTAGGAGCCATACCAAAACCTCTTTGAAACTGCAAAGATTCCTATGGGTGTTGATTAGCTGTGTGTTTTTGCAAGTCAGTTTTCATTCTTAAAGGGATGTGTCTTTTCTACATCTTCACTTTCTGCTCTCTTAGTAGATACAGCTTTTTCTGATGGTGCTGATGTCTTAGGCCAGCACACTGTGGAATCTCTCTCTCCTGTCTCTATAGATTTTTAAATTAATGTATCTTTTTTGTAGGCATAGTGTCTTTTTTGTACCCTAACATCCTTTACCTACCCCTCTGCTTCTTGTTATTCTCTGATCCTGTTGTTTCTCATGGTTGACACTGCTTTGTGTTTTGGCTTATACTGGAGTCACTTGGGTGCATCTGGGACAGCAGTTTTGAACATGTCTGAGAGGAAATGCCCCCAAAGGAAAACATTTTTATCTAGAGCACACAGAAAACTCATAATGAGTTTATTATTACATTGCATTTGCAGTATTGAAAAGCAGCATTTCTACCAGGAATAGGATGTCATCTGCCTCATTTGCACTTTTTTCTTATTTTTTTTTTTTACACTTTTAGAACTATGCTTTACTATGGTGCTGTAATTAGCAGAAAGTTTCAGGATTTTTTAGCATCAGGCAGAAAGATTTGCTTCTCATAGCAAATGTCCCCTTTGGGAAGGAAGTTTCAGATGAAGAGCATTTCACTGGATCAATAGATGACACCAATAGAAAAGGAAGCTGACATTTGTCTCGCCGTGTCTTACATGCAGCTATGGGCAATAGAGGAAAGTATGTTATCTAGAGATTGCCTCTGATAAGGGGATATCCCTCAAACTCCCAGTGCAGCTAGCAATCACACATTGATTTTTGAGAAACAAGCTGTGGCAATTTTTAAATTTCTGTTTTATACTGTGGAACCAGAGGAATAAAGCCATGTCTTCACATCGAAAGAAAATTTGTGAAATTCCTTTCCAAAGGCAGCCAGGCAGCCTATTAAAACACTACTTGCACACCTTAAACACTGCTAGTATCCATTATGTCATACACTATAATAAATGGCAAGGAGAGCACTGCACAAGGAATTACACAGTTTCTCTTTCTTTCTTTTTCTTTCTTCCTATGTTTTATTTTAAACGAGGGAGACCTGATTTCTGTAAACAACCCCCTAAAGGTACTCCCTTACCAATAGCAGCCCACTGTAAAATAGATAAGGTTCTCATTATGGATCCTCCATGTCTTGATCATAATTTCTATCATGGTTGACATTCTGGTCCAGTTATATCAGGTACATTCTGTGTAAGTCCTTTAGAAGACCAGGATAAAACCCTGCTGAATGCAGGATCATTTTGCCTTGGGCAGGGAGTTAGTCAAAGTGCACATAGTTCAAGGTGGATTTCGAGTCAGATTCTGCAGTACTGGGACATTCTGAAAGAAATATTTTTGAATTGAACATAGCTCAGAAGGAATTAAATTAGTTCTTTAATGCTTGGTTTTTCTCCAGAGCCATCAACACAAATTACTTTCTAAAATAGGCAGCAAATATAATAACACAGCATTACACTGAAAAGAAAAAGTTAATACTGTTATTACGTGATGCATTTTGTTTGACTAAATTGTATGGATAATTTCCACCATAATTTCAGTGGTGTTTATAAAGATCTTTTAAAAAGATTTCAGTTGAACATTTTCTATAGCTGTGTTTTTCATAAAGTAATTGAATTTCAGATATCTGTACAGTGTATCAGTTTTCTCATCTTGATAACTGTTTAATGGTGTTTTAAATATAATAGTATCCTAGAGTATTTTGCATATGCACATAACTCCCTTCTTTTCTAAGGCTCTTAAACATTTAGTTAAGCTGGCCTAACATAGATTTGCTTCCTGGAGAAAACAGGTTGTATTAAAGCACAAATGTTTTTTTTAGTGAGCAGTGTTATAGCATCCATCGTCTGCCCAAACCTGGTGTTGTTCTCTTTTATCAAAAACTTGAAGAAGAGTTCTTCCAAAATAGTTTGTTATATACATACGTGTATATATATGTGTGTGTGTGTGTACATAGATATACACATATATGAATAGTGTATACCTTGTAAATACTCTAGACAATTTTCTGTTTGTGAGATTTCCTTTTTTTAATGTATTGCATTATTGGTGTAGTTGCATGAATTGCCTTATCTACCCATGTTTAAATCCATAAGGATTTCTTTTTAACTGTATTCTAATTGGTGCTACCTGGGTCACGTCATACTTAATTATCCATGGATTGCTGTTCCTGAGTCAAACACTTCTGTTCACGGATATGTTGCTGCACAAAATAATAAAAATAAAAAAAAATAGTAATAGAAATAAAGTAAAAAAATAATTTCCACTGTCAAGATTTCTCTAAATACATGTCCCATTGTTCCCCCAGACTCTAGCTATTTTTTTCCTGCTTAGTTCTTTGTAAAATTTGCTGTGAAAAGGGGAAGGACATTTTTTGTCAAGTCAATGCAGAAGCTTCTAGAGATCTGACTGGAATAACACTAATGGTGTTTTATAGACATTTTAATGTACAAACTTACACCAATAGATTTTTCTTTCATCTTTATGCCCACCTATTCCCATGGTGCATGAATATTACAAATCTGCACATGAAGTGAGAGGTGCATTTGATTTAACAATTGACATCCCAACTTCACCACTTTCACACACATGCAATGCAATTGTGGCAAGAGAAGCAATGCAAGCAGGCAGGAATTCAATTTCTGTTTCAGCCTGTTGCTGTGAAAACCAGATGGAAGTCAAGGGACTCTGACTTGTGGCTTGTCTGTCTAAGATGAAGTTTCATCACTGTGCAGCCAGACAGAATGAGGTCTTTCTGTGTGGCTGTACGGGGGACCAGGATGTGCTGTGTGTCTTCTGCCTGCCCTGCCCACAGCAGCCCCAATTGTGTTGGTTCTCACTGAAGGAAGGTGGCTGTTTGGCTTCAGACCCATGCTCCTAGTGTGATGCTGCTGCTAACTAAGCACAGGATGAAAAAGATCAAAGCTGTGCTTCTTTTTTTTTCCCTAATCCACTCCACAAGACTTTTCTTATTTTGAAGCTTCATCACTCCCTGCTACGATGTTCACTGGTAAGCTCACCTGTTTGCTTGGTGGAGTTTCAACTGGTACTGGATTGCCATTTTAACTTGGCAACTTCAGAGTCTTGTTTCCCTATGGCCTGCCAGCTAAATTGGTGTGTTACAGATGAATGCACAGCTCACAGATGGTGTTTGAGTGTTTAGTGGCTCTCAGAAGTAGATATGTATTTGGTCAGGAGGAAGATTGCATTTTTCCTCCAGACAGAGCAAATGTCCTTGGGGATGTTTTCTGTGTCAAGGTAGAAACCATTCCACGCATCAGGTACAGGGGACTCTCTTAGCTTAAGCAGGAGCCCTACCTACATATATATGTGGATTTCTTTTTCTCCTGGGTAGGGTACAGTGCTCTCCTATTAACGTAAATGAAAAGCTTTTTATCTGGATTCTCCTGAATATCTGTAGATGTTTTAAGTCTAACATTTCTCCTCCTGTAGTTTTCCATTTCTTTTTTTAACTGAGACGAGCTTAAAGGTGTATTTATCACTCTGATAACACTGTAAACTTCTTCTCCAGGTCCTAAACACTGTTTTATAGTTCATGCATGAGGTTGAGCATTCAGCATTACTTACTGGGTGAGCAGCTTCACAGACAGTGCTGTGTTTTTTTGAGATCTATGCCTCTGCTGACTCCTTGCATCCTCCCCTGTGTGGGTTGTGTCTTTTTCTCATTCATTCATTGTCGTCTTATTTACTTAAAGCAGTCAGAGGGCAAGAAGTAGGGGAGGAGTTACATGCTTTCTTTTGCTTCTTGACTGGCCTTGTCATGAGGATGAATAACAGAGGCTGTCTGCTGCCTTTTGTTCCTTTCTAGAGTGAAATATAAAACAGAGCTTCTTAAAAGTTCTGAAAGCTGCACTCGAGTTTCCTTGCTTCATGTTTGTACCCATCCAGAGCTGGAAGCAGCCAAACTGGAATATTTTAACAAAGTCTGTTCCTGTAAGATTTCCAGACTGTTTTGCCAAGCCAATAGGCTCTTGAAAATGCAGTTAAGCATGAAATAGGCAAAGTTTTAGTTGTCTACCTAAACTGCAGGCCTGATGATAATAATTTGGATTTTGTCATTTTTGCTTTGTCATTGTCAGATGCTGCTCAAAGCTGAAATATGCAAAGCTTTGCCAGCTCTCTACAAGGAACCACACTATCCTCCAGCACTATTGCCACTCTGCTTAAATTTTGTGATTCTTTCTTCCTCCAGTGCTTCCTTCCCCAGCTTGGTAAGAAATCTCTTCATGTGAATGTCTCAGTTAATTCCCTCAGTAATTCTTAGTTAGCTGAAGCTGGGAGATGGGCTCCTCCACCAGCCTAAAACTGTTGGGTAAGGGGTCTGCTGAGAACATGAATCTGCTGCTGTGTGCCAATTTTCTGTTGTCACAAACTCTTTTATAGTGAAAGCTGAGTGTCCACCATTTTCAGGCTAGCACAGCTGTATCCAGAGGAATATGAGGCTGTCAGCACTTTCTTCCCTTCCTCTTTAATGAACATGCCTTGGCCCACTGACCCACAGTGTCCATCCCCCAGTATGGAAGAACACAGTGGTCCCTCCAAGGCAACAGCTGAGCCAGCATATAACCCCACGAGTGGGTTGGGGGAAAAATTCAGCTGATTTTATTTGTTCTGGCTCCTGGCTATGCACATGATACAAACACACCTAGGCTGTTTCTAATCCAGAGTTTACTGCCTGCTGGCCATCTCCTGTGAGCTGGCACAGCCTGGATCTTGGAAGGAACTGCTTGGTGGGGCAGCGTCAGTGTTTCTGGGAGCATTCACATTCGTGTGTCATGTTCTTTGCAGTAAACTAAGGCAATTATTGCTATTACTGAGCTACCATTTTCCTGTTTGGCAAGAATGTTTAATTCTTAAAGCAATCCTTCAGTGTTTTTGGATTTTATATGCTTCTGGCAGGTTTTTTTTTTCCATCACATGTGCACTGAAAAAAACCCTGTCATGATTTTCAGTGTTTCTTCCATACCATGGTTTTGGATTTTTCAGTAAGCTGTAGAAAAAATTATCCTATAAACATTTGTATGTTAGGGTACTGCCTACTATCCCCTCAGATCTTTTAGCACCTCTCTTATAGCAGATAGCCCCTAGACAACCCTCATAACTCTTTGTGATACCCACTTTCTTGGTGCTTGCAAGCTGAAGAATATGAAGCATAGGTGTGTCCTGCAAAGAGACAAGAAGAAACAGCATCTCCATTGTTGGTGAATGTTCTCCCTTGCTTATATTCACTTTGCATACAAATAAACAAAAAAGTAATATTTTATTAGGAATCCAGTGGATAGAATAATGGACTGTAACTCAGCAGAGCTCGGTTCACAGCTCTGCCGTTGGCTTATTGGGCAAGTCATTTGTGTCATCACCATAGAGCCTGGGATAAAGACAATTTCTTTGTAACGCAGTACGAGCTTTGAAAAGGAAAAATATTATGCAGAAGGAATAACAATAAAACCCTTCTAATGATAACAAAATTTTATGTTTTATGTATATGTTTATGTTGTGCTCAATGGAATGAACCATATTCTCTTCTGCCTCATGCTTTATCAGTGGTGCTTCTAACTGGTTTCCATTTGAAGGGCTACAAGTGTTAATTTTAGATTTGCCTTCAGATATAGGTGTGATTTTCCCCTGAAAGTGATAGCATTTCATTGTAGTAGCATGGGCAATATTTCCTGCATCTTTATTTCTGCTGATAAGCCATGAAGAACTTAGCACTAAGTTTAAATACCTACCATTTAGGGGGATGGTGAGGAGGGACCTTTTATATTTGCGAATTGAGGAAATACATTGCACCGACTCTTGGGCTGTAAGGACTGTGTGAGATTCCCTGAAAGTGATTTGCATAAGGTAGTAATTGGTGTCTGCATTTGCTCTTTAAATCTTCTCTGTCTCTATGGGTGACAAAGAAACATTTATTTTGCCTTATTTTATGCAATGTGAATAATAGATACATTCAGGAGTGGGTCCTGAATACCTCAGCTGGTATATCCCAGTGTAGCTTGGGATCTACCCCCACCATCCGTTCTAAGTGCCAGCCTTGCAGTGCATTATACAAATGCTCACCGTAGTTTGTCAGCAACAAAACTGTCACCCAACAGTACACACTGCCTTCTATCAGCCATTACTGTTCTGTCATCGTCATCAAGTGTAGCTTAAGAGAATCTGTGCATCGTTTCTTTCCTTCAGAACAATTTCCATTGAAATAATTGACCTGCTTTTATGGTAATTTGGTCTTTGCTATTTGTTACTGCAGCATTTCTCAAAGAAAAATGCAAAACTAATGCCCTAGAACAGAAACATTCAGCCGAATTACTTACCAGTAATCCAAGGAATCATGGATAAATCCATTGCTCAAGTGGCTTCTCATTTGGAACTTTATATAGTTTTCACCCAAGGGTTGAGATTTGGAGGGTTTTTTGGTGGGGGAGGGGTTGTTTGGTTTTTGAGAGGTAATACTCATGCTCTCTGCCCTACAGCAACTTTATGTAAATCTCTTCTGAAAACTATATCTGCCAGCACCATCACTCCACCCTCAAGCTTTCAGTACCAACACCAGTAAAAAGTATTTAAAGGGGCTGTTTCCACTTGTTTGGTGCATTTCATTTCATGTTTCTGCCTCTTCCTTTCTTCATTTTTCAAAAAAGTGAATGAGAGAGATGATGTAAGTCCTGTGTTTTGAAGTGGCAATCAGTAAACAGCCTTATAACATGATTAATGAGTACTCAGGAATAGTTTGCTGAGACTTACAAGTGAGTTGGAGTAAACTGAATTTGTTTTAAAGTAAATGCAGATATTCCAGTTATGGACTGGGACCTTCCCTGAGTCACTGCATATGTTACATTTCCCACCAATTTCTACCATGGGCTGATGGTGTTACATAATCACAGGGAAGTACAAGCCATCACAGAAGTGACACTCAGGATCTGGACTTCCAACAAATTAAACAATAAAGAACACTTTAGTTTCCATTTAAAAGCAGGAAGTTATGATCAAGGTGTTTGATGGAATTCATAAAGTCTTAAAAAAAATAGTTGCTGTGCTAAAAATAAAAACTATTTGATTCTACCAATGGATTTGATTTCTTTTACCAAGTGAGCTTGGCATTCTGTGGAGTTCCTGGGCTGCTATTGCTTTTTCAGAGGAAAGATGCAGCCAGGTAGAGACATCATAGATGTTCCTCTGCTTGTTTAAGCAGGGTCATTGCATGGAAGGCTTTTGGGTTTGATAAGTGAGCATATTCTGAATTTCTCTACTTCCATTTAGAAGTTTACTGAGTAGATGGATTCTTGTGGCTGAGAGAGCCAGCATCTCAGCAGGAATGAGGTATTAGCTCTCTTTTAACCTCTTGAAAATGGAAGCAGTCTAGGGAGCAATGAAGCAATGAAAGCACAAGTTGAATATTTTCAGTGCTGCCTAAACCTTAGGGAAGTTCCATAACCACAGTTTTTGTGGTGTGCTCACGATACTTACACAAGCAGCTTCCACACAATGAGTGACAGAGCGGGAGCAAATGGAGCATCCATGGAGCTCCTGTGAAAGTTAACTCACCTTCCCAATCCCGTGTATTGGTCACTAAAGTTTTTCAGCATTTCTCCAGGACTGCTCCAGGATTGCAGTGAATGAAAGAGGACTCAGTATTTTCAGTGCTTTGATCTGTGTGCTCTCCTTCTCCTTCTGTGTGTTGGGTTGGAAGGAAGGATTTATGTCCTGAAGGCTTTTACAGGTGTCCCATTGAACATTTAAGTCTGTTCCTTATTTGGAAGAAGCTTCATTTAGTAAATTGAGCCTAAATAATCTAGTAGTAAATGATTCCAGCATGAAATGGGGTGTTGATCTAAATCCAGATTTTTGTGAAAAATACATGGTTGCTTGTGCTCTTGTCACAGAGATGAAGATTGGAAATGATCCCTGTAGGATGTGGATTTCTCAAATGGGTGAGGCTGGGTGGGACATCTGTGTAATTCTGCTTCTTTGGTGAAGGATGAGAAGAGTATTATGAGCTAAGATAGCATTATTTTTATTTTTATTTTTTTTTGCACAAACAACGAACTATTTGGTCTGACTAAAATACCAGTGTGGCTAATCCTGCCCTATTAACTCTCCTCAAGGAGTGAATGCCTCAAGAGTAAATTTTGATGGAAGCTATTAAAGATGACAAAAGTATCTTTATATGAAAGGAAGTGTAGTGCAATCTAGCTGCAGAGTTCAGAGCATTTAGAATTCCGTGGTTATTGTAGTATAATACCACAGTCAATTATATTTCTTATTTTACATTTTTCTTTGTCTCTTTCTCACACAAGCCTAGACTATGAATTCATAACATTAATGAAACAGTGTTGTGATGTTCCTGTAGGCTGCTGTGGGAAAATAATTACAGTATGAGGAAGGTGATTCATGACATGGCCCTAAGTCTCTGAGGTAGGACTTTGTGACTGATTGGGATATAGGCAAAATGGACTGCAATGTCTGAAAAAACCCACAAACCCCCTAACAGATCAACCTACAGTCACTGCAAGGATCACCTGTCTCAGCCCAATAGATGTTTCTGTGAGAAGTTTCGGTGATTTGTACTTAAAACCTTTTAGTGACTCAAAACCCGTTGCTTTTTTGTGGTGTGACTGACAACTTCTCATCCTCTTCTTCAACCAACCAGGTAACTAAAGCCTGAGCCTTTTCATGAGAAAAAGAACTGGCTGACAGCATGCCCTCTCCTACACATGCATCCTGCTCAGCACTGAGGATCAGGAGTAACACAATGCCAAGGCTGGTCTTAAAATCCAGACCTATGGCTAGCAAGTGTGGGTTTATTTCTCCTTCTCATTCAAACCTAGACCAAATTAAGAAACCTTTAAAGTTTATCCCTTGCTATTTACAGTTCTCTTTGTGACTGTTGAAGACAGAAATGTATACAGCTATTTATAGACAGGAAAGTAATTTTAAAAAGTATAAAATATGGTGCAAGTACATCTGTCACTTCTTCTCAAGTCACATGCTACAGTTTAAAAAGCCAGTATGATTTCTTCCACAAAAAGATCTTTATATTTCTGAACTTTCAGGAGCCTTAATCAACATAAATAACAGTCTAGGCATCATGACACCGTATTCAGTCCTAGAGTTGTGCATCTCAGCTGCTTAGTCATTTAAATCGGTGGAAATAAGCATAGCAGTTAGAAGTTTCCAAAGGTCAAAGAAGCTACTGTCTTTTCAGCTTTGAATCAGCTGAGAGACTCCAGTTTCTTGGAAATGTAATGCCAAGGCTGCATCTCTGTATCTTTTTTCCTCCCTCTGCCCCCTTTGAAGCACTATGGTAATTAGTCTAAAGGGCAAATCACACCACACTCAGTAGCAGAAGCCTTTACAGTGCATGTTCCTTTTTATTTTCTCTTTCATTTGAAACTAAAGCGGAGTTTTAGCCCACATTGTGTACCGAAATATTTGACTCAAATGTTCTTACCCAAATGCCAAAAAGCTGTTCACAAGTTTTCAATAAAATTAATGCTTTTCAGTACAAATATGACAAGTTCTTAAGCCATTTTCTCCAAAGGCAAATAAGTGATAAAGTGTTCCTCGGAGAACAATTTGTGAGAAAAAAAATAAAAATGAAAGCAAAAGACTTTTAAAAACTTAATTTTAAGTATGATTTGTTGTCATCTTTATGAAATGGTGGCATGATTCCTGTGACAAAGCCACCTGTCACATCAACTTCCATGAAAAAAATCATTATTTTATTTATTTACTTTTTTACTGTCAGGTGCATTCCATCAAAAGTTGTGATTAGAACCTGTACCAAATTACCTGTATAACAGGACTCTACAGTGTTTTAGCAGCTGTGATTTCTTTTATGTCTTTACGAGTGACTCTGTGTTTTGTTTCCATGCATTTCTAGCTGCCGTCCTGCTGCTGGAATGAAACTGTCCAGGCAGGTTGTGGAGCATTTCCATTTCGTGGCACACACAGCCCTTTCGGAGCTGGGAGCCACACGCTGGTGCTCCAGGGACTTCTGGCTGCTCACACTGCTGGTGGTTTTGCTTTGGTTTGTGAGACTTTACCTGCATTATTTGAGCCAATGGCTCTTCCTTCAGATCATCTCAGTTCCTGTGACAAAGTAAGTCCTACTATTACGCTCTTTTCTCTGTCAGAGTATTTCTCCAAATGGCTTGATTTAAAGCAGTTCCTTTGCACTATGGGGAGAATCAATGGCTAAGACTCATGCTAAGGGTAGGAGCCTCTGCAGAGACTAAGAGAACAAGGACTGCATCCAGATTCCAGGCGATCTAATATGCAAATATAACTCTGAGAGGCCACATTTGCATCTCAGATGAAGGTGTTAGTAATGCAGACTTTAAACCCAGAACACAGTGTGTCCATTTGTGAGTCTTGTGTCATGCCTGCCTCTCACCCCTCTGAGGCACCTAACAGGTGATGTATCTTCCAGAAGAATCATTTATCATTTTGGATAAAGTATTTCAAAATGCCTAAGAAGTGCAGAAAACTGAAGAAGCATTTAAATCATATTTCATGTTACCAAAGTGATCTATGAGTAAAATACTTCTAAGAATTTAACTTTGATATATCAGTTTTACTGTGAGTACTGCAAAGGGCTGACATATTTTAACTATATGATACACTGACTTTAGCTCAGGAATTAGAGCTCTCAAGAGAGTTGCAGGAAAATCATTGCTTGTCATTACCTGACATGAAAAAAACAAAGGATGGAGTCCAACACCACTAGGTGATATATACCCAATTCTCTATGTGTTGCTGTGGGGTTTAAAATGGGTTTGCACAGTAAAAAAAAAAATCAGTCATGCTTAGGGAAGGGACAATTTCTCCAATAGAAACTTTTCTTTTATTCACTCTACAACATTGCACAAGCCTGAGTCAATGAGTAGGAGCCACTAACATGCAACTTTCCAACCTACACCTGCTGTGATAGTGGGATTGATTATTGTCTAAAACTTGAACTGAGGAGATTCTGGACAGTGCTGGCTGGGTATTGTTAAGGTGGTCTTCTAGATCTTAATGCAAAGCCAACCATTTCTCACTTCTGGCCTTGCACAGCCCATTTGGGCTCAGCCAGCTGGTGTTAAAACTTCTGGGAGGCCAAGCATCAAGTCTGTGGAAACAAAGGAAACTCAACAGAAGGAATCAATGCATGAGAGAATGGTGGTCATGTTCAAAGCCACTAGTCACAGCTGTCCCAGGCAGTCAGCTAGATAAAGGATAATGTTCTCGAGCCAAGATGCCCTGGATCAGCATCCCAGTCTGGAGCCGTGTGCCTGAACAACATGAGACTGAGCTGAGCGCTCTCTGCTCCTGCCAAATATTGTGGTAGCACTCACAAGTCAGAAACAGAGTGAAAATCAAACCACTCTACCTTTAGTTAGGAGCAGAATTAAGGCACTTCAACTGTATTGAAGTTTTTGCCCTAAATTTTAGCATGTTTGTTGTTCACAATGCCATGCACTTCCTGTCTATAACAGTGCCAGCAAACTTGCTCGTTGTATGAGCTTTGCAAATCCCACCATCTCATGGTGGCAGGAGGAACATTTCCAATCCCTTTAGACATGATAAAAGCTATGTCTTCCATATCAGATCTTCTGCTTTGTGCAGTGCCCTGGGGTCTGTGCTCATGTTGGTGCATCTGGGAGATAACACCTTCATATAGCTTTTCCTGCACAGTCCCAAGGGCCTGTAAACTGAGAGTCAGAGGTGGTCAAAGGACACAGAGACAGGAGAGGGAGAAAACTTTATTTTTTTGAGTAGCTCCATAGAGTTTTCAGTCAGAGGATTGTGGCCCAGATAGAGAACCAACTTTACAATGCAACATGCATGAGTCTACCTTTTTCTTTTTTCAAATGGTTTGCTTCAGGGGCATAGACAAATGTTCTCCTTTTGCTTGTTTACAGATTCCAGCTCTTCCCTCACACTGTCGAACTGTGCTACCAGAACTCCCTGCTGCACACCAGTGAAGAGTTGGGCATGGTTGTGGTGGGACCCCTAACCTTGAATGCAGGGCTGCTTCTTATGGTCCTGATCAGATGGGGCTGTCAGCAGTGGTTTGACTCATTCCCTTCCTTCTTGTCAAAGTTTATCATAGCTATGGGACTATGGACAGTGCTAGACCCCTTGGCAGTGTTCATAGTGGATTCATTCCTGGGGGTGAGTCACTTAAAATAACTTGGACATGAGAACTTGACGTAGAAGTTTGTTTTATTCAGTGAATCACTGAAAGATATGAAATTCCACCCCTGGCAATGGAACATGAAAGTTAAAAAGAAATTAAATAATAATGTTATACATTACCTTTTTATTAACAAAATTCCCATCTAATGGAGTCACTGTGTTTCTACATAAAATTAAGAGCACTCTACAAGCCATATATGGAGATAAGAAAGTAAATCCACTGCTGGAGTGATTGCATCTGCTTTGAAAAGGATTGCTGCAATTTTGGATGTTAATGGAGATGGGTTAATGAGCAATCCTGATTATTAACGCTTCAGATTTTTCTAAGCCCTGAAACAGACAAAATGAAAAAAGTGGAGGTTATCGTGCATTTCTCTGACATGCAATGCAGTTAATATAATTTGCTGGCACTCCTAAAAAGGCCTGTGAGATCTAAAGATAGACATCTTTAAGGAAAGAGTTTCATCATATGCAAAATCAGGGGAGCAAAGCTCCCAGCTCTATCTGTGCCTATGTATGTGCTGTGCAGCCCAACAGTACTTTGGAGGCTGCCAACTTTTATCACATCCAAGGTAAGTGTCCAGTCTCGTTGAAGATTAATTTCAAATTTGGCTCCCACTGTGTATGTATTACAGGGTCCTTTTGATGGGTGCAGGGTGCTGAGAACTTTTCTGGGGGTGTGGTATTGCTCCTCTTCTGCTCTTGTTGGGCTTTCAAAGTCATCTGTGTTTCTGTTGCTCAATTCAGGTCAAACAGTAACCCACTGTGGATCAGATTTTCTCAAATCTTTTGGTTCCTCGTCTTCTAACCTGTGCTCTGCAGGTGGTTTTTTTTTTTTTACTCTTTACATTCTCTTTCCTACTGCAGTAGTTTTGAAAATTAAAATGCAGCTCTGCCAGAAATTAAGCTGGAGCTCACTTGGGAGGTAATTGCAATAGTTGAAGCATGTGGCAACACACTCGAGTTTTCACTTGGATGGTCTGAATTTATTTATTTATTTTTATATTTCATTGTATGAAACATGCACATAATTGAATTTTAATTGCAATTATTCTGATTGAGATATGTTTTTCCTAAGAGAAAAAAGTGTATTCCTGCAATAACCAGGTTAGAAATATTGAAATGCTTAAAAGGCTTTTTTCCCCCCTCTGGTATATTCATAAAAACTGGAAGAAAGGCTGAGGTCTGCCTTATCTTTCCCACACTTGCATTGAGAAAATCATTACCATTGACTTCAGTGGAATTGTGCTCAGTTCTGCACAGACTGGATCACTTACCAATTTCAAATAGCACTTGTGCAGGGGGAAACATGAGATACAAACAAAGTAACTTAGTTTTTCTTTACGATGTTAAAGAACTACACACCTCTCTGAACTTCAGACTGAAAACTTGGCAGTCTTGCCCACCAAGATTATCTTTGGTAGAAACTCATTTGTTCAAATATTACACAATATACTTTGTGTATCCTTTCCAAAATGAAACTATATCTCTTACATGTGTTTTCATTATTGCATTTGTATTTTTTTTTTCTCCTGGCATTCTTTCAGCAGCTATTTCAGATTTACTTGCCAATCTATTTTAGATCAAACCGTTTTAAAATATTGTGTTGTGGTAATACGAGTTATTTTAGTGCTGGAATTATTTTAGTATCCTAAATGGGCTTAATATTTATGAAAGATGACAGATAGCCCTGGAGAAAAAGTTTCTGTGTTTACTAACTAATGTTTTTTTATTGTTGGGGAAAGGCTATAGAGCAATTGCATATATGGGGGGAGGTTTCAAGTCGCAGTCCAAAACCCTGTGTCAAATGTGTGATTTCAGGTTTGATTTACTGTCAGCTTGTAGAAGGATGTTCCAGCGATCAGAAACACTCTTATGCAGTTCAAGTTCCAGTTCTGCCAGAGCTTTCCTGGGACCCCCCTCACTTAGTCTGTTTGTACCTTCCAAAATGCAGACAGTGACACCTCTTTGGCCAGATGGATATGTGTCATCATAAAACCCACAAACACTGCAAAAGGCTCATGTGATCATCCTTCAGTAGTATGATAAGTGCTTGAGAGAAATGTTGACAAATGTTATTTAAGCAATTTAAAGCGAAGGCACCTTTGTTGGACCATGTCTTTGAGGACCACAGAAGGCATACAGGTTGACAGAATATCTTTGTTGACAAAAAGGATAGGAAAATACAGTTCTCCCATGCCAGTTTTTGCCTTGCCAGAAAGAAGTGCTTGGATAAGGGAGAAATTTATTGTTACTTGCCATTCAGAATTTTGCCTCTCTGGAGGAATGCCAGGGCGTGACTGCTGCACAGGGGATTTTCCTTGGTAGACAGTTTCTTGGCTTTTTTGTTGCTGGTTTTTGTTTTGTTTTGTTTTCTCAAGAAGAGAAGACACAAGAGGGAGACAGAACAGAATCAGAATATTTTAATATTTTTGCAACACATACGGGCAGTTCTGAATTAGTGACTGGTCTTTATATGTCATTACCAGTCTCCTAGGACCTATAATTTCCTTTACTGAAACCTAGCAGTGTTGCAAGTGGTGAAAATAGAAACCTACTCAAAAATCTCAGTCCTTCTGCAGCTCACCATTGGACTTGTAGTCCCTGCAGGCATAGTAGGTTGCCAAAAGTGGGTAGAAAGTTTTGATACTTTCTAGGGATTAGTCCAGGCAAGTTGCTCAGGAAGGTGCAGGTTTCTTGAAGCCTAAGGGTCACAGACTCTCTCTGAACGATGAACACTGGATGTTTTGGTGGTGCAGTTTTACATCCTTGCAAAACATGTCAGTGTGATCCAATACGGGTATGGCTGTCACCATGTCACTCCCGAAAGGAAAAGTGAAGAGAGGAATTTGTTTTAGTTCTGAGCAGTAGAAGACCCATGATATTTAGCTAAATTCTTCTAAATTGATCCAGCAGAGGGCAATAATATGTCAATACAGTAGCTAGGTCTTAAGAACTAGATATGGAAAAAAAAAGATAAAAAGGAAAATAATAGATGTTTGGAAAAGGAAAGAAATCATTCAATATTATACCTCCTTGGTCATTGAAATAAGGCAAATTTCAGCCTTCTTCCCCTTACTCTTGTCCTGAAATACATTAACAGAATTCACTCTGAATATTTTCACTCAATGTGGATTTTGTTCAGTAAGTCACCTCTATAGGATGGATTTTAGTTGTACTAAAATAAGTCAGAAAACAGTTTCTTTCACATCCTATGGTTAATTTCAAATTCTGTGTAGCAGACTCCTAAGTTTCAGCCTGTGTGCCCCACAAATTAAATGTGCCCCACATTTAAATCCTTTTTATAAACAAATTCATGTTCTTTTTGTCTCTATGGTCTAATAAGGTTTGATATTTTCTTACATTGATTTTTTTTTTCTCCATGACAGCGGTTTGGGAACAGTGTAGAGAAACCCATTGCTGATGCTGCAAAACTCTCCTGGGTCTTTCTAAGAGCAGAGGAATCAGGGGTTCCTGGTGCCTTAATCACTGTGATGCTTTATACAATCCTCTTCATGATCTCATCAACAGTGTTGTACCTGTATTTTTTAAGGTATGTCTCTTTGCTTATTGTTCCCTTAGGAGCTTAGGCTCATCCCCCTTCTTCTGTTAGATAAAATAAGGTGACATCAGAAAAGACATATCAGTGTCTCACATCCAGAGCCCAGAACTGCAGATAATCAAGGAGGGGTTATGTCCTGCTTAGCTTTTAATGCTCTGGGATTTGCTGGGCACAGCAAGTCAGAGACAGAGCCACTTATTTCCTCAACAGGAGCACAACTGATATGATTTTGCATAGACTCGAGGAGCCTCTGCCTCTTTGGCTTCAGGCAGCAGTGTCTATGACAAGGGCTCAAGCTGTAAAGTGTGTGTACCTTTCATTTAGGAGCTTCGGAAGATGTTGTCTTTAGTCTTACAAGCAGGGATTTTGTGAGAAATAGGAAACATTTCAGAAAGCTACATATGATATGAAGTGCAAAATCTCTGAGTCTGAAGTGGCTCCCAGAGCCTTACAGCCTTTTTATGATACAGGATTTTTGACTTGATGTGACTGAGTCATCATCACCTGACTTCATCCAAATAATTTTCCCGTTACTTCAGCCCATTTTCAATATTCGGTTCATCATGAAATTTGACCAACTACCTTTCTTGCCACCTTTCTAGGAGACACCATTACCTTTGCAGTCAATAGGGACAGGTGTGGGACACTGAAAACTAATTAAATAGGCTGTCTAATATAGTGAATGAAAAACAGTTTGAGGGTTTTTTTTCTGAGTGACTCATGTATAATGTATGTAAAAAGTATGAATTTTGTGCTGGCCCTTGATTCATCCAGTGATAAAAATTGGCAAGCACCAATAAAAAAACATATGCAAAGATGCAAGCAGATGTAAGAATAGAAAAGCCCAGCATACAGCCTCCATATGACAGAATCATGCTTCCATCTCCCTCCCAAAAACTCTGTTGCAGCAGGCAGGAAAAGATAAATGGCAATCTAAATTTCTGCAAAGTATTTCAAAGCTCCTGCATTCCTGGAAGCTGTATACAACTCCAATGTACTGGTAGTCTAGTTAATTAGTTTTTGAGACGTTAATGCCTTCTTAATCATTGACTTAATAGTTTTGAATAGCTTCATAAGTTTTAGCTGCTGTCGTTTATTACTCAGGAAAATTAATTTAAATTAAAACATTTGTAAGGCAGGTTTTTATGAGAATATTACCAACATCTTCATTGTCTGGGGAACAGGTGCAAGATCATCAAAGGTACCTTTCCTTCTGGATCAATTTTCCCATAATGTTTTCCAATAAAGGGGTGGGGGAATAATGTTACTAGGGGAAAAAAAGTTGTCTTAGCACAACACATTTTCAAAATGATTCATAGCAAAATGCAAAAGCAAAAGGAAAATAACAAAATCTGTTACAGTGCATAAGGTCTTTGAAGTTCTGTGCTTGATAACAAAAGGAAACATTTTGAATACTGGAGCCTGTGCAGAGTCAAATTATACTGAGACTTCTGCAACTGGATCAACTTTCTCTTCCTTGTACGTCCACAGCCCAACACAGTGGGAACCTTGGACCTAGCTAGGACTCTTGAGCAGCCCACTGTCAGTCCAAAAAGGATAGCATTAAAACCTTAAAAAAAAATGTTTTTAAGGGAAACATCTCTGCAATTCATGATACTGTTTCCTGAGTATTGATATAACAGCATTTGTTTTCAAGAGAAAATAGTATTATAACCAGGGCAGTAGCATCCCTTTGTGTATTTCTCAGATGTTATATCTAAAATATATTCTGAAGTAATGTTGCTCAGCTCAGAAAACATATATTGTTAAACAGATATCCACCTCATTTTTCTCTTGCAAGGTAAAACAGTATAAATATCGAGGGATATCTTCTTTGTCTTAAGACCTCAATCCACAGGGAAGACTTTGGCTGTTGGATGGAGGAGGTGGTGCAATTTTTTAGAATTACTCAGCAATTTGCCATTAAACTGAAGTGTTTGACAGTGTGTAAAAAAAGGGATAAGAGCACTGAACCCACAAGACCATCAAAGCAGGCAGGGGAAGTATCTGTTTCTGCCACAGCTAGAAAGCTAGGAATCAGGGGCAGCGGATAAGCAGCAGTAGACATCTATTTGTGTCTTTATAAACCAAAGTACCTCAATAAGTCTGGCTCCCCTTGGGTGTCTTGGGAGTCTGTAGTGCATCTAGCGTGGAGAGATATTCTAATTACTTCTTGGAAAAATGAAGTGGCACTGGTTGCAATTCCTTCATTTAAATTCCACTAGCCATCAGAAACAGACAGGAATTTGTTGGTGAAATGTTTTCTGCATTGTGAGAAACTGCAGACCCATCTGAGCTAAAAGTGTCTGCTGGAGAGCGTCTGAATTTCCTGGTATTGAAACATTTTTCAGGGAAGAGCTTCAAAAATCTACATTTCTCAGTGTTAACAGCAAAATTGGTTTTGCATTTTTTAACGGTGGTTTTCGAAAAGAGGATGAGAAAGGCTCAAGTGAAGATGTAATAAATTATCTTAAACCACTAAAACTACCCTTCAGTTTTTGGTTTGTGAAATTCTTTGAGAAGCCTATTTTTGTATCTGACTCTGGATAGCAAATAATGTCGATGTTTTCTGTTCTTTCTGAGAGATAAATAGAAGAACTAGTAGGGTATTATACTGATTCTCTTATGTCTAGAAAACATAATCTGAGTTTTGTTGTGGGTTTTTGTTGTATTAGCAGTGGAAATAACTATTTTTATATTTACAGCAACCCATGCTAAGGTAGAAGAAGTGTTTTATTATTTTCATGCCAAAGAAAAGAAATTAAAGAAGGTACGAGGAGCAAGCTGAGTCCTTTTGGACAAAAAGAAATAAGTTGGAAGACAGCCTTCATGATTCTTAATTAATTCAAAGTTAATTATATTGTTTATAACCATGTGCTTAAAATCTTCATATAGAAAATGTTTATGGCAGCAAGTAGACTGTAATTTAACTGCATTAAATTTTACTTAATTTGAAATAAGAATGTTACATTAAGTGAGCTTAAATAAATGGCAAGGTCTTTCTCTTGTTTAGCAAGATAAGTGGCATGTCATCTAAATTGCTGACCTGGAATTTCAAATACCAACACCATGGAATAATATTGCTTCAACACGAGCAGAAGGTCAGAAAGTCCACCATCCTGACAGATAGTTTTTTAACTAAGCACAAGATAATTGTGAATTACAAGTCAATCCTTGCAAAAATCTATCTATTGTACCAAAAGAACATGAGATGCAGATCAGGAGATTAAGAGAAAAGCTATTCTTTGAAGACACTGTGGAAATGTTAATTATTTATAAAAAATAATCTGTGCTGTAACGTGTTTAAGCTACTTTAGTATTGTACTTTACCTTAGCACTGATTTGCATTTCACACTTTAGAGAATTTCCTATTATTTCTTGGGAGCCAGTTTGTTTATATTCCCAGGACTACCTGCCTCTTGATTAGATTATCTTCCAGCTGTTCTCCCCTTTTGATAAGAGAATCCCAAAACAACGTCTTGGAAACTACATCAAATTTAGGGCTGTAGCTTCAAAGGCAAATGTTTCAAAAAAAAAGAAGAGTGGGGGAAAAGTACAGAGAGCACCTTTGCAGTAAAGCATGAGATATAAATTCCTAATCTGATGTTGAGCCAGGCTGCCAGATTTCAGTGTCAGAATACCTACTGAATCACAGAAACTTTTGGATATAGACTGACCCTAAGGTACACATTTTAAGAGGGAGCTAAAGCTCCTCGAGATTAAATTGAAAAAACATCTGATGGTGCATCTCTTTATTTCTGTTCCACACTAAATCTCAGTTGTGGGCAAAAGTGTACTAAGCAGCTTATTGAGTGTGCTTCTCTGCACTTTGTGAGCACTGTAAAGTGTGGTGTAGAACTGGTCTAAATGTGACCTTCATTCTGACTTACCTGAGCACCCCTCTGCCTCTCCCATACACACTTTGTTCAGCCCATACAGACCAACACGGGACCCAAGGATAGTCACGAGAACTGGCACTAGTGCTGCTATACGTGAGAGGGATGATGGTGCAGAGGGTCAAAGGAGTTGTACCTGTGCTCTGTGTCCCACTTTCCAAGAAAAAAAGGACCTGTACAGCCTCACAGAAAACCGGGCATTCTGTTGGTTGCAGAGCCAAGCAGCAATCCATGCATTTCATGACTACCCAGCCGGTCTCTGGGAAGGACAGAAAGGTTGAAACTGGCAGCAAACAGCAGCTGAATTGCAATAATATATTAGCTTGAAAGAGGGTACAAAAGGAAAGAGCTCAGTTAAATATCCATAACCAAGATTCCAGATTTTCTGATCTTTGTTTTCTGAACAAAAGTAGAATGAAAAAGTGATTAATTGAAGAGGTTTGATTTGACTCAAACAGCAATGTTTTGAAGTATTTGGGTTCATCTTAGGCTAAAAATGTGGCACCAGGCTTTCCCAAAAGCCTCGCAATATTTCTTGGTTTCACCTACATTAAGAAATACCACACAGCAAGTCTTTCTTGTGGTAGAAAGTTTTACTGTGTAAGAGCTTAGCCAATTTCTTAGCACAGCACAGAAATGCCATAGAAAAGCGAAACCAGCAAATGAAATGAACTTTTCTAACATCAAGAGAAGTTTACATTGGGTAGACTTCAGGCTTGGGTTTGAAAAAAATGGTGAGTAGTTCCTTTCTATATGATGTGGTTTGCCCATTATTGAATGCTGGTGCAGAAGGACTTCCATTCATGCCTAACTGTGGTACTGGAATAGTTACCCAGCCCAATGCTAAGGACAGACATTAGACATTTCTGAAGCAAAGGAAGATCAGGACCTTTTTGGGAAGTCAATATCTTTAAATGATTAAAATAAATTGCTGCTTACATTATGTGATTTGATTCACGTATTGTAAATTCTACAGAGGTCTGGGGAGGACTGTATGGTGGAGAACTTGGATAGCAGCTTCTTACTGAAGGACAGAGAGCATAGTCATGAAGGAAAAATCAAGATATAGAAGCCTACGAAAGGATGACTTTTGTAGGATACCTTTTTTTGTGTGAAGAGTCCTTTCAAAGATGAACCAAATGTGTAATTTCTACCCTTAGGCTACATAGCGAAGGCTGGCTCTTGGATGTATTTCGACGTACTCATGGTGAGGAAGGCACATTCTTTGTTCCACTGGACTTAGAGATTTCCAGTCAGGAGCTGAGCTACATCATGAAGAGGGCTGAGCAGTGGAGAGGAATCAATGGTGAAAGACGGATGGTGAGTGGCAAACAAAGTCTCCAAAAAGAGTTTGTCATACAAATTAATGTTTTGTATTTCTGGGTGTTATGTAAAAGGGCAAAGATATCAGAAAATTATTCTTAGGATGCTTCATTTCAGGAAGAATCTAAGAAGCATGTTCAGGACAATTTTGTGACGTTGCATGTGCATTGCCTGAACATAAGGGGCTACAATCTGCTTAGTAACCAAAGGCTTAGAGACACCCTTGGTATCAAAAATTATCTGTGCCATCTGGTGGTTCTTGACTGGGTCAGAGACTTACTACTTGTTTAAATGTCAGATAATTTGTCAGCCAGCTCAGCAAACTGGAGAGTTGCATGAACAAGTAGAATTCACTCTTTAAAAAGGTGTAGGTGGGGCTGCCCTGAGGAAGGGTTGTGAGTTTGGTCAGTCAGATATGATAGCTCTGCTCTGCTTACCATCCCTTTCCTTCCAGGATTACCCAGAGGAGAGGGGTAAGTTGGAAATGTGCAGGGGAAGGGACTCTGCTTTGGGTATCAAAAATAATTCCTCCTTCTTTTCCATTATGCCACTAGCATCTAGTCCCAAATACAGACTAAGCTGTGATGTATAGGAGATTCATCTGTGTTTACAAAGTGTCCAGTTTTGGGGTGCCATCCACAGATGAGGCTTCTGGTCATAATTTCTTTCAGAGGATTGAAAACAGAAGAACGAACACGGTCAGCAGTCTGTGAGGGACATTGTCTTCCGTCTGTGAGGGACTTCTTCCTTGCTTTCTAGCTTTGCATCAGTATTATTAATTCCCATAGGGCTGTTTTAGCAACCAGCTCTTGGTCAGTTGTGGAAGTGCTCATCATTTGGATTTATACATCTGTGAATACCTCTGTGTACAATGCCTTGTTTGGTAACTCTCCTGCTTCAATGTAAAACTGAACAGATTCCAGACAGTAAGGAAATTAGCCCTCTTAAGTATGTATGAGTTGTTTCGTTTTTCTTTTCTAACCCACTGGAACAAGGGACTTCAGATTAGGGTCAGCAGGTTATTTAAGTCTCTATAGCTGTCTCTGAAAGATCAGCAGTTTATATAAATATATAGCCTCAGTTGTCACTGTTATAAACATCTGCCACAGCTGTAATTATTTTCCACTTTTTTTTTCTTTTTTTTTCTTTTGTGATGACAGTTTGGACCCTGAAAGAAAAAACTGAATGAAAAAGCAGATACTCAGTAAGCTTAATTTTTGGGGGAAAGTGCAGAGCAGCACATGGTGTTTCAACAGAGGGGAGGAAAGAAGTTTGAAGGAGTGGATGTACATCCACAGCCCTCTGCCTCAGACATTCCCACTTTTTATACAGATAGAACTTAGTTTATTTACCCCAGTTTTTTCACTTGAAAACTTTCTACAGTAAGTCAGATTACGACCGCTGATGATTGCTTTCTATTACATTAGTTACAAGCTAAGTAAAGAATATATATAGTGGACCTCATTTTACATGTCAGGAGGAAGTTTAGTTTGGATATTAGAAAAAGGTTCTTAACCCAGAGGGTGGCTGGGCACTCGAATAGGCTTCCCAGAGAAGTGGTCACAGCATCAAGCCTGACAGAGTTCAAGAAGGGTTTGAACTATCAATACCATATGGGAAAAGTGGCAGATAAGGTAACTGCAAACAACTACATTTCTGTTTCAGTTACTGAATACATTTCTAATTCTAATTATATTAGCAGTGTATAATTTCTTGCAGCAGTATAGAAAGGGCTGAATAAGGAGCGGGGGGACAAAAGAAAAAAAACAAGGGTGAGAGGAGAGGAGAGGAGAAGGGGTTGGAGATAAAGACAAATTACTTTTCTGTATATAAATAGTCTGTCCCTGAATGAAGGAAATGCAGATTGTGCACTGCTATAGTAAGATATACTTCAAGGGCCGGAACACTGACAAACATGACCCACAGCCATGTGTAAGTGTCTTGTTTTTTGCTTCCAGTATTCAGCCTGGCATGCATGAAACGCCACATTGAAATGTGTTTACCTGACCTTAGTCTGAGATCCTTTAAAACAGACCCAGTGTCTAAGTTTTTGATTCCTGTTCTGTCTACATCTGCATGAATTTCATGCCTTTTTCTTTGAATCCATCCTAATCAAATGCCAGGCTGGGGCAGTGTTAAATATTCCTGTTCTCTTCCTGTGGGATGTATTGGTGCAGCCTATATGGTAAAAGAAGATGTGAACAATGTCGAAAGAGCGCAGGAATTTGCATCACTGGCATCAGCAGGATCTCTACCATCTACTTCAGTGGCACAGGGTCTGCCTCACAAATTTGTGAGTGGAGTCTACTGTCCAAAACCCCTGAGTTACCTGTACAAAACATGAATTCTGTGAAAAAAAAGAACCACTGTTCTTCAGAAAGCTGAAATCTTCCCCTTTTGCTCTTTGTTGTTGTTTACGTTATTTTGATGGAAAAGAGAAGCATCAAATGAAATTTTGGTAGCTCTTTGGCAAATCTAGTTTTGTAACAGAAACTTTCTCCTTTCTAGAAATATGTTCTCCATATGGAGCATATCCGTGCAAAGCCAGGAACTATATTTGCAGGTCTTTTATGCTCCTAGGCATTGCAGATACAGAAAGACCCTTTTTTTCCTGCCATAGATTTGCATAAAGTATTTGTCTTGTCCCTTTCTTTTTGTATTTCTAATTGTACAAAGTAATCAGTATGGAAGACACATCACTAGGCCTTATTGCGTGCATTATTAATGTGTTAATTTTTAAATAAGATACAAAATTAACTGTGAACAATTTTTATAAAGGGAAGCATGAGACTGCCATATCTTACATCACTCCATATAAAAAATACATTTTAAATGGAGGTCATTCAAGTAAATAGTCAGTCAAACCTTCTGGAAAAAATAGGTCTACGTTTTTGCAATATTTTCTTGCTATTAACCATGTGCTTCTCATTTTTATTCACTGGATTAAAAATTGCCCCATAAATGGGTATTTTATAATATGCTTAATTTCCTTTTATTAAATTGATAAATGCAGCAGCAGAGGACACATTTACAATATGATGAGAATTTAAGGTTATTGCGTTTTATAATTTTTATATTGTTCAGAGAAGTGATTTGTCATTTGTGGAATGACATCTATGCCATCATTTCAAAGTATTTTTAGTCATTCTTTTGATAGGAAAAAGGTCACTTTCTGTAGACCAGGAAGACATCACTCTATTAAACTAATTTGCCTACATGCAAATTTTGTCATTTTTACCTCATTAACTATTTATCATAGGGTAAAAAAAAATATATATTCATGAAGGGGCAGCTAACAGCCTGATGGAGCTGGAACTAATATTTTGCAACTCTAATGATTTTTTGCATCCTTAATTAGATAGCATAAGGTTGATATGATTAGGTCAGGATGTAGTGTTTTTCATTAAAATACATTTTAGAAGCTGTATTCATAATCTGCCCTTGCAATTAAATAATGAGCCTATGAGTTTAATATTATCGACCCAATTATTATCCCATGGAAAAGTATACCGTTAATAAATTTGTGCCGTAGGACCTTCATTAGCAACAAAACGAATTATATTTCCAGGTACACAGATTACACGGCCACAATCACATTTACAGAGTGGTTTGGAAGGCACTGTGGGGAGGGAGCCACCAAAGCCCTGTGCCATGAAGAAATGGCCTTGATTGTTTTAGAAGGAGTAATTTACAATGCCTTTAAAGAGAAAAGCTGCAAAGGAGAAAAATGCCACCTACAAAGGCAGAAATATTTGTAGAAACAAATATTTTCATAAATGATGTTCTGTGTATCCCCTGCTATGAAGAAAGCTGGACCTCCATCCCTCAGCCTGGTACAAACACGGAGCCAGAGCTGAATATTTACTGATCTTTTATTAGAGATGGTCACGAGTTAAATGTGTGTCAGATTCTAGAATGGGTTAAATCAGGACCAGTGGCAGACAGGAACAGCGCAGTGATAGCACATCAGTGATGAGGTCAGGACTCTGGATTTTAGCCAAGCCTTTCTTGTAGGAGTGATAAAAGTGACAGTGTCTTGTTGCCCTCGCCAAGTAATCGGTTTTCCAATGTTAAGTCACAGCTCAGAGCCAAGGTATGAAGTGGGGTTTCCTTTTGTCTAAACAAATAGAAGAGTTGGGTTTTATGGGTTGTTTTATTTTTTTAAATAAAATTCTAGTAAAACAGCTGACCAGGGGTTGTTATCTGAGCGGGATCTGTTGTGGCTGGATGGGTTGCTGGGTGTGCAGAGCTCTGTGCACCACTTTGCTCAAATTTAAAACCTCTGAACTGTTTATTGGATGAATTGTTATTAGCAGGAATAGAAAAGAACAAACCTGGCCCTTTGAGATTTTTACTGAATTTAGCCCTCTAGGTACCTGCAAAGGTACTTTTTACATAATAATACTAATGATGAGTAAAAGTTGTGCAGCTAGTAAGCTAAAACAACACTGTTAGTGTACCAATCATAGGCTCAAAACACTGGCACATAAGGAGGGGTTTTTTTTTAAAAAAAAGCAAGGTCTGTAGGCAGGAAGATAACGTGAAACTTACACTTGAAATAAAGCCTGATGCACTGCAAAATTATTTTAATGAGACTAGGGCTAATTTTCTAATTTTAAAATGATATTATAGCAAACCATAAAAAATTACCCGGCAGTAGATTTTTGAAAGGAAAATATATTTGTAATTATCTTGAACACACAAAATTACTTCAGGGCCTATTATCGACACAATTTTTGGTACCACTTTACACTAATTTGCATTTATTACTCTCAGGCCAACTATTAATATGTTAATAAATAAGTCATTAATACTTGTTATTTAATTGCTATCTATTTATTCCTGTTCAATAATGCATTAATTACTTGTGAATAGTTGAGGGCAAAATCCTGCCCTTGCTAGTGAAATCAGCCCTGGCAAGAGAGGAAACCAATGGACGATCCCCTACTATGCCCTAATTCAAAATCCCAGATACGAGCTCTTTGGATCCCCTTGTATAAGTAGATAGTAATTTAGACGCAAAAAGGCCAAAGAATATTCTGAGAGCATAATTGGTGTATTTTCTGTTTGAAGGTTTTAGCAGTACTTTGAGTGTGTTTTCTTGCCTCTTTTTGTTTAAAGAAATGGATGGTGAGACCAGGCCAAATTTTGAACAAGAGCATCAGCCTGTCTCTGTGGATCTAATAGATCTTATCATCTTAAATTTGATCTCTTTGAAGGTGTAGGGTGAATTTCTTCCAATGAAAGCAAACAGAAATTTTTGCTGTTGCCTTTCAGAAAGCTTGATTTACAAAAAGTAGGTGAAAAGTTGCAGGGGTATTTTGACTTCAAATAATTTTTTTAAAAAAATAAGATTGAGGAAATGAGCTGGAAGGTATAATACCATAGTAAAGATTGTGCGGTCCTGAAGGAAAAGTCAGCAAAGAACAAGGTGGGAATAGGGGAAAAGAAGTGAAAATATTTTGGGAATTTGTGAAGAAGATACAACCATGCTAAGGAAAATGAAAAGAAACTGAATGATATGCAAGGTAAGAGAAGCTGATGTGAACAGATACAATCATGGTTCTGTACAGGAATTCTCCTCTTCTCAAATTTCTGATTAAATACTGATCTGCAAATGGAGACATGAAAACATGTTGAGAAACCAAAAGAATAGAAAGTGTAAATTTCCTTTTTATTCATTCAATCTGTTTGCAAACTCATTCTGACTGTGAGTTATACCATATACATGTAAGCTCTACTTCATGTACACTCTATTATATCCTTAAGAAATAAGAAATGACTGAGACCACTCAAGCTGCTGAAGATAAGGTCTTATAATTTTGATTTGTACTTTCTTTTCCCTAAACTAGTTTCAGTGATCTTTTGAAGCCAAACATTTTGTGAGTTCACAATTCAATTTCTTTTTTCCCTATCCTTAACCCATTTTGTAAAAATTTTTGAACTTGCTCACTGGAGCTCTCAGTCTTCAACAGTTTAGAGTCTACAAAGAATCAAAACAAATTTTGCTGTAAGAGTAGCATAGGACACTAGGAAGCAGTAAAAAAACTGACTGGAAGCATACCCAGAAAAATTAGCAGTAATACAGAATTTATTTCCTTAAGCAGCAGTGTGAGTAAATCACTACGTTGATCTGGGGTAATGCACATTTGTTGTAACCAGTACAAGTAAATCACTCCACCTCTCCAGGACAATTCAGCTCAGCATGTTGAGGTGGCGAGTAATCACCTTTCTGCTACAGAAATTGTAGGAGGGAAACCTTGACCCCTTGCAGTCAACAGCAAAACTTGCACTGACTTTATTAGGGCCAGAATTTCCATCTATCTGTGTAAGCAAAGGAGAAGGGAGGAAATAGGGCCATGTCTCACTGAACTTCTACGTGATCTGTGTATATAAGGTCAGATTTTCATCTGGGATAAATTATTGAAGGTAGAGTCTGTTTGTCGTTGTGGTTTGTTCATTTTTTTGTTTGTTTGAACATTAAATAGAGACTGAAAGACATGAGATGAGCACAGGGAAGGCTCAGCCCAGTAACGGGATGTTACAGAATAAAAAGAGCAAAATGTAAGGTCAGAAAAGAGTGTAGCACTCTGTCACCTCTTAGATTTAAAACAAAATGATTTCTGTATGAAATGACAAGGCCTTGAACTGTGTAGGATCAAATTGGCCAGATGGTCCTGAAACACATTGCTTGCTGTTCTTTCAGAGTATTTAGTCCAGAGACAATGGTGGGTGAAAAGACGGAAAGGGGAAAATCTGGATGATCAGAAGCATCTGGAATAGCCAGCTAAGTCGGCCATACCCAGGCATGCCATTAAACATCACAACTGTAGATTGGTAATTGATCAGAAAGTGTGTTTGTGCAAGCTGTGGAAAACAAGGTAACGCAGTGTAGGTAAAAGACAACCTTCTTTTGGCTGTGTGGATAGGTCTAACGGGTGGAACTGCTGAAACAGATGTGCACACAAAAAGAGGCTTTGTAATAAATTGTAACAATGGTAGAATGGATGTAATCAACAAGTAAACTAATGAAAGCAGCATTAGAAATTGAGCTAGTTGAATGGCATTGCTCAAGACTTGATTCCATGTTGTATTCCATCTTAAAGAGAAAAAAACCCAACCAGCCAAACAAACAAAAAGAAAATATTAAAGTCCTCACAGCTATGTAAGGTTCTGCAAATCTGAAAGTTGCATGACAAGAAGTTAATCGAATAATAATAAAAGAAAAATATAAAAAGAAAAGCAAACTACACAGATTCAAATATTATGAGATACAGCATTTCTTTTTTTGGTTGGTATTTCATAGTTAATGAGGAGACTATAAATTGAAAACTGAATTATTTAGTCAAACTCCATGGAATTTATGTAGAGAGGTTGTAAACATGATCTTGTGTTTAGAAAACATGTATCTTGTTTTCCTTTCCAATACGTATATTGTTTCCTTTTTCAGTGAGAACTGATTTATTCCAGTCTCCTTTGCTATCTGTATTATACGCACAGAGTGAATGGTAACAAATCATTTTAATCCTATAATCAATAAATGAATTACATAAAGGTGTTAGTGTGGATGAACCAAATTAATAGTCTGCTGACATGCTTCTGATTACTGAACAGGCAGAAAGGTGATAATTTCTGTATTACTTCAACAGACATCCAAACTGTTTAGTCAGAAAGGTTGGACAGTGATGGAGGAGGAGTACACTTAACAGTAATTTTTGTGGTAATTCATGGGAAGCTTCATTGACATGTGCTAATGGCACTTGATTGCCCTCAAGATGTTTTCACAACAGAACTCTGCGAGTACCACATCAAGGTTTGCTCTGTCAAATAGTTTTTCTTCTCCTTGCATCTAGATAATTTGTGACCACAGGCAAACTTTTGAAAATCCAAGGTGGTTTGCACACTCCGTTGGGGTGGATCTGTCATCAGCCGGCTGGTACAGATTGGTGCACTAATAAAGAGCAAGCTCTTTGGGTTTTTTGTCATTTCTGTGCAAGCAATCCATTTTGTTTCTCCTCAGTGGCAGGGTATGTTATACATCTCATCCTGTATAATCTGACTTACATTATAATTTGATTCATACACAGCCTTTCCACAGAGATTAATTAGCAGCAGGCTTGAAGTTTGCAAGTGAAAATACGATAATTAGTTTTCTTGGAACGTTAACATTTCAACACTTCAGGTTCTCTCCATCTTTGTCTTCAATGAAGCTGCAGTAAACGAGCACTATTTCTCTTCTAAATCAGACTCTTGTGAGGTTTGAAATACAGACATTTTCATCAAGCTGGATAATTTCCATAGAAAATTTACTAGCTCATGAAATATTGCAGAAGTAATTCATACAATGGCTCCCTCCTCCCCTTGGTAGGTTGAAGTATGATGTGAGCAGTTCTGAAAACCCCCAGGACAGTCACTTATTTAACAACGGTGATTCCTACTCTTTGTAACAAAAATCAGCTGACTCTTCATTTTTTGCACAAAACAGAATTAGCCAATAGGTCTCTCCCATAGTGCTGTAAACCAGGTTACCTTTACACCTTTGACTCCCTGCACTTGTTTGTTCTCTTGGAGTGGATAATACAGGTAACTCATTTGGCACACACAGCGTCTCTAAGACCGGTGACTTTGCAGAATTCTGAAAAGAATTAGCAATATATCTGAATAACGAGAACATTCAAAGTTACAATAGTAAGTAAAAATGTTATATGAACTATCTACCCTGATGATTTAAACACATAACATAATTGCTAACAGATGGGGCCTAAGAAAAAAACTCACATTATGGGAAAGTTATTGTGGTGGTGTCCATTATGTGTGGGTATAACTGATTTTAAAAACTAGTATTTATTTAATTATTTGTGATCTATCCTCCTTGGTGTTGAAACAATTTCCTTTTTTTCCAAGGATATGATTTTAGAAATCTCAGTATTCTCTGATTACTAGGCTTATCTCATCTTCTTACAACTCGGGCAGACATCCTCTGAGTTTGGGCGGGGCACTGTTGATGCCATTGATCTGGGCAGGTAAGGGCGAAGCAAAATACATAACCAATACTTAACCTCTGAACTACCACGTGGTTGTGAGTTTGCATATGAAAATACATGAAGCTCGTGTGTCAATTATGTATGTACTTGCAAACGTGGTTTTGCAGATCAGGCTCTTTATTTCTTCCTTTAAAGGAAGTTACTATCATTGTGTGATTGTCACACAGAAGGCCGCTGACAAAGAGTGAATTACTTTAGATAAAGTCTCGAGTAGCTTGGTTTCTAGTAATGACCTTTAAATATTCTGGGAACTAATGATATTTAAATATAAAATTCCACACATTTCCAGCAGAGACTACTAAAGAAACCTGCACAGAGCAGAGCAAAATCTCTGCCCACGGAATGGGACTGGTGGGATATAGAAAGTACTGAACAAGGTCTGGTTGTGCATGAGAACAGCTCTAGGAGACTCAGTGGGAAGGCTGAGTTTTGCCACTCTGTGTCTGCCTATGAACTTGCTCTCAAGCCCAAACAGGTCCATCCTCTTTTCTCTCTTAACCTGAGCTCAGAAGGCAAAGTAAATTCTGTGTCAGTCAACAGGTGAGCTTTGACTAAGCTAAAACCAAGTGCAAAGCAGACTGAATGTAGGTCATAGGACTCAGCGGGGACACTTGTCCTTCCTGGTGTAGCTATGCTAAAACCTGAGGTCTCAGTGGGCTACAAAGCCCATCTCTGACACAAGATTTGAAATAGCTACCCTTTGAAGCTGTTTAGAAATACGGGTTGAATTAAACTTCCTCTGCTGAAGCCTAATAGCACTGTCCTGATCTTATATTGGTGGAGTTTTCTGAAGGGGTCACAATTTTCACTCTGATGTATTTGTCAGAAATGTGTTCTCACCACGCTTCCTATCTGCATCATTTTTTTCCCTATCTTAGTGATAATCAGGGCATCTGAACCAACAGTAATTTCCTGGGTCTGTCTGAAATCTGCCACGAGTGTATCTGAGGCCAGCCAGCGAGACTTTGTTGTTGCACAGAGCCTTGTTTTCTCCTGATCGACAAAGGGGGAGAGGAAGACATGCCCCAGGGAGGTGAGCTTGTAAGGAATTCCTTCCAACAACAAAAAAGAGAAGGAGGCAAATTGACTGTTTTATTAGGAACATGATCTGTAGTGTTTTTCATCTGGAGAGAGGATTGTTGCATGCTGATGAATATGGGTATCGTATCACAAGAGTGCTAAAATGCCCCTGAGCGAGTATGTTCCTTCAGCTCTCCTTCAGCAGCTCCTGCTATCCCAGGCACTGACCTGTGAAATGTGGTCGCGTGCTCTGGATTTTTCCTGTATTTTGAAAGCTGTTCTTTTCATCTCGCGAAATATTACCCTAAACAGTTAAATGGGAGTTGCATTTGCAAGGATTTGTGTATTAATATTAATGGAAAACCTGACAGGTCGGGTGGTCAGAGAGGAATAATCATGCCATAGAGGTGACATGTAAGTACAGCAGGTTTTATGGATTTATTGTTTTGAAACTTTCTCAGTTTTGTTCAAAACAGAATGGACTTTTAAAAATCAATATTTTTGGAATAAGATCCTACAGTTTTGGAGAGGGTGTCGAGAAATGAGCATGAGGCAGGGTCAGCAGCATCCAACTTCGGCATGCTCTGATGAAGGTGGAGCCAAACTTTAAGCCTCACAACACCTCAATCCTAATGGGCACTGTTCAGACAGTCTACTTTCCACATGAATCCTCAGGCGTTCTCTCCAGGCTTTGAGCACCTCTCATTGTACCTAACCTAAAACTCTGGAATTATCTCAGCAGTTCTTCTGAGGTGTTTATCTCCTGCTCTGATGGAGTGCAGGGACTTATTTACACAGGCTCACTGATAATGGCCCTAAGGTGCATAATTTACCCAGTGACATTAGCATCATCGTCTTGATATAAAATTTTACTGCTACCATCAGGCACTAGGACTGAATTCCTACATCCTCAAAATGAAAAAGGAAAAGGGTGAATCTAGGGAGCACCTTAGGGAGCTGGACTCTTTGCAAGCCCTTCCTAGGCTGCAGCAGTGGGAGCAGCCCACCTGGTTTTGCAGGGCATTTGTCTGGCTAGAATAGCCATGAAGGGTTATTTAAAAATAGGAAAATTGCACCTGGTCATTTAAAACATTTCAGAAGGGGTTGTTGCTCCTGTCAGCTGAATGGCCATTGAAATTGGCACGTTGGCCATGACATGAGTAATTCTTCAATGAATCAGTCTTTTTGCATAGAAAATTATCCCATCAGAAACACTCTAAGTAGTGCTAGCCTGCAGGCTTGAAGCTTAAGCTCAGTCACGGCATAAAAACCTCCCCAGCCTTGTTTTCTTTTGCAGCTGAGATTACCCATTTAGAACTTGTAATTTAGACTTCTCTCAGATAAACCCCCTTTTGCATTAATGGGTCTTGCCTGAGAGAGCAAGCCTGCCAACTGGATCCTTACTTCACTAGTTCACAAAAAAAAAAAAAAAGGATGCTTATTTTAGCCTTATTGAACGCACTTGAGCTTTATATTGCCATTTAACAAGTGGAAAATAACGTAGGAAAGGTAGAAAGCTGGTTTCTGTCTCTTTCAAAGTCAATATAGGTGGAGAAAAATACATACACGATAGTGTCTTGTTAAGCTTTTTAGGATTACTCTTTCTCTTGGTTATTTACTCTTTCACTTGATTATTTCCTCTTTGCTGAAGTCTGATGGGCTTCAAATAAACTAAAGGCTTGTGAACCTGGGAGCCTAAGCCCTCCTGCTGCTAGGGAAAGGTTTATAGACTAGTTCCTTTCATTATTTCTTTATAAATGACATTGTTTGAAGCAGTGTGTGCTGCAACTTGAATAACAACTTGGAGGGTGTTAGTTAATTTGCTGTTTGAGAACTAGTGTCTTTTCAGATGATTTTTGTGGGGTTCAGATAATTGTTAGTATTTGAGACAGATGGGAATTCTCTTGTTGGCAAAAGTTATCCCACCTCAGTCTGGGCAGTGTCCTCTGCATGTGTTCAGACCTTGAGTACTACAGATATACAGTGGGTGCCTTTGGCTCTGTAGATAGCTATGATGCAGAAATAAGCCCTGCAAAATTTAATAGGCCCTTCCACAGGATGAGAAGCCAGAACCTCCATCAGCTGCAGCCCAGAGAATGCAGCAGATTATTGTGGATTACTCTTCCCTTAAAAGAGCAGTGCCAAGATTGGAGCAATGTATTCACATACAACCTCTAAGGGGTAATCTTCTGTTGTCTGGTATTGTCAGTGTCCCCCATTTCAGAATATCTGAGTCTGAGAGTGGTGTCCACAACATCCAATTGCTTGTTCCAGTGACAAAGATCTTTGGAAAGGGAAAAGATGGAGAGTGCCTGACTTTAAAAGTGGTGTCTTCTCAAAAGCTCTACGCTTTCTGGCATAGCGCCTTTCATTCTGGTTTTCTTCCACTGCAAACTTCAGAAACTGCAGGTTCCTTCAGAATCTATGCATCCTCTGGGTTTGGGTCTCCTTTCTCAGTACCATGGCTTCCTTGTGCTTGCCCTACTATTTTCATTTGACCATTTCTTGTTCCCCCTATCTGTGTGACAAGTAGCTAGTGAGCAAGGTAGTCTTTTTGTTCTGTACCTGAACAAGTGAGTCCTGATCCCTGTGGTGGTGCCAGCTCAGCATGGGTGTGCAGAGGAGGGTGACTCTGAGATTTGAGAAGCACTCCTCAAAGGAAATAGGTCTGCAATCAAAGAGCTGGAGGCTGATGAGCAACGTCTATGGCACAGTTGTACTGCTCATCTGAAAAACACCGTGAGTTTTTGTGATGTCTTTAACTTGACCAGACATCCTGCCAGTAGCTGAGAGGGTTCTTTAGCCTGCTTGGAGAGAGCAGAAACCTCTTGTAAAACTTCAAATGACCTCTTTTCATCACAGAAGTCCTCAGCTGTGCTGGGTCAGGGACCAAGGTACCATGGCTCTCTGTATGTCATGACTCGTGGCCAGGGAGGCTCTTACAAAGAAACTTGAAGCATGAAGTTGGATGTTAGAAAGAGTGACTAAAAGGAAAGGAGGCCCAGCAATAGCAAAGTATCCAAAATATTTTCTTGTCCAGTTTTTGCAAGTAAAAATATAAACACATGTGCGTGAGAGAGAATGATATGACAACAGGTTATGATTGTTTTGCACTCTTTACTCTGAATTTCCTCTTGCCACATGTACACTCTGAAAAGCATGCATGTGGACCACAATTCTTGTTACTCATATATATCCAGCTTGAGAAGCTATAATCAGCTTTCAAACACTGCAAGAACAGTTTTTATACTGATTGCAGTGTCTCATTGGTGTTAATTTATTTGTATGTGATGTTAAATACTTGAAACCAACCCTTTGGGCAGCTTCCAAATGAGTATTTTGTGACGAGAACTAAAGGCAAATGGAACGGGCTTTTGGGGAGACAGGGAGGGAGGAATAAAAACAACAATGGAAAATAACAAACAAAAAGCCTCAAAACCAAATCACAATTACTGGCATCTTCGTGTAAATATAACATTCTCCTGCAGTGTTTACACTCCAAACGCTGGGGTACTGGCGGGGGTAAGCAATCAAGAGTGAGGCAAAACTTCCATCATTATTATTTACTACAAATGCCTGCTAAAGTTTTACTTACTTTGCAAGCTGAATGCAAAACACCATGAGAATAAGTAAGTCAAATTTACCAGGAAACAAAAATCCCTTTGCTTTTGCACTGGTGACGGTGCAAGTAATTGTGGCTGCTTTAAATGTCTGGGGTCTGACTCTCATTTATGCTGTTCTGGCATCCTGACAAACCTGTAGCATGGGTATAATGATGTGCCAGAGCTGTGTGGAAAGGCCTGAGTAGTGGACAAAGAGGAAGGGATTTATGATTTTTGAACCCTGAGATTAGCTCAGTACCTTGAGATTAATTATCTCAGTTGGTTAGAGCATGGTGCTATTGACACCCAGGTTGTGAGTTTGATCCTTGTATGGCCCATTCACTTAAGAGCTGGACTTGATTCTTGTTGGTCCCTTCCAAAACAGAATATTCAGTGATTCTGTGAACCTGAAAGTGCACTTTATGCTAATCATTGAGGAATTCTGCTTGCTCTTCCATCTCTGGCTGGTAAGGGTTATTATTGTCGTTTGTTGAATGTGTAATAGGATTTAGAGATGGATTAAGCTAAATGTTTTGGCTTTAAAAGTTTGTTTTGTTTTGCTTTTTTTTTTAGTTTTATGGAACAAATCTCTCTTCTGCCTGCACAGGAAAGGTTGTAGAGTTTAAACAAAACCTAATGGAAATTCTTGAATAAGGCAAAGATGCTGCAGTTCAAATACATTTATTGTGTTTTCATGGTGATGTGGCATCATCACGACTAGAGTTTGTTGGTATTTTTCTGGTTGATGTGTAGCCAGGCACTTAAAAGTGACTTAAAAGCTTAGGATCTAGACTCTCAGCCCAGGCTTTTTTGAGAATCATTATCACTACAATTGAGCAAGGAGACGCTTTATGGGACAAATAAACCAACAAAAATGAACAGAGAACTCACAGTATTTTTTCATGTTTTCAACCCCATGACATTTTCATATCTATATTAAGTATGTGAGGTTAAAAGTTACCATAGGTCATAGACTTTTGCTTATTTCCTGAAGGACTCTAATACTGCATTTCCTTTTTTTTATTATGATTTTTATTTTTTTTTCCTTAAGGGAGTAAAAGCTGTTTCAGTCAGAGCACAAACAACCATTTCCATAACTTCCCTAAATTCAGAGTAAAGATACACTCAGCTAGGATATGTCTTCAGTGGATTACTAAAGCATGCTTACTATGACATTAATCCTCTTCTAATGCAGGATTTTTCTCAACTGAAAGTTTTCTTTGGTCTGGGCTTAATTTTGTTTCCTCTAAAACTTCATTGTGTCTGGGGAAGAGAAAAAAGGATCAAGTCTTCTTTTAAAGATCATGTACATGCACATAATTTGTTTGTGCCAGGAAGCTGACCCCTCTGCTCCAAGAATTCTTGCTGTCTTGCCGTCACCCACACTACCTTTTCTGATCCTTTCAGTGCAAAGTTATCAGAAGAGGCCCTAGCAGATATGTTTGTTGTGAGACTGTCACAGTGCTGCAGCCTGTCCTTGCCACATGGCTTGTCAGACCAGACATGATTCCCGTATCTGTGCCGCTGTTACCTCTGCAAGGCATTTTCATCTCGCACACAATCCAGGGACTTGTTGCATTTAGACTGAAACAATCATAGAAAATACAAACCAGAACCATATCACTGCACTGTGTTATTCAAATGAGAGGTCAAATTACCCCCACTGATGTAAGCAGGGTTGCCAAGGTCTAAATGAAGACACAACTTGGCCAAAGGTCTCTTTCTAATGTGAGGTTTGAAGGCTGGTAGGTCCTGCATCTAATATCAACCAGCTGCGAGTCACTACCAGCTCCATTGAAAAATATGCTCTCATTTCTAAAAAAGCCCTCCCCAAACAAAAACGTAAAACCCAACAACCTCGAGTCTTGACATATTATTTAAACCTCTCCAGCATAAAGCTGAAAATATAATTGCTCATTGTTGCCTACTATTTTGAGTTCCCTGTGTGAGACTATTTAGGTGCATTAAAGCAAGCTGAAATATTTCAGTGTAATGCTCATCCTGCTCCTCCTCCCCACTCCCCCACACACCCCCACGTCCCTCAAGGGCCTTTGCAAAAGTGCAAGCTCAGTTCTTGTATCATTTGTACCCCTGCAAGTCTGTGGCAACTTCTCTTCATTTGCATTTACTAGCAGAAAGCAAACTCTAGATGTGAATTTGGTGTACTGGTAGCATGAGAAAAAGACAGAGCTCATTTATTAATCCTCAGTTTCATTTTGCAGTGCAGCTTTTGGTGTCCTAAGATTACATGAGAAGACACTGTTATAACTATAATCACTCAGGAACTCAACTACAGACATATATAATAAATGAATACATTGCTTAGAAATTGTTAATGGCCAGCAAAGTATTCTTTTTCTGAATTACTGCCAAGTTTCAAAACTGCATGTGTCATCTTATCACGTACTATACATTAAGTGTTGGTCATGTAAGTCAGATCTGCCCTATGGGTATTTTAAATTGCAAACATAACTTTTTGAAACTCTATTTTAATGGTTTTTATTTGGCTTGGTTTCTAAATCAACATAGTTTGTTCATACCGTTTCTATTGCTTTTCCCTTATTGTTTGCCACTTCTAAATCCTTTATCTGAACAAGATACAAAGATCAAGTAATTTGTTAGGTAGCTGAGCATCTAATGCTGACTAAACTCTCCATAAAATCTATAGTAAATTTATGGTATGTACCTTTTTTTTTTTTTTAATGTGTAACCAGTATAGAAGTGGAACTTAATACAGCCTAGAAGTTAGCTGTGAAAGAAGCATGGTCTTTTTTTTTTTTCCATCAGGTGTTGGCAATAAAAAGCCTAAAACATTTAAGATAATAATGACCTCAAAATTTGAGTTTAGGCATCTTTCTTCTGCTGTACAGTTGTAGTTTTGTGGTTCAGCTGATACCTTCCTGCTCTATAATATAGCTTCTAGTTTGGATGTAATCCCTTGTACCACATCTTTGAGGCTGCAACCCATTGCAGGTCTACTTGAGACTTGTGCTATGCCCAGTGCCTATTTCAGTTTCTTTTTTCTTCTCACACAGTGACTGACTCCATAAACAATCACTCTTGAAATTCACAAATCAGCAATAGGAAAGTCAGGATATGAGGTACTGTGGTGCACCACAACCTAATTGGCTTCTCCCTTTGATGCTACAGAAACTTTTGAGAACATTTTAGGAAGAAATTCTTTATTGTGAGGGTGGTGAGGCACTTGAATAGGTGGCCCAGAGAATTCTAGATGACCCATCACTGTATGGATGGAGCCCTGAATAACCAGAACTAGTGGAAGGTGCCCTGTCCATGACAGGGGGGTTGGAACAAGATAACCTTTAAGGTCCCTTACAACCCAAACCATTCTGTGATTCTATGATTTTTCTTTTGTCACCTGAGTACTAGAAATAGAAGGTAGTGATGTACAGATGAAAGCTTTGAATGCAAACAGATACATTTATCTCTGAGAGTTATGGATAGATAAATGGATCCGTGAAGAGTCATATATCAGATGCAGAATATAGTTGTGAGGCACGAACAAGCTGTGAGGGAAACAAAAGTCTAGAAAATAGAATTGCAGCGTCTCAAGGCACAGAAGATTAAAGTTGTTCTTCCAGCCATTCTGTTTCAATGAGTTATTGTATATATAAATCCATTTGCACTAGAAGTTGGAGAGGCCATTTTTTTCACAAATATTAGTGTTATCCCAGGAAATAGAAATGGGACTGTGAAATTAATTATTAAACACTGCACTTTAGGGTTTAAGATAGCTCAAGTTCCAAGGGACCAAACATGATCTAAGTCTGGGAGTCAAATTAGCATTCTTTGCCAGACAGGACACTATAGCACTTGCCTGCTTTAAACTACATCCAGAAAAGACCTTGTTGTCATCAGTCCATGGCCACAGCATGTCAAATGTAAGATTTCTTTGCAGCACAGGTGAAATGGGATGCTGCTGCCACAGGGACAGGGTTGTTTCTGCTGCTACATCACAATTATGTTGGATACTCCCAAGCTCCCTCTGTTCTTGCTGTCTCTGGAGGAGCAGCCCCAGTGCAGGGACCTTCCCTGGCTTCAGTAGCAGCCACCAGCCTGGCTTGCTGGGGCACTGGTGGAGGCAAAGTAGATGGAGAAGCAAAACTCATATCCCAGGCATCTGCCTGCTTTGGTTATGCCTGGAGATGGTCCTGCTTCAAAAAGGCAAATAGTCTGGACAGAAAGAACAGTGCTTTTGATGGGTGATTGTGTTCTAACATAGCCTGACCTTTAATTTGCAATGTTAACTGGGCATGCAAGGAGGTACAGTCAGCTGGAAACTGCTTAAATAAGAGGAGAGACAAGCAAGATTGCTGATCCTATTGCAGTGATGGGAAATTACTCCTTAATATGAAAGAAAAGTGGCTCATAAATACCTCCCCCCGCCCCCCCCAGAATAACACCTGGAAATGATCCCAAAATATTTTTCTCAGTATGTTTTCTCAAAATATATTTTAACTTGAGAAAAAAAAAATGGAGCAACCCCATTTGCTGTGTGCTAAGACTTCAAGAAGTTTACAGCCTTTTGACAGTGTTTCCCTAAAACGAAGCCACGAAAATGTGCTTGAAATAGGAGATGTGCTGAGCGGTTTCTGATTTTCTTTGAATGGTGTTCAGCCATCCCCATATGACACATAATGAGAAAAGGAACCTGCAAAGAGCTGAGAAATAGTACAGGGTGTTCTGATTGGAAACTCACACTTCTACATGAACCAAAAAACCTGGGCTGGTCAGTTATGTCAGTCTTAGGCAAATCAATAGACAGAAACCAGCTCTTTTCTGGGTGCTTTCAATCCTTGAAAAGTATCAGCTAAGCGTTTGTTAGGTCTGCTGAATTTGGGAGGCATAGCACTACTCTTGGGTACACTTGCCTCTTTTCATCTTGAATAATACATTAATTTGATTGTTGTTTTTCTATGCTTAGAAATTGAAGTGCTTTCTATGCTGTTGATTGATATGTTTTTCTGTGACAATGGGAAACTGTTCTGGTTACAGTTAAATAACATGAAATGTATGGACATGATACATTCCTGTGCTGCTGTCACTCTCACTCTACTTGATCACGGTAGCTACACCAGCATAAAAGAGGCAAAGATGCAGTGAATCAAGCACGTGTGCAAAGCAGAAAACATAATAGTTTCTAATGAGATATGAAATTGCTTCTGTGTATTATCTAAACTATGATACAGTGTATGTTTTCCACTGAAATGAAAGATTTATATAATGTGATGCAAATCCCACAGTAAGAGGCATAAAATTTACTTAGAACAAACGGTGTAAAGACATTAGATCTATAGTTTTAAAGCTCTGCTGTTATTTTGACTAATAATTTTCTCAAAATTTGCCCTTTTGAAAGTAAACATGTCAGTTACAAGTGCTATTTTTTGTACTCTCCCATGTACCATAAGCTGAATCACTTGCGTTTACTCAGACCAAAGTGATTTTCAATGTTCACCATTTTTTATATCTTCACTATGTAACAAAAATCTACTATAAAATAGGAACATCTCTCATTAGTTCTGTGAACGAGTAAGAAATTTGTCATATATTAAGCTATCAAAATTGAAGCAAAATCACAGTGGAGTAAACAGTCATCTTCCTTTTCAGTATCTGCTGTCTGATATAATGAAGATGATGGGCTGGCATGCTGCTTACATCCCTTATGTGACCTGTGGGAGAGTCTCTATCCAAGCAGAGCAAAAAATAGATACTGATACAAAACTTTGATAAAATTTAGACTTCTGGTTTTGTTTGTTTTGCCAACTCAATATCCCGTGGGTTTGTCTCTATGCTGTTGTAGTTTTCTACTGAGATTGAGCTGCCTTTTAATATATTAATTGAGACTAAGTAAAGTTAGTTTTTGGGTTTTCTTTGGCTTTCTTTTCCACACTTTGCCATTCATAGCTTGTGATCTACTCTTATGGTAATGTATGAGTGAAATGTTGGGTCAGAGGTTCAGCCCGTGCCCTGGGAGGGAAGACAGCATGTATTCCTCCTCTGCAATGGGGAAAAGTGATCCTGTCCTACCAGAAAACATGGGCACCAAGTTAGAAGTAGTGGGAGGAAAACAGGGCAGTGACTGCTCCTGAAACTTATTAAGATGCTGTGTTCAGGCAACATACATTTTATTATAACTGGATTTTACTATGAGTAATATTTCCTAATTAACCACAGGGTTTCATGAGCTTTGCAGACTGAAAGACTGAGCATAGGAAATATCCCGGGTCTGTTTTTAATCAAATTTATGTCGTTATGAATTGCCTGCTCTTGGAAAAAGTTTCAGGAGTAGCTAGTCTAAGGTATTACCCAGGGGGTGTGAAGATACTTCCAGTTACATACTTGTAACGTCTCTGGAGCCATACCTGAGTTAGTTAGAAAAGAATTATTTCTGCAGAATTAGAGCACGCGTCTGAGTGGACATGGGAATTGTGGATGATCTCATTACCTCTGTCCTCCTTAGATCTATTCTAAGGCTTTTCAAACTCAAAACTCATCAGGAACTGTCTTTCCAGTCCATGTAGACCCTAGTGGGTCATGAATCTGGAAAATGAACTTTTGCACACGGATGATGATGGACTTGCAATAGTGGAAACCTTAAGCTCTTGAAAAGGTTTTGGGTTTTCTTGTTTGTTTGTTTTTCTTTTTTGTTTGTTTCTCGTTTGGGTTTTGCTTGTTTTTGTTTGGTTGGGATTTTTTTGTTTGGTTTTGTTTAATATCTCCTAATGGAAAATACCTTTTCCTCTGCTGTGCATCAGGCCAGACTTTGACTGTGCAGACACCCAGTTGTGCACACACAGAGTGAAGGACTGGGGGGCTGTCAGCATATGCTCTGTGTAGATAAGTACAGAGGGAACCTGTATGCTGGTACACACGACAGTATTAAGGAGGGAAGAAGAAATTGGAGTGTGGCTACCAAATTTACACTGGGTCATATCAGGGCTATGTGTCAACCAACCTCAGAACCCTACACAGGATAAAAAAGGGCAGCATTGAGCAGAGCTAATGCACAAGGAGGTGTGACTCGAGTACACATGTTGTGTCCTAGGAGATATATAGTGTTTTCCTGGCTTCTGGCTTTTTTTCCAGCCAGGGCTAGACCACTCGTTTGTGAAAATTAGGGAGTGGCTACTTTAAATGCAATTAGAGTAATCCAAAACTCTCAAAATTTGTTCTGGATTTTTTCAATGTTAAAACATGCTGTTGTTATTATTGTTGTTATTGTGCTTAGTTATTAGTGTTATAATTAATCAAGTGTGTTTATTTTATATTCACTGTAAGTTACATGCATGTTTGTGTCGATATGAATACTACAACCCCACAGAAAAAAAATCAGTTCCTGAGAGACTGGTGAAATTGGTAACCTTGGTCAAAAATCAAGGTTTCCAAGACAAATCTGTCACTAAATTCATGGGATATTGAAGTGTCTGGCTGGATCTGGTACTGTTTGTACCCAAATTGGGGGGGAGACCTGCCTTTCTGTTCTGCATGTGAGTTCTTAAGAGCACCCCTTAAGTACAGGTCTCAGCCCATAACTAAGAGAGGGAAATACTGCCTGCAGTATGCAGAGCAGGAGCTTCATTTCCTTGGCCCATACAACAGCTACCACTGCTGTAGGGAGCTTCATGTTCCCAGAGGACAGTAAAGACATCACAGAAGTCTGATAGAGACTAGTAGAGACACCTTCCTGCAAGTGCCCATGTCATCTTCTTCCTCTCCAAGGGAAGAAAAAGGAAAAAGCAGCAAGATTTCATCTTGCTGACTTCAATTTGGGAGTGAATGAGTGACCCAAGCACACTTTTGTGATCCTGTTGTGGAGCCACTGACCGAAGCACAGGTCAAAGTCTCTGTGTGGCTGTGCCAGTGCACCAGAGGCGTGAGGAGCTCTGTGTAGTGAGTACCTGCTGAGCCAAAGATTTGAGATGAATAGCACCCATATTGATTTGCCTATAATGGAGTGGAAAAGAAAAATGTCCAGGTTTTGTTGCAGGTATTTTCATGGGGTATTAAATTGGTGGATTAGTTGCAAACAGCAGTACTGATAAAGTCTCCTGTCCATCTTGATGGTTGGGCCTTTCTATTAAAATGACACATAAATAACCTATTATGTCCCCCACCCATGGAAATTCAAATGCACCTGTCAACTTGATAAAGCACTTGCCTGGAGGGAAGCATTGTTTACATTTTCACTCCATTCTTCAGAAAAAGTGAGATTCTAATTATTTTTCCCACTGTAAATTAATGCTGACTATGATGGTTAGCATATCTCTGTATTGTTATATCTATGCAAAAGTTAAATAATAGAACTGATCCATCATGTATTATGCAATGTGCATTTTTATGACAGGCTTCCCTCTGATCTTATTATGCCTTTCTTCACAAATACTTACTTTTTTTTTTTTTTTCCCTAGCAGCTGGGGGAATCTTTGTTGACTGCTGGTTCAGAAGTTGAAATCTGTCCTGTGTGAAAAGAAAAATGCAATTTACATGTTTATCGGATGCTGAACTCTGCTATCTTCTGAGAATAAAAAAAATAAGGATATAAAAGTATACTCCATTAATAATAAGCTTCATTGTAATACACAATTGGTCACAGTACACTAAACCATTTCTCAACAAACCAAGCACATCAAATTCAGTAATACAATACAATTGTTTCTGGATCTCTCAGACAGTAACTTTTAATTCAGGAAAAGCAAACTAGTTAAGGTGAAATCAAATGCAAACAGAATCTTTTTTGCGTGCATAAAGTGACACCGCACCTTTGTCCAAAACTTGAAGCTATATCATAAACCTTTTGTTAGGGTTCCTAAAAGTCATTTTTACTTTGTATTTTTTTTTTGATGCATTTCATGATTTCTGCTTGAACTGAAGACAGAACAGCTGAAATATCACAAGGGGGGCTGTTTTTGCAATACTGTGCTGCAAGTGGAAAATATTATTGTGAGAAGAATTCTTGCTATCTGGTTTCTTAACTGAAGCAGGGAAGAAGGAATTGCTGAGAGGCTCTTGGTACCCTTGGCGAGCCCCAGGAGACAGCCTGATCTTGTGAGTTGCTTTTGCAAGTTCTGCAGACCCAACTGGTTTGCATACCCCGTTGAAGGCTTATGCAAGCTGCCCTGAACCTTTCACTCTTTATCTGCTTGTTACCATGGATTTCCATTTCTAGATTTCTAGAGAAGCATCAGTGCTAGGCATGGTTAAAATGTTCTTTATTCTGGTGCAGGAGAAAGAAGGAGTAAACTGACAACAAGGAAATGCCTTAGCAATTGAGGCACTTTTGGATTAGGTTCTGATGAGCTTGCAATTGGGATGCTGGCCCTATGGAGGGAGAAGAAGCATCCTTGGAGTGAAGATGGCAGAAGGGACGAGATGAAAATGGGGAATACCAATCTTGATCACAATGAAAGACCCAAACCTCTGCCATCTTAATTTTCTTTCTTCCCTTCTTTTCTATAATGAATCCAGCATTTGGTTTAATGCCATGAAACTTCAAATGCTTACTTCAAATGCTTCAAATGTCAGGTCCTTCCATATGTGCTAATACAGGTTTTGGTCTGATCTTGACACAGATTGCTAACCCTTTGTTCTGCAGGCAGCCCATTTCTACCTGTCTCTACAGCTGTTGGAGCAATGAGGCTGCAGTGTGAGTGAGACATTCTACATGCTTCTGTGGTAAATGTTTGCTAATAATTAATATCTGTCCTGGAGTAGTCAGTACCCTCGTTAGGACTGCTGAAAGATCAGAGAACCACACTTCACAGATGTTTACATACGTTTTACCAAAAGTGTTGAGGGTTGCTTTTCTATTTCACCTTCATTTTCCTAGCCCCTTTCCATCTGCTTGAAAAGGAACCTGGGTCTAAGCAGGCAAAATAGGAAAATTTTGATTCTTAGTAAAAACTTATCACAATTTCGCCATTGTTTGAAGGAAAATTAAAAAAAAAAAAGGAAATTAAAATACAGACTTGGTCAGATACTCAACAAATTATTCCCTCCACTGTTTACATTATGCTCTATCACACTGGCACAAGGATACACTATTCTGCTGCCTTCACAGGAGGAAATTTTCTGAAGCTGAAGACAATGCAAGTAGAAGCCACTAGTCCATTATATGTAAGTTCTCAGCTGATTTGCTGTCCATGTACTGGTCCAGGTTTAAAAATTTAGCTGCCAGGAACAGATCTGTCTATCTGATGTAAGTCACAGGTGAATAAATGCATGTCTCAAAGCCAGACATACATCTTGAATGCACATGGTCTTGGACATGTTGAATGAAATCTGTGAACACAGACATTTCTTTTAACTGCCTTTTCCCTGCGTTTAATCAGTCCAAAGAGTAAACCTAAAATAAAATGCTCATTGCAAATAAATTAATTGACAAACTTAGCTCCTTTGTTTCCTGTTTACATTATTTTTTAAATGCATTGTTATTTACAGATCTGTCAGGGTTATTTTCACAAATTTTTGCAGAATGTGGTCTGTGGGCAAATTTTATCCCATAAGTCGAACTGCTCCATGGGTCTATTTACTGTTTGTTGTTTCTGGTGTATGTTTGGTCACCAAAGTCATATAGTATTATTTCTGCTTTCTGACTGCATTACATTTGTAAACAGATGAGTAATGAATAACAAATGTTGATGAGCAGATAATTAATAGCAGGCGCTCTTATTTACACAGATATGCCCTTGTATGGATTAAAATCCTGACTTCCATAGGGAAAATAACTTCCTAAACACTTTTGTATATAAAATCCTGTCTGTCTGAAGTTACTGAAGATGCTTTCTTAAGTAACTGATTCCAGCATCCTTTATAACATTTGGGAAATGAAGCATGGGGAGAGATTTCTCCTGCCCATCTAAACCAAACACATTTTGGGCTTGGAATACAGCAGTATTCCCTGGAATAGGAAGGGAATGTATTTTATCTCCTTTCCTTAGGGCAAATCAATGGACAAAGGCACTGCTATGCACAGGGAAATGCAAGAAAGCTGTGGCCTTTAATTTTCGCTCACTAAGGTTTTTCCTGCATTGAATATCAGTTTTTCTTTACTTGATTATTGAGATGACCTTTTCTTCCTCCAAATTTATATTGTTTGGAAGAGTCTATTTCTACATTTGTATATTTTTTATGAATGACTCAAGTGTGGAGACTTAAAACCACAAAAGATGTGATGGTAAGCAGCAGACTACACTAACAATGGTGTGGCTAAGAAATATGTGGCTGCACTTTGTAATATCTAAAAGCAGGAGGTGAATATCATCTCCTAGAAAAGACCTGCATTGCTGTTCATTGGACATATCCATAAATATGATGCTATTGCAAATCAGAAACCAGAAGACCCTCTGCTGTTTCCTAGTGTTAAAATGCTAAGCAGCTTTCCATCAATCTATTCTGGGATTTCTCCTTAGTCAGTTACAAAGAGGTTATTCGCTGTATATGGTTGTTTTCATCATTTAGTCTGTCCAGTCACTTTATTAAATAAATCAGGGAAGACCCTACCAACAATGCTTCAGGCATCCATAATTTGACTGAAATAAACAATTCTCGGATACTACTGGTCCATTATGTTCATAAATAGAACAATTTAGAAACAAGTTATCTATCTGCAGAGCTACTATGGGCAGTCATAGGTGGGGATATTGTAGTGATTTGAAGGCGTTTGCTGCTGATCTGGCTCTGGAGGTACATCATGAACACCCGAAACGTGTCCTGTGCCAACAGCCCATCAAAGGCCTTTGCTAAACTGAGACATTTAAGTGCTTAATTTTTGCCCCAGGTGTGAGAGCACATGCTATCACTCTACCAAAGTATGCTGTGTATGTGTAAGGATGTGTAAATACTTCATATACGTAAGGATTAAGTATGAGGAGCATTGGTGTAACTAGTCATGAAGTTCTCATCTTGGTATGATTTTTGGCAGTCATAATAGGCTTTCCTTGTTCGTGCCTTTGTTTGCCATTTCTCCAAATTCATTATTTATTCAACCTGAGTTTGTTTTCACGTCTTATGAAGCATCCCATCCTTCCTGCAGTGGCTTGGAAACCTCCCCCACTGACACAGCTAATTCTGCATGAGGTTCCGTGACCCGGACATGGATGCCACCAAGGTCCCTTTGATAAGGGTGTTTTTAGACATTTCCATGTAAATTCTTCTTTTCCCCGAGCTGCTGGCATGGTTTTTAGCAACAGTGTGTCAGAGGCAAGGTTTGCAATGCTTAAGAAGTGCTGTGCTTCCCTTAGAGGTTAGCACTAACCAGCTTTTGTTTTTTTTTAATTGTAGAGCTACACTGGTTTAACAAAGATTGCCTTCAGGACATTAATTCCCATATTTACAACTCTCACCACAGAAAATGCACTTACCATGTTCATGAAAGTTACTTGAAGTAAATACATCACCCTCAACTTTTGATGTCTTTTTTTTCCCCCCCTTATAATTTCAACACTTTTGCCCTCTTGCCTAAAGTTAACAGCTTATAACTTTTGCTTGTTATTTGTCATGACCAGCTCTCTGTTCCGCCCATTCTCAACTGGTCAGTCTGGTCCCGGATTGCTCATTTTATGCATTTTCTTTGAGTGCTGTTTTCAAACAATTCTTTTATACATTTTGAAATGCGTGAAGTTACAATTGATTCAAATGGCATTGCTAATAACAATACTGCAAACACTTAAAAATCAGTACTAATCATAAGGAAGTGTTTGGACAAACATATATTTCTCAGCTTGTTAAAAAGAACTTTTTTATGCTGATGACTCTTTTTAAGACACTAAAAGTCAGTCTTCTTCTCATTCCCACTCTAGCTCAGAAAATCTAAGGAAATATTTTTCCTTTTCTTCTTTCACAAAAGCTGTTGGAACAATAGAAAATGTCATAGTACCTTTTATGCCCTATCATGGCATCTTCTGCACCCTGACCTTGAAAATATTAATATTAATTGGCTGTGCCTCAAGTGTGTAATATATTTATAAATATACATTTATTAATACATTTGTGTTTAAATGTTCTCCTTCAATAACATATTTCTTTACACTTGACATGACTTGATATAGTTATACAGCAAAGTACATTTGTATTTTTACTTACAAATGTATTTTTACTTACAAATGTATTTTTGTCTTTTGTTCTATGTTATATACTGTAATTTTCAAAGGGTTGACATAATTTACCTTCTTTGTATGAGAAGCGTGTTCCCTTCTTTTAAAAACCTGTGTATTTTTACGTCACAGCGTACGTTAAAGGAGCAGTGATTGAAATCATTGTTGTCAAGGAAGAATGTATTAAAATTATTAATAAGACTTAAAACCACATGAGACTTACTGAATCATCTGATCTGACCTAAATTTATGACCCTTTCTCCCAGTTCTTGCCTTCACATTCTTGCACAAAGATAGGACGATCAAAAGGAGAAAAAATGCCAGCATAATAAAGGCCAGTGAAAACTGTACATTTGCATTAGGTCGATGTAACATTTTGTGATTATAATAATATAAACAAATAAACTATAAGGGCATTCACATCAGACCTCATTTCAAGCTGAACTATTATAAAGCGATTAACAGCCTCACACTCCCGCTTTAATTAAGTTATGTTGTGAAATATTCAGCATTTGAACCTGTTCTGGCCTGCCTCTTTTATCATTGAATTACCATCCTTAATGTGTTTTTCTGCTGAAAGATGAATTTCATTTAAGGATTACTGTACGCTGCTCTGGCATTTTGTGGTTTCTTGTCAGCCCTTGTGAATCTAGATCATCGCTAACTTCAGTTTCTCTGACATGTCCTATATGCACAGTCTCTTGACTAGCCTGTCTCAGCGGATTTATTAACTCATATTGTATTCCTGTAGAAATGAATGGACATTTTTGATTAACTTAATGATAGAAATTTCAGATGACAGCGGAGTTTACTTTTGGAGCTTTCTTCAGGTTATGTAGGCCACAGCAGCTCTCTAGTGACCTATCACTTCACAGAAATGTGTTTTGAAAGTTTCAAGGCAGTGGACATCTGTCTGCCAATTGCTTTCAGATGGTTCTAGTGAGGAGGCAATTGAAGGGTCCTTCTGAGCTGGGGTCTCCAAATCCACAGCCACACCCAATGCTCCTCTTTCCTTTCCTGTGGCTGGTTTTCAACTGCTGTATCCCACCACATATTTCAGAGTCTGCCTTCAGATAAACTCACACTACCAGTCGATTTTGAGGAAGAGTCAATGAGTGATGCTTCAGCCAAGCATCCTGTTTCCTTCCTCTAGTTCTGCCTACCCTGGGCGAAGGCTATGCAACTCAGCACAGCACCGTCAGCTTTGGTGGTGCTTTCTCCCTCTCAGTTGTCTGACGATCAATCCATGCTTTTGGGGAAGGATATGCTGATCAATATCATTGTCTTCTCTTGGCTGCTCATTTAAATGTCCTCAGAGGAATTCACCTGATCTTGAAATGTGACAACAGGTCTGGTGGGTTTGTGTAATCCCACTACCCTGCTGAACTGTCTGCTTTGGGGGAGGTGGCAAGGCAGAGACCTCTGATGCCATCCCTGGTCGCATATGAATACAGTGCCACAGGGGTAGCACCCAGAGCCAGGAATTTTGCCAGGAGGTCTTTGCCCTGGCAAGGTGAAGATTTGCTCAAGGACAAAGGTTTGAGTGACATGGCTTTGGATTCCTGCACAGTAATTGTGTGTTGTAAATTACTCTCCACTCTGGCACTGATTGAAAATATAAGTGGCAATTATTTTGTGGGAAGGCGGTCTAAGGTCCATGCTCTCCTTTGTGCTGGACAAGCAAGTATGAATATCTTTGACCCCAGAGCTCACAGCTCAATCAGGCAAAACAGAGATGCAAAGGAGGCTGCAGGGTTCACAGGGAATGATCCACAGCTTGCAAAACATGGTAAATAAGCCCCTTACAACTTGGCAGGGGAAAACAGAAGAGAAGAACAAGCAGATTCGATGAAAGTGAGAGAAGAGGCAGGGGAAGGTGTGGCACTGACTCAGGAGGGAAGAAAACACTTAGAAAGGAAATTAGCAGTGCAGGGGACAATGCATCTAGCATAAAAGGAGGACTATGACAGGCATCATCCCATTAGCTGTGTTTGCTGAAAACTGAGTTTCTGAGCTGGGTCTCCAAGCCATTTCGCCTTCCTGAAGCGGATGATCAAGGAGGAGACACAAGGCCAGGAAAGGCTTGGTGCTCTTGAGTTGGACAGGTCAGAGCTCTTGGTGTTGAGACACTGGAATGAGAGAGAAGGGTAACCATGGCGGGGTCTTTATTCCCATTTCACAAGCTGTGGTGTGGCATCTCTTGCAACTGCTTGTCCATGTTGAGCTGACCCAGTCCCAATGGAAGCTGCTTTCCTGCTTTTGCAACAGCATTGGCCTCCTTAATGCTTATGGAGCACTGTGTATGGCAGGCATGTAGAACATGCTTATATAGTAGACAGAAAAAATGCAGGGCTTGTCCTCTCCATATAGCCGCTCTGTATTCCTAAGCAGCTGTCCTGACTGAAAGCCTTTTAAGCCCAGAGACATTGGTGTGGGAAATCCAGACTCTGCTTGTTTTACGCTAAATTTCAGATGACCTTCCTTGTTTTAAAATTTAAAAAATTGATTAGACCTGATGCAAATGCAAGCAGAAAGTGTCCTATTGTTCTGTTGTTCCTGGAAAAGAGTTGGAGATAATTTCCTGTACGTGCTCTTGCTTTCTTAATTCACCTAAAACAAATCCTCTCCTAAGGCAGTTGCTCAGAATAGCAGCATGCACGTCAGGATTGTGGCATTGACACACTGTGCTAGTTGTGGGATTCCTCGTAATGCGTAAGAACAGCTAAGGAAACATGAACTGGAACACAAGCAAACTGAGCTAAATCTAACTTTTCCCAAGCGAGGGGGGAAAATTTGTATCTTGTGATTTTTGAGATCTCTTCTAAGAATCTGAGCTCTTCATTTCAGCAAAAAGTAAAAGCTAAACTATGCAAAGGAAGGTTTCGATGTACCTGTCTTAAATTAGAGCTTTTCTTTAAGTAGCTGCAAGGTGAAATTCCAATGTTTTCAGGCAGGGTAATAAATTTTCTTGAAAGAAAAGGCATGTGCTAGGCCAGCAAAAGAGGTATTTCCTCTACATTAAGTAGAAGTGCTTGGGATGATCACATCAGTGTATTGTAAGGAGGTACCAATATCACCAATCCCTTTCCTTCTGTTAACAGGAGTAGCATCTCATGGGGGAAAATGAGTGACACAAAGGTCTTGCAAAAGTGGAGGGTTAAAAAGCTCGCACTTCAGGGGGAGTATAAAAATGATGCTTCTCATTGCCAGTTTAATTAAGGATAAAGAGTGCTTGAGCCATGTGCTATATTCCATCTGAACTATTGAATTCTGTTCAGCCTGTGTAAAGAATTAACATGAAAAAGGCTAAATGGAAATTCTGACTGATTCAGGGAGGTAAAAAACCTACCAAAGCAAATATGTTTAGAGCAAACTAGGAAACTAGGTAACTGTGTCAATAAACTAGCCTTACACAGCACACTAAAATGCACCTTATTTACTCTGCCTCATCTACAATTCTGTTAGCAGCACAAGGTCATTTTGATACTATACAGAGATCAGAGACTAAAAAGTGCTTGTGGGTACAGGCACAAAGAGAGACAAATACAAATACTCGTTCATGAAATTCTTGGGAAGCTTTCTTTTTTTAATCAGCATTGCCATTTTATTGTTTAACCTCCCCTGCTTGATCTCCCTACTTTTGGTTAATACGGGAGTCAATTACAGCTTCATCTGTGCAGAATTAACTTTATAGAATATACACTAGGGATTTGTCTATCTCCTCTATTTAGATCTATGTCATAAAAAAATATGTAGTAGAGAACTGTGTGCAAGCACTGCATATGGTACAGGCTTTGCAGATTTATTGTAAAATCATTTTAAATCGGTTAAGCTCTTGCCAGGAGTTAATTAAATATGTTCCTTTGGTGGGGGGTGGGGGGACTCTGTGTGCATGTGTGTGTGTCTGGGGTGGGGGGGACAGACCCTCTGTCTCACTAGGTGGCAGTGTGTGATTACATCTGGAAGGACCATGCCAGCCAGCCTGGTGTCTCCAGCTGTGACCTCCAGCACCAGGATGAAATCCCTGACTCTGCAGCCAGCTGGAAAGGCAGCACCACAGTTCACATCTCTGTCTACACTGTTCACCTCAGCGGCTTCCAGGAGCTCTACCGGCACTTCCTCCGGCTACCTGATGGGGCTATCGTTGAGGTGGGTCCGAGCAGGCTCGTCGTTCTCAGATTTTGAAGGCAAAGTGGTGCACCTCAGAAGTAGGTCAGCATCAAAACAGGAAAATAAGCCTGCCCAAAATACACAGTGAAATCTTCCGTAGGAAGACCTCCCTCCAAAACTTACTGTAAAGTCAATGAGTTAACGTTTTTGCAGTGCAAAGTAGCAATTTAGGATTGTTTATAGAGCCATTTAAAGGCAATTATGTAAGATATACATTGAAACTACACACAGAGAGATTATTTATAAATATGTATCGCTTAGAACCACATAAGGTCATTCTGTACAGGAATTATTATACATATAAATATACAGAGTAAGTATTGTGCACATTTATTTGACATCTAATACTACAAGTATGATCATTCACTTTGTCCTTAGGTACACAGAGCTAAGTCATACTGAGATTGCTTACTGGCATCTTGCATGTTTTAGATTGAATCCTACATGTTGTCAGATTTTTAGCAGCTTGTGCACTAAAATACAATACAGGATGGTATTAAAGAGAAGTGTCACCCATTACTTGTTTCATAGGCTGCATTTTGTTCATTGTTTTTTCATTTTTATTCTAAGTGCTTTGAAGAATTGCGTTTCCTTTTTGCCTTTGGTCTTGTGCTGAGAGACTATAAAAAAAAAGATTGGCATTTAAAAGAAAGTAGAGTCAAAGAAAATTACTTTACCTACCCAGATAAGAAGTGGGAACATCATAGTGAAGGCGTGTTTACCAAAACTGGCAGAAATGATGAAGTGCAACACTTTCAGTTGCACACTTCTAAGGTGAAGGTTCAAGTACATCTTTCCAGCATGAGGCAAACATTGCTTCTGCTCCTTTGGCTAATGTTTCAAGGCTGTTTTCTTCATTAAAGATTTTATTAATGTCTTTGCCCTACTTGGCTTTTAAAAGAAAATTTAATTTAAAGGAAACTGTCCTCAAGGAATCCAAACATAATTTTCTGCCCGGGGAACTTGTGATTCACCAGAGTGAAGACACCAGAGTCTTCAAGCTGGCCAAAGAAAACAAGAGAAGGCACGTGGCCTACATGAAGTAGAACTTAATTACTGGAACAGAGAAACCAGCAAATCCAGGTCCATGCCTGAGTCTGTTAAAGAAGCTCCCCATACAAATAATTGCCTAGACTGTTTCTGAAACATCTTTTCCCTGGTTGAGGTCAACAACGCAGCCCAATTCCTACTTTCTGCCAGATACAAAAGTAGTTCTTTGCAGAATCGTTTTGCCCAATTAAGTTCTCAGATTTTTAGTTGTGAGGTTTCATTCAGCTTCCATAAGTCTGTGGAAGGAGGGTCTTTGGACACCCGAGGCAATCTTATCCCAGTGCACTGGTTCAATTCATTGATCCCTTCTGTGTTTCTGAGAGAGGAGAAATACATTCCCATAAAATGTAGTTTTGTTTTCCCAGGTAAGCTTTCGGGAGGCTTCCAGCATCCCCCAAGTGGGCACTGCACAATGCAGGTGTCTCAAGCCAATTCTGTACAGTTTCCCACACCAGATGACAACATAAACTATCCCTAGAATTCACATGACTGAGTCTTATGTCATTGTCTTGAAAGCTGCATGTCTAATTTAGGAGATCTGTAGGAGATCTGTGAGTGCTTTGCAGCATTTTACATGTAAAACTAAATACAATTACATGTAAGAAATGTGCTTAACTGATAACTGCAGTAAAACCTATATACAGATCTTACATTTAGCTAATAACAGATATAATTATACATTTGTGTATTTTATAGGTCAGAGCTTTCTACTTCAGTTACAAATTAAGACCATTTAATGAACTTTAAAGCTACACACTGACTAGTGACAAGTTTGCTGCCATGGGGTAACATACACCTGAGCTTCACCACTTGCTGTTGTTGCCACTTCTCAGGAATGAGTTTTTTTGCCTCTGCTGCAGCTAGACAAACAGTGGTACTTGAGTGGGGTTAGAAAATTGTTTTGGAGCTGAAGGGTTGCATGGCAACCTTGTGTAGAGCTTTTAAGGGTGTAGGAGATGAAAGACTACCTGGGCTTCTTGGGATGATCTTTTCAGACTGCTGCCTCTGTTGACAACTTGTGTATAAATATTCAGTTTGAATATTTAGAACTAGTTCTAAAGACTCAGGTGGTTTAGTTTACCTAGCCCTAGTCTAGTTTAGGTATTTTGTTCCCAGGGATTCAATGGAAAGACGTTTCTGGATACTTACAGTCTATATAGTCAGAAGTTTCCTCTTATTCTAAATTTAATCATTTTCATTTTCCATGTATTTATTTGAATCACCTTTTGATACCAGGCAGGACTACATGTACCTTCTTCCTGCAGGACAATCATGCTTTTTATTACAGTAACATACCAAGGGTGAAAACGTAATTATTTCAGAGTATCTTTGTGATTGTTTGTTCACTTTTATTAAGAAACTCTGAAGGCAAACTCTGAAGAGGGCAAAATGGAAAGACTGATTTCTGTGACTTTCAGAAATCGTACCTGAAAGAGCCATAATACTTATTCCTAATTATTGCAGTGGAACCTCATTAAATCAAGCATTTGGAGACTAAGACCTCTCCATTGGGCATGTGATGCTTTGTGCCACTACAGTATGATGGTTGCTTGTATTGGCAGGTGTTCTTCAGAAATAATATGTACAATAGGAGGAAAAGAGCAATTTGGCAGAAAACAACGCAGAAAACAACACAGAAATTATAGTAACTTTGGAAAAGCATGTGGAAATACAGACATTGTTCAGAGGGCACCGCCAGTATAAGCAGAAGCTTCTTGGCATTCCACTAACTGGGGTGTGTGTGAAGGTTGGAGAGATCTGGGGCAGTGTATCCCTTGCCAAACACACTAACATGAGAACAGCATTGTAAACACCAGGCCAAATGCTTTCTCAAATTCATGTGTTCAATGCTTGGTGACTTCAACCTCAGATATGTTTCTGTATCTGCAGATATTGTTTGACAGGCATAAGAGGAATTTTGCATAATCTTGCTGTAAAGTCCTTGGATGCTCATAAGGAATTCACTTTGTATTTACAACTTCATCCTACTCTCCTATATTTCAGTGAAAGCAAGATCTTCTCATGGCCCTAATTCAACAAAGCATTTCAGTGTGAACTAAATTTTATCTAAGAAGCCAAAACAAAACACTCATTTTAATAAGTTTCCCTTTTTCCCACCCCCCCCCCCTTAGTTTTTAAGTGCTATGTACAAATACAGTAGCTAGGAATAATGTGTCTATATGCAAAAATTTCTTTAAAATACTCACATATTTAAGTATGGTACTCCCATTAGAGGTCCAGCTTTCCTGATATAACTAGAAATTTCATGTCTGGTATGAAAAGTAGTTTTATAGGTTTCGTAAGGATGAGGCAAAACTAACTGTTTTAAAAGGAGCATTAAGTACAAGGTGACATGTATAAATCGTCCTAGAAATGTTAAATAAAAAGATTTTTTTTTGAGTGTGCAGCGTAAAAATTATAGAGGTTAAACTTGTAGGTGCAGTCCTTTTATCATAAGCATTGTAAAACTCAAAGAATTCACATGCAGTAAAAACCATTTTCCTTTTTACCTATAATATATTTCTCCTTTATAGTAATTCAATTTAAGTGTTGGCTAACCAAGGAATGACCTTCCCAAAATAAATCATTTTTCATGCTTTTCCATATTCATTAATCTGATGTTATTGTAATATATGGAAAATTATTGGATTTTAACATTTTAAATATATTTGAAATCCATGAACAGAAAAGTTAATGATAGTGGTATGTGTTTGCCGTCTACATGGTGATAACACCAACTTGGTGATTTTTATCTTGACTTTTGCTGACTGGAGTTGATTTCTTATTAAAAGGACAAAGATAAGTCACTTTAACTCAACAAAAAATCAGTTTCTTATTATAGGCCTAGTAAACCGCAGCATTGTAGAGAAAGTTTTTGTATAGCATGATTTTATCTATCAAATAAGCCTTCACAAATGTCAAGGATTCATCCAATTTAAACTTCCTGCATAAAAGAGATCTGTTTTCCCTAATTACTTGAAAAGTACCTAGCAGTAATAGGATAAGACAGAGTAGGTGACTACCCAATTACTTAGTTTAAGCTATTTACATCAATTCATATGCTATAAATTATGTCTAAACCCTCTTGCACTTCTGGAAAAGTGAATAAAATCATATAAGTTTATTTTGAATACAAGATCAGATATAGTATGCTGAGTGACACTTAAAAAGAATGAAACAGTAACCATAGCTTATTTTCTGAAGCAATCTTGACAGTAATGCTAAATTACAGCTTGGAAACATCTAGCATTTTTACCTTTATGAGAAAAGGCTTTTTACATATTTAACATAATTCTAGGGAAAATATACTGGAATTATGTATAAAGATATGTACACTGTAACCAAAGGGCATTTATATTCCCCAGTAGAATACTTACAACAATTTTATTGCCATTTGGTGTCATTTTCTAACAGATATAAAATACAGCCAGTAAACAAACTAGACTTTAGATTTAAGCTGACAGCTGTTCCTTCAGAAGCAATATTCAGATATTTAATCTTAAGAATACTGAATATTTTAGAATTGTTTGAGCAAACTATACTTTTAGCATGTGAGGGACGGCATGCTTTTATATACAGTTCTTGGATCTGATAATGACACTAAAAAACAACCTTAGAATAATCTACACATTTGTCGCTCCCATATATTCCCTGGGCAAATCAACAAATTGCCTCATGTTTTATTCTTAATTCCACAAATTCTTTTCTTTATACCCAGTGTTGATGTGAATATTAGGCTCTATTTTTTCCCTGTGTGTGCACAAGCTGTGCCATTGACTCCAGTGCAGTTTATGCATGTTTGTGAGTGCAGCTTTTTCTGGCTCTAATTCCATTAAGGGAATAAATTGGCCAAGTTTACTGCAAAAGCCCCACATGCTGTTTCCATAAAGAGTCTCACTTCAGTGGTCACTAAAGGTTTATGGAAAAGAAAAAGAGGCAGGGTCACTCCAGCCTGGTAACTGAGGTTGGTACACTACCTAATGGCTTCATCATCTCACCACACACCATGGAGGGAACAGCACAGCTCCGACCTTTCCATGGGCTGGGTCAGCTCTGGTGAGTGGGTGAGGACTTCTTGGCTGGGCAAAGGTAAGTTTTTGGTGTAAACTGACCCACTTTAGCTGGCTTCAGCAGCATTGTGTCGGGTTATACACAAACAGCCAGTTTATGGGTTTGTTTCCGGAAGATCTCTGTAAAAGTAGGGATTAACAGCAAAGATTTATCCCTTGCAAAAGGGATTCCACCCACATTAATGCACCCAGGTATGCATATACTCCTGGGCTGATTAGGCTTCACCAGATGCTGCCTGCCTAATTCTGAGGTTTAATCTTGTCCCATGGAAAACGAATAATACTCTGCAACTGCATTCTGTGGGAGAATGATCCCTCTTGACATGCGTGGAGGTTCAGTTGGGAATCATACAAGGTAAAAGTCAGCTGAGGGATGCTCCCATGGACACAGGCATTAGAATCAGTACAGTCTGAAATCTTAGTGCCCCCTTGTTGAGGGTCATGGCAGTATAGCTAGTTCCACTGCAAATAAGAACTAAACCAGACTGTTTTAAGTTATTGTTACCAGTATATATTTCTCCTTTAATGCCATAATTCAATTAAAGGTAAGCAATTTAAGAAATTGGCTGTCCAGTCAGTGCTTTCCATCCTGCTGAAAAGATGAGAACAAGAAAAGGAGTTTTCCTGGAGAAATCTTTTGTTTGTATGCTTTTTTCTTAAATTGATCCAGCTCATCTCACCTGTGACATATGAACTCTGCCCTGAAATAGATGCAATCTGTTGCCCCTTGCCAATCTGTCTGCTGCAGATGAAGTGGATGTGCACATTGTGTCTCAGCAGTGCAGAAGTTATGTCTTCATACCTTCTGCTTTGGGTTGTTTACTCTGTCAAGTATAAGATTAGGTCCTTGCTTTTTTTCCAGCACATTGTGGTATAGATTTAAACTGAACCAGTGCTATGAATCTATTAAGATTATCAACTGCGGTCAAGATTATGTAACTACCTGCAACTGGATGGAAATGTAGGAGCAGCCTTGCAGCATGTGGCTGTTCCTCCCCTCCCTAGTTTTCTACAAATCTCAGGTTCTATATACTCTGTACCCCAGAAATTTACAGAGTCATGTGCAAAAACATTTATTTTCTTCAATTTCCCATATCCTGCTTATCTGTGGTGGGGGCTGTGCTCTAATAAGAGGACTACGAAAGGGATGAAAAAGGTCCACCACTGGCTTTTGGCAGGACTTACAGGCTTTCAAGTAACCCAAAAATGACTGAAATACCAGAACTACACAATTTTAAATCATGCTGGTTCTTTATTACTGAGGGAGAATATGGGATGAAGAGCAAGGGTTACGTACCTAACCAATACCTACACAAATATATTATTTGCATGGGTATTTTAATTTCTTTTTCTGTGGGGGCTGAATACTTTAAGCTGTCTCCTTCAGTTGTTCACAGAAGAGATGGAAGCAAGTTCGAGTGCATCCCTTCAGTCTGAGCCAATGATCATGGGAAAAATGCTGTCCTAGCACTGCAGTTGTGCGGTGTAACAAATAGCAGTGCTGATAATTAAGAGGTACTTTAAATGTGCTATTTTGTATTAAAAAGTCCCTTTCAGCTTCAAACTTCTTTAAGCACCGAGATTTGCTGTATTTTCAGTGATTTTCAGAGTGATTTTATGCTGCAAGGGCAGAGCCACTGATTGTTGCAGAAGGAATTTTGTACTTTTAAATGCTTGTAATCTTTATTCATCTATCACATAGTTTTACATGAATCAGCAGTAAAATCTCTGAAGTCAAAGCATAATTGCCAAAACAGCATTAACTTATTTTATCCTAATAAAAAAATAACCTTTGAAAAAGTACCTTGCAGCTACACAGATTGACGAAATGCATCAATTGTATTTTTGCTCACTTTATAATTACACTGCAGTAAGTGCACAGTGAACTTTACTACATGGTTGATTAACAATAAGGTTACTGCTATTAAGTCACTCTCTAAGAAACAACAACGTGGACTTTAAGAACATAACTCTGTACAACATCCGATCAAGTCTAAAAATCTGACCTATCCATACAAGCTTCAATTTAAAGCACACAAGTACTTGATAGCACCTTAATTGTAGCAAAGGGTTCCTGTTGCTTCAGTCAGGCATACTGTGTATGTGAATGATCAGATTTGAAAGAACCCTTGGGAAGTGTTAACTAACACCAAAAAAAAGCTTTTCCAGTGGACTCTAAAAATCCCATGTCCTCTTTTTTTGCATAGAACAAGAACTACGAGGAGTGGCTGAGGGAGCTGGGGTTGTTTAGCCTGGAGAAAATGATGCTCAGGAGAGACCTTATCACTCTCTACAGCCACCTGAAGGGAGGTTGTAGACAGGTGGGGATCATTCTCTTCTGCCAGGCAACAGCTGGAAATGGACTTAAGTTGCACCAGGGCAGGTTTAGTTTGGATATTAGGACAAATTTCCTTGGCAACCTGAAAGGGTTGTCAAGCATTGGAACAGACTGCCCGGGGAAATGTTTGAGTCACCATCCCTGGAGGCATTTAGAAAACGTGTAGATGTGACGCTCAGGGACATGTTTTAGTGGTGGACTTGGCAGAGTCAGGTTTATGGCTGTACTCAATGATCTCAAAGGTCTCTTCCAATCTAAACCATTCAATGGAGTGAAATTAGTATTCCAACTTCTGGGGAGTTAGGATTAGATCTCCGGGTATACCCTGACAATACTTTCTTTTCAGATTATTGCAACTGGAAAAGTACTTCTGCTTCTGATAGGTCACTGATGCAATAGCCCCCCTTTTTGCCTTCTATCTTCTTGACTTTGCATAATGCAAAAATGTTGCTATGAGGCCTTGCCATGATGTTGTACTTCCTTTTAACCTGCCCTGAAGATGGTTTATGCCATGAGAGAAACAGCTTTGGACAACCTAAAACTGGACAATCTCTTAGTTTAAAGGTCTAAACCAGGAAATAAAGTAGTAGCTGTTCTGTGTAAGTGATATCTATCTGAGAAGAAAGAGTAGCATGGTACAAAAAAACTTGCCTAGGATGTAGGATGCACAAGACCACTCCAATATTTAGTCACAGGTTTTCATGTAAGGTGGGCAATATCCTCTACGTTGCCTGTATCCCTCTGGTCCAGCACTTTCTAGCTTCAAAATGTATCAAACCCAGACGTACAACAAAGACTGTAAGATACATCGGCAGATTTTAACAATACAGAAAAAAATACAACAGAAATTAGAGATTATTCCAGCACGTATACCAGTGTTTGTATAATTTATTAAAGCTCTGCTAAATCAGATTGAGAATAGCAAAATTTAAACCACTGCTATATTATTGGAGAAACCTGCTTTTTCATGCTAACATTTGAACAACAGCAGTAAGACAGAGCTGAGGCTCAGTTACTTCTCAGTGTCTGAAATTTGATTTCTGCTCACAGTCATCTGTGCAAAATTTCTCTTATATGGGCATTCCAAAACATGAAAACCATCAGAGCCAGGGTACTGTTGTGCCAAATGTCACCCATATGACACAAGCTGAGGGTCTGACGTGTGGTGTGGTAACTAGTAATGAGCTGAGCTGAATCTGATGCACTCATGGCTTTATAACCAGTTTCCAGTCCTATAACATCATCTCCTCATGGCCATGATTTTCTTCTTTGAGAGTCTATTCTTTATTCACTCAAATCTTCTCCATGTGTCAAGAACATCATAAGAAGTTATTAAAAGCAACGGGCATGAAAATCCCCATTCCACTGTTTTACTAAAGCATTTAGAGTGAGAAAAATTAGGCAAATTCACATTTCACATGTGTTTAAATTGTTAATCTCACTGCTCTATCTGTATTAGTGAATACATTTACAGTAAGTTTTACTTTATAATATTTTGGCAGAACTGTTAGAAAAATTGTTATAAGCCTAGGAGTGGAACTGAACCATGAAAGCTAAACTGTAAGCTGCTGCAAAGCTGGGTTATTAGTATGACAGAATAAAATTTCACACACACAGAAGCTTCTAAGCTGTGATATTTTGAAAGCAAGAAGACAGTGGTGGAAAAGGGTAATCAAAGTCATCTATGTTCCCTCTGATATTTCACTGAATGCTGCCATAATAATATGTTGGTTTTGTCTGTTCTGTTTGTCAGGCATTTGGTGATATTAGTGCAGAAAGTCTTCTGTGTAAGGAAACGAGCACAGCCCAGGAGCAAATAAGTGAAATGGACAGTGTCCTGTGCACCTCTACAGGTATCAAGCTGAGGGAGAGGAAAAAGGCTACAGCAAGGTGGAAAGGTATTATAAGCAGTTTCTGTACCTCGTTGAAAAATAATACTGATACCAAAGCATAAAATGATGGGATGGCTAGAAGAAAACAAATAATTTGAAAATGTGGTTTCTCCCGGGAAGAATTGAGAGCAATCAGAGCTGAGACTTCAGAAAACAGTTGTGTTTTCCAATGTGTCTTCATCCTTGGGTAGTTTCATCAGCTGTTGCAAGGGTCCTGAATGCTGAAGAGTTGTCCTTTAACCAAGCACTGTCACACTTTCTATTCAGAAACTCAATACAGTAATGCAATCCACACCAATAATATCTTGATCCAGGGCCAGCATTTAAAGTATGCTGGGGGGGCAGGTTTAAATCAGCCCTTTTATATACAATTAAGTATGCACCCACACATATTGCTCTGAGTGTGAAAGTGCCAGTCTCTCAGACTTGCATTCTGTTTTCCACTGTGTACTGAGAGGCGCTGGACCCCTCACAGTCCTAGAGAGGTACATGCAGAGTGCAACAGGCCCATCTATGTTAAGTTGCTCCTCAGAGTTGCTCCTGACCAAAGGCAGTATCAGGGCATTTGATGACAGGGAATTACAGAATACACTGGGTGTCCTTAGACATCACTGTTATTGTGAGATATCAGCTTCCTCTTGTTCCTTATCCAGGGCCACAGTACCAGATCTGCCTCCACCAGATTCCTACACTCAGATGAGTCCTATCAGTGTCAGTTTTCCAATGCCTTTTGAGGAGTAAAGCTCAGTTACACACACTTTGTGTTACTTTTAAATCCACAGTAATCTTGTCTGCTAACAGAGAAACCTTGGAAAGTACACATGAGCACAAAAGACACAGATTTTTTAAGGGAAAAATGATGAATTTAGTGTGTGGGCTCTTGCTCTTGTATTCGTCCTGTTGGGGGAGGGAGGTCATACTCTGTCACTGGTGTATTTTCATGATGTCTTTCTCTGTATTCTTTTTTCCAATCCAGGAAATCCAATTGTCTCTGACAAGAGCTAGTTCCTGCAGTAATGCATATTCCATGAAGTTGTTTACATCCTGATCCACATCCGTGATATGGTTACTGTCTGATAGGATTTGTGTTTCTGATGACCACGTCTCTGTGCCTACAGCATTGTCCTGCAAATACTCCATTCATAGGTCTTGTGTGGCTTCAAAAAGCTTTGCAGTGTGGTGACCTCCTGGGATCAGATCACAGATTGGATCATGCAAACATAATTATTTCATAGGATTTTTTTTCCCCTTCGACATTGTGGGACACTCCTAGATTTCTCAGGTTTGCTTGTTCCTGCATTTTCAGGTTTGCTAATACCTAGCTGTGGTGAGGAAACTGTTGCTGACTTGTCTTTCAAGTTTCATGACTAAAACATTGACAGTGTTCTCAGTAATTGTTCAAAGCACAACATAATTGTAATTGCAAGGCTGCAAAAAATGCCCAGAAGAGGAACATCTACCAGTTCTGTAGCCGAGTCCCAACAGGCTGCAAAATTTACAAGATCCCAGAGACCATTTTTTTCTGAGTTCTTCACGGTGACCATACCTGCTTCCTTGGGACCTACAGCAGCTTAAAGAAACCTGGAGGTTATCCTCATGCAGTAGTTTTAAAATACTGCTCAGTGGTTTGAACCAGACAGTGCCTATTCTATTCAGTTTCTTACTAATACATCAGAAATTAAGTCCATGCCCCAAAGGCAAGAACTATGAGAGACTGCAGAAGGAGAAGGTGGGATGGGGAGCACAGGCAAGAAAGGTGAAATCAATTGTGCAAGACCATCAAAATCAGGGACAGTTGTAGAAATATAGGGCAGACTGCCAGTTCCCTGAGTTTTAGTCTTTCCTGTGGTAGGATACTTTACATCCTGAAAACACAGTTGGCAAAGGGAAGGTTCTCACCTTACTGCTATTTTGAATCATTTATGTAGAATGCTGTAATCTATAAACATAGTAAACAGTGACATTTTTCTCACATGTATGATTTTCTGGTGTCCCTTTGTTCACATTGGTATGGTAAAAGTATTTCAGTTGCATTTACCTTTGCAAGATCTTACCCAATATATTGAATGTTATTGATTAATTTTGTTACTTAAATCTATGATTCTCACGCACCTCAGTAATCATTAAATGACATTGGGTAGTAACCTGAATGTTTAAATGTCACTCCTGAGAACAGTTTTTCTTTGGGTTTGCAAGATAACAATGTGATTTCTAAGTTATTGTTGTTTTCCCAGTTTATTTGCGTAAATGTGCATATGTGTTATTTTATAAGTTACACCCAGCCAGATATGGTGTTCAAATCTTCTGAATATTTACAAGAAGTGATGTGATTCTTGTGGCTTCTATTGCATCAGATATTACTTGGATGATTTCGCTCTGTCATAACAGGGACACAATTGCCTTTTTAATGCTTGCTTTGCCTGTTGACACTTTAAACTGCTGTACGTAACTTTGAAAAAGAAACAAGCTGAAGAGAAATCATCCAGTCCCAAAATTTTTCTGTAGGCTTTTTTCTAACTGAGCAGAGTTGCTCTTTTCTCCAGTTACCCCAGAATGTGGGGTAATGTCAATTACCCTGCAATAATTACTGACACACACAATGTGGTGGAGGCTGCTGGGATGGCTTGCATACATGACTGTCCTCTGCTGTGAGTTAAGATGTTGATCTGTAACCTATTGCAGTTTGTGGGTGACAGTACCAAGAGGACAGCATGTTGTGGGCAACATCACACTCTGTTCATCTTCTTGGCCTGAGCTTTGTCTTTTAACATGACTGACTGCAGGGGTAAAAATCCCTTTGGGCAATATTATAGCCTTAGTTTCCCACCACTGAGTTATGATATCCCAGTCTGGTTCTGTGAGATTTTGACTTCATTGTTGGTAATACAGTGTTGGTATTTAGTCTGACTTTATGTGTGGAAGCACCATATCTTCAGTTCTCATAGGACTGTGCTGACTTTTTAACAAATGTGGATTGGTCCTGAGACCTTGTTCAGCATGAAGGACTTCCTTGACCACTTTTATTTTCTACACTGACTTTCATCTGATTTGAGATTCTGTAAAATTCTGTATGTTACATATTTGTGAAAGCCGAATTTAAAATATGCATAAATATTAAGTTTACCTTTATTTTTTTTATATTTCCCCTAGAAGATGCAACATCCTACCTATTAATTTTGATTACTTGCATCCTATGAGTTCCCATGTTTGTTGGTCAATATACAGTGGGTGGCATTGGCTTTGAAATTGTTTTCTGAAGTGTTCTTATCAGCAACATCATCCATAATACTCAGTTATAGTTGGATAGTAATTGCCTGTCTATGCAGTGTTCCTTTACAACAATTTTCTCCTGTGTAGCTCTATATATGTAGTCATTACTGAAAAGTGTAAATAAAGAATCCTTTTAGTGGTGTAGTTTCCCTGGGTACCTACTGTGCTCTTATTATCTAAAACATACTCCCCATCTGTAGTTCTGTTCTATTAAAGGATAAAGAGATAACTATGAATTAAAAATTAAAATGCTTGTTGTAGATTGGAGAGCAAGGTCTATTAGAATATATCTGGCGCTGGGTTCACAGTACAGTAGATAGATTACACTGAACACCAGTTAAGCAAGGGGATGAAAAATGAGTGATTTTCATCATTCAGTTAAATATAGTGCTAAGTGGTTATGTGCTAGCATTAAAAGCAAATTACTTAGCACTTCACCAATCACAGCATGAGAACATTCCATTGGAAACAGTATTTCCAGTGATGCTCAGTCCTCAGTTTTATTAAATAAATCAGCTGTTAATGCTTAAGGAAGCAGTAGAAGACGTATTGCTATGATAATAAAAAGATTGAAAATGTAAAAATAAGGAGAAGTAGTACATTTTAATTAAATGTGCTAAGAAAACCTCCCTCTCTCTTAACAACAAAACTCCAAAGTGCTGGCAAACCTGTAATTTCCTGTACTTTCTTTAGGTCTTCCTTTCTTCCTAATGAATATGACCTTTACATTTTTTTTTCCTTCTTTATAATGATATCTTTTTTTTCCTCATAAATCTGCTGCCATGTCACTGAACATTTTGATGAGCTTTTCTGATTCCCTCTTATATCTCCTTGATAGGATATTATTACCCAGTAATCTAAAGATGGCGAGCCTGATCCTCAGCACTGGTACTCTTTGGCTGCTCAGTTAAAGACAATGGAGATGTGAGAATTTACAGCACAAGAGGTTTTGATGTTGAGGGCTACTTTCATATCCCATAGCAACATTATTTCCTCCACCGCAGTGGTCATTGGGACACAGTCAAATATGCTGTTTGAAGACATGGAAGATGTGAGAAGTCATAAACCTTCCTGAGTCGCAGACCATTCCTAAGCCACTGCCTCCTCCTAAAGAGGAGTCACCTGCCAGGAGATCCAAACAAAAGTCCTGGAAATGACACATATGGGACATGGTCCAAGGTCTGAGCTACAGCTGCATCTTTACCAACACCAAGAAATGGTAGAAGAAGGGAAAATTAAAGTTCAGGTATAAAAATTACAAGTTCGGGGAGCCTATGCATGAAGACTGTCTCTCCAACATTCTCCTGCTCACCAGTAGGCTGGGCATGGGCAAGAAGTCGGGAGGGGACACAGCCAGGACAGCTGACCCAAACAGACCAAAGGGATATTGCATACCATACAGTGTCTGCTCAGCAATAAAAGCTAAGAAAAAGGAGGAGAAGAGGGTAGCATTTGTTATTTATGACATTTGTCTTCTGCTTCCTGAGAAGTGGCCAGACACCACCTGCTGATGGAAAGTAGAGAATAAAATCTTTTGGTTTAATTTGCTTCCACTTTATTAAACTGTCTTTATCTTGACCTGTGAGGTTTCTTTGTTTTTCCATTTTATTTTCTCCTCTGCCATTCTGCAGAGGAGGGGGGTGACAGACAGGCTTGGTGGGCGAGTGATGTCCAAGAAACATCAACCCTCCACAAAAAGAGAAATGTGTAGGAAGTGAGGGACAAACTGAATGATAGACACCAAGAGTCTCCTATAAGCACATAATTGCAGGAGCTCATGCATGGAACAAAATACTACGTCTTTTTTGTAAAAATGACAATCAGTTGTTTTCTGTTGTTGGGGGAGGAAGGAAAAGGAACAATCAGCTGAAATATCTTGCAAGTGTTTCTCAATTTTGATAACATACCATACCTAAGGGATAAGCTAGATATACGTGATTTATTTTTAGTACCAACGTTGGTTGGAGGTGTTTTGATTTTTTTCTGTCCCTACATTTCTGGGGTTCTGTGAATATAATAGGACCTGCCCAAAACGAGTACTATTTCCACTTGTGTTTAATTTGTGCTTAACACATTCATGAAATCAGTGTAGTCCTAATACAGCAGAAGCCTTTCTACTAATAGTATATGATAATGATGTTGGACCTGAAATAAGTATATTGCAAAATCTTAACTTATTTCAAAAAGTTTCCTTGGGAAAAAAAATTGTCATATTTTTGCAGTATATGTTCTGAAACAAGCCATTTAAGCAATGTTTCCTGCTCTTTGTGCAGCAGTCTCATTCTCATTTCCCTGTTTTCTACTTAAATATGCACTCCAAAGTTGGCTTTTTTTTTTCTTTTTTTACTATATCTTTATTCAAAATGCTTTCTTAAACCTTAAAACAACAGACATTATTTTTGTGCCAATATAACATTTTCTTCTCAAAATATTTGAGAACATGAGATTTAACCTAGTTTTCAAAACATAGAATTCCCTTTTTTCATTTTCCTTGATGACACGTAATGGTTCTGATGAATCTTTTCTGGGTATGCCAATTCTGTCATATACACTAATATGAAATAATGACACAAGGTTGACTTAACTAGACATAATAGGGCATATTTCTAAAACATTCTGTATGGGAGGTATATGCACAGATCTTGTTACTTGTTAATGACATTGGGAAAGTTTTTTATCTGCACTAGGATATGTATTTATAATATCTTCCTACTCCAAAGGCATGGAGTCCTTACATAATAAAATAATAAAAATAAAAGTTTAAAAAAATTAAAAAGAAAGGAAAGGACTCTGCACAACATTATCTTGGATAAATTTTAGAACTTCACCATGTGCCAGTGAATTTGGATCAAAGACAACTATTGTTGCAGGAATGTGTGTGTACGTGTGTGCTCATGTGTATAGAATGACAGCAGGACAGATTTCAGTGGCAAGGCTCTGTATTTCAAACCCTTCCAGAGTTTTGTGTGTTTTTGAGGTTAAGTCCTTGTTTCCTGTTTCAGAATTAAAAATCATTGTTTGAAGGCTTTTGTCTTTTTCCACAGATGTTATCTGTGAATATATTAGAGAGGCTCTGAAATATCAGAGAGCATACATTACTTTTTCATAATATCTTTCAAATTAGAGATGGAAATGTCTAAATTTGCTGATGGCGTCATGACATGATTTTTTTTCTTTAACAAGTGGTGGACAGGAATTGGTTGCAGCCTCCCATTACCTCCCTCCCACCTCCACACACCCTCCTCTTTTTTACGCATTGGCAAGCTTACCACATTACAGTGATGTCCTAACAACTCTTAAATGCTGGCTTTTCCTTATGAATCAATGGCCTTATGCACACGTGTCTAGCTTATTAGGAATGCAACATTTTGAGTCTGAAGCTGTATGTATAACTGAGGGCTTGTCTCTGCCCCTCTGACAGCCTGAGGGATTATAGAAAGAATGCTGAAAGAGCCAACACCAGTACATCTTGGCTCAAAAAGAAAATAGTGAGCACAGAGTAAGAGCTGTTGCATTCAGGTTGCTAATTTTCAGATTTCTTTTTCTACCCTTGCTATTGTGTGGACACACACTCTCCTTTGAGCGCAGCTGTGCCACCTGAAGAGATCATCTACAGCTGCTTTTTCATGCAGGAGAAGCTCCCGTGGGAGCTCTCCCTCACCCAGTTCAGGATGAGTAGCAAATACCTTCTGTTCCATCTGTTCAAGCCTTACAGGGCTATGTTTACCCAAAACAGGTGCGAGAGCATTCACACGAGCAGCTCCACCAGCAGTTCTGAGTGCAGTCATCTCTGAGAGAAGGGTGGGGAGGACAGGTGGGAGTGAGGCTGCTGTTCCTTCATCCAGCACAACTGCAGCTGAAGTGGATTTCTGCCCTCTGCATGTATCTGTCTGTCTGCTTTAAAGCTTTGTTTGGAAGTACTGTGTTTCTTATTTGACTAGGAGTATTGTGAGTGATAAGACAGACCTTTGAGGTAAGAGACAGCCTGGGGATTACACATGGGCTTTAACGCTCATTTTAGACTAAGATGGGGAAAAAATAAAGCAAGAAGTTTGTGCTGTCAGAATATGCAAGGAAGCAACACAAAGAGACTACATTAGCAACAGCACGGGACAGTGCAAACAGATCTGTAAACCTTCATCTGGTGCAGGTGGTTTGGTGTCCATGCCACAGGTTGTGGGAGTTTACTTCACACTTGTTATGATCTGGTCTTGTGAACTTCATACCCATTAGGCACTGGAGTAAGATGGGTTTACTCCTGGAATAAACTTTCAAGAATAAGTTGGAGTATTCTTCCAGTCTGGTTTCAACTTAGGAACCCCCTGGATGTGCCCCAGAATTGCAGTGTGAAGCAGAAAGCACACTCAGTGGGCACATTGGGAAGATTTGGCCTGAAAGCTCATCTAAGACATTTACATCTGAAGTTACCCATGCTTGGGAGCAGGAAAGACACAGAATGTCCATCCAATGGATCCAAGTTGATGGCTGTCCACTAGGGGAACCTGCTCAGCTCTGTAGTGGCTTTTTCTTCCAGCAGTAGTAAGGATATCAGCAAGTAATTAAATAGCTGTATGTTTTAAAATACATAAATATTCCTACTAATGTGTTAGCTTTCTCTGTAATATTGCTGTGTCCCTGCTGACATGAACCCTCTTTCAGCTTCCTCAGGTTATATGGGGAAGGCAGAGGGAGCATTAACTCTGTTTAGTTCAAGACTTCATCCACTCAGGTATGGGACAACCATATGTTAAATAAGAATGCATGAAAAATATGCTTCATTTTTAACCACCTACACGTTTCCAAAAAGAAAAAAAAAGTTATTTAATAAATAAAAATCATGAGGTTTATTACTATTATTATTTCTATTATTGTTATTATTTCAATTATTATTATTTCAATTGTAGTCTGCTGCTGTTTTCATAATTCCCTTTGTCTGTTCTGAGGGAGAAACTCAACCCATGTTAATGCACCACTCATGTACCTTGGGGTAAAGATTAGCACTAAAATGAGAGTTGCCAACCAGACTCAGACTTCACAACAGTGAAGAACTAATGATAGCCTTTGTATCTTCCCTGAATGCAATGGACATTACTCTTGAGAGGCAAATAAGCTGTTGGTTATGCCCTTGGCCTCCTCTGTACACTTGGCAGCCTCTCTGTGTGCTGTGTCTAATCACGTGTGGTGGATGAGGAGTCCCATTCACTCTGCAGGCTGCAGATCTCTGAATTCCCTCAGCTGGGCCATACACAGCCCCAGCTGTTACATTGCTGGGCAAGATGGAGCAAAAAGGTGCTGAAAAGGATACTGCTGCAAGTGAAGGACCCAACGAAAGAACTTCTCGAGGCTTCTGACCAGATGGGACCTGAACAGGAGAGGAAATGGACCTCATACAAGGTCAGAGCTTTGTCAGCAAAAGCTGCAGTGTTCTTACTGGCCCTACAAGGTTCCAGAAAGGGGAGTGATTTGTCTGGGTAATTAGGTCAGGATTGTAGTAGTTTGGCTTCCCTTTATCCTTGTTATGTGGATAACTCAGATTTATTTTTTCTTCTCCACACACTCAGCAGTACAATTTCAAAATTGACATGGTGCTTATCAGAAGTTAGTAATTGGATAGTGCAACCCATTTGTTTGATAAAGCTGAACTGTTCATTTTTGGTTTCTAAAAGCTAATAGGCATTGTTCCTTCTTTGACATTTGATTTTAATGGCTGTAATGTTGCTCCTGTCTCAACAGCTATATGTCTGGGTGCTTCCCTTGACTCCACGCTTCCTCTGCAGGCTGCAGGAGACTGTTTTTAACACTTTAGCTTCTGGTATATATAGTAGTTTCCTCACTCCTCCAAATGCTGTTTATCCCATAGAGCTGTCAATGGCAAAATGCTAGGATTCAGCAGTGAATTAAAGCTGAAGGCAGAGGTGCAGGTTTTCCCAGTTCTACATTGCTCTAGTTAATTCAGAAATATCATAATAAAAAAAACTTCATTATAATTTTGCACCAGATGATTGGTTATGATGGTGAAACTATGGTAAAAAAGGGATGTGTAAAATTTTTGTGACTGTATCATTTGCCACTGAATGGAGCTTTCCAAAGTACTGCTTTGGTTACTATAGGACTGGCTTATTGCAGCTCCTTTTTCTTTGGCCTTCAAGCAAAATCAATTCATGAACTATGCAACACTGCTTTAAGGCTTTTTTTATGAGACTGTCCTAATCTACATATGGCATTGGCCCTACTTTACAGTCTTTTAATTGGCTACAAGCAGCTTACCATATTGATTGAAAAATTCTTCTTCTTACATTTAGAGCTGTAGCTAATTATGATCTTTCCCCTCTTCTTGTCTTCTTGATTTGTAGTTCACATCTCCTTCTCGGGAGCTCACTCCTTTCTCTTTCAGCCTGGAGTCTCCTTTACTGGGTCTCATTCCTGCCCTGGTTTCATAAAATCTCATGTCTAAACTGCTGCTTGTTAGGAAGATACTGAATAAGATGGACCTGGGGCTCAATGGCAAATACACCTTTCCAAGTAAATACTGGGAAGCTTTGATAGTATCATTAGCTTATCTAAGATTGGTTGTTCAGAGAATATTTCAGTAGCAAAATAGAAAATATAAATTAAAAAAAAATTGACCCTAAGTGTTCTGTGTAGTTTTATGGAGGCTAAAGAGAGGTTACAGAGAAAAGGCCAGCCAGTAAATAAAATACATATTTCCTTAGAGTTAGATACAGTAGAATCCTTACCAAAGGAGCTGTTAAAAACAATTGTCACTCTTGATAACTGTAAATGTGTAACAAAGTTAATTCAGTATTTTGTATTGTTATGGAAGGAATACCGGAAGAAAGTGCTATGATGAAGTAATATTTTCCAGAAACCTGACTGCAGAAATTTCTTCCAATGAAGAAAGAAATTTGATCCAATGGTACATGAACTTCTAACTCCTAAAAAAAAAAGTATATATAAAAAAAATTAAACATTCTGGAATATTGGAATATCCTTCTGAAGACTGTTGCATCAGATTGCTGTACAATCCTCATTTCTGATGGTAATGAGTGGAAAATATGTCTAAGCAAGAAAGATGTGAACTGTCATGCCACACTGTCATGAGTAAAGCTGATTGAAAAAATTCCACTTGACACACTGTACCACAAACTGAGGGCAGAAATTTCAGCATAACAGGAACTCAAAAGAGAGTTATTCCAAGATCTGAGAAATTTTGTCATCAATCTCTTTGGAGTAAAACGTGAATTATTTTTATTGTTCCATTTGTTAATATCCATATTTCCTTCTTTTACGCCTTACTTTACACATTTAATTTAAATGAGAGCAAATGTGTTCTGGCTGAATGTCATATCTATGTTGTATATAATGGAACTATGATTAACTATATGAATGATTACCAGTTGCAACTTAACAATTCAGACCAATAGTTTCATTAAGAAAACAACATGGGGTCATTATAAGGTTCTGGTCGCTGCCCCCAATCTTAGAAAAAAAATATAGTTCTCTGAACCACCAATCTGAACTGGTGATAAAATATCCCAAGTAGGCTCACATTAAGCTGGATAATATGCAGGCTGCTTGATTTGTATTGAATATGTGTCTGGTGGCTGGAACCCACTGTAATGAACTAGCCCACAAATCACAGCTTAATGGGAATCTACTTATACATATTGCTTAATTAAAAGTTGTGAGCTTATTAACATGTGTCTTTGGCACTGAGCTTTGGGGATGTAATCTCCGTGCAAATAAGACTAGGTTGTAAAAGTTTTATAGATTGACAATGATATTAAATTCCATACCTTAATAACTCCTCATTTTCTCAAAGCATGGTTCCTATTCTCTATTTATTCAAAGCTGTGACAAATTATTTGTTTGTAATTCTCTGCAGTGTAGGAGTTCCTGTGCTTGTTTTATCTCAGAAAGCCGGTGCTGATGGTGTTTCACCTGCTTCTGTCCTTTTTTTGGGGGGTGTTGCTAGCTGTTCTGGCTGGCATACAAGCTCAGAGACACTTTTTTTATTACAGACACCCCCCATGGCACAACACATTAGTTAGGATTGTGCCAGTGTTTCCATTATAAACCTCTGTTTTCATGGGTTTATAACTTTACTGTAAAAATTTGCTTCAGGCTCAAACTTGGACTAGAAGTTGCAAGAGTGGGAGAGAACATTTTTTAACAATTAGAACAAAAATCTGCAGTATGTTGCTCTTGGTTACATGACTTTCTTCATTTCTGTATAGCTAGTTTCAGAAACACTTTTGTCCAATTTTTTTCTTTTTTTTTTCTCTTAATCTCAGCTAATTGCACTTAATGTTCGTATTGATTTCATTTTACTTAAGGGAAAAAAAGAAAAGAATAACTCAATCTCTTGTAATGCTTTAAAACCATGTCTTCTGCTTTCTTTATGAAAATATTTATTTCAACCTATGTGGTACCTCCCCTTAGAGGCTTTGCAATGCGATGATGCTACAGGGGGAAGAAGAATTGGGGGAATTGGTAAATGAAGGTAGAGAGATGAACTTTCAGAGGCTGTTGCAAAATTTCAGTGGTTATCATGAATATCACATGTGCCATAACTGTCCTTTCAGAAGAGAATCACACATTTTCACATTACACCCTCTGATTCACAGATCTGTGAAACAGCAACGAAAATAAAGGTCTGTTCTCACTGGTTTTGATGTCTTCCTCTTCAGGAACTCTTCCTGAGAAAAGGACTGTTTAGCTGTGGATATGCCTCCTCCCCTTCATGCCTCATTCCCCATCCGCTCTCCTCAGTGTCCCACCGGAGAGCAGACACGGCAAAGAACTTTGGTTTTCCCCAGAGGGGGTTAGAAACCATTTCAAACAGCTGTGCCTTCTTCATGCGAGAAAGTTGTCTTTGCTGCCAGCGTCAGAGCACTCTAAGTGAAACCAGATCTCCTTAAAGGACTTGGAAGTTAGAGGTGAGGACCTGAATCGCCATGAAGGACTTGAACAAGGGAGGTGAGATCGGTCACCTCTGCAATTGTGCTTAGCCTCATGTTTGCCAGATGTCTACACAGTTCTTCCACCCTTGAGAAGACAGGAGGATGTGTGCTATACTGTACTTTACTATCATGCTGTTTGCTAAAATCATATCTGGGGGACAAACAGGGATGGCTGTTCAAACAGAAAGGGAGATGGGCAGGATTTTGGTATGCAGATCTGTCATCTCTGACATGGACAGTCTGAGACCTGTGCATCTGGGTCTAGCCTGAAGTTTCTCTGCAGCAGCACAATTACTGAGCAGTCCTGAGGGATCTCTTCCACAGTGTGCTGTCATCACACCTGGGTTGTCACCAGTCTTTGGAGGCTGAGTGTCTCACATTTGAGGTGCCCTGCAAGAAGGCGTCTCCTCCGCACCAGAGTTCAGCTTGTGTTCAGTTACTGTCTGTCCTGAGGCCCACATGCTGTTGTGCCTTCTAGAGCTTTGGGCTGAAAGCTTTGGGGTACATAATTACCAGGAATCTACTGCTAAGAGAGGTTTTTGTTGAGGAAACAAATGCTGTCCCATCACAACAAACTGAGATGCAGCAGTGCCATGCCCAGCAGCCAGCAGGTCTGGACCAGGCTGTGGTATTTCCCAATCCTGGTTTGTACAGAGCCTGATGCAACAGGTGGCTCCATATGAGCTTTTACAAATGAGCTTTATACAATAACGAAGGATTAATCACAAGTGACTAATAACTAGATATTTCTTTCTAGGACAGGATGCAGATGAATATGTCCTGGTTGAGGTAATAAGTATTGTTTTCAATATACATGCTAAAATAAGCTGTACAGCTACTCTGTGTTCACAGCAGTTAACATAACTGCATATGACAACTGAATAAGCTAAATTATAATAGAATATCCTTGAAGGATTTTCTTTTTGTAGCCCACAGATTTTGAGTTCTGTACACAAACTGCTTTTACTCCAGTTCCTTCATATTTGCATTCATCGGCAGTTGTGACAGCTGAAAAAAATAATTATTTCATTTTGGCACAATACTCAGTTATTTTGAACAATCAATTAGAAAAAGATCAAGTCAGATGTGGTTTTGATTTCAGACTTCACAAGTGTATAGCAAAAAGGAATTTTGAAACAAGTGGTTGGTTCAACCTGAATTGTCAAAATATTTAATTGCAAAATGACTACACTGACAGAGCTGAATTTCTTGAAGAAAATTATTTTGGCAAAAAGTTCAGCAACCCGTCCATATTTTCATAAATCCATTTGGTGGCACCTTTTTGTCTAGCAAAACTTTTCCCTGCTTTAATCCCAAAGCCACACTATTAGGACCTGACTCAAGAAAACAATTAAATACCACTGAAGCCAGGAACTTGAGAAAGCTTTTGAAGTGTTGATTCTGGCCTGGTTCCTTCTGAAACTCATTCTTTAGAAATCTAGTCCCTCTTAATTAATTTGATTAAGTAGCGTTTTGTCTGAGACACCCTCCACTGTGAAGAAAAGGAAAGTAAGAGGATCTAGTTGGCAGTTAGACTAATGAGAAAATGATAATTTCTCTAATACCCTGCCAGGGTCCAGTAAAATACTACTCGCATTAAAATAAAAGTTATATTTCCCTAATCTTTTAGAGATGTGTGATTCTTTCTAAATGATATTAAAATCAAAGACTTATTACTGTCCCAGGCCTCAGCCCATTTGTTCTCAGAGGTATGTTTGAATTCCAGGGAAGAAAAAGGAGAATTAATTGCAAATCTGTCTTACACACTTTTGTAGCGTATGCTTTCCACAGTTTTATATTATTCTTTTTTTATAATAAAAATGAACTTATGTATGTCTTTTGAGCATCCTCATTCATTAGGCAGCCAAGGATTGCTCTGGAAGCAATGTTTGTGTGTTATTTGACCTGGGTAAGAAACCCAGAGACAATAACCCCAGCAATTAATCTGTGAGCGTCCTCACTTAGTTGCACTTTTCATGCACATGTTGGTTGTGAGAAAGCCTCAGAAAGGACATCCAGAGGCACAGCCAAATCGATGCCAGGGTGGTAGGGGAGCAAGGGACAACCAGCAAGGGCAGTGCCATGTGGGATGTGTCCAGGCAGTCTGGGGAATGGTGATGCACCACAGACTGCCCAGCTGCTGTCATGGGGGGTGTTGTGTTAACAGCAGTGGGGGAAGCTCCAATGCCTCTCCCAACCCAAAGGGGACTTGGCATGCAGCTGGGCACGTGTCTTCCCACTTTTGGAGCCAGCCAAACCTCATTCCCCCACTGCCACACTCACTGACTCCCTGAGGCTTTGAAGGAATTCTGCAGCATCTGGGGTACGAGTAACCACAAAATGGGCGAGACTTGAGAAAAAATGAAGCTATTGGTGCAGCTGCCTTTGGCAGGAGATTTTCAGTTGCTGCTCCTTCTGTGCTTCAGTGGTCAAGCACAGAGTGACCTGCCAAGACCAGAGGGACAGACCTGAACAGACATCACAGACACTCCTGAGTTTTTACATAGATCACACCCACACAAAGACAAGCTGAAGGCTTCATGCTTTTTGGGTCCTCTGCACACGTGACTCAGTCTTTCTCTAACACAGCATATGAGTGTACTTTCTCAAAAGCTCTAATTGATATTCAGACAGAATTTTCTTCATATTAATGGAATTCACAGGTAATCTTCAGGGGGAAAAAAAAATCATCATTTTAGTGTGAAATTACGTGTATATTGCTCAATCAAGGCTTTTCCAAATTAATTCACTAAGTATTCATGCTGGTTCTCTTTCAAAAGTCTCTTTGTTTCAATGCAGCCAATAATTTTTAAACAGGTACAGCTAATTATCAAAGAAAAACTAACGAGGCTGTTCATGACATGGTGCAAGAACAATTTCTGCTAAAATATTCTACTTTTTTGTCATTGAAATTCTCAAGTTTTAAGATTTTTCCCCCATACTGTAGATACCCCAGGAAAAAAAAAAATGTTTTATCTGCTACCCCAGAATGCCGTTGTACAGAATTTCATTTTCCACTGAAAAAGCCTCATAATAGCTTTACAGAAAGATGAATCAAACCCTTCTTTCACCAGCACCACATCAGCTTTCTGCTCAGACACAGGACCTGACAGAAAAGATGCAATGCAATCCAGACTACAGCACCAAGAACACAAGCAGGGGAGGAATAAGGCCAAGAGGAGAGACCTAAAGCAACATGAGTAAGTGGGTATAAGACTGTAAGTCCAAAGTTGCCTTTGACCAGGCTGAAGCTTACAGAGTGTAAAGCAGAGATTAATAAATGCCCACAGTACCTGATGCAAGATTCACTGGACTCCCTTGGATGAAACCTTGCTGCCTCCAAAATCAGCTGGAACTTTGCCCACCTCTACCATGGATCTGGCACAAATTCCACACAGGGACCAAAGAAAAAGCATATGACAATACTGCAGGATGTGATCCCCTTCACCTCACTCAGGAAAATAATCAGTAATTACTCAAGCAACTGAGGCAGAGCTAAACTTCTTAGGTCATTAAGACAAGCAAGATAGAGCTGCTGGTGTAATACTCTGAGAAAAGCTGCTTGTGCTAATAACTCCCATGGAAATGAAAAAGAGAAAAGAAATGGAAAGAGACAGAGGTAACAATTCTCTGGCTGTGTGAGTTCCTAGATGAAAAATGGGATCCTGCCTGTGTTGTCTAAACTTCTTGAGCTTACTGAGCAGGAACTGGAGGAATAAGAGGTAAATTTTTTCATTTATTCAGTCATGGTCTCAGAGGAAGTCAGCACAGTAAAGAGATAAAGGAAAATGTTCTTCAATTGTTTAAAAACAATGAAAAATAAATTTATTCTGACCTTAAACAGAATCATGAAAAGATCAGTGTATCTAGTTTTAAAGTAAATCCATATACCCATCTATCTAGGGCATATCTAGAACATTTGCTGAAGGATTTACGTTATAATGCCAACGATTTCATTGTTTTTCTGGCCTCTCTTAAATGTACCTAAAAATGAAAGCACTCTATCCACCATGCAAATAGAGCTGAAGTGTTGCCAAGGCAGGCTTTTCTGTCTTGTCCTACTAATCTATGCATCCCTAAAGGTGGATTGATAATGTATTCTTTTTTCCAAGACCACTCTGGACCATCATAATAAATGGGTGAAGGACTGTGTGTCCTAATTCTGAGGACTGAGACCAAAATATTTTTGAGACTAAAGTCTCTGAGACTAAAGTACTTAAAATCTACTTAAAATGGTGAAAAACTTCTTTCCAACCTGTTAGATAAGGATTGCAAGCAAAACTTTAACACCTACAATTAAACTCCCTGAATTAACCTTTCTATAAGTAAATATATATGCTTGAGTCAGTACTTTGTTCTTTCCAAACTTGGGTTTGCCAGCATAAAGGGGAAGAGTTATTTATTTTTGTGCGTGGTATTTTTTTTAATGTGAGCTCAATTGAGAAACACAAATCTTGGCATTCTCACACCTGATTTTCACTGTATTTCCTGTGTAATAGTGTAGTATCAGAAGTCTTGAATAAGCATCCTAATACCTGAGATTTGCTAATTGCTGGCTATAATGAACACCTGATGCTCTAGGATAATAGGATTTCTTTTCACCTTTCCCTTGTGAGGGGTTATTAAGTTGTGTTTCTCCATGCTGAATAGAAGAGTGACCACTGGTGCCAGGTGAAATAAAATCAAGATATCTCCCAATAATTTGAGAGCCAATATACGTCACTGTGCTAGCTCGCTCCCCTCTTGACATCATTTAAGGACTTGTGTGTGATCCCGCTTGGGAATGACAGAGACAGACAGCAATCAAGGCAGTCCTTCTTGAAGAAACAACTGTAAATCTGACAGAGAATGAGTTTATTTACTCCTTTGTTTCTTCAGACCTTCACAAAGCCATTTAGGAATTATACTGGCATGAATATCTGATTATGGCCACTGTGAACTCTGTTTACTGGAAGAAATTTCTTATATTTTTTATTGCACATAATCAGTAAATGAAACTTCCTCTGGAACACACACCCACAATATCAGGAATTTTACTTTCAGTGATCTCAAAATGTAATCAAACCAATGCTTTATGATAAGGAGGAACTTACAATTAGGCAATGTGTTCACTTAGCACTGCTGACTCTGCATTTCCAACTCACAGGATCTGAGAGCAGCTGCTTTTTGAGGAAGCAAAGCCTGCACTGGATAAAGATTGCACAGTCTTCCCCAGGCTGCTCTCTACCCCTCCTTAACTTGTGAGATCAGCTGTGCTTTAGAGGAGAGAATCGCTCCTGCTTTTCCTAAGTCTGCATACATATCTGCTAATAGAGGTCCTGATTTAGGAATTACTACCACCAGAATGAATCTTTCTGCTGTCTATGAATGCTGGCAAGATTAAACATATGTCTTTCACCTGTTAACCTTTTCACATGTGATTGCATTCAGCAGTGCTGAACGTCCTTGGATGTAACCCATCAAGTCAGTAGCTTGTTATATTGGGCAATGACCAGCTGCAGATTCTGAGGCTTCAAGCAACAGACTTAAATTTTTGCAGGGGGGTTGCAGGCAGAGTGCTTGTTCTGCCTCTATCCTGACCTGCAGGAGCAGTCCAGCTCCACTCTGGAAGCAGCAGAGTAGAATGCTGTTGCCATGCTGAAATGTCCTGCTTGGCACATATAAATAAATTGTAGCATTGACTCTGCTTTCCTTTCCCTGTTCGTGATGTTCAGAGCTACATCTGCGCGAAGACTGGTCTTAAAGTAAGTCACTGCTCAGTCTAAGAAAGGGTGGGATCATATACTTGCACATGTTTAGCTCCAGGGGCATGACTTATTTATGCCTTTGCCTACAGAGATTTTGTTAACTTTTTTTCTTATATGTGTGTGAATTTACTCTAACTTTTAGACTTTGTGTTGCTCAGTGCGCTGATATTTACTGTTGCTTACTGAATTGGTGGAAGAACACTTTTTTACTCTTTTTAACCATTTTTGAACTGTATTTCTATGTTGTATAGTTTACAACACTGGGATCAGAAGCACTTAAAACTGTGGTGTGGGTATTGCTGTGTGGCTTTGATTTCTATATAGCTGAGCTTCAGTTAAGACTTGTACATATGAACTGCTGAAACAGTTTCCAATTATTCATATGGGTTTGGCCATTGACAGCTTTTAACTCATGAAAAGTGACATTCATCACATATTTATTTATATTGTCACAATTTTGAAATTTCATCAGAATTTCTGTTAGCAAAAATAGTGTGTTCAAGTAGCAGCCATGTGAATTTCTGGGAGAGAAGAAAGGAAAAGCTCCTACATGCAGTGCAATAACTGCTACAGATCTTAAAAAATTGGTACAGGTAAAAATCAGAACTTTTCCAATAAAATAAGAAGATCTGTTTTCTTTTGTTCCTAAAAAGCACACAAATCCCATGTTAAATATTTTTTTTCTCCCATGTTACTGCTGCTTCCTCTCTCTGGTTCTTAACTCTCTTTTCATTCTCTCAATATCTATCTACTTTTATGCAGACTCTGTTGCTTGATTCTCTCTATGTTTATTTCTAAGTGCTATCAGTACAAATACAAATTCACCTCCTTTTGCTCACGGATTCTCATTGCTTTCTTGCCTCTTTAGCCCCACTTCCACCCTAAAAAAGCAGCTCCTCTCCCTCTCTTCCATCTCTGAAGTGTCTCGGGTCTGCTCTGAAAACCACAAGGCTTGCAGTTTCTTCATTTTCCAGGAGCAATGTACCCCTCCTCTGCCTCTCACCACTGCTGCCCACCCTCAAGGGTAGTGTGTCCCTGTCTCCTGAGCCTTGCAGGTTGTACAACTCTGCCTTTCTTTGAGAGGGTGCTGGTCTCTCAGAGCCCATTCAGAGCAGTCTGACCACCTTGGTAGAAAGCTGGAAGGCCACTCCTAAAGAAGTCTATTTGTCAGTTGCTTTGGCTGTGTAACCACTCTCCAAGGATCTCTTCCATACCCCTCTCAGTCTTCTGCACAGAGTGGTTGTTTTGGCTTCCACACCCCTAATCCTCGCACCCCACACCTTTTTTTTATTATTTGCTTGGGTTTTGTTGTTTTTTTTTTTTTCAATGATCAAAAATCACTATTGCTTTTATTTTTTTGCAATTCCTTCACAGCTCTGCTTCATGACTTTCCTTTAAATTCCTCCTTCAAGCTTCTATTGTGTTGCAAAAAAATTGCTGTGTTTTATAAAATACTCGGGAAGAGTCTGCTATTAATTTACTGTTATTCTGCCAAACAAAATTAGTTCATTTTTGCTTTGAGCTCCCTTGTCTAACTTTATCTCATGTCTATCAGTTATATTCAGAGCCCACCTACAAGTTTTCTGTGTCAATCTGTACCATTTTTCTGTGGATACATGTCCCCCAGCAGAAAAGCCTGGCCCTGGGAAGTGCTGAGCCAGCAGAAGATGGTGTTTGGCCACAGATCTTTGCTGTTCTTTTCCCTGTTATTTCTGGAGAGTTTTAGGGTTTTGTTTCTTTCCTTTGTGTTATTTTCTTTTTAATTTTATTTTATTGTATGGCTAAGAATGGCTTTGAAGAACAGTGATACTCTTCTAGCTCTTGATACTTAGCTATCTCTAGATATTTTATTGAAACAGAAGAAAGTAAGAGTGCTACAGAGCAGAGATAATCCTAATGTTTACATCACTGGGTTCCTCTTAGTTGGCAGAATAAACCCTAACAAAATAACCAATACTGTCATGCAATATTTACATTTCAATCTAAATCAGGACATACATATGGGAAAACTATATATGATGACATTGCAGATTGCCTTTTTTTCAAATAGGTCCTTCAGGGTAGCAGCTGGATTGGTTTTCAGATAGGAGCTTCTTAATCCAGGCAGATGTAGCTCTCATCAGAAGTTAATTTGCAGGGATATTCACATATGCAAATCATGTCACAATGCTGAAATGCAACCACGTAATGACTGGAAAATGTTATACCCATAAATCATACTACCACGATCATCAAAATTTCCACTCAGCCAGGACAAATTCAACAGCATTTATGTCTTTCCAGCTTTTAGCCCATAAAAAATCTGTGTTTTTGGAGACTGTGTTACACTGGTGATCTTAAAACTCCCAAGTCTGGTATAATGAGTCCTCAAGTGCGTTATAACTTACCAGTAATTACATTTCAACATTTCTGCTTTCAGCAGTTAGTGTTTTATTCATAAACATTTAAACACTGAATTAGGCATAAAATAAGAATGTTGGCAACAACCAGGCTTAATTTCATTAACTATTAGGTAAATGTAGTATTGCTTCTTCAAATAATCCTTGGTTTGAATGCTAAAGATGTAATGAACTTCATGGTTCATAGCATCTGACATTGCTTAATTAATGGGTGCATTTATAGTACATAGGCCTCGGTAATTGATTTATATGCATGATTTGCACATACAGCTGTTAGTTCCTGTAGGAAAGTCATAATTCAAATGTGTGCATATATTCGAGATATGGGGAAAGGGGGGAAAAAAACCCACCTCACAAAGTTGTCGAGTTCCCAACAAAGCATAATAACAATAACTAGCACAGGAAAAATAAATAGCATTAGAAAAAAAAAATGCCAGAAGAAACATTATTGTGTTCTCTTTGAATTTCCACAGCTCACACATTTTCAATGGAAAACATGACAAAATGCTTCTCAGCAATTTTTTTCCTCTTTACAGTAGATGTGGTTAAGTCTATATATGCCCACACACCTCTGTGAGTCTGTTCATATTACAGCGTATACACCGTGAATGGAGTCCACATTTGCCATGCCCATTTCAGTTTCTCCCCCTCACTCTAGTACACATAAACACACACAAGGTATACATAATTTAGATTTAAGAGCAAGCACAATAAAGCTAAGAAAACGTTGCACTTAATATTACACGTGTTTAGTCTTGGGGCAAATCTTCTCCTAACTGAGGCCAAACATTGGAGACGAGGGAATTCAGCACAGGTTTCCTAGCCTGTCCAACAGATTACTTGTGAAAGCCAAAGTGGTGTGTTGAGAAGTCGATGCTGAAGAATAACTGAGCTCTGAGTGGAAAGAGGTCTCCTGTGGCAGTTTAAGAAAGGTTGAGGAAGAGAAACAGCTATTTCTGGATTATCCATTACCTTGGAGCTAAGACTGCATCCTTCCTAGTACTTTTCTTGCTGTTCGGTGTATCCCAAGCAACAGTCCCATGTGCTGAAGCAAACACCCCTGTTCCAGCATGTGGAGTTCCAGTTCTCCCATCTTTCTCCTTTACACTGACAGCTACCCCACATTAGCAGCAAACCTTATTTCAAGGGTTCTTGGAGGAAGCGCATGCCATTTTAGGGTTTTTGGTTTCGGTTATCAAAGCATTTCATTGTGCATTAAGGAATGCAGAGCACAGGCAGCTTGATGGCTTTCACAACCCTGGCTCCATTTCCTGGTGCTCTAAGGCAACACTTAGCTTTTCACTCTCCAGCCCCTTATGCGCTCTACATCTGCTATTCTAATGCCTGCATTCATCAGTAGACTGGCAATAATAAATTTTCTTCTTTCCTTTCTCTTTGCTTTCCAAAGGCTCTCCCTTGTACACACGTTTGTCATTTCTTCACTATTGACTGCTGACTGGCCAAACCTCCATGAACAATAATTCCATTATAATCTAAGCCAGGGGCATGGCTGGCTTTATGGTTTGACTGGAGGCAGGTGAAAGGGTGGAAAGGAGATTATTTTAAACTTTTAATCATCACTCATATTTTTTCAATATGCATTGACAAGCTGTAGTGGAAACTCTATTTTTTTTTCTTGTGAACCCAGGCACTCTTCCAGACTCTTATTCCTTGGTATTAGCCCAATGCTTTCCTTCTGAGGGTGTTATGGCAGTCTTCTGAAATCAGATCTTTCTCACAGTGTTAGTGGCTATGCCCATACAGTCTGGAAAGGCCTAGCACTCAAACTGGTGGGCTAATGTGCTTTGTATCAAAATGTCATTTACATCACCAAGACCTAAGAAAAATGAAGAACAACAGCTGAGAGCCTGAACCACAAACCCAGTTCCCACACAGTGCAGGTGGGTTTGTGCTATGAGGACTGAAAGCATTGCTTGAGAAAAGCTGTGTGATTCCATTTGATTCAGAAGGTAGATAGGTTAGTTAAAAGTATAGATGGTGGTGTAAGTTAACATTTGCATTTCTCCTTGTTGCAGCCATACCTGTAGCAAAGTAGAGGCAGTTCATGAAACTGGGGAGTGGTAAGGACCAGCTCACATCTTAACATCTCCAACACAGCATTGATGGGCGCAGTACAGCTATCGCAGAGTAATTTAGCTGCAGGGATGGTGCATGTCATGAAGGAGCTTGGAGCCAAACTGTATGACTATAGAAATATACCAGTATTCACTTCAATGGTATGTCTGTTTTATGGTATCTACATGAAATGCACACACTGTTTCAACTTCCCTGGAAATGGCAGAAGTCAGGATTTAGTCCATGGAGGGAATTGCTGTAGTTGCTGCTATGTTTTATAGTGGAGGAAAATGACAGGTGAAGAATTTTGCTGTGTTTAGGAGACTTTCTATTAAGATTGACTAATTTATATCATATATATGAAAAAAAAATTGAAATCCTAAATGTAAAGAAGACTAAAATTGGCAGAAGAAAACAGAAAAATTATATTGCAGTTTTTGAAGTCAGATTATTAAATGGGTTCTCCTCTTGTCCTCTTCAGCCTGATTTTACTGATCTGCAACATTGTTTGCAAGTATTTTGTTCATGGGTTTAGATTTTCAGGGGAGTTGGCCTCTGAAATTATCCTCAAATCGTTACATATTTTTCAGAGCAATAGAATGAGTTTCTTGGAAGATGTAGGCAGAAATGGTGATTATCTAAGATAACAAATACTATGTAATATAAACATTTTCTGCTAAAGCTTCCTCCTCTCCAACACATAATCTAGTTCTCATTGATTTCAAAAGCAGTTGGGTTTCATCTGATCACTGGTTATTAAACAGCTTCTAAAGCTATAAAAAACCCCCAAAGCTTTGTTAGAAATAATCTTTGTTTTCTTGCCAGACTGTAACAATAATAACAATTATATATAAACATGCATATACACACATTTCCTTTCCATTTTTATATCTTCAATCATCTGGAGTTCTTCAAGCATTTTATGCAGGTGAGTAAAAAATAATTATCTTTGTTTTGCAGGCACAAAGGAGAGGTATGGTTGAAGTTGGCAGGAAAAGGAATAATGTTGTGAATTTTCCACCAAGATTAAAAAAGATCACATTTATATGAAAAGTGCTCTGGGTTTCTTCAACCAACCTGGCTGCATTCAGGGGTTTTTACCCTTTCCTTTACTTCTCCAGCCTCCCAAGCTTCCTTGAGACAAGGTTTAAACTCTCACAGCAGCCCTGGCAACATTCTTGATGTTAAATTGGACAGTTGGTAGACCCTCTCTACCAACCTGTGTTCCTTCTGCTCAGATAGGACTATTGTTAGGTCTGCCACTTCTGAGAGTCTGGTTCTGGTCCCCTGGCTCTCACATGGTGTGCTTTTTCATGCTGCATCAGGTGTGGGCTGCCACCACCAGCAGGGACCAGTCCCTGCTGCCCATGCCTGTGCCCAGACTGTGTGAACAGGTAGCATTCTTAGGAAAGGGCAGGCAGGAGTGGAACACTGGGACGTGCCATGTCCAGGAGCTCTTTTTTTTGTGGCTCCTTCTCATCATGCTGCTGAGCAGAGACCACTCTTCTACTGCAAGGTGGCCGCAGTCCTTCCTGTCCCGAAATCTGTCCTTGTCCATGGAGAACTAGAGTATCTGCAGGGATAATGGTAGATGAAGAAACAGACAGGACTGAAGGCATTATCTGGTTTATTAATGTGGCAGGATGCTGGTTACTATACATCAGATAGCACTGGGAACACCTGATTTTTCAATCGATATTAATGTTTTAGTTTCTTGCTGGAGTGGCAAATCTTGCTGTGTGCCATGTCCTCTTGACTGGCTTAAAAACATGTTCTTTCCCATGCAATGGTTTCCAAGTTTGTGGATGTTTGCACAGGAGGGAAACATGTTCAAAGCTGCTGTACTCTCATTTGAACTACATAAAAGCATATGAATATGATCTTGTGATTAAAAATAAAGTTTCCTGTAAACAGGTTCCTGGGGAAGTATTCTGCTGCTCTGCAAAGGGATTGCAGTTAATTCTAACTGAGGAACACTTTAAAACTATTAAGAGAGAGTAATTCTAGCAGTTCTACAGATGATTAAAAAGTCATTTTCTAAAATATTCTCACTGGAGGTTTTTTTTTCCTTTTCTTAAGGAAAACATTTAATTGCTCCAATCAACCATAGCTACTTTCTGTTCATGATGTAATTTGTATACCCTGATCACAAGGTATATGGTAATTTTTCATATTTGAACATGAATATATTCCCCATAGTTTCTATCAGTCACCTTTAATTGACTGTAACTCACTCCTCATTAGAGAAAGAAGGATTAAAATAAGATGAGAAGGGGACCATTCTAACCTCACATACTTGGTAATGCCCCTCTGATAGACACAGATTCTATTATTTTTCTGCTCCTACATTAGCAGCAAAAGTCCCACCTCACAGATAGGTGAAGATGACTTTGATTTTAATTCTAGAATTGGCACTGACATCACCCACCGACATACTGCAAAACCAGTCTCTCTAACAAGGAGAAGGAAAACCTTGCCAGCAAATGTCAGCAACACTTCCCAACACTTGTAATATTAAGAAGCCCAAGTGATCAAAGAGTGGGACTCCTTTTCCTGTCCTGGATGTTGAAGTTGGACATCTCTACAATGCAGCAAAGAGGGCTGTTCCCCACACACTGCTCCTTGAAGATGTGGCATGGTAAGTAATAGGAGAGTCCATGTATTGCTAACATCCTGTCTAAGAGCTCAGTTTTTTCCTGATAAATTATCTTCAGTTCTTGAAAGAATAGTGACAGAAGCAAATCAGGTATCAATGTGCAGCATGTTGGCAGTCTTGCCTGTCTTTAGATTCAGTTTGTGTAATAAATCCAGCACAATTTATGATTAAGATCCCAGCATTGCATGGCTAAATGGCATTCATATTGCCATGTGATTTTAAACTGCTATTGCAACCTTTTCACTCTGCCGCGCTCAGGCAAATTCAATAATTTCACCTGGCAACTTGGATTTGGCAAGGGACTTGACAATAGTGTTTGACAGTGTACACAGGAGGGCAGCTAGGCTTGTACCTCACTGTAGCTTCCTCTTGAGATAAACAGCTTCATCTAATTATGAAAAACAATCACAGCAAGCAAGTGCCACTACAGAGCTTTGAAGTTCATTCAGTGTCAAGTGTCTCCATTACCTTGTACGTCATCAGTGGGAGCCACCATTCAATAGTGCCATCCATCACTTTATACTTTTTTTCTTGACAGATTTGTTTCTTCACTAGAATAGACCCAGACACATTTTCTGGGATATAACTCTGATTTTTTTTTTTTGAGGGAATTGTGTTGTTCTAAGGACCACAGTAGAAACACTGAGCTGTTCATGGTGAAAAACTTTCATAAATGAGCCTTTGGTATGGTACCTAGAATGTCCATTGCTGTGAGGTTAAAGCTGTCAGTGATTTAATCACTAGGACCAGTCTGAAATTACTTGTTTTCATGGACTCAAAACCTAACTTCCTCTCAGCATTTTGAATTTTCATACCTTGCATGAGAGCCCACTGAAACCCAGAACTTCAGTGTCTTTTCCCCAAGAGTTTTTATGGAAGTTTTGAAAGGTGGAACATTTTTATTTGCTTTATAATAGTTCCCAGGAGCACATGTCAAAGACTGAGTACTCTGGTGTCATAAAAACTTGAAACAACAGAGCACCTGTAAGCAAAAAGCAGCCACGGTTCAGAGCAGCAGAGTGCCAGCAGCAACTTGTTGGGCTCTCCCTGTTCACACTGGTGGTGCCCAGAATGCCTTTGAAGTAGGAAAAAAAAAAGGACCTGATGCTGCCCAGGTTATTCCACAACATGCCTGGCCTCGCCAAGTGCGGACTGCAGCTTCCCTTTCCCTTGTAACCTTGGGCTGGAAGCAGTCACAGTGTTCATGCTGATGCTCCACACTCCATCCACCTTCCCAGATTCCTACATGCAGCAACCTGTCTAGTCTCCAGGTGGTTCACTAGGAGAAGCAGTGTCTACACCTGTGACCATAGCCAAGCTTCTGCTGACAAAGGCAACATCATCCTTTCGAGTCACCACGAAAATCTGACCTCACCCAGGATGACTTGTACCTTTAACACTTAGAGGACTCATTGCTAATGTGAGATTTGGCCTTTTTTTTTCACCTCCTGGCTTAGCATGCCGATCTAATGTTCTACAGGAAAGAGTGGGGAGGGCTAATCAGGACACCCTATAGTTAGTCCTTTGCCCCCACTCTTTGTATCTCTGTGTTCCTGAGCCACCTGTGTCCCATGACACAGTAGCTTTCAGCATGTTATAACATAGAATGTTAGATTCAAACAAGACACCAAGACTGAGGGAACCATTACATTGCTGTGTAGTCTGTCTTTTTTGTGTAACAATAAAACCTGATAATTTGTTGTGATTAACAAATAGTTCATTTTTATAACTGCCTTGGTAGCTCCATTTTTCTCCCTGAAAATCAAATATTCAATTTTGTCACCGTCTAATCCCTGTGTTTGGCTTGAACTGCTGAAATGTGCACCATTCCCAAGCTTTCAGCAATTCATGCTCCGTTACTATAACCCCTTCCATCTCACCTCACCAACCAACCATGCCTCCCCTTTGCCCCTAGACATCTGTCTTTCCTCACAGGAGTTAATTTTGGCTTCACATCACTGTTGGACACATACCTGATTAGTAGGATAAGATACATCTATGGAAAAATAAAGAGCATAATTTAACAGGCTGATAGATAGTTGCCTCTAACACAGGTAGCTCTGTGCCATCTACGACCAAGGCTCTGCACAGTCCTCCTCAGACTTTTCTGCCCATGTTTTCTCATCTCTGAAACTTCCTTTGCTGAGATTCCTTGAGTCCTTTAGCTGTTCCTGAGAGCTCAGCATTATAGTAAGCAAAAACAACATCTCTGTGTCTTTTTTAAGGTATGGAAGGCTGCCTGGCCCATGTGAAGTGAGTACTATGGAGGAGTGAGGAGAAAGGGAGGATGCCCCTGATACCTGTGCTGTGTTGAAACCCACCCGCCAGGTGGCCTTTGGTAGATGCAACACAGAACCTCTGCTGACAACTGTGAGTGCTTTCTAGACAGCGCTGTAAGTCAAGAAGCAAGGTCATATAAATGGATACAGGTGACTATTGTGCCCCCTTTTTGTTTTTTCACACATGTATATAGTCGCTGTTGTGTTTACTGCCAAAAGATGGTTAAGGGTGATAGTGGGAAAAAACTCTACAAATTATACTCGTATATAAAGAGAGAACAGAAGTCATTATGTAAGTATAATTCATATAGTCATTTATGAACAGGCCTCCAAATACTGTTATAAATGCACCACTTACTTTGCTATGCAGGATTTTACAGCTGCTGAAACGTTTAGAATAACTCTTGCAGCTAGAACACACAGACTTTTGCTTTATCAGGAACCTTAATAAATGCTTCAAATACATTTACAGCTATCTGTTTTCTACACTCATGAATCCAACAACTCCTAAACTAATCTTGTAAAATCCATCCTGGGGAAACGTGTTAAACCAAGCTTGCATTAAAAAAAACAACCAAACCAAAACAAAAAAACCCAAAACCAAAAAACAAGATACATTTGATCTCAAAATGTTACATGTTATTTGTGTGTATTAACTCATTCTGTCCCTGCATTGAAAAGAGAGGTTTGATTACTTAGTTATGTAAAAATCCAAATTTTGCAAAGCCAAATTTGTGCCAAGCTATAAACTTTTGATTTCTCTAATTCTAGCATTCAGCATCATGTCCAGCAAAAGGCTGTGCGTAGCCATAGACTGCTTTGACTTTGCAAGTGTTGGCTTTGGTTGTCTTTACAGTTGTTTAGGTGAATGCAGACCTAGGGGCAATGGCATTATGCCAGCTGGACTCTCTACCTTTTCCAGAATGGCTGAGGGTTGATACAGGTGCTGATATTAAACTATCTCAGATGTGCCATCACTGGGAAATCCCAGAAGGCAGCTGTGTCCTGACAGTGCCCCCCCATGCCATGCCCTAAACTGCTGCTGGGGTTCTATCTCGATTGAGGAAATGAGCTGGAGGAGAAAGCTTTTGGCTGTCTGGGGATGCCTTTTCACACTAAATCTCCCTGGGAATGGAGGTGTGTCCCTCTGTGAATTATTATTGTACTTTAGAGAAAACATCAGGTTCAACCAAAAAACAAGTTGTGTTGTAGCAAGGGGAGGGGTTGGAAAGGAGAACAAGGTAATGAAGCAGAATTAAAATTGAAAATTATTTCTGTTAAAAAAGTTTAAATGCTTCCCCACATCTCAGCCTCACTGTGGAAAGTTGACAGTCAAATATTTAAACAGTACACCATCTCACTGAATTTTATGTCATTACAGTAACCATGTTATTAAACTTGATATGGTTTTCTTTTTAATTTCAATGAAACATATTTCCTGATCTTTTCATGAAAATGAGCTTTGGGAACCATAGCAATCTAGGCATTTCTTTATTTATCCTGCTGCATCAGCTAATTCTGCTAGTCAGAAGCTATATTGGAAACCACATGAAAGCCCTTGCTGGGTAGAATAATATTGTGAGCTAAATGTTGTATTAGAACATTTTAAACTAACAAGCTGAAATGACTTGATATGTTTCTGTGAACAAGATAGTATCAGTGGTTCTGCAATCTGCTTTTGCAAATATTTCTCTATACCCTTTTCATTATTCTCTGGAATTTGATACCTCTTTTTTCTGTCTTGCAAACTTTCTCTTTATAATACCTCCTTTCCATAAAGTAAAAGAGAAAGGGCATATATATATATATAATCTAAGCAAGCTGTTATTCATCTTTAAGAGAAAGCAGACAAACAAAACATTTTAAATGGTTTTCCCTTATCTGGATGTAATATTGGTAATGATTTCCTCTGTTTGTTGAATTTTATAGATAGCCATGGTTTCTGAGGACTGTTCAATAGACAAGAAGTTCTGCATGAATCAGGAAAACTTGGAACCTGGGCTTAATCTGGCTTCCCATCAACTTTCTTCACAGAACTGTGAAATTTATGGAAGGCAAGAGCTTTAAAAATTAAGAGTTTTCTAAAATACATGAGTTTGGACTTAATGATGAGAATAACCCTAAAAGGCCAAAGAATACCAAAAGCCTTGTTTGTGCTTCAAAAGGCTTTGTGAACAATCTGAATATTTAAAAATCAAGTTGCATTTGGAAATCTGAACTGGATTCCCAAACTACCAAGTCTCCAAAAATCACAGGCAACTTCCGAGAATGTGGACTTCTCAATGCAGGTCCTTAAATCCTTTCCAAATCACATCTCAGAAAAAAACCCACCACAGTATTCAGAAAGTTGGGAAAATGGAAAATGATCAGAAAAAAATCATTTTACTTTTAAGCACTCATAAAATGAGAAGAAAAACATTAGAAAATAGAAAAGAAATTACCCAACCCATACAGCGTTCAAAACAGGTCAGGAATAAAAAGGGGGTTGCATTCCTTATGAAGCATTGCAGTATGGATTGCAAATAGGAATAAATAAATAATACCATAAATACAATAAAAGGACTTTTTTTCCCAGAATAGATTTATTAATTTGGAATAATATGCACTACAGAAGTTATTTTCTAACTTGCCAAGTGACAGAACAACTAGGAACAGTACTGACTAAAATTCATGTATGATTCTTCTGGTTTTTTACTGCATTTTAGAATTTAGTGGAATTCAGTATCAGGTTAAATCTAACACACATCTCTGATAGGATCAAGGAAATAATTGACTTGTTGCTGGAATTTTTCTCTACATTTTTCTTGAATTATGTGGGTGAACACAAATGGAATTTGCTCTATTGGATTTCTGAGTAGAAATCTGAATTTCTTGGAAGAAGATAGAAAAAGACATTTTTTTCCCCCTTTCTCTTATATTCCAACATTTCCTAGAAACCTGTTTCTGTGTTTACAAACTCAGTGATGTCAGTATAATAAAGGGAATAGTTAGATATATAGTATTTTCCACAATATATTATGATATTACATAATTTTTGGCCAGGATCTTTGTTAGCACAGAAAAGCTAATTCATTTCACTGACCACAGCATTATGCTTTGATTATATCTTATTTAACAGCAAATCATTATCATATTGCTGACCTAAAATCACCGTGACTGTCAGGTCAAATGAGGAATGTGGAGATCTGGGGCACATAAACAGCTGTAAATACTGTCCTGCAGAAATACATATGAATATGTAAACCAAAATGCAATTTTCAGATAACACTAAGCACATATCACTGTATGTCACATCGATTCAAGAGTGAGTCCATGGATCAAATAGATTTGCACCCCTTAGCTTGGAAGAAAGTTTAGCCCAGGACATCAATTAGAGTAGACAGAGCTGATGTTCAGCTCTGCCAGGGATGAAATGAAATGCTGAGAATCACCCCATTTTTTAACAGAATGGGCCAAATGCTGCCCTTGGTTACATCCCCAGGCCTCAGATAACATGAGTATAATTGAAAGCAGTTTTGGTTCAATATTTCTTGTATTTTAGAAGCTGTGGAGCAATCAAGCAATATGACCTTTTAGTGGTCCACCAAAGAATCTAGTTCTGCTCTGTATGGGATCCAGACTAATCAATATCCTATTACGACCAGACCCTGTTTTGTTTTTGCTTTTTTTTTTTTTTACAACTGAGACACAAAGGGAATAGCTTGGACAAAACATTTCTCCCTGCAACAGCTGAGACTTGGCAGATTCACAAACTATTAGTTTGTTAAATCTATGCTTTTCAATAAAATGACATGGATGTTTAAGCTCTATTGTTCAATATGGTACAAACATACCCAAGCTTAACTCGTTCAAGAGCTCCTCATTATGCCAAATCTCCAAACAACATCCACAAAGACTTTCCAAGAGTTTAGAATGCTGCATCAATCCATATATATAAATAAATACATAAAAATAACAAGCTCAGATTAACTTGTCAGGTGTAGTAGGGGTGTAACAATCAGAAGCATGGGATAAAGTCAATATTGACACAAAGCCTAATTTTTCTCTTGTATAACAGAAGATAGAATTGACTGAAGGAAATTTGAACCCCACAGGGAGCCAATGACTTTCCATGATCCAGGATATCATGTATTGGATTCAAGAACAGGGATGACTGATAGAATCCTTGACTTGCAGAAAATAAGGAGTGAAACCCTGCTGTTGAAGTCAATGGCATCACTCCAGCTCTCTTCAGCATGGTCAGACATCCACTGGTGAGATCGGTGCAAAATAAGGACAGCACTACAGGTGTGTCTGAGCATACATGTTGACAAGTAGAAGGGGAAAGAAACCTCTGGGCCTGTTCCTGCTTCGATAAGACCATGTTGAAGGAAACAAAGCCAGCCTGACTCCATGTACCCTCAGCTGTATTTTAAATTAGAAATGAAGAAAAAACACAAACACTACTCAAGGTATATTTTTCTTTCATAGCAGGTTTGTTTTCTTAAAACAGAACAGGCACAGCCCTGAATATTAAAATCAATAATGACCTAAACTCGGGTCATAGTTATTCTTTTAAGAAGAACATTTCTGAAGAATAAACTTAGGGACATGCGGGTCGGAATAACACAGCAGGTCCACTTTGAATTATTATTACCACTTAGAATTATTACACTGGCCATCAGAGCAATGGTGGGAGGAAGCATAGAAATGCTGTGGCCCTCAAGTGCTGATGTTTTGCAGTGTCATGGAGTGTGGGCAGACATTCTTCAGGGCCACGTTCCTGTTGCAGGATGGTGCCAGAGTGCACTGGCCAGTGGGAAGCTCCAGCCTATGGAAGCTGCAGCAAAGTCACTGTGGTTGTGGAGAAGCAGCATCTCCTCGTGGCGAGTGTGTTTTGTGTTGCCCTCATTACCTATGCTCAGGGTGAGGAAAGAGGTGGAAAAATTTGCTGCTCCATCCACAGAGATTTGAACTGCCTCCAGAGCCCAGGTTTTGGGAAGGCAATTCAGTATAACTAGATTAATTTTGGATGATACAGGTCTTCAATGAGTCCATCCCTCTTGGACTTGAGTTTCTCTGCAGTGGCTGTAGCAGGCCATGAGGAAAAAAGTGGTAGATGTAAAGACTTTCTATTTAAACTTCATACAGAAGCATATTTAATATATCTTTCCCTGGATACTTCTTTGGAGGAAAGAAAGAACTTCTGGAGTCTCTCAAACTACTATTTGAACTTGGCAAAGTGCTAAAGTATCCATATGAAAGGGTGCTTTTCTTATTTATTTATTTTTACACATACACACAAGCAGACCAGGAAATCTGTAGTACATCACTCTGTATGCTACATCTACTTGATCACTTTTTGCTGTGTTAATGAAAAACTAATGATATTTGACTTTCCTGTTTGAAGGAGGCAAAGAGTACTTTTATAAGAGCGATCAGAATTTTTCAAGAATGTTTTAACTCCTCTTGCAGTCAAAACCATGTGTCCCTGAGGCCATGGCTTGAGACCTTTTCAGCCATGAGCTAATACTGTATGCATCCTCAAAACTGAAATAATGGGAGGTCTGTAACTGTTGTGGCATGGACACATTGTCTCTGAGTATCTAAATGAAGCTGACCTTTTACATACTAATGTTCCATCGCTGCTAATAAAAAAAGAGCATTTTTTTTCAGAGATGGGAGTAGAAAGAAATATTACTAATACTTTAGTAAGATCTATGTATTCTTGCTGCAATGAAATGAGAAAGGTCAAATTTTTTCTCCCATCTTTTTTTTTTTGTATTCTCTAACTTCTCACCCATCTTTGTTGTACTAATGAAATTAAGATATCCTTCATGATATAACTGTGAGCTAGGGGGATCTAAATTACCTTCATCTGGCATCATTCCAGTATACTATAAATGAAGTAATTGTCCTTGACTATAAAATTTGCATTTTCAAGACTTAATTGCTATCATTACATCTTTTTGTAATTCTATTAATTTAACTGAATGGAGCATTTGGTTTTATGGTAAAAATTTGCATTAAAACATTGTACATCTAAATAGAATTTTAATATTTGCCTCAAAAGCTCAGTACAGTTGTCCCACAGGACCTAAATAATTTTGCAAGAAGAGAATAGGAAGCAGTTGCACTTTAGGTCAACAAACAGGTTTTCCTTTGCTGAATATTAATAGAACTTGCTGTAACAGGCTTCATGTGCTGAAAATCACTCCTGCTTGAGCTCTGCAAAGGTGTTATTAATCTATGAATTCCATACCATCATTCTTAACAGGAAGTGCATTTGTCCAGATACAAAGTAGGTAGGATGTGTGTTTGTTCTGTCGGGGAAGGATGCATGGCAACGAGTTCGGTTTTTCTAAGGAATCATTCCTTCCCCCTTGGAGCCCTCCTATCCTTGTTAGGCTTTACTCCTGCTTGAGGAAGCACTGACTATAAAAGCAGCATTTTCTCTACAGTCTTACATGTGCACACAGTCATCTAGCTGAGGCCCACCCTGCCATGAAATTAACTGGCCAGTATTGTATCTCTTGGGAAAAAGTTTGTCTTTTCAGTGGACCTTCTTCAGCCATGATATAGTCAATGCTGTATTACCACTTAGACCTCCTCTTTCTTGTTTTTCTTCCTTTCTTCACTCTTTTCTGAGGACACAAGGTACTTTGGTCATATGAAGACTGTGGAAAAAAGGTCAAAGCAGTGTGAGGAGTCTGAACTGGCTGAACGTGCTGCAATTGCGACAATGCCACGTGCACTTATTTGTACATGGAGCTCAATGGTGAGGTAAGGCTGTGTTACTGAGTAGACACAATTTGAAACTGAGTCCACCTTTTTGCAGTGGATTTATGTGGTGCTTGGTGGACTGTGACCACACATGAGGTATTTGGAGGTATTGAAACACTAGATCCCTTGGGAAGTAGGTAGCTTGTGGGTGTGAGTTCCCACTCAGGTAACATTACAGGCAGTCCCACTCAGGCACTACAGGTAACAGCTGACACATGGATGAGTGGACAGTGTTTCATGCTGGTCAGAAAAGTCTATGCTATTTCCCATTTCATGTTAATAGATATCATCAAGTTGTATAACATATTAATTATGGAAGTAATTAAGCTGGCTTCGCTTTATATTGAATGTGCATGTTTTTTCTTTTAAAAACAATTTTTATTTTTTTTTGTAACATGTAAGTAATATTTCACAACAGATAGAGTCTGCTAGTGACAGAAATCTCATTAGCTACTCTTAATATATGTTGTATTTACTGGACTTCATAATCATTGTGTAATTAAGCTTCACAACTGGCTTGCGAAGCAGAAAAGATGAAGGATGTCTCCATTAAAGAGATTTATGGGATGCTGAAATTAAAGACAGATTTCAGAAAGTGTATAGGTACCTCTTCTTATTGGTTTCAGTGCCTAAATACCTCTGAGGGCACAAAGTTCTTGCAAAGCTGCGTGGTGAGACACTGGTGCCAGGCCAGACCCAAATCTGGGAGCACAGGGTGAAGCCTCTGTGTGAGATCACAACTTCTGGGCAAGTGCCGCAGTCATTTTACCTTCTGCCCTTGTCTCTTGAATGAGGATCACACTTACTGTGGGGACTGTGTTGATGATTCAGGGTAGGCTGGAAATGCAGTACAAAAGTGATAAGAGCAGGTAACCTGTTTCTCCTATAGTCATCTACATTTGCAATGATTCTGGAGGGGTCTTGGCCTTTACTAGAAGAACTTCAGTGTTACAGATAGAGGGCAAAAGCCTCATAAGAGTTATAGCTCAGTGCTGAGTCTCCCAGACTTACAAGCATCAGCTGTACTACGCCACTGAGTGTGCTGTATTGTTCTAGGCATGTGCACAGGGTAAGAAAACTCACAGGGGATCTGCTCTACGCAAAGACTGCATTTTTTCCACTTCAGGGAGGACCCTGTGTATGTTCTTCCTTAACGGGTGAATTTCACTTGATGTGAACATTATGCTAAGGCTGAATTTCTAGGCAGATTATATGATGGTGCATTAGAAGAAAGAAAAAAATCCCACCCCACCACCAACAAAAAAAGCCCAAATCCAAAACAAAACACATATTCTTTTGAAAAATCCAGGTCTAGCTGTTAGCGTCAATTATTTCAAACACCTACTGACTGTTCTGGCACATCTATCTCATTGAATCTTGGAAGTGATTTTATGTGCTTTAAGCATTTGATCACATAATCAGCTTCTGCATAGCAATGCAAAGGATCCTGAGCATTGCCCTGGCAGATAGTCAAGCCAAACCTGACACAGAAACAAACATAAGGGAACAATTGTTGTCAAAACACATTGCATCACTTTGCATGCTAAAGCATTTGCTCTGGTAATCCACCATGCTGACGTGTCCCTCTGCTGATGCCATCTGAGCAGGGACTGTATCCTTAAAGTTGACATGTGCATCACATTACAGTAGTGATTTTGTTATATATCATCGGCATAATGGATATTCAGAAGAGATTCATAATCTTGAAAGGTGGCTTGAATCCACAGTTCTCATCCATGTTCTGGTGACTCAGAGCATTTTGGAAACTCATTTTATAACATCTCACGCTGGCTTGGGCAAAGGCAAAATAAACAGTTGCCTAGGGCAGCAGACTTGGGAGAGAGGCAGTCCAGGTCTCGTTTCCTACTCTGTCTTTGCTGGCAATGACAGGAATAAAATCCTTGAACCTGCCTCTCCACTGTCCCTCCCACTCCCCTTTCCAGTTTAATTCTTATGGAAATCTAAAGACATCTTTTTGCCTCTTCCCTGTCTCTTTTTCTTGTTCAACCTCCCTCTAAAACTGCTGGTTTCTGCTAGCTTTTCTCCTCCAGGGAGATTCCACTGCTTCCTACTTTCAGCTGTTCCAGGACTGCTAGAGGATTCCCTATCCCCTCCTACCTCTCATTTCTCTCTGCAAAAAGCTATTTATTGCTCATTTTTTGCAACCTTTGCTGAATAGCCTCAGCTATCCTTGGGTTTATAGTAGCAGGAGCTCTGTGAGTGATACAATCCTGTGATAAGTATAGCAGATCACTTGCCTGTTGATAGACACTGCTTTAAAAGAACTTTCTTTATATTGCGGAAAAATCCAGTCAGATGTAGAAAACTTTGTTGCATTGCTTATGACTCATGCGATTAAATGAGACAAAAGTAAGATAGTGTCAGCATGTCACTGAATCCCTGGAAAGGTGTGGCTTGCTCTGCTGGTAATGCTATTCATGCAACATAAAATTAGATTGCAGAATTCATTGCCATGGGATGTTGTAGAAGCCAAAAGGCAGGATCAGCTTCAAAAGGGAATTAGGCAAATTGTTCCATCAACGACTGTCAAGTGCGGTTATCTAGATGCAGCATCATGCTCAGAAAACCCCGAAAACATTGATTGCTGGAAGCTATTTGGTTATAGCAGTGCTAGGATCACCCTCTCCATGGACCAAGAGTTCCTGTTCTGACTGTGTTAAGGCTGAACTTTCAGTCTCTCTCTGTAATCCATGTCTTGTGGTTAAGGTGAACTACTTGAGATTTAGTCATCTGAAAGTTAATGTCATTTAAAATGGAAGTTAAAGGAAGCCTATTCCAAGTGGCAGTAACTCCTGTCTGTGTTGAAAACACTTCAGGATGAGATAAATTACCTAGATTAGGTGTCCTGTACTTATGACTTGTACTTGTTTCCAGTGAGCTTGATGGCTTTGTCTGTAAAAATGAGCAGAGTTCAGAAAGGAGTTTGTTTTTCCAAGTGAGAAAGCAAGACCTCAAATAGTCTGTGTGGGTGTTGTTTAAATCTGAACTGTGTCCTTCCACACAGATTTATTTTTCCCCTATGCCAAAGCTTTGGATTGCCTTAACTTGCTCAACCTGGCCAGTTCCACATCCTTCTGACATACATAATATGCACTCATTCCCTCAACCTACACTGAAAGAAGCCATAAAGTTGTGCCACCTTTCTACAGTGACAAAACAGCAACCTTTCCTTGAGAGTAGTGTAAGATTCTGAAATCAGTAGACTGGCAATTTGACAAGCTATGACAGAACTCTCTGAAAGGCTTCTTGCACATTGGTGTATGCACAACTACCATACATTAGAGAGCAGCAGATCCTCCACTCATTTGACTCATTATTTTTGCCTAAGGAAGTGGAGCTCACATATGCAGGCATGTATTTGTTTGGTTTTTTGCTGCACTCATTCTCCCGGATCCCTACTGGCGATGGTTGTTATCGAGACAATTTTGTGAAGGGAAGCAAGTGTGAGGAAAAACATGAATTTTTGCTTACTGGTCTCAAAATCTTAATCAGTACAATAGTTCCACTAAGTGTTGGGGTCTCTTCGGGAGTCAAAATGGTCATGCTGGTGGTGCTTTGGCAGAGGTTTTACAAAGGATGGGGGAAAGGTTGCAAGGTGACAAATAATACACCAACAGTTGGCAATGGCCATGCTCTGTGTCCTTTTAATGATTTCAAGGAGGCTCAGTAAGCAAGACTAAGGATAAAATTGTGGCCTAATAACTAATAAAAGACTAATAACAACTTGATAGTGCCTTCTGGGTATGAGGAGGATTTGGGGCCACACATGCCACTAGGGTTCTAGCCGGACCTTTGCTCGGGGCTCAGGGAGGTTCAGCTGAGGTTCAAGCAGGGAACATACGTGGTACAAGGAAGCATTACCTATTTTTGACATACAGAACCTAACCACCTTTGCTGTTTCTGGGAAGGGTGCGTTACTCTTTCTGTTCAGTCTGAGACTTCAGTGGGATTGGTATCTCAGATTCTTCTTTCTTAGCCTTGTTCTCTAGTCAATCTAGTAGAAATTTGACTTCATATCTCTTCTTCGTTTAAGAAATAAGTATTTGTAGATACACATCTTCAAAATAAACCTTCAAATATTTGGAGGCGTATCTTTCATTAATCATATATATATGACTGTCTTTTCTCTGTTACTTTCTAATATCTTAAAAAAATTTCTTATAGTGACAGGGCTGATAATTCTGCAGGTGATGAATTGGACTTTGATAGACACACAGCACAGAGCCTCTGGATGTGAAAATGAGACTGCTGGCATGAAAAAATGATCTGCACTAGCCACTGGAAGCAGGCTGCAAAAATCCAAGTTGCTGAGCAATGCTTATGTTGCAAAGTAAGAACAGAGTCAAGTACAACAAAGCCTGGTCCATGTGCCTCCTCTCCCTACTGGAGTCTGTCAACTGCTGTGGCTGAGACAGATCAATTACACTACATATTGCTGAGACCCTGTGTTTTGGTGACAGACAGGCTTGTATCCTACTCACTCTCATCCAACTCAGCCATGTTAGCAGCTTCAAAGGTATTAAGGAGTGAGCAAACCTGACCTTCTCAGCCTCAAATGATCTTGGGGAAATTTAATTTTTTTTTTTACTCTTTGTATGTGGACAACACAGATGGCAGGTGAGTCTCTTTAGGCACTTTTAATTTTGCGTGCTGTGCAAGGGTTGACAGTAGTCAACGCCACAGTTGGCTCCACAAGACATTCTGAGTGAGAAAGTAGAATTTTTGGGAAGGTGTTTATAGATGCAGACTTTTCAGTCCTTGATATTGATCTATAGAGTTGGGCTTCTCATGAGTCAATTTAAGATTTGTGGAAATGGTTAGGCTCAAACAACATGAATGTATCCATGATTTTTCTTTTTAGCTGTTTGATCTGAAACTGTTTCTTAACAAAAATTTTTATACTGAGTGTAATTTTCTTATTATTCTCTTCTCACATTATTCTGGTTTAACAGCTAAGGCAGAAAGTTTACACCCTTATAAAAATATTTCATGTTGTTGCTTTAGAAAAAAAAGGTCTTTGAAAGTCTGTAAGTTCATTTTAAGTTGTAGAAACACCCAACGATTGTCTATCCATTTATGGCTTAGCCCCATTTTCTCAAGTTTTCCTCCCATGTATGTTGGGTTGTTTTTTCGTCTCTCACAGTGCTCTGTTTTATTACTCTTTCTTCTTTCTTAGCCATTGATTTGTCAGTTATGATCAAGCATCAACAAGAAAGCAAACATAAGCTTCGATTATAAAAAATTACATAGTCTCTTTGCATATTCAGTAGCAGAAAGGATTTTTCTCTCAATGCATACCGGATGTGAACTGTAACTAGACATGTGGGCTCTCTACATACCTATCCTCACTTTTGAAATCTATCTAGTAGGTTGGATAAGCCAGTATTCACCTGCCAAGCATGGAATTTTTGTAGTATATGAGCAATACTTATAAGGCTTTTAATACTGGAGGGTATTCAAATATATGTCAAGTACCATCTTTTCCATAGAAACAATTATTTAGTTTCCTCCATGGGAAGACTGCTGCCTTATCTTCTACTTTAAATTCTTTTGCATTTTTTTCTCTTCCTCTCTCTCACTTTATTTTTCCCTGAACAAAATGATAGGCATTCTGCAAAATTAAGGTTAAAAAAAATAAAGGTAGGAGCATCACTCTGAAGAAGGTAATTTTTAATTTTGCTGCCATGAAAAAATAATCTTTATTATGGGGAAAAAATAATCAAACCTTTGACATTTTAGAATTTCCTTTTTCACTTAACAGTTAGAAGAAATTTTTTTGCAACTCATTGTTTTTCAGTGTATAATCAGATTTTAATTTTCAGTACAATTGTAAGGAATTATAGACAAGCATATTCTCTCCATTAGAACAAGAAACAGTAAGTTGGATAAACAGACGGTGCTTAAGGTTTTTTAAGTCACTATAAATTTCTATTTGTCTTCCCCACTAATTTGTAGGGCATAGGCTGCAGATGTCTTTGTTGCAAAGCATTCTTGACCCTCTCTAGAAATACAGTTTTCTTCATGATGAAGTGTACTGGCCTGTTTGATGCCCACGGCCTCTGCCCAGTATAGATCGATCTGCCCAGACAAAAGAAAACTCAAACAAAACCCCATCTACCTGTACCCATGGGCTGTCCATTCCCACTTTGGCCTCTGTGACAATCTTAACTGCTTAAGTGTATCCCTGAGTTCACAACAAGACTTTGGAAAATTCCTTGTTGCTGCTTCATGTGGATCGCGTGGTAGGAATGAGGACTTAAACTGGTTTGGGCAATGAAGCTGTTACTCTTTCACTTGATGAACAGTGGTTGAAATTGTAAATGAATGCTTCCCACATAGATGGTAGGGAAAGCAGCTGCTGCCTTGAGGAAAAAATCAAAACATTTCACTTCTAAAATATCTTTATAAAGCCACATAAATGTGTTTTTCCTTTTGTGTCCCTGGGAATAGTTAAGCCCAAGCAGAGCTAGGAGTAGAGTTGCTGAAATATTGCAGTGAGAGCTGTCATCAAGCCCTTCCTTGTGTTTGGGTCACTTTGGCACCTGCAGTATTGAGATTTCGAAGCTTGCAAATGGAACTCAACCTTAGTCTGAATGCAGTCTGAGCTACTCCTTCAGAGATTTGCACCTCTGACAGGCAGTTCTGTTGAGACTGGCAGCAAGCCTGCTAATTTTTACCAGTTGTGGCAGATTGTTTCAATGGTTTTTACCCTTAATATAAAGATGGTCTGCTCAAATGCCTGGATTTTCATCGTCAAAGGCATCAAACCTTTCCTCACAGGTAAAATCATGTATTGACTCTGCTTTTGCTTAAATGCTTCCAGGTTATCTGAACATGCAATTGCACTGCAACTCTGTTTAAGTTCCTAATTTCCTTCTGTCTGAAAGCCCTTAAGATGTCTTGCTGTGGTTTTCCCTGCCCCTGAAATATCTAGAGCACTTCTTGATGTCATCAGTGAGCTGAACATGGAGCTGGGCTCCATTTCTTATTTCTCTGTTGGTGTAAAAGGCTTGCAGAAATGCCTTGGGTGTGAATGAGCATGACAGAATTATGGCAATCCCTGACTGGCCAGTGGCCCTTCAGGGTACTGTTGCCATTCAGCATAATGCAGAGTAGCCTGCAAGAACTCCTGCCTGTTTTGGGTATGAAAGCAGAAGAAAGGGATCATATGACTTTCTTCTACAACTTACAGCCCTATAAAAAGATTTTAAAGAATCTTTGGGGAAAAATTTTGGCCTCAGATGCACACATGTGGATCTCATTGATTTCATAGTGGGCCATGGAAGTGTGTACATTAACAGACAAAATATGGCTTTTGATCTTTAAGAGCAATTAATATAAAACATGGAATTACACTACCATGTAATAGGATATTTTTTTACTACTTTGTTAAAAGTACTCCCCAAACTCAAATACAAAACAACATAGCCTCCCAGGCCATGGTCTATTAATGGCATATCTTCACCCATGCTTATCATCTTTGATGCTGTTTGTAAATGTGTTTGGCTGTTATCCTTTGAACTTCAGTAGAACATTTATACTTAATAAAATAATAAGACCAAGCACCCTCTTGTCCTCACATCTGTCCATGCTTGAGAATGGCATTATAATTGGAAGAGAGAGGAGAAATAGTTGTCCTATCTGCAGGGACTTCCCCATGGCCAGGTCTTTTCTGTTACCACACAAGAAACAATCGTGGTGCCTAAACACTCATTCCATAAACCTGAAAGCACAGAGCATTTCAGCCTGTGCTTGCACTTATGAGCCTGTGGGTTGCCAGGGACCCCATGTAGCTGGTGCTTGAAGGAGTGCCATGGATTAAAAACCTCTGCTGACATAGACCTTGCAGTGGAACATAAGACTGACAGCTTGAAGGTGTCCCCCCAGGGTCTATCTACACCTTGAAACTGCTGCAGCTGCATCTACCTCCGAGTGGCTGGTAATGAAATGCAATGACCCTTAACCAAAGGTTCTTTGCTTTCTTTTTACCTACCTGAAACTCTCAGTGTGTTGGACTGACAGATGTGAAGTCTGAAGCAGCTTCTGCCTGGAAAGGTTCCCACAAATAGAAAAACAAGTCCAGGAGTGAGCAAGTGACATTGAATAGAATCTGCCTGTGATAGGTTCTTAGGGAGAACAGCAAACTCTTATAAAAGTGTTTCTTCACCAGGGAAATGGCACAATATGCCTTTTGAAGGAGAAACTAACGTAAGGTCTTTTCAGGTCTCTATTGGTCTGTCAAATTCCAAATGAAAGGGAGACGAACTGTAGGAGTCAGTCAAGGAAACAGTCTTGGGTGAATAGAAGGATCGTTGTGTCATCTCAGAACAAGAATTTACATGTTTCCCTTTGAAATGAGCTGTGGTCTTGTTCCCTGCTCCCCAGTCTGGCAGTTACACAAGAGACCTTTCTCCTGAAAGGTTTCTGTAAATCTTTCCAGCCATAAGACTGGTTTTGTTCCTGCTTTTTTACTTGAATGTCTCTGTCTTTCAGAATGAAATGTTCTGTATGTATTCACCTTCAGGCAGAAACTGAATCTAGAACCATTCCATCTGATGATCTAGCTGAGATTTTATGAACTTGTGAACAATGGAAGGGAGAATAATAGCAAGCATGCAGCCCTGGCCATAAATAGCACTTGTATTTTAGCAAGAATAAATATGTATCTTTTACAATATTTCTATTGTGCTGATTCTCTAAGTCCAAAGGACTGAATATTTTTTTCTATTAAGCCTTGTGGATTATAGCTGAAGTCATAATATTCTATGAAAAGCCATCTGGATCAATGATTTCTGATTGGAGTTTTATTGTTTAGTTGATTGCATCAGATGCTATTTATTCCATCCAGATACACACCTAAAACATTTCATATTATTTTTGGTAACTCTAATTTGGTAGACAAAATTACTTTTTTGTCCCACTCCCCATCTCTTCAAACATTACTGCCCGTAAAATTTTGCTGGAAAATTAAAGCTGTAGAGTGCATGGGAAAAAACAAAAAACTCCATACAAAACAAAAAAATCCCCCAAAAATGGAAGCCCAAAACAAACAAACAAAAATTCCACAAAAAGCACTCCAACACCCAAAACTCTGTTTTTTCATGCCTTGCTAGAGTATTAGAAAATCCTTATTTTGTGGAAGATTGCTATTAATGTAGAAGTGAGGAGCAGAATATCATTGCTAATAGGAAAGTATTGCCATAGCTGGAGATCAGGTAGTGCCTAGCACCCCATCCACTGTCCTCTCTGTAGTAGGAAGATATGCCTGCAGTGCTTTGGAGAGGAGAGCAGCTGAAACTAAAAGACTCTCTATATAGTGTTGTATTACAATGAACCTTTTCAGTGTGTTAATACAGTAAAATCCCTGTTATCTGAATTCCATATTCTTCAATTACCGTAACTTGTGATTCAGATAAATGGGAATCACCAAGATATAAAGTTGCAGGGTTTATTAACTCACTGGATATTAATCTCTTCTTAGTATTATTTTTATAATCTGCAGCATGATCTGGCACATAAGCACAGCAGGTTTAGTTCAGTTTATTTTACAAATTCAGTGCAAATTAGCTCTTGCACCAAAAAATGCATTCAAGTTAGACCTCAGGGTATAAATCTGAATTTATGTTAACCAGGCTTCCTATGTTCAAGTTTGTAAGTATATCCTAACAGATTCATCAGAAAGAAGGATAGTCAGTACAGAAATGAAAAATAAGAAATTATTATCTGTATTGCAGCACACATAGAAGTGGAGACATGATCTACTTTCATTCTTTTCCAGCAGCACGAAGATTCTAGATAGTATTTTGGTTTGCTTCTTTCTTCTGTTTATATTAGCAGAACGGAATAGAGAAAGTCTTGGGGCCACTGATGCCCTATGGCGAAATGATTGAAGTAGATGCAGATAGACTATTTGTGAATTTTGTTCTTGGCACTACAAGGAAGAGAGGATGTTGAAGGTAGCTTTTCTGAACATCAAAAGTGCAGATAAAGCTTATTGTTCTGTGGGATGGCTTAGTTGGATGTAGAACTGCTCCTCAAAGACTAGACCAGCCTAATTAAACATGGGTGTAAATTAAACACTTCGATCTACAGCTTCTGCCTGTCTCCGTGTTAGGCATTTGGTTGGTGCTGAATGCTTAATTTTTTGGGTTTAACTTGTTCATGCAGCTGAAGTTTATCTAAGCTTATTTTCTCTGAAGGAAAATGTGCATACTGGAGTCCAGAATGCCTCACCCTCTTTTTGGTGATGTGCCATCTCCTTGCTAACTGTCAGAGGTGGGAAGGGACATAGATATTACCCCCTGTAGAATAGGTGAATCAGGTATGTTTGTTTTTGAGGCGAGAGAAGAGTGTCATGCAATCCTGGTATTCATTTTTGATGCTCAAACATAAAAGCCACATGCCAGGGAGGAATGCCCACTGAGGGGAAGAAAGCAGCCCTGCACTCCTCTGTGATTGGGACTGACTGTGTTGTTGCTGGGTGGAACAGTGTAATGCTGTTGCTGCTCCTGCTCCAGCACCGTGATGTTTCTGTTCCAGATTGTGCTGACTCATATTCAAGAAAACATGATACACAGACACAATGCACTGTACCTCTTTTCCTTCCCCCCCATAACCTCGGTAAGTGTTTGGTTTCTTTTTCCTCTCTTTGGCTAGTGTGGTGCTAATACAGCTTTACAGTTAGAATTAATAGGAGGGGGAAAGGCAACCTTGTAAACAAACTGGTAGCAGATAGATTAATCTTGGAGAGGATATTTAAATTGAATCTGCTGTTTGTGGTACATCCACCTCTCTTTAAAGCTGATCAATCCTGATAAGTCGCCCATCTCTACAAACTACACTTGTTAGAGCTGTGTTCTTAAATGGGAGAAGTGCTTACAATGCCCATTTACAACTGTATTCTGTTTAATTAGTCAGCACAGCCAGTGCTGCAGGGATAGATCACTTGCCTTTAAAGATTTGAGAATGTTAATAGTACAGTATATCATTTTAATTATTATTGGATTAATGTTGTGTCTCGAAGAACATCTAATGCAAATCACAAGAAATGGCCTGAAGTGACCCAAGGGTTGTGCTTTATTAGAAAAGTAATAGGTCCATTGCTTAAATATAAAGTGAGGTTCTTTCTTCAAATGTCACTGCACTGGGCTTCTCTCTGTGTGTATGTAGAACTGAAATTCTTCTGCTTTCACCTTTGTCCACAGGAAGTTTCTGTAGCTCATGTATTAAATGGCTGAGACAGTGGCTGTAATATCAGGAGATGAAGAGGAGATCCAAAATGACAGTGATGATGAAGATCGATTTCCGAATCATGATGCTGTGACGGCGTCCCCTGGTTGCTCTGTGAGCCCTTCGTTAGCCAGTCTGAATGAAGACAGGGGAAGCTCAATGGTGCCAGAAAGACTGTCCATCCTCTCCAGCGAGGCTGTGGCCCAGGTGAAAGCCCTGACTGGTCCAGAGATGGGTAGCGGTGGCCAGGGCCAGAGGATGGCCTCTGGTGTGTCAGAGTATCATCTGACAGCTGTAGATGCATCATTAGGTGGCTCATCATACCCCGTCGCAGTTGGTAACCTGCAGCCTGTGGACATTGCCTCCCTGTGCTCCAGAAACTCCTGCTGTAATGGTGAACTGAGTTTGGACATGCTGCAGGTCCCAGGGGTACCTTGTGAGGCCAGTGAGCCCCACCAGGCTGGCACTGACCAAGGGGACTCCCACATGCAGCAGGCAGGGAGCAGCATCGAGGGCGATATGGCCTCTTGTGGTTTGGGCCATGTGATGTGGATGAAGACCACAAAAGTAATGGAGACCTTAGAAAACAAGAAACAGGAGGAAAAGGAGAAGTACCGGCTCCAGCTAGCGATGCACCGACGGCTCCTGCTGTTGCGCTCCATCAGGAGTTTGCACAGGCAGCTGGAGCAGCAGCAGGCCAGGTTGCAGGAATGCTATGGCACGGTAATAAATACCAAGAAAGAAGTGTTGAAACACATTTGCTCAACCTCACCCTCACCTTCGCCGTAATCATGTTGCTGCATGCAATAATGAGCTTTGTAATGCCACCAGAGCCGCCGGTGAGCTTGCATGCTGCAGGGGTGGTGTCCTCATACCCAAGGGTACGTGCCCACGTATGCTGAGAGTGGAGGGGAAACAGCAACAGCAGCAGCAGAGCAAGAAGAGAGCAGAGAAGGTGTAGTGTGGGCTTCCAAATTTATGTAGAGGAAACCAGAGCAAGATTGAGCCTGTGCGAGGAGCTGACTTGTGATGCACACTCAAAGCCTCAAGCTGGAATAGGATTTTTTTGGCATATAGGTTTGTAAAAAGAAAAAAATCACTGCAAACTAGGAACCTAGTCTGACACCTGACCCATGAAGGTGATCAGACACAAGGTTGCTGCCTGCTGAATACTTGATGTGACACATCTCCTACTTTCAGCACTAACAAAATTTGAACAGAATTAGGGTTTGTTTTCCTGCAAGAATACCTGCATCTAGAAAGCCAGGGTTTTTGAAACACTTAAGCTCAGGCTTGATTATATCTACCTAGCTGCCTGTTTTTCACAAAACCACTATGGGCCATTGTACATTTGCAACCTCTACTTTCCTTTAAATTTTATTCAAACTGACCAGAAATTATTTTGGGAAGGTAGGACAGTCAAACACACATACACAGGGAAAAAGTGCAACTGCCTGAGCCAGATTTCCTCAGGAAAGGAAGCTAAAAACAAAGGCCTTGTAATCTGACGTTGCATTGGAAACCCAGGCTGGCAGTGCCAGGGGAATGTTTGAGGTCTGCACAATTATGAATCTGCTGCTAACTCCCAGTAGCATTAGCATCTGCAAATCAAGCATATTTTGTGCCTTACTGGTGTCATTTTATGGAAGTTGGTGACAATTAGCACTTTTTATCCAGGTGTATTAGATATGTGGAAAACCCTGGAGCACTGTTTCTCCAATTGCAAGGTTAGGATGCCTGCAGGGAATTTGATGTCAGTATGCAACAAACACACAGGGAAAATGAAAGCAAAGAGATGCAACTTTTTTGTATCCATTTAAAAAGTTCTGTGAGTCCCTATTATTGAACAGCAAATTGAATAGTTGAACGTGCTGCTTAAGGATCTGAAGGAAACCATGATTCAAGAAGAAAAGATAAAAAAAGGTAAAAATAAAAATTTCATTTTCTAGGATTTAAAGGGATATGGAAAAATCTCATTTTCTTCAGATATTTATTTCTGATCGTGCCACCTTTCCTTTTCCATGGTTGTTTTTGGTTTTGTTTTGGGTTTGTTTTTTGTTTTTTTTTTAATTGTTTAAGTAGATGCACAACCAACCAGATTTTTGGTGCAGAGTTTTTTTTCTTGCATAAAAAGGCAAGTCCGTCATTTCTGGAATAATGTGCTATATGTAAGATACTTTTTATTCTCAATTTTTTTTTTTTTAATGCATCTTGGAGGAGGATGTTGGTCTATGCATGCACACATACACTCTGTGTATTCAAGAGGTTATGAAAGGATGGTGCTTCCTTTTTTTTCTGTAGCAGAAGCAGGAACCATCTCTCAAAATAATCTCTGCTGTCTATGAGGAGTTTGGTTGATTATATTCACATGCACACATCTGTGAGCAAGGTATTGAAGTAATTCAACAAATGAAGTGCAGCACAACATTGTCATTATTCCGTCTTTGTATTTCTGCGCACCCAAAATTATGGAAGCCCCCTGGGTATGCACAACCTTAGACAGGTTCATTCATCTCCTTGGGCCCTTGTGTAGCCTCTCACGCAGCACAAACTAGTAACTTTGAATGCAGAATTACCTTAGAAACATCCTTGGCATCAAGGAGATATTTGAAGGAGCATCCTCTCTGCCTCCTTTGGGGAATTCAGGTTGCCAGAGGCCTTTAGTGGGCTACAGAAGAGAGCTGGGGGTCTCATGTGACTGGGAAACATTACTCCTGGGCTCTGATCCCATCTAGCTCTCTGCTCAGCCTTGGGAAAGCTGTTCTCTCACAGCAATGCAGGTTTCCCAAAGAATGCTTGCATACCAAACACACCTTAAAGGTAATCTCTTCTTTCTTAATGTACCTCTCAAGAAAGAATGTTGATCATGGCCAACAGGGCTGTGCAAAAATTCTTTTATTTCCACCCCTTTCCCCCTACTTCATGAACTAGAAAAGCCTTTTTGTCATTGGTTAAGTGTTATGTGAACCAAACACAAGCAAAACACTAGTATGTCATCTCCCCTGAAGAATGAAGTGTTGGAGAAGGGTCACATCTCAAAAATACTACTGCACTTTGAAACCAAATGTCAATTTTTTTCCATTAATAAGATAATCAAATTAATATTGTTGTTAATGTTGGTCAACTTTTTTTTTTTGACTGAAAAAAGATTATTATCTAAATTACATTCTGATTGACTAATACTGTCATGTAACTTTCCACTGAAATAAAATAGATAAACAAAAATATAAAAACAAAAAACAAACCCCCCAACAAAATCACAAAAAACTCTGGTAAGACCAAGTAACTGCTTTGCCTCAGTAGCTTCTGAAGGACAGTGTTGTCCTGCATTTGTTGCAAGAATGCCCTACATTAGTGCATAGAGTTACCTAGAATGACATATTTGCATTCAAAAGTGACTAGAATAACATTAAAAAATACTTGTCACATAACACCCAGTGCAGCAATAGTTAGTCTGTCAGCCTGTCCAGTTGTAAATTCTTTGTGGCAGAATTGTGACAATCTTTGTTTTGTACATTTCATAAAATTTCTTCATCCTAACTGAGATCAGTAGACTCTTCTGCACTATGAATATTAAATACCAAAAGATTGGTGCATGAGCAATGCTGTTTGATAGCTGGCAGGAAAATGAAGCCAAGACTTATTCTCTGTGTGCGCATTCTTTCTGTGTAGTACTTTTATGGATACATGCAAAATAAATGTTGACTGAGGAAAAAACATCAGTCTTTGCAACAATGTGCTGTTCAGCTGGTGCTTCTGGTGTGGCTATTAATAAGTGGAGTTGGACAAATCAATTAAAAGCAATATGATTTTTTAAATTGAGTTTATTTTAGAAACTTGGGAAATGTGGCTTAACAGCGATGGTTGGGGTTTTTTTCCTTGTATGTTTTTGTATGTTTTGGAAGTTGAAGGCCAGTGAGAAAGTGCCAGAATGCCATGGGTGACCCATGAAGGTGTTTTCAGGCATACCAGACAGACCAACAGTCTTAGGTATAATAAAACTCTATCCTCTCAAATTGTTTGAGCTCCTCATGTGCATAAGAGCTTTGCTAGTTTGTTTGAGGTTCAACTAAATTTCTTACAAGCTGTATTTTTGTCTGAATTTAACTCACATGGGTCTCACAGGTCTTGGGTACTGGTGACAAAACAAATAGTTTTGGTAGGGCCTTTCTCTCCATTATCTTTGCCATCTTCCAGAGCCTGTCAAAATAATGATCTCTGTGAGAAATCCTCTCTGCAGCCTGACCACTTATGTTACCTGCTTTTACAGCAAAGTATGAAGATAAATGATGCTGCCTGAGCTTTAAGGTCCTGCTGCTCAACTAATTCTGAAATGGCAGAAAATCGTCATGGGTTTACTGTGAAAAAGTGGGATATTTAAAAGGTGTCAGCTCTCTTGGAATACTTGCTACCACTAAAAAAGTTGCAGCTTGTGCAACAGAATGGAGTTATAGACAATTAAGAGATAAAATGCATTACCAGGCTGTTCTTTAACACAAGTGCTTTTCTTCTGCATCTCCAGCATTGCTAAATTTCTGCCCTGGAAAATACTCGGAACTGTGTTTTTGCTGCTCTTGTTCTTGATGGCTATGAGTCAGTCACCTTAACATGTCCACTTGTTACCTCTTGTGATGGAGCTGTGTGAGGGATTAATTCAGATCCTCCTTCCTGAGATTTTCTTGTGTGTCTATCACATTCCTTAATTAGGATAGTGAAGATTTTACCAATTTATAGTAACTTTATGATACTGTGGTAAACTTATGAGCCATGCAATATTAAATGCAGATCACTCTGCATTGTTCTTGGAATAATGAAAATTATGGACTTTGGGCATGACACAGGCACTCAAAAGAGAGATTTAAAGATGAGGTTGTTTAAATTGGCCCTGGATCGAGTAGACTTGGAGAAACCTTTTCGAGTCCTTGTTAGTTTATTTCTACAAATGTTAGGAACCTAGAATATAAATGCATTGAAAAGCACCTTTGATTTATGACTGTTGAAAGAAGTAAAGTAATGCAAAGGTGGTTTTGGGATATGCTTGAATGGGACCCTGCTCCAAATTCAATGAACAAGGTGCAAATGTCCCTTATTCTTAAAGCTCATAGATTTGGATGAGCCTAAGGCCTGGATGCTGAATGGATAGTGAGGGTGATTGGAACCACAAGGACAGAGATTTCAGGGTTTTATTTTTAATGCAGCCTGGAGAATGGCACACTGGACAGCTTTTTTGTTTAAGGTTGACCTTTTCTTTTTCTCAGGTCTGAAAAAACTCTTTTGGATCATTAGGCTAGATGGTTTCTACCTAAATTGTAACATGTTGAAGCAGAAAGCCCGGCTGAGTTTCAGTGACATTTAAATCCAGTCCAGGACTTTGAGGTCATATGTCTAATTCCAGTCCCTTTTCAGTTTCTGTCTTGTGGTGTCTCCAAACAATTACAAATGTCTTGTGTGGTACTAATCTTTTTCTGTCGAACAAAATGTTTGGAAGACTTGGGAGAAGAGGAAAAAAACCTTCCTATCAGTCTCTTGTGCTACTGAAGAAAGGGGAGGTGTTTATTTTTTTCAATTTAGTGAAAACTTGAAGCAGAGGAGAAGGTCCTGTGAAAATACTTTCGAAGGTTTTATTTAAATGCTTTGAAAATAACAGTGGTTCCTACAGCTGCAAATAAGTTTGCTTAATGGTATTGTTCATCTTCTCACACAATTTTAGTCGAATCTACAAAACAACCGAAAATGTTGCCTCCATCTCTGACAAATCAAGCCTCTCAGTCCACAGCCCAGAGTGACTTCTGTGTGCAGGAGCAGCAAGGAATTCTTGAGAATCTCAATAAAAGTTACATTTTCCCTTTGATGGGTGGGTGCAGGAAAGGAAAGGGAATGTGTGACCATTCATCACAGCTCCAGGCTCGTTAGTACCCAGGAACTTTCTACTCTAAATGACAAAGAGTTTCACTGTCACCAAAGAAAAATTGCTGCTGACCTTAGACCTCTTTTTGGGAAGTAAAATAATGGAGCACAGGAGCAGAGTTTGATATTTGACCAAATTCTACACAATTATCATGCATGTGTATATAATAAAATTAATTCTGTGTCTCTGCATTGTAGCCTCCGGCAAGCAGCGTACAATCAGTTTTGTATGTATAATAGATCACAGAGTTGTTCATGAATAATACAAATGCATTGAGCAGATACTAGTGAGTGAGGATGTTTGTCTTTGCATGGAATCGAAGTGAACATGTAATATTGTGATAATATATATTTGATGAATACAGGTCTGACTTGCCTTTGCCATAGCCTGCTAATTCCCCGACAAGGGTTGCCACAATAATTGAGTTTCCAATAACATTATGATTATTTCCACATGATAATTTAATTGTAGGTATTTTTTAATATTGTAATAATGTAGATTTGTGATTATTATGCATTTGCATGCAGATTTTCATGGTGTCTCGGAGCACATCCCTACATTTATAACTTAATTTCCTATATTATTGCATATATATTTTGGGATGAACTCATTAATGCAAACTAAAAAAAGTAGGTCTTTTTGGCCATTTTGCCTTTATTATAAATGGCTGAAAGCTTTGCTCATTTTTTAGACCAGTCTAAACAAGTGAATAAACAAAGGACAACTGTAATTCATGGATGGATTAATTTAAAATAATAATGTAATTACAAATCATGGGAGATTTGTCTGAGGTAATTGGGATGTGGACTGGTACAAATTTTGCTTTACAGAAAAAAAAGCTTGTTTAAATGAATCACCAAGTTTAGTAGAGGCTGTTTTCCATTCTTCAAAATCCCGTATATAACATGATGGCAAAGTAATACCAGCTCAAAATTCATGGGTGCCTGTACAAAAGGGTGTAACACCATGGAAGCTGGAACATCAGTACCTAGCTAGCCATCATTTTGTCAAGCAAAGGAAGAATAGAGTTGTTTATACAGTCATGACAGTGGCAGGGGTTTTAATCAGATGATTTGTCCACTCTGGAAAGAGGCTGGTTGCTTGCCTGATAACAATCTTCAAGCTGCATTAGAAAACCTTGCCTGAAACTTGGTGGGACAAAGGGAGGTAGGAATAAACATTGTTCCCATTAATTGGAGTAGACATTCATATGATCCTTGTGAGCATTCTGCTTCAAATAGGAGAGCTCTCTTCCAGGTTTATCAAAAATTCAAAGAACAGGAAGAGTCTTTAGCTACATACTTCTGTTTGCAAAGAAATTTCCCAGGGAAAGTGACACAGCTTTTGGGTATTGTTCATGTTTCTGGTACATGCAGTTGGGGGAATGTTCACTTTTTATCTGTAAATTGAACAGCTCTGCAAATTGAACTATGATCACAACAGAGTTCTTGGTCTATCTGTAGCTGACAGGCTGGTTTTCCATTGCCTTCATGACAGGAACATCCAACAGGAACTGGGCTAACAGGTCCTGTCCAAATCTTCAGATGTGGAAGTTTAAAACTAAGGGCTGGAATATATAACTTTCTGCTCTCCTTTCATACTGTTCTTCAGTGCACATTGGTGCTGTTGCTTCCAGTGTAGTTCAGTGCCTGGTTTCTACTTTCAAATGTATTGCTCTAAATTAACAACACACAATGAGATTAAGTCTCTTCTCTTTCATCTCTCCTTGCTCTGCAGACCTAAGAGTTAAGCAGAAAAGTGGAAGCCTGATTTAGGCAGTGATGGTTCTGCAGTATAAGGTGGTCTCTAGGTTTTGCAGCAGAATGACTACTTGTATAGGTAAATTAGATTCTGTCCCAAAACCCATTTGATCCAAGTCTGTTGTAGACCCTGTATCTCACTAAGAAGCACCTTGACTCCATTGGAAGCTGTAAAAGTATCAAAACATGAAGGTGGTGCCATTGACTGAAGTTCACAAATCTCTTCCCATGCCTTGCTGAGACCAAGTGATGGTTCATCAAAGAGGAACTGTTATTTTGTTTTATAAGGGGGCCACTAGCATAAAATTAAGGACATCTTTTACCCTCTGGCATTAAATCTTAAATGACCTCAGGTGTTATTTGTCACATGCAAAGTACCATAGAATATAAACATATCATTCTCTCCCTAAATCCTGGATGGGATTTATAGTTCCTGCTTGTAGTGAAGAAACCTGAAGTTATTTCAAATACCAGATTATTTATAATGGGATGATTGTCTTCATTACTACATGTTCCTGATGTTACTTATACAGATATGATAGGTGGATGTAGATAAAATTAGATACAAGCCTGTTGAAAAGCACTGATTCGTGTCATCTTCATGAGTAGTTATCTCTGATGACAGAAATTGAGACTAAAATTTTATAATGCAGAGGATGTAGCTGCCCCGGCCTCTCCACCATCCCAGCATTGCAGAGGTTAGGACTTGGAAGAGCTCAGTTCCTTTTCTACTTTTACCTGGTAAGTTTTGAATTTGAGTCACCTCTTTGCTCAGAAAGTTTGCTCAGAATATTTTAAACTAGGGAAGTGGAGTCCCTCAGCCATTCCTATTTGTGCTGCTTCTCGTTATGTAAAAAAGCTGAATGATTGTTAAGATCCCTTCCAACCCAAACCGTTCTATGGTTCTATGACTTTTGCTTTGCTCATGTGACAAGGATATGTTTTATTTCGGGTCACTTGGAAGGAAGGCTTCTTTTGACACAAAATCATTTATTGTTTCTGCTTTTTTTCCTTCAGCTGACAGGGGAAAAATACCCACCTTCAGTTTTCTTGCAGTCGTTTTTTTTTCCATTTGTAGGTGTCTGTGCAATTGTGGGACCATGTAATTTCTGCATGAGGCAGGGAGTATGTTCTCTTGTGCACAGACCAACATTTCTCAGCTTATTCTTAAGGAAAGCATTCTTCAAAAATGATTTAAGTAAGGAGGTATTTATGTATTACCCATCTTCTCTAGTGCTTGAAAAATGCATGATTCATGGCCACTAGTGGTTCCTCTTATAGTGGGGGAGGTTTATTGGCCATAATCCTGGAAGTCTGGAAGCCCCCTGTGTGTCAAATGGTCACTGATTGTATTGGAAAAGGATGCTTCAGTGACAGCAGGCAGCCCCTGGGCAGAAAGAAGTGTCCCTTGTCCCTGAGCAATAACCTGTATGGATGATTGAGACTTGTTGATAGACCTCCATGGAAGTCTTACCTAGTAGTCAGGGCTTAGCAGTGTCTGACTTAGTGAAGGATCCCTCAGTACAGGATGCTTGAACTTGATTTGTTACTCTCATCAAGGAGGGTATAAAGGTAGGCAAAAACTGAACATGCCTTGAGGCCCAGGCAGATGCAGTTTTACCACAGCCTCTGTCTCGTGAGAGGGAAAGAAAGAAAAGGCTGTTGGAATTTACAAAATACAGTTATTGACTAATTTCTTCATCAGCAAGAGCTGTAAGAAATCAGTGACGTCTCTCCTGAGAGATCAGTGGTGTCACCTCACATGTCCTCAGGGTGCCAAATGGTATAAAACACTCACTTTGAAAGTACTGCACTGTGATAAGCTTCAACTCCCAAGGGATGCATTGTGTGTACATTTTGTTATATGTAATGACACACTGAAAGGGCAGTGAAGCCGTTAAGGGAACACTGCATGTCTAAAAAGAACTTATTTTTCTTTCAACCAATAAAAGAAAGAAAGACTCTTTCAGAAAAGCAGTTAAAATAATGTCATTTAAATGTAAGAAGTGATAAAATACTGGAGAGAATTCGCCTGTCAGATGAAGAAGTTCAAAACATGAGGTCTTCTATGTAGCATTCACATTTCAGATTGGCCCATTTTCCTGGTAAAGCAATAGAACTCTGCAAAAAGCCTTTAAAACAGTTGATATACATACATATATATAGATATATACACAAAATTTTAGGGCTGACCCAACCAGCAAAATGGCAACAATTATTTAAAACAGCAGATTTGAAGAATGAAGAAAGAAATATAATTTCATGTAGTCATTTTAGACAATGTTTAAGAGGCTGTGATATTCAACAAGACCAAAGTTGGATGTGACACTCTGGGAATTTTTCGGCAGACAGTTCAGTGCATATAAAAAGTACCCCTAGAGATAACTACAATGCTAACAACAATATTTTGAAATGAAGCTAAAAAAGATTCATGTTTCCTTCAACGTAATTCCACATGGACACATTCAAAAATTCTGAACAGCCTCAGTGTACTGGGGTCCATTTTGTAGTAGAAATACTTTTACTGAAAAAGCATATGGAAATGTATGTGAATGTTTTCATGTTTTCCTAATAAAAAAGTAGTTGCCTTCCTTAAACTTGGCACAGAATGAAATCTATATGAAATCCCAGTGGGCAAGATGACAGAACAATTGGGCAAATGCATTTCTGATGAACTTTAAAAGTGAAGTTAAAATTGGACAAATAATCCACTTGACATTATTCAGATATAAACAAAGACTTGTAAAAAATAGAAGAGTGAATGGGTAGAATGGTGCAGTTGTATCTGCTATGACCTCAGTATTGTCCATCAATCACTGTCAGTTAATTATCATTAAGATTGCATAAAAAAGGCCCCTGTGGGAGCTGGGTAGGCTGCGAGATTCATACTTTCATTAAAAACAAGATAAACAACATAAGCCTTGCTTTAATTTTTGGCTTTGTTTGTTTTTGTTTGCCTTTTTTTTTTTTTTTCATTTGGGTCTTTTTGTATTCTAGGAAATTATGTCAAAAGGTGAATCTTGAATAATTGTGCTGAGAGTTACCCTATGGATTGCAGAGACAAGGCAATAGAACCAGGGATTCAAAATATAGTTCTTTTTAGCCAGGAAAACTTTAAAGATTTTTAATTTCTTTCTTTTTTTCTTTTTTCTTTCCTTCTAAAACCCAGTAGGACTTCCTATTCTAAGGTGCAAAACTTGCAGGATTTTTAAAAGAAATCCTTGTTTTTTAATTAACTGTGCTGTTTTTAAGTCTCTAGGTTTTATACATCCAGTTTGGAAAACTTTTTCAAAAAAAAGTGCCTAAAAGCTAAAGTCACATGACTCCAAAAGGTGATTCTCCAACATAACACAAGCCAGAATGAAACTCACTATGAGCTGAGGATACAGAACTTTTGGGAGTTTATGAGCTGGTGTGAAACAGGAATGCAGTGGTGGGCAGGAACAGCTACTGTTCCTTCCAGGGTGCATCCCTGCACTGCTGAGCAGCAGTTCACACTCTTAAAAGTGCCAAGGGTCTGCTCACCAGCATCACAAGCAGGGGCTGGGACCTGAGCCCTGTGTAAATACTGCCTTTGATATAAAATTGGTTCTGTCAGCTCATGTTTTCTTAGCCTGAGGACCACAAAGCCCTCCTGGCCAAGCACTCTCTCTGCAAAATGTGGCTGTAGAGAGGAAACTAAGTTAAACTAATGATGATTATATATAATTACATAAATTTATATAACCCTAACATTTATATAACTTATAAATTGTAATTTATTTATTAATATTGGTTCAATAAATTTATAGAGCTATATGCATTTATATAATTTTATATTGTTATATAACTAAACATGCATTTTTTGCATCCTTGAATAATTATTTATCATGGGAAAAAATTTGTATTATAGGCAGTATCTTTTGTTTGTTTGTTGGGATTTGGATTTGTTTTTTTAAGTGAGGCTTCGTTATTAATTTTTTTTTCCCTCAAATGATAGAAGTGCCTCATGAACTTGAACAGTTTAAAGTCTAAAGCCTTCAGGGCCAAAGGCCTCTCTCTTCAGCAAGATAATAATTAAAAAAAAAACCCAAAACCTTACACTTGGAATAAACCACTTTTTGGGAAATTACTCAAATAAACTTCAGAGCTGGAGTCACGCAAATGCAGTTCCCAGCCAGACGTCAAAGAAGCAAAAGGCCTGTAAATGACACCACATCAGACCAAAATGAAGTCTTCAACACTGCTGAGCAATGGTTTCTAATGAGGACAAATGACTGACTTAAACTAGAGCAGAGCTGTCCCTTTTAGGGCTCTTCAGGCTGAAGGCAGCCCATCAGGACAAATCATCTGCTCCTTGTCGACCTCCTCCTCCTGGGAAAGCCTCTTTGCCCATACCCAAACTGCACTGAGGGTGTGATGGGCAGCCAGATGGCCACGAGATAGAGACCTGTGCTCAGATCACACCAGGTAACTCACACTGTCCCTGCATCCTGTTTTATTTTATTTGGTATATCCTCATGTGTCAGGAAAGATTATGCTTTGGATAAAACTGTATCAAGTCAGCTCGTTTTTACTCTCATATCTTTGCTACATCCTGTGTTCAGTTTCTCCATTCCTGTTTAGCTATTGGAGAAGGAAGATGCTCCAGCACCAATTCGCTTTTGCAAGGTTGGGCCAATGTTATCACGTCTTTTAACTGGTAGAAAGAGGAATTAGGCCATATCAGAAAGGGACAGTGCATCTTGAAAGAAAACTAGGATGGAAACCCTAACCTCTTCTAATTTACATATGGTGACATTTTGCAGAAATATTGAAACATTAGCAGTGGCATAATGAAATTCTGCCTATCAGCCGTGGAAGGAATAATGTTACTGTAAAGGTAACCTGTCCACAGTTTGTTATCAGGAAAATATTCATGGCAAGAAACATACATTTACCAATGAGTGTTAAGAACAGTAGTTTTTCCTTATATTTTTTCCTCATGGGCTATCCATCTTCCCCTCCAGATTTACTGCATGATCACTCCCTTTACATGCTAATTATGTGCAGCTCTGGTGAATTTGTTAGTAGTGACACTTTGGGCACCCAGTGGGACTGCAACTCATTATGTGGCAATGTCCAGATATATCAGATATTATTAGCTGTCATTAATCTGCTGTGGAAACATTGAAAGCACAGCCAGGAGAGAGACCAGGAAATAGAGTAAAAATGAAGTCTGCAGCCACCCTGGCCCCCAGAAGGTCAGAGGGCAAATCAGCAGGGGAGAAGAATACACCTTAAAATGGCCAGTGCTTAGCAGCAGATTTTTAACCCATTGTGAACCAGCATTTCTAAGAAGAGGAAAGACAAAAAGAAACTATATGGTTGGTAGTGTCTGTCTGGCTATGCTTTACTGGCAGAAACAGGAATAGAGCATCTCAAACTATCTTTTTTATAAGCTGCTTTGTACTACTGAATCACAGCAATGAAAGTGTGTGAGTAGGAAGAAGAGTGAGGAACATGCAGTATCCCTCTCAATGTGGATAGCCCTCAAGCACAAAGCTTCAAAATTAGGCTCGTGCAACTTGGAATAGGATTAGGTTCGCTCTTCATTTGAAGGTTTTATAGAACAGACCTGGGAGTAGGGAAAATCCAGTCCTGGAGTTTGCCTGTGTAAGTGCAGAAGTTTGCCTCTAGACTGCAAAAGCAGTGCTGATCAATCTGTGCTGTGCAGCTGAAAAACACAAACCAACAAACAATAGGTTGCATTTTTGGCCACCACTTCTGAAAAACAGTCATTTGTAAGAGTTATGCTTCTCTGTGCTTGCGCAGCATTTGTTGCATCTGCTTGAAGTGCAGAAATAAGAACAAATTAAAGATTCTTCCCAGAAAGCTCCACAGTCTTTCCAATCTCCAAGATGACTTGCAGAGTACTGTCCAGGACTGTAAGAAGAAGCAATTTCTTTACATCAGTTAAAAAGGCTGGAAGAAACCAGTCAGGCTTTAAGACAAGCAGAGTCTTCTCTGGTCTGAAATTAAACAGAAAACACCAAAGCAGAGGTTAGGAATCTCTGAGATTAGTGGTGATATATTACCTAGACAATTTTCAGAGCAGGGGAAGGGGAATGGGTTGGTTGGTCTGTGTGTGTCAGTAACTTGCAGGTGCCTTTTGCTACTGTCAAAGGTAAAACTCAGTGACCTTAAAACAAAAGTAAATAATGAGATAGGGGGATTTGAGATAGGAAAAAACTGCATTTTATCAAAGAAAGTAAAAGTAATCTCTTGTTTCCAAGGTTGCAAGGACCTATGCTGCCTTATCTATGAGTTATACAAAAACTAAAGGAAAGAAGTCACCCTAAAACTCTTTAACACATGACAGATTATACTTGTTCAGGAAGCTGGAATGAAGCTCTTCATCCAGTTGCTTGGAAATTTCCCACTGAGCCATCCACTTGAGTTTTCAGAAAGAATTTCTGAATACTGGTTTTATTCCCATTAAAGGGGTCTAATCTAATGCTTCACAATTTTCCACATATTATGACCTTTGTGTGATCTAATCCTATCCTAATGAAGGTAATAACAGGAAAAAATAAAAAAGGCCTGATTCTTTATTTATGGACCTGTCTTCACTTACACAGACTCTGATAAACCCATGCTAAAACAACCACCATGGTGAAGTTTCAGGTTGTCCTACATTCTGCACTACCCCCTGAAATAGAAAGTAATGTTAGTATTTGGTGAAATGGTTCCCATTTATACTTCCTAAAATAACAGCCATTCATGAACTCAGGTCCTAGGAAAAGATTTAAAACTCATTTGGTGTAATTGTGGGGTTTACAGAAATACCCTGAAGTGCTAGGAAGTGCAGTGTTAGCAATGGGGCAGGTGGCGAGTACCCAGGGAAATAAAGAAGAAGCACTTTTATCAGTGGTCTTGAACCTTTGCAATTTTGGTGTTCAAGAGGATTGGTTTAATTTTTTTATGTGAGAACAATGCAATATCAAGGAAGAGTTACAGCCCAATGGTACTAATGTGGACAAAAGAAAAAAAAAAAAACAACATGAAAGCCATTCTGAGTGTCATATGAATATATTCAGTAAGTTGGCTGTAGATCCTTATATAGGTTTTTTCTAGTGATTATGAAAGTGTACAAATATGGCATGCCTTGCCCTTTTTCCAGGGGAGTGGAATAAAAATTTATTCCAGTTTCTTTTTCCTTTGAGTTCTTTGAATAACTGAACATGAGGTGAATACTGGTTTAGTGGTAGGTTAATGAGTTACAGGTCGGGCTTACAGTGGAAAAATTGCAGTCAGCCTCCATGGTTCTGTGCTTGCCAAATTTACACTGATGAAGTTGTTATGGTAGGCTCTTTTTTTTTTTTCTTTCCTTATGGAGGAACACGTTTGTTATTTGCCCATCAAGATTATGCTGTCCTTTCAGTGCCTGTGTTGCTCCTTAAGATCCTTCAGGCACTTATTTTCACATTTAACATGATATGCATGAGTAACCCTCTCTCAACTGGTGGAACTAGTCAGGTGTAAAACTCTGATGTGAATACTCTTTAGGGCTGGAACCTGAGCAAATTCCACCCAACACAGAAGTGTGGTACATTTTACAGAATGTAAGATTCTGTAATGAGTACAGAACTCCCTCATTTCACATGCCATTGTTTGTAAAGAGATGAAGAGTTAGGTCTTACCTAGGGAAACCTGTATCAGCAGTGCTAACAAAGATATCTACACAGCTGTCTTTTGTATTTATTGTACTGAAAAAGATGCATTAGATAGTAAGTTAGTCTTTAAAAAGATGATCACTATATATATTCCTCAATATATATGCACAGAATTGTTTTCAAAGTAAAATCCTAGAATAGCTTTAAAATCATTGTAAGTTGTCAGATAGTGGCAGAAGGCCATCGCCTGGAGTTTGGAGTGTGGAGAGTGCTGGAATGCTCTTTTCCTTGTGACTCATAAAATTAGGAAGTATAGTGTAAAAACCCCTGGCAGCAATTTTATCTTCCTGGACAAGCATCAATACCTTTATGAATATCCCACTGCTTTTGATTTCTTTTTTTTTCCATTAACTTCTTTGTAAAAGCTAATCATAGTTATGGATTTATAGTGTATAAAGTGGGCAAAGTTAGTTGTAATTAAGACTATATTCATCTTTCTGAAAGTTAAAAACTACATCAGCTCTGAACTGATGTATCTGCTCAGGAGTTTCTTTGGTGCGTAAGCTCTTAGATCAGTTGCAAATACCTTCAGAGACTGTGGGAGGGCTGTGCCTCCCCAATTTTAGGGTCAAGACATCAGCATCTGATTCTGCAATTCCTCTGCAAATGCCTGAAAGTGGCAGGGCTCTGTCTCAGCTCTGCTCCTCTTCCCCCATGCAGCACTTCATAGCATATAGCTATAACATATTGCCCACACAGTAAGTGGTCAGTGTCCCAAATTACTCCACCTCATGCAAAGGGCAATCACTGCTTAGGGTGATTCAGTGGTTTTGTCATGTTTGCTGGGTAAAGGTGAGTTAAAGTTTAGATTCAGTGTAGTTTTCCAGATGATCCTGGTCACTTATTCATTATCATATCACTCATTTAGGTGACTTAGGCTCTTGCAGAATGAGGTACTAGTTAGCATGAGTGAAGAGGGGAGAATCTGACCTGAAATTACTGACCTGTGAGTTGTCATTAATGTTTTATTTAAAAGGATTCTGGGGCAACTGAGACAGGTGCAAGAAAATGCAACCAGAGCAATAACACCACCAAAGCTCAGGGCAGTGTTTCAAGGCCATTTCTTGAAATATCTGAAGATTTTTACTCTATTTTCCAAAGTCGCAGATGTTTCTTATAATTGCTAGTGTTTTCATTTCATTTGCACTAAAAGCATGGAAATCAGAGGCCTTTTGCTCTTTTAATATCTAGAAAAAAAAGTAGGAGTATTTTGAACAACCAAAAACCCCAAAACAATTTAAATGAATGAAACAGATTAAAGAGAGGATGTTTAAAGTGTGTGGAATGACAAACATTTGAGAGTTCATGTTTTGCAGAAATCGGGTTGCACATGTCCATGCATGTGTCTGTCTGTTTACATGTGCAGAAAACACATATCATTGGATCAAGAGTGAATAACAATTCCACAAGCCTCCACCAGACAGTTGTAACTGTTCCTTTCACATACAAACAAATTATTTCACAACAAAATACAGAGAAACAAACCTTTAAGTTCACTTGAATTTCTTTTAGTGAGGAGTTATATTAAGCAGTACCATAACATAATAATTTCCTAGATTTATTGTAATAGGTTTCTAAATGTGTCAGGTATTTACTGAGGTTTAGTTTCCTTAAAAGCGTTGTTGCTATGCATTCAACTTTTGAACCTTGTTTGGAGTGTGTAGAAACAACTACCTCTGGAAGAAAACAAACAAACAAAATCCCCCAAAGCAACTAAAACCAAAGAAACACGAACAGAAACTCCAAACCAACCAACCACACCAAAAGACCATAACACTGCTGAAGTTTTTTTCAGGAGAAAATATTTAAAGGTTTTCAGGAAATTTTTCTGTTCCCCTTAACAAAGCCAAGGTTCTGCCCTGGTGGCCTGGACCTGGATCAATCTAGCATAAAACTGCATTAGGTGGATGCCTCTTCTGAATGTGTTAAAGATCCAAGTGATCTCTCTCACTTTCTTCCTTCCCTGTGCACCCAAATCTACCCTTGTTTTGACAGTGTCCCCTTTTGAAGGGCTTTCTATGATTGCTTCCATCCACAGGTTGCTTTATTCAAGTGGATTTGCCACAGAGCAATTGCCCATTAGCAATCTCTTCTGCAGCCTGCTTTAAAATCTGCTTATGGTTATGGCCAGATAAAAGCATGTGAGGTCAGTTTGGTAGAGCAGAGACAAATACTTTAACATAAGGTTTTCTATTCTGTGCAAGCAGCTAATAAAAGTGCCCGCAGGTGTTGAGAATTATCCTTCTCTTGGAGATTTCTTTACAATCTGAACCTAATCTTGGCGAAAGCTTTGGCAAGGATATCTGGCACATTAATTAAATGACTTTCCCTCCCCCACAGGTCTTATGCTGTAACTTTGATTAACCACCTTTGTGCCCAGGAAACAAACTGCTGGATAAGCATTATCAGTTTTGCAGGTGCATGGATGTTAGAGATAACATGGGATTCCTCCTTTATCTGGATGGATGCTCCTTGCTTTTTCAACCTACACAGCTTTTCCCTTAGCCACCACTACAGAAATCCTGCAGGCATATTATGAGATTTTAGTATGGAGACCTTTTTATTAAATGTGTATCTCTGGATGGCTTCTGCTGAGAAGTTTCAGATCCTTAGGGCAAAATGCCTAACTCCTCCAAAGCTCCCTCTCTATTTAAATGGCTTTTCCTTGCTGCAGTATCACAGCTGTGACACATCAAAGGTAGTAGCTGGTGTGGCAGGACATGCATTCCCAAATCAGCCTCAGTGACTTAAGGTGATTTGCAGTGACAGGTTTCATATCTTATGGTGTCATTTTCATGAATGACTTGGTTAATTAAATTTAATGTGGAACAAGAGCTTGCTTACATTCTGCCAGGCTTAAGATGTTCTTACTCACACCTTACTTAAGGAACAATTCCTACTGTTGAATAAGGGCTCCAGGATTTAGCCCTGTGTTAGCAGTCTTCCATAAACCCTTTGTTTTCCTAACATGTTAAAAACCAAGGCTTAATGGGTTCATGATGACATCAGTTATCAAGATTTGTGTGGTGTTGGCAGATGTTGAATTTTCAGTGGAAAACCATTAAACAGATTTGAGTCAGGGCAAGTTTCATAACATGCACGTATTATACCGGTGGTTACATGTGTTGACTTCAGCTTTATTTATTACAAAGGAAAACAGGCCTGTACTTATACAACAACAGCAATGAGAAATTAATCTTCCAAATAGGAAAATCAGTCTTGTCTTGTTAAAGGTACTCAAAGTTACTTACTGAGCATGCTGAGTTTGCAAAAACTATGTCTGCAACTTTCAGATTTAATAAACCTAAAATTAAATATTAAAAAAAAAAGAAAAAAGAAAAAATTAAAAAAAGATTTTTGGAGACCTGGGAGGTTTGTTTGACACCCAGTGTCAAGAAGGCACTATTTCAGAAAGTGTTGGATGTTCCATTCTTTGAAAACCTTTCTTTCCAAAATGTCTCCAGTAAAGTGCATGTTTATTTTCATATCTGATTAGACTTTTTACTTTTGAATGGCCAGTGCCTGTCAGCTCAGAACACATCATCTCTGTACCAGTTCTAATTTTCTTCAACTTTAAAAAGTTTCTTTTTGTCAGATGACTACTAAGTTTGCCCAGTGGTGTTGTCTAGACCAGTGATGGTGTCCAGGCCTACATGTGGTGTGATATGTGCATAAGAAACATATGTCAAACACTGAAACCAAATACATGAGGAGAAATGATTTTTCAAATCCAAGGAAAAAACAAACAAAAAAAAAGCCTACAACAGACCTCTCCATTTTGTGTACGTGGTAACGTGAATGGAGATGTTTTCAGTTGCTTCAGTGTTTGGTTCATACATTAATTAGGTCTTTAGTCTGGAGACTTATTGGTGCAGTGCACTAAAACAAAAATGTATTGTGTCTCACTTTCTATTCAACTGCAAACTTGTCAGACACTCCATATTTTCTTGGAAACTTCATTGAGTTGTTATGAATTGAGATTCTGCCTATTCATCGGGAAGCATCATATCAGCCCTTTTTGTTTTACCTTTAAAGTTGTTCTCATAATGCTCCTTTTTCACATCTGAAGTTTGTTCTGAGTCTCTGACTGTCAGTGCTGCTGCTAAGGCAGGAAGTTTTCTGAATGCCAAAATTCATGTTGACAGTAATTAGAAGGTTTCAAGGGCTACATCCATTTTTTTCAATCTCACTACATAGAGAATCATTAGAACATCAAGGGAGGATATTGCAACTTCTGTGTGTTTAAAAGTAAATAATTAAAAAAAGAAAGGGTAAATCTAACATTCTAGCTTTCTTATGAAATTAATTGTGGGCTTTTTTAGATGATTTGATGAAGCTTTGCTTTGGGATATGTTGATTTGTAAGAATTGAAACACTTTCCAATATGGCTTTTATTCAGAAAATCTTAAAAATAATTTCATATTGAAATATTGATTTGATATTGTGGGATTCAAACAGATTTTTCATTTTTGTCACCTTTTCAGCTTATTTTATTCCCATTTGTCTTATTTAATATTATAGCTGCACAAAATAAGATCAGTGTGTTTTGAACAAGTAATGAAATTTTCCTTCAGAGGCAACTTCACCATTTTAGGTTTTGCTCCAGTTTGGAACAGGGCCATTCTTTTTCTATCTTGCAGTCCTGTATAAAATGAAACTTTGACTTCAGTGGAGGGCTACTTTTCATCAGGCAAACAAAAAAACCCAATCCTTTACTGGGTGCATGCAAAAACCATAGTTTCTTCATCAGTACAACTTTTCCAGTTTCTACATGAAAACAATCACTGGATAACACGGTTAAGGCAGATGATAAGCTTTGAATTCGGAACTCAGTTTTCACCAGCTAAGGAACAAATGATCACCCACAGATGTGAGCTTGCAAAAGAAAAATATTCCTTCCCAAACTTTTCAAGCAAAAAATGAAATGTTGGATGATTATGATTTCATGAGTTACATGATCTCTTATTTATTACAAAAGGGTAAATGGAAAGGCCTTGATTATTTACACTGCTGACCTGCCCCAGGTTTATGCCATTTATTATAGTCACTCATGTTTATAGCAGCATTTTTCTTAACAATAACATTTATAATATTTTAATGTGTGTGTATGGAGAGAAATAGTACATGAAAGAATTTCAGCACAAATAAACCTAAAACGTTTCGCATTTGGAACTCCCCTGTATTATTTTAGGACCCCAGTCCTCAAAACAGTTATGGTTAACTTTATTCACACAATTCCAATGGGACAACTCATAGGTATAAAGCTAAATCTTTTTTTAAGCATTTTCTTGTACCCTTTCCCATCCCACCCTTCACTTCCTGACACGCATGCACATGGATACACACTGAACTGTCCCTTCCTTCTCTGGAGCACGTAATTTCCATGAAATAAATATATCGGTTTCTGTGTATGGATGAATGTAGATATATGCACAAGTATTAATTTATTTATTTCATGGGTATCAAGTAATTCTTTCTTTTGCTGCAAGGGCAGTTTGCTGCCATACCAGGCAGAAGGCATCCTTTCCCCAATAAAACAAACGTAGTGTTGTTTTCAGCCATGTGCTGAAATGTGTGATCAGTATTAAAATTTGTTAAGCATGGAATCGTTATTCCCAAACCAGCCACAGAGATATAAAATGCACTGTGAGATTGCAAACTGAGCACAGTTTGTTAGTAGAACACCCAGGTAGAGGGGGTTTGTGTTAGAATATACATCGCATTTATAATGCCTTCTTCTCTATAATGTAATTAGGGCTTTTTTTATGAACTGGTAAAATATAGTAAATAAAGGACTCAGGGGATTTCCATATAGCCACATTTATTCCCACACGTCTTTCCAAATCATAAATGGTTGTCTTCCTTAGAAATGGATTAGGACAAATTGCATTAGGACACGATTGTGAATCTGATTAAGGTGGAACCATGATCAGGTTTTTTCTTTTGGGCAACCATGTTTTCTTATAACAACCAGAAGACAAAAAAGCCTTTGGCAAGATGTTTCAAAGGCCTTTCTCATATGCACATAAAAGCAGTTTTCATGCTAATTCAAAAATTGGTCCACACCTATAATTTCTTTATATAGCCAAGACAAAGCTTTGGGCAAAATTTTTTCAGTAGTATATATTTCAGATACAGACTTGTGGTTTCAGCAAAAGCTCGTAAAAAGGAATTTCCATGCATAATTTCCTTAAGGAGAAGATTCTGAAGGCAAACTGCAAGAGAGGCAGAAGATCAGGCATTGATTCCAAATTGGTTAAAGGAGAGGAATGCTGAGAACAGAACCATCCCCCGTGGAAAAGTGATGCAATACAGAATAAACACCTTTTCAAGCGAACACACTCTTAGAGAGGCCCCAGCCCCTCCTCTTCCTCTGTTAGCAACTGACCCAAACACAGCACATTACGTGATGTTATTGGACACAGAAAGAAACTAGCAGGGATCTGTTTGTTGATTCACAGAACTGCAAATGTTTGGAAAAATCCTAACTTGGCAACAAAGGCTTTTGCTTTCTTCTCCATTTCCCCCTATGTTTTTGTTTTGGTTTTAATGGTATACTCAACCTCATATAGCTAAAAGGAACTTAATTGCAGTGTTGTCTCAGTGTTGCAGTCAAATCTGTTGGTGGACTGTTCCTACCCAACAGCAAACCAGACTAGAAGAGTTTGGGAAACCCATTTTTGTTCGCCTCTTTGGGTCTCCATGGCATATGAATGTTTTAGTCTCTTGAAATAACATAATATTCAGGTGAGAAGTAGGACTCCACTGTAAGTTTGTGTAAGTCTGTATAAAGAAAGAAGTTCCCTGTCTCCAAGGACTAGTGTTTGGTATATGAAAATAAAGAGACTGCGTGGGTCTAATGGATAAATTCTGGAAGTTAAAGGATCTCCATAACCTCTGTGCTTAGAATAGTAATTATCAGTGATACTGCTCAAGTAACTCTAGCCATCTGCTTTGTGGATAACCTTACTGCTTTTTACTTGAGTTTTTGTTGTTTTTCTTTTTTGGACCAAGATTCAGTGATTTTTGTTTTAAATTTTTCATATTTGTCTTGATATTAGCATTGTTTTGACAGATACAAGTAAGAATCTAAACTCTCCAGATGTTTCATGCTAGTAGAGGCCAGACAAAATAAGAATAGATCCGAACTGTGGTCCGAATTTCAGGCTGTACCCGGCTGAACTAGGTTTTTCCTGAGGCTGGAAAACATCTATCTCTTATCTGTTGTTGTTGGCAACTTTGGTTTCATCCTGAAGCTGAAGGCCTGGCATGAATGTGGGTGGAAGCTGGAGATAGTGACCCAGCAAGTGGATCCTCACCATTTTTCCAAGGGGTCAATCCTTGGGTACCTCTCCAGACTTTGCAGTGTTTATACTGAGTCTCTGAAAGCATTTTGAATCAGTTACATTAGTTCATAGTCTGGTGTAGTAACAACCAGACAAATGCAAAAACTTGGGGTTTTTTGTCTTTTTCTTCCACTGGCACTTCCAAAAGGATTTGCTCACACATGGTACTGTCAGCACAGCAAGAGGAAGATCCCATTCAGAGGGGCTGAAATCCAGCAGAGGTGGATTTCTTGCCCAAGCTGGGACTGAGTTATTAAATACAAGTATGCATGTCCTCCCTTGGACTGGTCAAAATAGAGATTCAGCTACATTTCACAACAGTAATTTTCAGATGAAATGGGGAAAGTGCAAAAAACGTACCCTCTTGTTCCCCAATCATTCTGTTTTACAATACCCTTTACAAGAGAACGTGCTGGTCCATGCTAATAGAGTCATGGCTTGGTGTAGAGTTCAGGCCTTATTAAAATTGTTGGAAAACATAAAGTCAAAAATAATTACAATGAATTAGGAAAAAATTGCGTTAATCAGAAATAAAGCAAGCTAAAGCAGGAGAAAGAAAAGGTCAGCTAAAACTGTCACACAAAGTTTTCTTATCTATTAGAGTTTGTCTCAGGTTTGTTCATCCAGTTGATATGTATGGGTGAAAAGAGAGTGAGTGAGATAGGTATATACATTTATGTATACAAAGAAGAAATTGTTGAGATCAAAAATCCAAAATCTAAAACTAAATTATTGCAGGAGGTAAGAGAAAGAAACCCTTTGATAAACTAATAAGCTGGATAATCTATCTGTAAATCTTAGTATTTTAAGAAAATTTATTCATCTTTTTCTCAGTGATAAGTAGTCTTTTCAGTGCAAATTTTATTACTTTTCAGGCACTTAAACATTTCTGTGAAAAGTAGAGCTGGTTGGGAAGTCATATAAATTTCCAGGAAAAAAATTTCTTTATATGTATTTAAAAGTATATCCAGACATTTTCAAAATCTTCCCAGTCAAAAGCTTACTGAGCTATATACTAAAATAGGAAAAAAAATTTGCTTTGTCTTTGTTCCATTTATTTTTCATGACCATTTCAGCTTTTATTTTAAATGGACAATGGACTTTTTCAATAGAATTGAGTTTGGTTGTTTTGGGTTTTCTTTTTCCTGAAATGGAATTTTATGTCTAAAATACTAAATGAAAAAATTTTAATGGCATGTCATGTAAACAGTGCTCATATTTGATTTTTCCCACAGATTCTCTGCTTGGAAAGTTCCTTTGAAAATTAAATAGTTCTTACAATCAGAGCAGTTATCTCAATCATGCAGTTTTCTTATTTTCTTTGATTGGCCAAGGCTTTATAAACTGCTTTGACTCCTGCCTGAAGTAAGGCTTATTTGTTTCTCAAAATTATTTTCATTTCATGAATGAATTAATCTCAGCTCCAGACACAGAAATTCATTCTCTTGACACTGTGTTCACATTAATACTTGTGAGAAGTAACAAAGATGAAGCTAAATTCAATGTTTCTTAGAAGTGTCACATTTGGGTGTTTTCACTGTTCATTCACTGGTACCTTGCAGCTTGACAATCACTACAAATCTGTTCTTCAATTTATCTACAAAAAGAGGCAAATTAGTCACCACAAGGCCCTGCAATTCAAAGTATGTATGGAAAGTGATTGGAAAACCTGGACTCCTGGTTGTAATTATTCTTATGATTTACCTGCAGTCATGTCACTTTTATGGCTCTTAAAGATATGTTATATCTATTTATTCAGCTAATTGTTCCAATCAATTTCTGTGACAAATGTACTTAAATCCAATAGGGTGCCAGATTCTTAGCTAGCTTAAAGCTTTATGGAGTTATGTCAGATGGAAAATCTGGCCAATAAAAAGGTAGAAATGGAACAGACCAGAATAATCCTTGGGACCTTTTTTCACTTTATATTATTCTGGTTATATTTCAAATAATTTCCAATGAAGAAAAGTACTAGGAAGGCTACCGGAGTAACAGAATAATTCAGGCTGGAATAAACTTGGGGTCATCCAGTTCAACTCCCACACAGAGCTTCAGTCTTTGGCCCACCCAACTGGTTTTCACCAAGACTCCCTCTAGTTTGTCCCTGTCCTTCTTGTACTGAAGGACTAAAAAGCAGAGACAGCAAGAGATCTGCTTTTTCAAAGTTGCCATGACAATGACAGCAACATACAGTTATTTTGGTTAGTTTTGTTCCATACTCCTGACTTGAGATCATCTAAACTTTTTGCCGTTGGGAAAAATTCCAAAATTTCCCCTGTTTTCCAGCTAAACATCAATAATTTTTAACATTGGAGAGCTCTTTCTCTGCAGATAAGTATTTGTATAAACAAGTATGGTTGTCATATCAGCCCTAGGTATGTCATACACACAGAGTCCTACCTCTTTGAGTCAGAGGGGTTACAGGTGTCACTGAGGGAGACATAACACTCTCACAGAAGGCTGTGAAAATCATCTTGGAACAACCGTAGTGGGGAAGAAGTTTCTCTTCTGCTCAGGACAGTGGTGGGTATGGCCTGTCTCAGCTGGCATGCAAGCCAGTGCACAAGTTGCTGAATGCACCACCCACTCTTCCCTTTTGCTATCACATCAGCCTTTCTGATAAGGAATTCTTACACTCTCAGCATCTCAAGCTCTAAATTAATCCTGTGTCAATATCTAAAAGCGAGTGTCTGTATAATGGTGGATCTAGTACATCCATTCAAACTGGGAACAGACCAAGAGAAAACATCTTGGAAAGAAAACTAAGGTCCTGAAAGAAGAGCCCCAGGTAATTGATCTACAGACTTTGAAGGTGACTGGGAAGAAGTCATTCTGCTAAATGACCGAGTGAAGGCACATCACAAGTGGGTATTAAACAGTGTGTGGGTACTTGTAGATGCATATCTGTGCATGCACAAGTAAAATCTAATTTTTTCTTCCCCATTTCAGCAGCTCGTTTAAAAAAAAAACCACAGAAATTTAAATTATCAAATACACTTTATTTAATAATCTTGCAATTGCAACATTATATATATATTAAAATGGAAAAAATAAGTCACTAATGTGGGTCAGGCTGAAAATATGAATAAGTACAAAAATTTAACTGAAGGGGTTCACATAATGTCTTACCACTATACATTGCTAGAAACAGTGGAGTTTTCTGACAATACCATTGTGAAATAATTATGGGATTAAAAAGCTGGAATAAGGTTATTTAAAAAAATGGTGTAAGGTAATGTGAGCCAGAACTCTCAAAGTCCCTTAATAGGTGTTCTTAACTCAGTGTTAATACTTTATTTAACATAATGCGCTGTGCACTCCTTAAATGGTTAGCTTGGAACAGATGATTTATGTTGCTCTTGCATCCAAACAAGAATTAATGCCCTGATCCTATTTGACTGGAATTGTTAAGCACTTTTGTTCTCAGGCTTGTATCAGAATGATAACAAAAACATAAAATCAGCAACCTTTTTAATGAACATGGGGTTAATTTGAAGTGCCCTGATTTACAGATATTAGAGTAGTGCTCTCTTTCAAGTATTTACTGAGGTGTTAGAAAGTTTGGGTCCACATTCAGTTCAAACAGTAGGTATACTGCAATCTGCAGTTTCTTTGTCTCCAACATATTAGAAAGTTGCAATTAAGAAAGATTTTTTTTTTAAACAATTATATCTTTCATCATATTCTAAGGGAATCTGAAGAGAATGCCATAGGTAATTCTTCTGATCCTGTTCAGATCTTGGGTTTTGTAGGTTTCTCTTGTTTTCCAGGTGTTGCTTTTTCCCCCCCTCCAATATTTTAGCTTAATTTTATGTATTTCACCCCTGCATCATTGTTTACTCATTTGCTTTTATTACTTTTATTGGTTGATCTTGGTACAGCATGATTTTGTCAGTGTAAAAGGTAGTCAGTGCAAGCACAATGACTGACAAAGTCACTTGTCAGTGTTTCACTAACGGGTGTGCAATATTATAGTCAACTGTACAGAGAACTCTCATTCCAGTTCATTTTGGTTTAACCACAGCAGCAAATGCGTGCACTTTCCCCTCTTTACTGATTATTGTCCCCGTGGAGTTCTGATGGTAAGAGTGGCAGACACACTGATGTTCTGCTGCTGGTGGTTAGAGCTGTTCAAAGGAACTAAAGAACAGGTCCATCAGAAATCTGATACCGTTTTCAACTTTTATGTGAAAACCTCATGTCCAAAATGTTAAGAAAAGCTAAGCTGTTTTTATGATCTGGAATGTAAAGCAAGGGATATTTTCAACCTGGTATATTTTTGACTTAATAGAACATCTAATAAGAACTATGTAGAGCACTTAAATGATGACATGCATACACATCTTTAAAAAAAAAGAAAAGAGAAGAAATGTTTGCTAGTGAATGCTTGATCTGCACACAACTGAAAATAAGAGGGTGAAAATAAAAGTTCAAGCCATGGCAACGAGAAATGACATTTCCTATGGGCACAGTAAAATGGAGAGCTCATAAATGGAGAAGCTCAGTAAGAATCCGAAGTGGCATCACTAAAATTGTCCTGAGATAAAAATTAGAGAATATCTAAAGCTGGTGGGATGAACACAAATGGAGAGTCTGTTTTTCCAAGCCAAATCTGAGCACTTCAGCTTGCCATGCTTTGCCAGACTTGCCTGAATATTCACCAATGTGTGATTTGTGATGATTGTGAAGGTTGATAGCCCACCTCAGTTTAACATGAGCAGGAAAGAGATTGGTGACAACAAAGAGGAAGAGGTATTGTATTTAAATATCCTACAATAGCTAAATTAGCAGAGTAGCAGAGGTTTGTTCTGTTTGCATTTATAGTCTGAAAAATCCTTCCTTTTTGAATTGATTCTTTCAGTCCTAAAATATGTACTGTCTATTTAATACTGAAGCAGAATGAGGTTGCAGTTACCAATTTAAGCTTAATATCTGGGTTTGAGAGGATATTTCTTATAAACCAATGGAAGTTGCTAGCACATGTGCAAAGCAATTCATATATAAAGCATATGTATAAAGCATATTGCTTCACTTCCTCCAAGTATGAACGTCTTCAAGTTGTTCAGTAGTTATTTACTTATTTCTTCTGTCTCAATCACTCCAAAAGAGCTAAACCCCCAATCTGAGAGCTGAGGAATATGGGAGAGATGAAACACCCTCTTTTCAGTTTTGTGTCCCTCAGTTGTAAAATGCTTTATGTCATGTGATGGGAAGAAATTAGCTGGAAAAACATCTGATGTTTCAAAGGTGCTGTGTCTCTCACTGACTTCATTTGGATGACTTAGCTGTCTCAAACTGATCTTCAGAACCTCTGGCAGTCCATAAAGACTTCCTGTAACACCCAAAGTTTTGTGGGGCAAGTCCTGGAACAGCGAACAATCATGCCATATGTATGTTACATCAAACAGCTCTGAAGCCCTGAAAGGATTGAGATCCACAGATTCCATGAAGTCCCGTGAGACTTCTACTTGTGCTATTGGTTGTACACGCAAAACACTTCTATACTCTAGAGATGAAAAGTAGAATGAAAGCCTGAGGAAATAGCATCCATTTCTGAAAATGCTACAATAAGTGACTTTGCCAAGGTCGTGCAGGAACTGGGAGTCAGACTGTATAAATCTAAAGTTTTTAGTCATGATAGCCCTCCAAATGCAACTTTTTTTTCTTTTCCCTCTCAACTGGAGCTACCACAAACCACATTTATATTCTAGATGTTTTCCAAAAGGAAGGGGAAAGGAATTTTCCAAATTTCTTTCTGTTGCATTGTCTGGTTTTTACACACAGTGACATGACTTAACACCAGCATGTAAAATGATTCAGGACCTAATGTCTTCAGTCATAACGTGGAAAAACAGAGAAGCAGTTGGATAGTAATTTCTCACACTGTTCTGCCACGGCAGTTCTTTCTGCTGTGATTTAAGAAAGTATGGGCAGAGGAAAAGGTTCCCTTTGAAAGTGTTTTGAATGTCAAATATAAGATTCATTTCTATACTTCTTTAATCCAAATGCCAGACTTCTGAGCTAATCTATCAATCTGACCAGGACTTCACGTGCTTTACCTATCCAAATATTTCTCTTGAACTGGAAGTCCTGCTAACACCAACACATAATATCATCTTATTTTTTAGGAAAAGGCAACCTTAATTTCTTGTAAATGTGTGCCTCAGTCTTGTTTAGTAGGACTGTTTGTGACAGGACCTTGGATATGCCGTAGCTGTATTGTGCCTGGTTGTTATACACCAGAACAAGAGGCTGGGAGGCCAAGACTATGGGAGGGAAGAAATCCTGGAATTATTCAGACATTGGGAAAAATTGGTAGTGTCAGGAATATTTCCTATAGAGATACTAAGTCTAGATCCGATCACTGCTGTCATCATATATGGCCTCTGCCACAGGGACCCTGGAGCTGGCTCTGGTGCATTATAATCTGCTGAAGCTCTGCTTGAAACGAGTAAGTCTCTCAGAAAGTCTGCCTGTGAGAGTGGATCAGCTGTTATTGAACAGCCTCTGTTCAGTCATTGCAAAGGAATATGTGCCCTCCTTCAGCTCAAAGTAGAACTATTCCCTGCTTTTAACCAGGAGGTCCTAGCTCCCCTTTGGATACTAGATCTTCTCTCCCAGGAGAAATTTACAGTCTTCTTTTCTAGTCCTTTAACTGTGTGATTCGTCTCCTAAAGTTTTTCAATTATTTGGCCCATTCTTTATGTATGGATATCAAAGCATATTTCGGTACCAGTTTTCCCATTACCAGATATAGAGGTTATATCACCTATTTGCTTCTCCATGGAGACGTCCTGCCTGGGCCATGGAGTTAGCACAGTTGGCCCCTGCAGTACACTAAGTTTCCCCTCCTCGAGGTGTTCAGCTTCTTTTCTTCTGGGCTACTCTTGCTCCATCTCACCTAAGGTCTACTGTCTTTGATAGAAATTACCTCAAAGCAGTTTATGTGAAATTCATTACCTACTCAGACTTTTATTTTCTTTTCAAGGTAGATAATCTTGTACTTCTTAGATTTCAACAGAGCAGAAATTTCCACAAAAGAAGGATACCTTTCTGACCTGTGAGTAGTTGTGGAACAAAGAACTCAAGAGCATTAAGTGGGTCAACCACAGAAATTTCTGTCTGACACTTAATTCTACTACAGCTTAAAGGCTGTCCCACAGGAGAGTCCATGTTTTCTACTGTAAAATAAAAAGATCCCAAATTGTTGGAAAAGCTGTTCAGACAAACAAGGATCACTTACCTACTTTTTTTCTTCTTGACCTTATGCTTTACCTAAATCATAATGCGTAGGTTATGGTTATTGAGCCAGTCTCCTTCCAGGAAGAACTGCTTACTAGTTTTCTGTTGCAGGAAGGTAATTACACTCTGCGGGAACCCAATTTGAGTCATCAGGGTGGTGATGGTAAGGAAATATCTCCACCACATCTCACTGCGCCAGTTTGTCTCAATGCCTTTACAGTGTCTGCTGTTTCTTAGTACCCATCCTCTACCATGAACATCCAGGTATGATTGTTTCCAGAAATGCTGCCAGGTAATTCCTAAGGCTACTTTTGTTAGAGCAGGCACTGACACTGGTTTCAGAAGTGATCACGACACTGCTCACCTTGTCCCATTTGCTTCACAGGTATGTTTTGTCTCCCAAACAATCTTGCTCATCAACCCCATACCTCTTGCTCTTGGTATGGGTGTTATTTCCACACAGGCCAATTTGTTTCAGGTCAGCCAAGCTGTTAAGGTACAGTTTTAATGAAAACTCAGGTGAGTCACTCCGACTGAAATTACACTGACCACTTATGGGCTGTGCCTTAGTTAAATTAAAATATTTTAAACCCTAAACTAGTGAAGTTAAAGTAGCTACAGTTTAAAATGGGGTCTACAGAGACTTCTGTCCAAACATGGATCAGGACCTCTTCTTGAAGGAGACCAGCAGACCAAACAGCACTCTAGTCAGGAGCTGTGCTTTGCATTAACCTGTGGAGGTAAAATGAAGGAACTTTTGTTTTTCTTGAACAGGATTGTGCATGTAAAACTATCTATAAAAAGCTGTCATACTCCTGGAAAACTAATACTGTAGGTATTTGCTATTTTTCTTTAGTGAAATCAAATAAAAAATTAATTAAAGGTTCCCATCATCTTCAAGCTTTTTTTTAATAAGCAAACGAAGTGCCTTTGCAAAAGTTTTATGTAGGTTAAAAGAGGAAGGGAGGGATCAGATTATTGCACAAACTGTTTGAAGTTTTCTTTTGACCACAGTGAAATTCAAAGAGCCAATCTGAATTTTATGTAGCAGCTCTTTTTTTCATTGGAAATGTGTCATCCTTGCAAATTAGAATGTGAAACTCTGATCCTATAAAATAACCTTGAACACTTCAGATGACTTAGGAAGGTCAAATATTCATCCTGAGCAGCTAGATTCATATTATAATGTCTCTAGCACAAAATTCAAGATTAGATATCTGTTAAAGTTCTTATCTTTTGCCAATTTAGGTTTAGCACTTGGTTTTGGAAGGGAGTGTTATACAGAGACTGACTTTGATGTGGGTTTGGGATTAGGAATAGATCTGGGGGTTGTTTTCTTTTTGTTGTCAGTGTTATTTTTTTAATCAGTGTTGATAAAAAAGAACAGGGTGCTTAAGAGTTCTGCATTAATATTCCCTTTCTGCTAAGTGTGATCCCTTATAGATATGTTTACCCTGATATGAAACAAAACCACCAACAGTGCAAACATTGTCACTGTCAAGCAAGTGCAACAGTACTTTTATGCTGCCCTAAGATTTTTCTACTCTCCAAGCTCTCTAGTTTGAGAAGTTTTTTCTCATTTCCTTTTTTTTTATCCATCTTTAAGCAAGGAGTTCTGTAAAACTCAATATTAAGTGTAATTCTTGTGGTCAACAGCAATTAAGACTTGAAGTGTGGTAAATCTCGCAAGACACAAAAGTTTAATTTTTCTGTTGGTTTGTTTTAATGTGTAGTTTAAATGCAATATGATGAAGTTTGGACAGCCAGCTCTGCCTCTGGGAAATCCATTCAAATAGTAAGCATAGTCATATCTAAAATGGGACTTTGGGGAAAAAAGGATGATCTTATTCATGCCTTTGGAAAGGAAAAGAATCAATCAGAAACTTTTTAACAGAGAAATTCTCTCAGTCAAAATCTAAACACAATGTAGAGGGAGGGTTAAAGGGCCTTTCCTTATTGATATCACTCACATAAGTAGTACCATTGAGTTGGGCAAATATGTCTAAATGGACACCTTTCGGGGCTGGGGGTGGAAGGGGTGGGGGGAAATGATTAGGTGGTCCTGTTAGAAAGCATTGGCAGGAGGAGTCCAAATTTCCTAACAGACAGGATAATCAGTAGCAATTAAGAGGCAAAGTAGCAGACTAATAAAGTATACTTGTCACCAGTTGTCATCTTAGTGATCAATTCACGCCTCCACGACAATAACATCGACTCTTCAAGTGCTCTAATGACCCTGAATCCCTAAAGTGACAGGAGGATTAGAGCAAAGATAATGTGCTGGAAAGGTGATAATGAAGTGGTGGGATTACAAAATGAGTTTCATCCTAGATGGAAAGCAAAAGGGAGTGTTCAGTCCCACTCCAGCTATGAGGTTCACGTGGATAAACTCTCATCGACTTCCTCATCCAGCGAGGATCAGGACCTTAATTTAATTAATTAGGGCTTTTCACTTCTTAGTTAAATCTGAAACACGCGACTGTGGCAGCTCTGTGTTTCCTGAAAGGCGCAGATATTTCTTAGGTAATTAAGTTACTCTCTTACATTGTTTTTTTTATCTTATCTCTGCAAGTTGTATATTGCAGACATTGGTTGCTTGTATCCTTTTAATTCTGTGTAATTAGTTTTAGAGAGATTTAATTTATTTTGAATAGAATGTACATAACTGCTTTTCCATGCACTGATTGTTGTAAGAAATGAGAAACTGAGTATGTAATTGCTCAGTAACAAAATAGTGTTACCTTTTTGCTCAGCATTACAAGTGCTTAGATAGATAGATAGATAGATAGATAGATAGATAGATAGATAGATAGATAGATAGATAGATAGATAGATAGATAGA
>JAWWMP010000081.1:63157061-63222842 GCA_035047865.1 Dendrocincla tyrannina
ATAGATAGATAGATAGATAGATAGATAGATAGATAGATAGATAGATAGATAGATAGATAGATAGATAGATAGATACTGCATGGCAGTAGCATTTTGAGGTGCTAGAACAGAAATGGTGTTCTGGTAGATGTTGTTGAAAATGCATATTTTAAAATGTCCACTATGTTTACCATAGAATCAAAACAATCCTGTTCATTAAATGCCATCTGTCTCTTGTTAAATTACACTTGAACTATGTCTGTAACCCGTTTCAAAAGAATATGTTAATACTAAAGACAGGGGAAAGGGTACAACAGGCCACTTCTGGTATTTTAAGCCCCGGTCTTCATTAGATGTTACTCTGCTGCTTCATTGTAGCTAATTAACTTGTATATTGAAAACCCTTTAGAATGATTTGATACAGGGAGATGTGGGAATACGTCGTGCTGGGATTAGCACATTTATATTGCTGTAGCTCTGTCCCTGCTGTTTGGGTGCTGGGGGAGGTAACCATTTACAAATTTAGCTGTATTAGAATCACTTTCAAGCGAAATAAATTCTACTGATAGCAATTTGAGTAAAATTTGCTTTACTTCAGTGGGAGATGTACAAATAGACAATTTGCCACTACACATTCTAGTGCCAGAGTCTACCCTGAAAGATTAGTCTTTAGAAGGTTTATTTGTTATTTTGTGATTATTTTTTTTTGGGTGGGGGGAAGAAATACGTATGTTTCAAAATTCTGACTTTATAGAGTTGGATTTTGAAACAAGATATTGCAACTTTTTTGGTAATCAGAATGAAATTTTAAATACATCTGCTCTGTACCCTCTGTTCCCCTCAAGAATTTGAATTTCTTGGCTTCAGGCTTTATGGTTAAGCACTCAAAAATCTAGGTGAGCATGCTATACAAATTTTTCTTTTTGTGTACTTTATACAGTACTATCTATAAGTCTGTAGAATATTGCACATCTGCTAATTAATTAATTCTTCATAGAAAGCTTGGCTTTCTGTGGAAAACTGGCTCTCAAGACCAAGCTTTTTTTTTCCAATTTTAGGAGTAAAAAATGAAAATTCATTGCAATGCAGAACACAGGTGTGAACTTCCATATGCTGAATTCAAGCCAAGGAACATGGCTCAGATATTTATGAGAAAATTCATGAGTGTTATGTTTCAGAACCAGTTGTACAGCCATGGAGTAGCATGAACTAGAACCAGGGAGGAATGACATCTTCTACCATGTCATTAAACGATTCTTTTTAATTACCTGAATTGCATTATAATGCATTAAGGGTTATTCTTAAAAATAAAAAGGCATTTCTGTTCCAGACTTTAACCTAAGCTTGCAGTATTAATTACGAGGGAGTTGCTGTGATATTTCCTTTCTTTACACCTTGGAAGACCAACAGAGCCACAAGACCTGTTTAGTAAAAGCTACAAAAGAGTTTTTGGAGAGAATTGACTATTTGCCATTGCCAGCCAGGGACAGAAGAGCGCTGATAGTCTAGCCTGTGAAGGCAATACCTCCTTGCCAATTCTGATCCACATATCCACACACCCTATGAGAGGTAAATCCTGAACTGCAGGTGTTTGCTGTGGGCATTTTGCCCTTGGTTTGTACAAAGATGAGAACAGATCCTGTAATTCATAAGGCTGTTGAGTTCACTACATGCCAAATACAGAATAGGCAGCGAGTAAAGGGGAATATGCAATAGCAGTCCTTATTGCAGGAATGTGGCTTGAATTTAATATTCTATATCCATACATGTGAACCCTGTAATTTTCCATTACAGACCAGACTTGATCTTTCTTTATGGCTGCAGTACATTGGGTTAGAGGTACTGTTATTTCACTTTGATATAGCACAGTGAGCCATTTTTGAAACAATATCTTCAGCCAGTCTTTTATTTATTATTTCCTTTTGTCCTTAACAGATTGCCCATTCCAAATGGAAGAGCAGGAGCACTGTTGTCTCGTTGGTCACCTTGCTGTGAAGTTGTGATGTACCAAATGGCTAATGCATGCATACATGCAGGGACAGTTTTAACCCACATTTCACACCGTCATAATCAATTCATTGGTTCTGAAGAACAAAACAAAAACAACGGCCCTTGTCCAGCTGCAGCAGGCAAGAGTTAGGACATATGCTGGTGTGAAAGAGGGAGTAGGGCAGGAGACCCCTGCCAAAAACATCAGAACAAAGGGAGTGCAATTGCCTTGGCAAGGCATGGGATGACTTAAATACCCTTTTGTATGAAATATGAATGGGTTGGCATTGTGAATTGCAGCAGGGGGGGCTCCTCCGCATCACCGATTAGCCACACGATTACCCAGATTACACGGGGAAATGGCCAAGGTAAATAAGGCCAGCCTTCTGCCACCTCCTCCCCGGGGCCAGCAGTAGGTTGGCCTAACCTCTTCCCTGCTACTGGGAGTTGGAAGGGAAGGGGGTGGAGGAGAAGGGGAGTGTAGCCATAAGCCCTCTGGTTAACAAAAATAAGGATTTCAAGGGCAACAGCATTAAAAGGTCTTTCTGCTCAAGTGATGTATGGGCATTGTTCCCTGCTTACCACACAACGTGGGAGTAAATTGCTTGGTCAAAAAGAGATCTTGTATCCTCTCCTTTGTCTCTCTGTCCTCCCAGGTTAAGGGACAGCCTTTGGGTGATGATCACAAAAAGTGTGGTAGGCACAATCTGTGTCCTGTGATCTTCTCTCCCCTCCATAATCTTGTGCACTGATTAGTTCTCCCCTCCCTCCCCACCACACAGCTTTTATGGCCTTGGGGTAACATTGTGAAAACTGTGTTTAGCCACCCCAGGGCAGCTCAAGGAGAGATTATTTTCCTGTGCTGGAGCTGTAAGGCACATATAATCAACCTGGGATCCAAAATAAACTCATGTCTATGTTATGGAAGGTCAGTCTTAAATGAAGCCACATCATAAGTGCTCAGCAATGCATGTGCTCACAGTATGAGCTGTATAATGTGAAATATGTGTGTATATGTTTGCATGTAGACCTAAGCTCTCTCAAAAATGAAGACATTTTTGTCTCAAAGAAGCTGTATCTTATTCTAGCTTTTCAACTGAAAAGGCTTCTAATGTTTGTGTGTTTTGTAGTGTCTTTTACAGCGGTGATCTTCTGCTCTTTTCTAGAATTGTGGAATTATTAATACTGGAAGACATTATTAAATCCAGTTGTCAACCTAGCACCACTGTGTTCACTACTAAACCGTATCTCCAAGGACCACATCCACATGTCTTTTGAACACTTCCAAGGATGGTGATTTCAGTGCCTGCTTCAGTGCTTGACCACCCTATCAGTGCAAAACATTTTTCCTAATATCCAAACTATACTTCCTCTGGTGTAACTTGAGGCCCCTTCTCTTATTCTGTCACTTTTACCTGTGAGAAGAGACCAAACCCTACCTTGCAACAACCTCCTTTTCGGCTGGCTGTAGACAACAGAAAGGTTCCCCATGAGAGTTGTAGAGCAACAAGGTACGCCCCTGTCCTGCAGAGAGTTTAACTGAAGGTGCTGTGTGATGTCCCATCTCGTTGCAAAGGTACTGTCAGGGCATGAATTAAGACACAGCGTCCTTGCAGGGACGAGCTTTTACAGCAGGAGCTCCTTGACGCAAGTGATGTTCCCAGATGTGCTCAAACCCATCTGGGCTCCCAAAGGAGACTACAGTTCCCTGGGTGATTTTAGGGGAGATTTCGGTGTCTATAAGTTGCAGTTGTTTAGAAAGTATTTAAGTGGGTTAAACTGAGGCCTGGTTTTCCCTAGAATGGAAAAGAATCAGTTTGAGGCAATAACTGGAAATGTTTAAAACGAAGGGAAAGGGGTGGTTTGACTTCAGTGATTTTCTTTCCTTTTAGTTTCAGGTGACCTACTAATGAAATTCAGCACAAGTTTATGAATAGTTTGGCTTGTCCCATATTTGCATTCTTCCCTAAATAAGATATTCAGCTGGAAGTTTTTGCCCAAGACTGACTTGGACTACTATGCTGAGGTTATGAGTTAATGGCAAAACAGATTGGGAAACAGGCTAGTGACTGAGAATGGTAACTCATTAGAATTTAATGGATTTTTATTCAGACATATTTCAAAATAGTGCCCTAGTGTGGAAATATTCACAAATCTTAATAGATCACAGAGAAAAAGGTGTAACTTTCACTTTTGCTCTGATACACAACTGGACGTAAAAAACATACCTCATATCCTGCCTCACTGCTACAGAGAGCAAGCAATTGAAGTGAGAGGTAAAACCCCAAACCTAAAGTGAAAGAACACTCAGCAGAACTTCAAATAAACAAACAAAAAAAAATAAGTGAAGATGAATTGCTTTTAGCAGTTCATATTTTAAATCTTTACATTTCTAAATGATGAAGAGTCCCCCGAAAATATAGTCTCACAAAATTTATTCCCTCATCATCAAATGGAGTGCTTGTTGTAGTTCGCCTAAGGTTCCAGGGAAAGTAAGCTCCTTGTTCTTTCTGTGCTGCAAATACTGATATCAGCATTCTAACCTACTTGGCTAAATTGCATTATTTTATGTAATCTAAATTTCTTACTTCTTTTCCACTTCATGTCATAATCTGCTGAGCATTGCAACTTTGTCTAGTTTTATGTTAATTGTGTTTCACCCAGGGTTGGGTGTCTGCTCATGCTGAAAGGGTCTCTGGGTTTGTACCTGTGTATGTGCTTTGTACAGAAGGTGCAACCTCTCAGGTAAGTTGTGCTTTTCTAATACCACATTTCCTTACATTTTGGATTTGAAAAGACATCTTGAATGTACCGAACTCTATTGATGGTTTTCTGGTCCAGCAAAAAGCTCTTGGCTTTCAGCCATTCTTTCTTTGAAGACATTGTTTTTTCTTTCTACATAGTTGTCTCTATTTACAATTTATGAATATCTAGATCTTTGGGTATGGACACTTGCTGTTACTTTTATGATTTTTACTCAATCAGAATTGTTCATTGGGATAGAATGGTTTGTAGAAGCTCTATATTATCTAAAAATGGTGCTGTTTGTAATTGCAACCTCAATTTTCCTTTTTTTTTTTTTTTTTTAATTGTGAAATTTTGCCTGCACTTCAGGTTTGACATATAATTCCCCCAGTTATCAAAACAGCTGCAATGCTATTGGAAATAAAAGCTCAGTTCAGATCTCTCTGCTGCCTTTAAATCCAATTCTCTACAGTATTGTTTTGAGGGTTTGCCATGCTTGTGTGCTCAGGAAGTGCCTGGAGAGCCACCTGTATGCAGGTAGAATGCCAAATAAAGGAGAGAACCTTCTTAGGCAGATCACTTTCCACTGACCTGATTGTTGTTTAGGAGATGCAGAAATTATTGACTGAGCAGCAAGAAGGAAGGGTGAATTGATCTGATAGTGAAATTATGCTTTTTTTGCTGAGAGGGGGATTTTTCTGATGGAGAAAGAACAAATTGATTTATTGGTTAATTGAAGGAGAGAATTGACTGGGAGAGGCAGTGAGAATTTGATGAATGTCAATTACAGGAAAAAAGGGTCTTCCAATATATGCACAAACATTTGTTTATTTCCTCATTTGTCTACTTCTTAATGTGTAATGGAGATGGGTGGCTTTATTTGACTCTTCTTGGGACTCTGCTCATTCCTCAGACCTTTGCAAGATGAGTAGGCCTGACTTTGTGTGGATCTTTTTCTCCTTCTAAATATGACTGGAAATGTTCCTTCACTGAAGTCTATAAGAGTTTGTTGCTGCTGTTTTTTCTTAAAGCTGTTCTTTCTTTTTCAGTTTATTAAGTCTGCCAGTGTATGTTCTTTGTCACTAACTGTGATTGTCTAATCCAGGTCTGGGGTTTAATGCATGTTAGGCATTAAAATAGAACGAATATTTTTTTTTCCTTTAAAAAATCTTCCAGATTTCACTAGACATTTCTCTGCATTCATAGTACCAGAACTGCTTCCATAAGTACAATCATTGCTCCTTAACCCTTTGGAGAAGGGACAGTGATTTGTTCTGTCTGGCTGGTGCAACATCTGTAGTGAGGGCTTCGAAGTGCTACAGTAATAATAAAAAAAATACTAAAACAGTAAAAGTGATGCTGACAACACTCATACTGGTAGTAATAAATAGCTACATATTGGTGCCACATAAATATTAATTACTCCAATGCTTAATTTAATTTCTAATTAATTTAGAATTAGGTTCCTAATTTCTGTCTGGATGAGGTTGCTATAATCTTCATATGGTGCATTTAGGAGACCCAGAGGTGTTTTCATTCCCATTTTACAGGAATGGAATAGAAGGCATCCAAATCTGTCTTCTGAGGACTCTTAACTCTTAGGGTGTCCTCAATGAAGTTTCTCCCTCTCCCTCAAGAGAAGGATTCTATTCAGAAACTTCTCTGTGTTGTGGGGTGGCAAATGACAGAGTCCCCAGGGATTAGGGTGGTTATTGGAGCTAAGTGTTGTAATGTTACAATAATTTCTCTCTTAAAATGACATTACCATGGGGACTGTGGGGAAACTGAATTTGACTTGTGAAGAAACTGTCTGTCCTACTTCCCTTTGTACCCTTCCAGACTGTTCAGATGTGCCATGGCCTTATTTTGTCATCGTTAGGTAAGATTCAGCTGCATTTACAGTAGGGATACTGCAGGAGTGAGCTCTGAGAAAAAATAATAGTAGAGTTTTTAAACTCCCAAGAGGAGGAGGTAAGACCTTTAATTAGCAAATAATAGGCTTAGCCCATAAACCAAAAAAAAAGGCATCAGAAAGGAAAGGGACAAGAAAAAAAAATCTCCAAATAATTTACACATAAAAAAGAAATCTTGGGTTTGGCTGGGGGTGTATGGCATTATTTTGAAATGCATTTAGTATTTTAAAAATATGGTATTTAAAAATAGTATTTTATAAAAAAGAGGAGCTTTTCTTGAAGTCACTCATCCCAGACAGTCACACTTACACCTGCATGTTTTTGAAGCAACACCAGAGGCAGGGGACTGGAGGAAGGGTATTTGGGGAGGTTTGTGTAGCTGGAAAAGATCTTTAAATTTAAATTCTTAATGGGAAACTTATAAACACAGCAGAGCTGGACAAATATTTCAGTGTGAATAATTTATATGACAATACTTCTAATAATAGCAGGCTGCTCCAGTTCTACAGCACGACTAGCACAGTTTGACTGACACAGGAAGAGAGGTGTCACTGTCATATGATAGCCCTTGCTCTGTCTTGCACCAGCTGGGATATCACCTTGAACTGAGCCAATCCATCATCCTGCTAAAGAAAAGATAACGGCTGGGTTTCTCCATAAAACAAAAGGGTTTGACTGAAGGATGTTTTTCTCCACTTCCCTCCCTAATAACTTAACAAGTTTTCCCCTTATAAAAAGCGGAACCTTAAAAAGTTTCCTGCAAAATCAAAAGCTTGCCCACAGATTGACTGTTAAATGTTCAATGTGCGTTTGTCAGGGATGCTCTAAGTGGTACTGAAGTTGACAGAATACAAGCAGGAGCTGACAGCTTCACTCCAGTTACAGCTGATTAAAGGCTGCAGGGGCCTGGGGGCCCCATCCCAAAGAAGACCTTTGCAAATTCACCAGGGCACTTCCAGTCTGCATGTTTTGCATTGCTGGCTCAGAGTATTCTAGGTATTGCACTCAGTAATCAACTTCTGCCTCCGATTTTGGAGGGATTAATAACAGATAAAGACAGATTAAAAATGCAAATGAGAATTACCTTACATTATGTACATGCATTACAATATGTACGACAAATGGCGGTGTAAAATCTAAGCATTGCATATTTGTGTACGTTCAGAGCCATTTGTGGCCCTAGAGCATGACTCAAATCTTTAAGGTGGGTCCTCTCCCAACCTTCTCCTTTATAATTTCCAAAATTCTGGCAAGCATACAGTGCTTACATATGTTGTAAATACATTATGCCTTAGCCTGTGCTAACTGGGGAAACCTTTTCCTCTCTGCTCTTTCCCAGGTCAATTTTTTATGGTGATGTTTTGGGTTTTTTTCCTAATCCTTCACTAATACAAAGAGAACATCCCAAAAAAATATTCCTTCCTAAACATAAACAATAAAATACCACTTTTTTTATTTATTATTATTTTATGAAAATAGTTGGAGATTTTTTCCCTGTATTATTTCTATCAGGAGCTTTCTGTTAAGCAAGACAACCCTTTTTCCCTAAACTTCCCAAAATTTCAGTCTTGCTAGATTCTCAAAACTGCTGATTTAAAAATCCATGCAATCTTTAGAACACTTTGGCAAGGTACTTTTTAAAACACTTGAAAATAAAACATAACTTGGGGCTTAATAATCAGAACTGCAGGCACAAAATGAAGTAAGTCAAGTAACAGACATTTGTTAGCATTTTTCACGTTAATCCATTAATATATTTTTAGAATTGCTAAATATTTAAAGCTCCAGACTGAGAGCTATTCTTAGGGTGATTTCTTCCCTTAAGTTGAGCTCAAGTAATGCTTTTGATCTCCATTTCCATTCACCTAACTGGAAATTAATTTTTCAAAAGTGAATATATATTAAAAGGAAGACCCGGAAGATATGCCTCCAAATAAAAGGAATTAAGAAAATATATTTATCCTGATCCCTTAGTTGTTTATAATAATTTAGACAAATGGTTGAACAGAGTACCAGTATGTCAACAGAACCTTTTCATAGTCTGAGTCCTCTTGTGCTGATTTTTAAAAAGCAGCTTGTAATTCCTGGGGGCTTTTAAACTGCAGAACTCAAGGAATTTGCCAATTTTATCCTACTGAGCAACAAGAATCCTATATAGGCATATTTCCATATCTATATATGTGTGTAGATGTATGTATGTGTCTGCATGTATTTTTTTATATGCATACATACACTCATTAAGTATACACACACACACACATATATAAAACACCTCACATGTATATAAAATATATACCATGCATGCAGACATGCTACACATATGTGCACTCCCTTTGGCTCCTTTTCTTCCAGTCTTCTTTGAGATTATCTTTATTTGCTTTAAGTTACTTTTTGGCTCACTTAAAGCTCTGCTAGACCCATTAAATTCTGCATCACTGGAATATTTTATTAAAACAAAACCAAAACACAAATAAGAGATATAAATTAGGAGGCACACAGTAAAAATGTGCCCATTCATGAAGGGATACTCTAGTGTTTTGGCTAGGATTTGGACTGCCCAAAAAAGAGGATGAAGTGAATGAACATGAGAGAGATTGGAAAAGAGGGAGCTTCGGAGAGGAAATGTGCTCTGCAGAAGTAGTTCAGTTTGCATAATTTATTTTAAATATGGATCCTCTCTGGTGTGTGAGCACTCCCTCCCTCACTGCCCCCACCCCCCTCTTTTCTTTTAAAAATAGGAATGTCTGTGCTGCTTGCGCTCCAATATTCCAGTTCAAAGAGGGTGCCTGGCAGTAGCTGAGCACCTGTGTACTTGACTACTTACTGCTGAGGAGCCTGGCTTGCCGGTAAGCTAGATTTATGGTAAGTCTACCCTTTCCCTTCATCTGCAAGGTCCAGGGACACTTGGGTAGCCAATCTGCCCTTAAATATGTCTCTGAGGAAATGGTGCTAATTAGTATTGGAATTTACAGCCTTCCATTTTATTGACTTGTCCTACTTTCTTCGATAATTAACTAATGAGTAAAGTAATGAGCTATGTTAGTCAGTCATGATGTTCAATTAAACAGCAAATCAATTATTGAAAATAGTTTCGGACAGCTCTTGTGTCGTCATGGGGAACGTGCGTGCATGTGCGTGGGGGTGCGTGTGTCCACATGTTTTAAATGCCCTAGATGGGACAGCGTCCCTCCCTGGAGGGGACACCTGGCTGCAGGAGGGCTGTGTGGTCACACCCAACCAGACCAGTGGTCCCTCTTGCTTTCCTTGTCCACCCTCTGCTCAACTGTGCTACACAGAGCCCTGATGCTGCACCTTGCTGAGCTGAGTTTGTCTGCAGGGGGTCCCCAAAGCTTGAGAATGACAAGATTGCTGTAAAATAGGGAGCAGTTTTCCTGCTGGAGAGGCTGGCAGAAGGATGCTAAGAAACAGGTGTGCCTGTTCACTGATGTGACTCCTCTGCCTCATTCCTGGCACATGCAATGTGTTCCACTGGGGAGCAGGGTCACCTGGCCCCAAGCCCCAAAGCTCAGCATTACAGCAACAGGAACTAATACATCGATATTTGTCCTCAAAGCCTTGCTTGTCTCTGGCAAAACCCAGAGAGAGTGGCAGGGAGTTAAGGATTTTTCCCCTGAAGGCTTTGCATACCAGCCTGAGCAGTAGTTATCCATGGAAAGAGGCTTTCAGAACCATCCTGTCGCAGGTCTCCTGCACCAAACTTGAGGGAGCACTGCAAACATACTCCTGGTCACAATTTGCTTGGGCAAGGGAGTGACACTGGGGCCTGGCCTCTGTACAGCACAGATGGCTTAATTTCGTTGGGCATAGATCTCTTTTGGCAGAATGAGAAACAGGCATTTGTTATCTCCCCAATTTGTGAGTAGAGTTTTGCCTAGGAAGTGTAAAGGGCAGTTCCAGCAAAGAGAGGTGTCGCTGAAATCATCATCCACTAACCTGATAGCTCGCTAGGTTAATTATTCTTTCATTTGAACTTTTTACTGTTCCTGTTTGCTTCAGGCCTTTTGTTTCCTCTTTTCTGCTGCAGGAGCTGGTAGTACACCTGCTGCCCATGACTCTGCAGGTTTTCACACTCATCCTCCTAGTGACACCCAGCTTTTGCTGTTAGCCTTAGTTCTGCTTTTGGTGTTAGAGGGTAGAGCAGCAGCATTCCCATATCCAGCACGCAAACCTGTCCTGAAACTTCAGAAGTTTGGGAACAACTTTTACTGTCCTGTGCTCTACTCATACAAATAAGTTTTGACTTACCCTGCCAAAAGTCCACTTTGCTGTGGGCAGCAACAGTTTTTAGAGAAGACAGTAATATTGCATTAAGCAAAAGAAACAAAAAGTTAAGGTTATTAGATGGAAAGCTTGGGTGGGGATTAAAATTTTAACCTAATATTATGAGATATGCTACTAGAAATAACCCTCTTGCATAGCTCTGTTTGAATAGCAAAGTGGCAATAGTGCCATTCTGTGCTTGTAGGCTCTGTAGTCATATAAATATTATTCATTATTAGTAATAGTAATTATTAGTTATTATTAGCAATAGTAATTAGTCATCTTGTGATTATTTTTTTCCAAAGGTAGTGATCATGCAGAAAGCTCCCCCCCCAAATTCAGAAGAAAAATCAGGCCAGTGAGCAAGCTGTGTAAATAAGGAGAGAGGAAACTAAATGCGTTGGCCTTAGCCATCCAATTGAATCATGATTCATTAGAGAAACAACAAGCCAAAAGAAATCAAAGACAGTTCAAAAAAAGGCAACATAAAGTTTTCATTTCCAAACAGTTTTAATTCACTGTTTGTGCTCTTCACTGAGAATATGCAAGGAACACAAACATTCCCATATGATTTAAATTACAATTTACATATGAATTACATTAGAAATATGAGCTACACTAAAGAGATAATTAGTGCTGTCCTGGGTTATGTGAGCACAAACAAAATTAAATAAGAACAATTTCAAAGCCAAGTTTTGCTTTGCCTTTTCAACTAAGCTGGTTTAATCAGTGATAATGACTGAAATAAATCCACTACATATAAAACAATGCACAACATATCATACTGTGTGAAATGTCATTACTACGTCCCATGCCTTGGTAAATGACACAGTGAAAAAGGAATACAATGTCACCAACATGATGCTACACAAAATTTGCCACCTCTGGGTGCCCATGGCAGGCCAGTGCCCCTGCACTGCTCCAGAGGGAGTGATGGGGAGGGGGGGCTGTGAGGGTGTGTGCCAGGGTTTTCTTTTTTTTTTAACATGACACACAAATGAGAAAGAGCTGTCACAGGAAAAAAATGCCAGTGTTAGCAGAGAGCAGTGAGAGGAAGGGAAGCTGGAGAATTCAGGAAGGGGGGGTGCGGTGGGGAGAGGAGGGAAGAAGAGGAGAAAGTGAGAAGGATAAAAAATACCAAGCAGAAGCAAACTACCTGTGCATAGTCCCTAAATAGAGCAATGGTTTATGACTACCTTGCCTAATGAGCTAAACTCTGGTGACCATAAAACTGAAATATAATTATGACATTAAAGATGCCTATATTTGAACTTAATTATTAATTAATTTAATGAGAGAATAGGAGGCTGTAAAATTGCTAATTAAACGGCTCTGTAAAACTGCAGACGGCAGAGGATTTACCAAATGATGAATCCCACAACAGTATTTGGGCTATATCAATATTCTATTAATATACAGTATGCCAGAGGTACTGGCTAGTACGCTACTCACAGTTAAGCCGATGTGACAGGCATACAGAGTGAAAGAAAATGAAGGACATAAAATTCCAGATGACAGCAACCTTGAAGACGATCTCTGCCCCCTCCTCTGTGGCAGTTTCTGAAATCAGTTAAATAAACTCAGAAATGCAGGATAAAAATCAATCTTACCATCGCAAATGTGAATAAATTGGCTCGAAGCAAACGACCCACCTATGGTCTTGGGCACCGTGGTGCTGTGTCGCTCTCTGCTTGTGTGCGGGAGTGGTCAGAGCAAATCTGGACTTAAGTGCAACAGAACAGGAGGGATGCAGAGTGAGTGTGTGTGTGTGTGTATGTGTGTGTGTGTGTGTGTGTGTGTGATTGCATGTGAAAGAGAAGCTGAGCGAGAGCAAAAAATAACTGTCCCCGTGTGATTAGTGAAATTAAACTCAAGTGAACCTTCAGGGGCTCAATTTGAGCCTACGGGGGACAATTTTAGTGATTCCCACACTGCACTCTCAGCATGAGAGGAATTTCTCTACAACATTTGAGTGGCAATGCCATTTGGATGACATTCATTTAAAGATATAGAGGAGAGGTGCAGGAAAATGTTTTCTTTTAGCACTGACCCTAAGTCAAAGGAAAATGCATTGGGGTACCTCTCCCTGCATATCTCTAAATGTCAGTCATGACTAATTATTGGAATAAAAGCAAAAGAAAAAACTCAAACATCCCTTTTGTAGGAAACAATGAAACACCTCTGGGCAGAGTAACACAAAACATGAACAACGCTAGATTAAATGTGGGAGGTATATTAAAATATTTGCATGAATCCATAGAGTTGTTGCTTTTTTTACCTGCCATGTGGCATAGCTTTTCCTTTATATATTTTGGTTTTTAAATGCCCTGTTGAGAGCCATAAGAAGGAATTTAACAAACAATATCAAGAAACTCAGTGGAAGGGGACTTACCCTCCACTCTAAAGGAAACAATACAGTCATCACAGTGACATCCCCCATTTTTGAAAAATAGGTGGAGGATCTTGAGGCCAAGAACAGGAATTGTATTTCCATGCCCTTTGTCAGTTCTGAAGAAATTACATAAACTTTCAGTGCCTCAGTTTCTGCTTTCTAAGCTAGGAATAACAACAGTTCCATGTCATTTATCATTCATGTTTCAGAACAGTAAATGGAAGCTTGCAAGTAATTTCTGGGGAAGTGATCTCTAGAAATCACTTTTTATTGACTGGTTTGGGACAAGACTTTAGGAAGTGTCACTTTTTCCTTTAGAGTTTGGTTTCCGTTTTTTTTAAGTGTCCATATTTGGATATATGTATGAAGTAATTTAAAGGAGCTATGGGCTTCACATGATGGTCTGGTTTAATAACAATAAATACTAATACAGTTTTCAGTCTTTTGATGCTCAGAAACTTCACAGTGGGTTTTGCATGAGGATCTGCAGCTAAAAGAGCTGCTGCTTTAAAAAATCTAGATCCCAATTTAGAAAACTACTCTGGCTGGTTTCTGTCATATAATATGTGCAATTAATAAATATGAAAGCTTCTATGCATTTATTATCGTTGTATCATGCCCTGCAGTTTCATAGATCCAATTTCTCAAAAAGTGACTTCATCTACCAGAAATAAAACCAGACAGACTTCTTCTATTGTATGGCCAGTTATCAAACCCGCCCCTTGACTGGAGGCTTTTGTGAGATTTGAACTGTGTTCTTGCTCAGGCTTCAAGCCCAAGAAGACTGGCAATGGGTTAAAAGCTGCAACGGGTGGGTTTCTAGTAAAAAAGGAAATTCCAGATGGCTCATCACCACCACATTGCAGGTTACACATTTGGAGCATCAAAGAAATTGCCTCTTTATCTCCCCCACAACTAGCACATGATAAACTTTATTACACGTAGGTCTCATGCTTTGCTCAAAACATTGAACCTCCAGCACAGTGGCTGGCTTGAAACAGAAGAGAAAGAAGGGTACAGAATCTGGAGATGCCTTTATATTCAAGTTCCCTTGCAGCAGCCCAATGTGAGACAAAAAAAACATTTGAGAAAGGGTAAATATTGGTTAGACGCTTTGTCCAACCAAAAGCCTCTTGGTTGTTTTCTGTGATACTTGCTGCCATGCAGTTATGAGGAGATCCTAGGCAGAGATGGGCAAGGACCTCCTCATTGCATGGAGCTTGAAAATTCCAAAGCCTGATCACCAGGAGAGAGCTCCAAAATCAGAACAGTTGTGATTAACCATCACTGATATTGCAGGGCTATGTCAGGGTCTCACTGCAATGCATGAAAAGTGTGTCCAAACCCAAAGCCGTCACAGATCTGATTTAATTCCCAAGGGTTAAAATTGTTTTCATCTTGATTTAAATCATCGAGGTGGTTAACTTGGTTTAAGTTACCTGTAGCTTTTGTTTGCATTTGTCCTTTTTTGTGCCCTTTAAAAAGCTTTCCCTTTTTCCCTTGGATTACAGGCTTAAAATATGTGACTAAATATACTCTGCTAAGTAAGCTGCTCACTTTTTGTATTTGTTGCTGATCAAAAGGATATTTTATACCTTTAGCCAGGTTTTTAGTTTAATATTATTTAACTACTCCATTTTTTAACTTTACTTAATGTTGGAATATGGTGAGTGCTATGACTCTTTTTCACTAGTGAATGCTATTTTTATTTAGGCATTTGTATTAGAAAATACTTATATACACCTCACAACATCCTTACAACTGCAGGAAAAAGTACTTTAAAATAATTCTCACTAAGTAAATAAATCCATCTTAAACTCAATGGATGTGTAGAAAGGAAAAATATATTTACTTAAACAGATTTTTTCACTTCAAACAACCATATTAAATAAAAGAAATAGTATTATGGTGTAGTTAAACAAACTGTTTCTGTTCATAATATCCATCGAGACCTTCAAAATGGAAGAGCTCAACCCTTCATATCTACTGTATGCATAATAACATAAAAACAAAACCAAGGTTTTTTTTAGACTTCCAGTTGGTTTCTCATGTTGATTAAAGTATTCAGAGAAGAATTAATTAAACACTTTGAAATTAGGAAAACCCCAAAATATTTATAATTCATGAAAACAAAATTTCTACTGTCAAAAATTCTAAACTGAGGTAAATAAATGTTGACTTTATTTGTTGTTTCTTTACTAGTGATTTCACAAGAATAGTGTTTTAACTTTTTTTTAGAGCCTCAGAGTGAGACTAACACTGCTTATAACCATTATGGCATTGCAGAGGTAAAATCAGGGAAAGTGGATATTAAAAAGTAATAAAAATTTAAGTTTCTTACTCAAGCCTGCAGATGTGAAAGTCATAGTCTGAAAATAGAGGATTACTGTATTTATCAAAAGGCAAAAGAATATGCATTAGTTCCTGTTACTGCAATCTTTCTTTAAATCAAAAGAAGTGACACAGCATGAATAAGATAGGAAATACATGGATTCAACTTTTCCCTCTCAGGAAACCAGGTCACTTATTACATTTGGTTTGAAATCTGAAAACTAAAAGGTGCTCTCCCATGTATGGGCATTAGCAGTATGGCAAAAGTTTCAACTGGAATTAAATGAACCACCTTGTTCACCTTGTGAACACAAGGTGAATAATCAAACTAATTCCACAAATAAACTTGAAGAGTTTAGAAGCAGTAAAATATATAAGCATTTCTGAACACACAAGGATCAAATAGATCTCAATAGCATTGACATGAGAGGTAGCTTATGTTTGTAGGATAGTGAAAGAGAGAGATCTATTTATTTTTTATTAGTTCTCCATGAGATCAAGTTCTTCTAGAAGAAAGATAAAGGACAACTTTGGGATCTGCATTCTATAGAAAACTCTTGCCTTTCATTTTGCCACCAGATCACACCTTTGGATGAATCCCTCTACCCAGCTCTCCTCGGTGTTTATTTATGAACAGCCTGTGAACTTTTCCATAACTCATTTGGAAAATTATCATAAACCCTTCTCCAAATGTAAGTGTTTAGGATAGCAAGGAGGTTTCAGCTCCTGAAGAAAACTGCAGTGACCTCTGGGAATGCTTTTTTTCAGCCTTTCAGGTGATGATTTGGAAATGGTTGCCCCACAGATCCTGGGTGCCCAGCAAGCTGCCTCACAGAATGCTCGTGCTGTGTTAGGGTGCAGCTTGCCCAGCCAAGAGAAGGAATCTCTCCACAGACAACCCAGGATAACTCTTTGGCCTATTTTCTTTTTTTTTTTCCATTACCTGTGGTTGTTAGTCATGTTATGCTTGGACACAGAACTTGTTACAACCCCAGCTGGTCAGAACAGTGCTTAAAAATTGTTCTAAATACAGTTCCCTGTCCTAGATTTCAGCGAGACTATTCATACAGCTACAACTACATGCCTGTTTAAGTGCTAGACTGAATTTATAGGCCAATTTTAGACTTTAACCCCACCTTAATCTTTTGGGGGTTTTCCCCTTTTGTTTTGTGAAATTAGATAATTCTTATTTGTTGTAGAAGAAACTTCCCTTATATATTAAAGGCTTACAGAGGAAGCCACAGTCATGCATGACAAATATGTTAAAAAGCTTAATGAAAAGAAACTGCTGTATAAAAACCAATGTGGAAACATGTAAATTCTAGCTAAAAACAAAACAAAATGAAAAAAATAAACAAAAAACCTAAATACAGCAAAAATCCTCGTTGGTCCCTTCCAACTCAGCATGGTCCGTGAGTATGTGATTCTGTGAAAGATACCTTACCTACATGTAGATACAGTCTGGGGCAATGTTTTCTTCTGAAAGAGAAATCTGAATGTAGACTATATGCCATAATTTAAGTAAATATTGCCTAAAAATATAACAGCTGTCTGTTTTCAATAGATCCACCTGAGAAATTAAGGGTAAAAAGGAAAAAGTTAGCAAAGCATCTCAGAAGTGCAGGTGTTAAAGCATTAAAAACCCAATTTGTGAAGAAGGAAGAGATCGTAATGCCACCTCTTTTTCTAATATGCAGAGATGCTTTGAAGGAGGATAGGAAGGTAAAAACATGCATGTCTAAAAGACTTCTAAAGCATGGGATATGATTGATTCACCTGTGGCTTCATCTTTGTGGCTGTGAGAGAAGTTATAAGAATTGGGACATAAGTCAGTATGTGTTCTGAGATGGGGGGGAAACCCTAAAATTATTCAGTTCCTACCATTAGCATAAGAAGAGATGCCTGACATAGTAAATCCATTTGGAAGGATTAAGTAACAATTTGGTCTTTGCATTATGAAAAGTGAGATCCCATCTGGTATGAGTTTGCTTCTTGTTTACAAATGCCTTGGTTTGAAAGAAGAATAGAAAAAAATAAAGTTATTGCTCATTCTCTCCAGCAAATAGGAAACCCAGCTGATGATGGTCTTCCACCCTAGGCAGGTCAACAGGATGTCGTTTATAGATGGACGTGGACATTTCTTCAGGTAACTCCATGTATATACACGCACTTGGTCATGCCTAAGCATTCCTGGTGGCATCATCTCCCTTGAAACGTGTCTCTCACCCTTTTGATGCATCCTGTCACAGCACCATGTTCTTTTACTGCATCACCAAATTATACTAGGACACATGGGAACAGCCACCCAACTGGATGACCTCACTCTTGCCCTACTTTGATCTAGTTCAGTCATTTCTGGTGACTCAGGTATATAAAACAATTCCCATGAAATGACTGAAAAAAACTGCTCTTCACATGGGTTGCAAGTGCATTTGGGAATACCAAGTGCAGTGAACAATTGAGCAGCACAAATTCAAGTTACACAAAGGATTTAAGTAATTCATTGGAAAATACCAACTCTAACCACAAGTTGAAAGGCCTCCCTTTTTTTTTCCATGCTGTCATCTTCCTAAGGGGTCACATTTGAAAATGCAACACACAGTCAAAATGTTAAAGGAAATAATGGGTCAATCTTACAGCCCTCTTATTGTAATCAAGGGCAAAGAAAACTACACGTGTACACATGATGAACAAATATAAATACCTTCATTATAGCAATGCTAATACAGATTCTCCTGCTCCACCTAGGCACTTGTGTTGTCAATACATTTTCACACACATTTATACTCATAAATGAGGGGAAAATTTATTAAAGGAGACAGAAAATTGGTATTACCAGTTGCACCTTTGGGTCTCTAAGCCACCTTCAGGAACAGTTTAAGAGCAGAGAGTCTACTTATACTAGTAACATAGCAATGCAAAATAAACTTAAACAAGGGTGTAAATTACACTTAATCTCCTCAGCCTGATACAAAGGGGAGAATAGTTAAATGAGAAACTGCCTCAGAAACTCTACTTCTGCAAATTGATTAACCTGTCAACATTTGCTGCAGTCTGATCATTCTCTAAACAAAAATTACATGATGTCATAATGGAATTAATTTTTCTTTTTTAAAACTGCTTGACTTCAATGCAAGAAAAACTAGAACATTTTTATTTCCTCTTCTTTGTTTTTTTCCCACTTATATCAGTTGCTTTAATGAGAGGCATTGCCTTTTTCAACATGCCTTCTCTTCTGTCTCTTTACACCAGCATGGCAACAAGAACATTACTACCATAAAAGTATGTGTTACATTTCAAAAATGCAGCAGGAGAGAAAATTTGAAAATTCATTCTTTCCTCCCTCTCTCTCCCTGTGCTCCTCAAGCTCTTTTATATTGCTACTTTTTCCTGCCCTGCTTATGGAGAGGTTTATTTCCGCTCCAGCAATGCAGTTTAGAGGCGGGTGGATCACAGTTGTGTGTTAAATCATGAACAAAACCAATCTGTCTCCCTCTCCCTCTCTCCCCCTTTCTTGTTGTCTGTCCTTTTTACTTAAACATAGCTTCTAGGTTAATGATTCATTCTTCTAAAAGGCTGCTGTGCCTCCTACATTATACTGTAAAATCTCCCATTCTGTTTATGTTTAAAATACAAGATTAAAGCAGTGGTCATGCTGGGGGAAATGGTTCTCACACAGAACAAGAAAGGATCAAGCCACGTCTGCCGAATCCAGGCTGTTTTAGCAGAGTCTGCTGTTTTGGTGTTCTGCCAGACACCAAAGAAATACTGGTGGGCTTTGAAACTTGGTAGCCATTCTTAGACTGAGCACAGCAAGGATCTAAAATAAGGCTTATCACACACTGATGTTCCTCTGAAAGTTACAGCAGCCTAGCTGTCAGTAAATTGCAGGGGAAGCACTTGAGAAATAAATTATTCAGTCCTAATCAGAAGTGAAAAGGTGAAAGATTTTATTACAAAGTAGCCAATATGGTATTCGGGGCTAGGAATTTGCCACTAGTACTGTGGAATCAATAGCCAGGTCATATATAGCCAAACTATCAGTGGCATTAATGCACTTCTTTTACCATGCTGTGCGTTAGCACAAAGGCAAATCAGAGCCAAAATTACTTTTTTATTTTTTTTTCCTACAGTGTGACTTAGTCACCAGATCAAATAGGTTGATCCATAAAAACTAGTTGGGCATATAATGCCAGGCAGATATTAGACTGGAGATTTGTATACACTTGGAAATTTACAAAAATAGCTCATTTGAAATAATTGCTCTGGAACAGCTATTTGGGCAGAAAAGCTGTAGGGATATTTCTCAACCATTTCAGATTAGTTATCTCAGTAAATTTCTAAGTATAGACAAGCCCTCGTGATGCATCCTGCCAAATGAAGATTGTTCTATTCAATTAGCTCTCATTAAGGAAAGCAGAGAGGGGTAAAAGTAGATTCTTATTAAGTATAAGTTTTCATATTTATTAAGCAGAAGTGAGAACACACAAATTCAAATTCACATATATTTTGTGCTCATTGAGTGAAACAGGCCTTCTAAAGAAGCCATGAGCCCACTCACTGGGGGCTTGAATGTGTCTGGAAAAGGATATTTGGTGTTTGAGGGCCCCGAGCAAATGGGAACACCTCCATTCTAGGTGAGGGCCTGAATTATGGTTATGAATAGTGATTATGAATTAGAGTTATTTCAAGGAAAGGTCAAGCTGGAAGCATTTTATGGTTGGTTTGTTTGGGCTTTTTCTCCCCAAAATTTTGAGCTGAATTTTTAAGCAGGACAGGGAATAGTTGTAAATAAAAGGCAGCGCTTGCAGGAGCAGGGAGTGAAAATGCCGTAAGTCGAGTGTCAGCATCTCCATAAAAGTCAAGTTTGGCCATAAAAAGCTGACATCTTTTCTAACTGCAGTGTTACAAGCAGAAGTGCTGTTAAGCACTGAGGAAGCAGAGTTTAAACAGGAAATCCAGACTTTCACCCACTGTATCTGTGAGTAGAAAATGCTGCTATTTGGTACTCAGAGTAGTCTTTGACAGTGCTGTGTTGAAGCTGCTTTTTACGCTTGCACTGATGGCCATGACCTTCCTCTATTCCAGAAAACTCTGTCTTAGAGAAAAGAAGTCTAAATTCTTTCTAAACCCCCATGTCTAAAGAAATTGCTACATGCATATGGATTAAAAAGTAGACTGATTATTATACATATTTAGATCCGTATTGGACACAGATTACTATCCAGGCCAGACTAAACACGTTTAATTTAACAAACCAGTAGCTGGCTATAAAGAGAGGGTGAAATAAATGTTTAATATATCCTATATCATCTTTCCCCAAATGGCTTCTATTTATCATCCAAGTACCTAATCAATGTAACTACATATAAAATCCACAGATTTTATAGTCCAGTAATAAGTACATGCAAATTATGTTGTCATATAAACATATTGGCTCAAAAAGATGTATAATACCTATCACACTAGTTAGCCATTATCTTAATTATGAAAGGATTATCCCTGTAAAGGCAAGGCCATAATATAATAGGAGTACTGAAATATGAACAATCTCCAGCTATGTTTACTATTAATTCAGACTGCACTTATATTCCCATTTCCCTTTTTCTACTGTTTATTTTTGTTAATGTTTATGTGTCCCTTTGTAAGCAGCAATATGGTACAGCGTCCCATCAAATTCACCATGAAAGCTCCAAAGAGCCATCCTAAGTATATTAATCCTCCATAAAAATAAATAAGCTATATGAGAGAGAGCATTTCTATAAGGCTTGAGTGTTAGTACTGGCAGCTGGACCATGAGGTGGTGAGAATGTGTGTGCCAACTTTGAGATTCATGCATGAAAAAGCAGTTGGCTTTTTTTTTTTCTTTTCTGAAATGGGTTTTGTTAGTGATTTTTTTTTTCCTATTAGTAAAGATTTTTCTGTAATAATGATGCTGTCTTTATCCCTCTTTCCGTGGAAGTCAAAAATGCTTTCTTGAAGGGCAGGTGAAAGACAGGGGAGTCTGAAAGAGATTAGGTCACGCAAGAAAGTTGTTTCACAGTTGGGACTTTGCAAAGGCAATGCTAGGAAAAACAACAAATATAAGTAAAACTTCATCTCTTCCTAACATTACATTTGCTCTGATGTATTTTCTGAAAGCCGCCCAAGTATAACTATTTATTTTTACTAAAGTAATCAAGATTAATGTCAGCAGTTATGACACACGCTGTTTGCTAAAGAACACATAGAACAATTGCTCAAGGCAAGCTTCATTAAGAAATCAGATAAAATTAGTAAAACTGATTATATTTCAAAACTCAGCAGCGGCAGCAGCTCAAATTGCTATTCAGGAGTCTCCAATTAACACAATTGGTCTTGTTCACAATCAGCTTTGTAATCTCATTAGCCTATTATATTTTAATCATTGGGATAACTGCACAACAAAACTTATTTTATTTTTGCACTGACTGCTGGTGGCATAAATGAACGTGCAATATACTTTTTCTTTCTCTTTTTCTTTCTTTTCCTTTTTATTTCCCCCTCATCCAGAGAACAATTCAGACTCCTTAGAGCATTATCCTGGTTACAGACTATTACCAAACACTCCGTCAGTGCTAGGGAACGCTGACAGCAGGCTTCTAATTTGGCATTAATTGGCAGGGGACTAATTGCATAACTGACATTGCAAGTGAAACTTAGAGAGTGTAAGGTAGGGACAATGCAAAGTATCAGAAGAGAGAGAGAGAGAGGGGAGAAAGAGCAAACAAACGCCTGCAGACAGCTCTGTGGACACACGCATATAACTCATTTGCCTCCTTGGTGTGCTGCCTTGTTTCGTAAATGTGTTCCAGAGATATTGGCCCTTGTAAAAACACAAAGTCTTTCTGTCCTTTAGGTACTGGCAGTCTGCAAATGCCTACAATACCAGTGTTTCATTGATATTGAGTATTGCCTGCTGCAATGAGATTATGTTCTATTGATGGGAACTGGGGTGTAACATAGCCATCTACAGAAAGCAATAGGTTGCCCTATTTTCAAGCTGAAAATGCTATGTATTTTATGAACTGCCTCTATCTTGCACACCAGGGATGTCTCTGTGGCTAAAGCCATAATAGGATTTTCCTAAATGATACAGAAATACAAATATTCTGACTGAGCACTTTTCTGGGCTTCTCTTATTTACCAGCAAGCTTTGATACAGTATTTTGCTTCCATCTTTTAAAGGACGTTTTCAATTTCCCATTTCCCTTATGAGTGCTTCCTGTAAAGGTGTCAATAACCACTAATTGCGTTCTGCTTGGCCAGTCTGCAAATCAAAACAGCAGAGGCAGCAAGCCAATATGCATTCAAATCCCGTTACTTGGCTGCCTCATTCTCGACTGGAAAGATACGGGAAGGCAAATATTCATACAATTGTATGTCAGGAAATTCAGAGTTGCTCCTGTGATCTCCTAAAGATACCTGTGCTGCTGCTGTTAATTCCCAGACTTTTATTTTAAGAGGGTTACTGCTGGGGGTATTTCAGCGTGGTTTCTTTTATCTTCAGTCCAGAAAATGGCATGTCTTAGATCAGAGCAGATGTAAAAGGAAATAGCTCTGCAGTAAGAGCAGAGGGTATGGAATAACTAAATTAGGATCGTGCTTCCACAGGCAGGCAGGCCAGTGACAGAACACGGTGATTTTGCTGTATTGGTGTCCTAAGCATTTGATGGGTGGGATTTAGCCTCGCTGAATATCATACAGTGCAAGAAACCATTGATTTGATTATTTTTGCTCCTGTTTCATGACTTATATGTCAGCAGAGTGTTGATTTTCTTAAATCAATTTGTCATGCCAAAGTGTTAGCTGCCTAATTTCTGCTTGTAATATTCAGCCTGGAGTTTGGTTGAGAGCAGTTTGTTGTCAGCATTTGCAACTCCAGTTCAAACTGCTGTGATTTCACACTGTTACGAGGGCCATTTTCCTTTCCTGGTTTGAAGAATGAGCTTTCCATGGGGGGTTGTCCTCCAACAGAGGTTCCAGAAACACTTTCCACAGATATTTTTTCCAATTTCATGTAAAATCTTCATCTTAGGCAAATATTTCCACCAGAGGAATTCATATGCAGAGAAAACCTTTACACCTACCATGTCCAGAGGTGCCAACAAACTGACTGAGAACACCAAGTGCCTGTGTGCAGGGCAATCCATTTCCAAGACCATTTTGTTCTGCTCTGACATGGAGGGGAAGCAGAGGTGGCATCCCTTCTGACTCTCCCCACCATGGCCCATTTTGAACCACACCTAGCTTGGCTACTAGGGGGCCACAGGTCTTGTACTTCTGGTGACCATAGGGATGGTCTTTTCTGATGATGCTGGAGGATGGTCGAGTCACAGGCTTTTTCTCTTGTGCCCATGGATCCAAAAGCAGCAATTTGTCCCTCTCCACAAAGTGTGCGAGCAGGTGCATAGCAGTTGGATTAATTAGCATTTGGAGAGTATGGGAGGATGGGAGATGTTTCCTTTCATGACTGTGTTTATAAAATCAGACATTTGGAAAAGATGAAAAGGTTATTCCACCATCTTTTGGGGGGCAATAATTTAAAGATGATGGATTTTGTTATCACTTTGCCTAAATAACTTCCACTGTTAATTGCTTTTAGTGTAATAATCAACTTGTCACCTTCTACCCTATTCTGCTAGTTTTCTATGAGAGACATAGAATACACTTAAGACATTGGACAAACCAGTGGTTATGATGCTCGTTCTCAAACTGAAAAGTGCTAGGAGGGAACCATTAAGATATCAGTTCGAGCTACTGCTTACCACAAGGTGTTCTACAGTGGTACAAGTAGCTAAGGTAAGTCAAACCTGGCACAACTTTGATGTTGTGAGATATTTGGTGGTGTTTCTTTTGTTGTCATAACAGACTTCAGAGATGCTGTTGACTCCTTCACACTGTGTTTTGCCTAGGTCTTTGAATGAAAGCAGGCTCAAAAGGGCACTGATCTCGAGACTGATGAACTTAAACATCCTGATGTATCCACTGCCAGCCCCACTCCCCAGACTCTGAGTGTTCTGCATTATCACTTCCTTGCAGAAGTTCTTTGGTGAGGATTTCTGCTTTCCTGTGAAGGTTTGCAGGGGTGGCAGCTGAGGCCAGCTCGTTCTTAGTATCAAGTAATGCTGTTGTACGTAGATATTGCAGAGTGTCAGCCAAACCAAACTGATGCTATTTAATGCTATAAGTCATGGTTTCTGACAGATGCTGGCTTATTGGTGTATTTTGTTCACCAAGCATATTTTGCATGAGTTGCAAAGGTGGTGCTATCAGTGGAAGCGGAATATTGATGGCAGGCAGAAATGCAGAGGCAGCAGCAGAGCATCAACACAGAAGAAAAAGGTGAGGGGCAAAAGTTGTTATGATGTTTAAACGGAGCTGAATTCTGCTTCAGAATCTGTGATTGAGCATTTCTGACCTGCAAAGCAGAGCCTCTGCTGCTGGTGTTCATACTGACCATACCCTTATCTCCTTGCTCCTGAGGCTTAAACCTGTTGACTTCAGTGCACTGTGGAGCAAGCTGCTTGCCAGCAGCTACACTGAGAGTGAATATTCTCCCTCACTGCATCTGCAAAGTGTATTAGAAGGAAAGTCAATGAGGTTAAACTGCCACCTCCTACACCCAGGAGACAAGCAAGCTACTCCCAGGCAGTAGACTGAAATATTTGAAGCTGTGATAGTGCCTCCATACAGACACAGACACCTGGCCAGCTGGGAGAGGTCTGCATCATCTATGATGTGATGTCCTCAGTCACTGTAGATTTAAGAGTTAAAGTGCATTCAGTACTTAGTTATTTTCCTAAGAAAATATTTGTAGTTATGATGAAAGGCTAGTGTAGCTTTGTAAATACTCTTGAAGACAACTATTTATGCACTACTAAAAGAAAAGGGGGTTTTCCTTCACAATTGAGACTGGCTTACTTATTCATTTCTTTCTTTGCCCTTTACCAAGGTGGTTCACATTTTATTTATGTCAGATTCTTTGCAGAACTAGCCAGCCATTTTAACTCTGGGAATGCAGTACATTGCATGGCCAAGGTAGCTTTTCAAAGGCTGCCCACATCTTGCTAGAATCATCAGGTTTCTCCCTCACAGAGCAGCTTCTCCTTTCAGACCTGGGCTGCTGGGGTACCATGTGCCCTGCAGCCATGTGTGTCACCTCCTCTGCATGCCTGGCTCTCTCACTGCTGTCCTTTGTTTCTGCTACTTCCCAGCCTTTTTCACTACTGCTCTGGGTACACAATGACTCCGGAAGACCATAAGCAAAGCAAATTAAAATGATGTGCCTTGGATTTTGCACCAGTGAGCCTCAGTTCAGTTTCAGAAGTTCATTGTTAGTCTTTTGGTATGATAGTGACTCCCTCAGCAGCTCAGACAGCAGCAGCAGATGGGCCTAAGAGTTATGTTTCTGAGCCTGCCTGCCCCTCCTTGCTCTTCCTGTCTGTCTGAGTGCTCACATTTTGTGTTGTAAAATTACACAGCATGTATCCCAACACCACCCCCAGCAGCAACAACAGAAAAACCCTGGGACTCACAGAAAATGTATCTGTGGGACTGAAAGATATCTCAGGATCCCAGGATCCTGCTTTCTGCAGTCCCAGGTTGCATTCCCTAGTTAACCACCATCAATATCCATACTTAATGGTATTCTCTAAGCTCAGACAGTGAAGAAAATAGGGTTGTTATCTATCAAAGCACATTTTAGTTTTTGACAAGTAAAAAGCAGCATGGGGAATGCAGTAAGTCTGAAATGAAAGCCTAAAAGAAAACTCATATAACATCTGGTGTCATTTATCCCCTGTTGGCCTTCCATAGTGTGATATGATGAGCTTGTTCTGATTTAAGATCAGATGATTTGGTTTGAAAGAGGGGAGTGGGGGATGCAGGCAGTCTGGCAGCAAATTGGGATACAAAATCTGCTCAAATAATTGGAAACACGACAGATTTTCCTTAACTGATGCCAGTGGCATCTTAGTTTATCCATCTCTCTCAGCTGAATTTGTTAAGTGCATTATCTTATTGGTTTTAAAGTTTTCATCTCACTTATTTGCAGGGGAAAATGTGAGCAAATCAGTCATGATGGATTGCCTAATTTTCTGGGCTGAATAAACCAGTTTTATAAGACTGTTGATTCCTGGGTTATTAGTTAATAGAAACATTTATCAATTTCTTTGTAGAGAAGGGGAAAAAAACTTTAACCAATGATTGCATTTTAAAACTTCCATTAATGTTTCCACATAATGCTTAGTGTTGGACATGAATATGGTAATCACAGATTTAGGGTTGGCTTGAAGCAGACTTTTTTTGTGTCCTTCATCCTTTCCCTTTTTTCTGTAGAAATTAGAAAAAAAAGTCAAGCAAAAGGATGTCATTAGATTGGTAATTATATTGAGTGTTCTTTAATCAAGAAAAGGGGCAGAGGAAGAGAAAGATCATTTCCCAGCTAGCAAATGCAATGCCTGTTTCTATTCCCAATTTTCTTTACACAAATGGGGCCTGATACTGTGAGCTTGAACCCTTGTGACTTACCAGTCTCTGTCTTCTTCTTGGTGTACTCAAGTGTCTCCCATATGTTAACGCTCACTTCTGTGTGATGTAAGCACAATGTTAGTTACCTACTATTCCATGAAGCCCTTGAGGTACTTGGGTTCTAAATAAACACACAATTTTTTTGTGTGGTTCACAATAGAACCTCTGAAAATGTTGCTAATAGAGATCCAAGTGATATAATCTGTGGAAAGACGCTACTGGAAAAAAACCACCAAAACCCAAAACTTTCTTAAAGAGAAGGACTGTCTTTTTTGTTTTACTGAAATCTTATCAAAATTTGTTTTTAAATGCAACGTTTTCAAGTAGATGAAGACCCAGTGTAAACAGAGGGGTGATGCTGCCAGATGGGGCACGACACCCTGCCCCAGCTGATGCTCACAGTGACAAAAAAAAAGTTCTCTTGCCCTCACTGGGGGTGTAGTTTGCCCTCACCCAGGGTGTAGCTGTGCCCACGACCAACACATTATAAAGTCCTTTGCATAAAGGGCCTTAATATAACTAAGGATCTTTGCACATTGATCAAACCCAAGTATCATTTAAAGACACATCAAGTTCAGAGCAAGAATACATCATGTGTGGACTGGTGAATAATGAACTCTTGTTCTAAATGAGATGCAGTATGTCCATTAAATTTTTTTATAACACCTCTATTTCCATTTCCATCTCCTTTTTAACATCTCGGATACCTGTATTGTGCCTTGGTTCCAGAAGTGCAAAAGACACTTCCTTCAGAATAAGAATGAAGGGAGTTAAAAAACTTTTATGCAAGTAGACTTTGCTGTGAAATGTTATCTTTTGTTAGTTCAAAGGTTTCTGAAGATATAAATTCTTCACAACTGCCCTGAGGTACTGAGAATGTAAATTGAATACTTTACAATTTGTAGACTGTTCCTGCAGTAATGTGTATCTCCTCTGTGAGTGAGTGTTTAGGGATTTTTCAATTACTGTAGTCTGAAAACTCTCTGAGATTCTTTAGGGCAGAAAAAGGCTTCCTTCTCAAAGTTGAGTCACTGATGTTCAAATTAGCTGCCAAAAGCATTCTAATGATCTGTGTTCCAGATTTTGCTAAACAGGGAAAAAAATTGGCCCATTTCACCAGGGGAAAGAATAAAACACCCTAAGCCTTTCCTCCCCCAACATAAGTATTCAAAGGTTAGGCATTTTGCCAGGGTCAAGAGTGAGATGAATTGTTGACAATAAGTACACCTTGTTCGATAGGTCAAGGTCATTATTAAAGGATTCAAATGAACTTCTTTACATTTCCAGGGCTGTAGCATATGTGTGGCCTCCAGGCTCACAGTGTTGTTTAATAGCTTTTGCGAAGCTGTAAGTTACATGATAAATTGGTTGAATACGTCTTTAAACTCAGTCCATTTCAAAACTGTATACAGTACCCTCACACTTTTGTACACTGTGAGCAAATGCATTTTACAGAGCACAGTGCAAATGGTCAGAAATACCAGCATTGTGCCAGATGATTATGATTTAGCAGTGTTTACTGTAGACTACTCGTGCTACAGTTTATTGCTGCTAAGGTCAATAACTAATACAATTTAACAGCTATTGCACCTCTAACAAGCAAAAGATCCCTGTGTATTTCTAAACACAACGTGCATCAAAAATCGTGCTGTTAAAAACACTGAGGGTGATAGAACTCCATAACATTAAGTAACTCATTAGGAGATCATGAGGATCTTCAGATCAGCGGAGGTGACCATCTTGATCCTTCTGATTGTCCAGGGCTGAGCTGCTTCCCGGCTTTAGAGCTGCAGGCTGCATCATCTGTGGGATCTTTCCTAAACCCATGCCTTGGTCATCTATCTTCAGATGCAGCACCTATGTAATTAGACCTCAGATGAGTTGATGCAATTCTTTTGTCAGGATTTGGGTTGCTTATGCAGTTTATGCACTGTGACTGGCCATTTGGAGCCACTTCTGACACAGAAAGTGGGGAATGCTCTCTGAAATTAAAAGGGAGATTAAAGAGAGATGAGACGGAGTATTTTTTAGAATCACAGAATCATTCAGGTTGGAAAAGACCTCTAGGAGCATTAAATCAAACCATTTACTCGGCATTGCCAAGTCCACCAGTAAACCATGTCCTGAAGTGCCACATCTACAGGTCTTTTAAATATCACTAGGACTGGTTACTCAGCCACTTCCCTGGACAGCCTGTTCCAATGTTTGACAACCCTTTCCTTTAAGAATTTTTTCCTAATAGCCAATCTAAACCTTCCTGGGCTCAATTTGAGGCCATCTTGCATGGCACAAGAGTTAACTGATGGAATTCATTGCCGCAGGGTGACATGAACTGAGAGCTGGAAAGGTAGAACTGAGACAGAAATCAGTAGTATTTGGAAACTGTTTCATTCTGGTGGGCTGGGTATATTCAGCCTTCTCTGCTACCCTGACTTTTTTTGAAAACATTTAGGGAGTATTTCAAGTCTCCTTTAGAGCTTTTTCTTACCCCTCAGCCTGTTGCTCTCTGGCTTGTATTGTCTGTTCACCTACCTTGTTTTCAGTCAGATCCCACTTATTACAGTCCTTCTAGTCCTTGGAAGAGATCAACCAAAGATTCACTGTTTCCTATTCCATTACTTCCTGTCCACCATATTAGTTTGTTCCACTGCTTGCTTTACTGTTTAGAAGTGAGTGACTTTCTAGTCATCCCAGATACTTTAAAACCATTTAAATTATATAAAATGTGCATGTTTAAAAAAAAGAAGAAAGAAACTGTATTATTGTAAATGAGACCCACACCTTTACAGTGTATAAATTCAGGTCACAGTTTCTGGTGAGCTTCTCTTCCCTGCCTCCAGCTTTGCCAAAAGCCTCTTCCTGCATTCCCAGTGGGCTGGTGTGTTTTTAGCCATGCCTAACACGACACCTCCGCTTCTCTGCAGATCTGCCAAGGGTCAAAAGTCCTGCAGTGTGCTCTTCATAGACCATCTGCACTATGCCTGGCTTTCAAGTGTGTGATCCACAGGGAGGAGATTTGTCTGCATAGGAATTCTTTGTGGGATACAATGAATGCATAATTAAAGAGGATTTTAATGCACGGAAATATCAGAAATGTAACTTTGACCATCACGTCAGGGCTTAGGCATACCAGAAGCATTTCTGTGACTTTGAAGAAAAAGAAGTCACAACTGATAAGTCTTCCTTAGCAGATCACTTCTGAAACAAAATCCTGCTATCATTCTCCATTAATAACATGGGAAACAGGGACATAAGGACACTGACAATTAGCTTATATGCCACAGTTAAACCCCTTGAGACCTGGGAAATAAAGAGTCAAGAGTAGTTTGGTGAACACACAGCAGGCATGAGAGTATTTTCCACACGAGTTTCTTTGCAACCCAACTTTTCAGCTCTGGATCTTTGACTTCTCTCTAGCGCTATTTAGTTGCACAAATTATTCAGGATAAATTGAGTAACTGGGCCGGATTACGCAGTTTGATGTGTTTATTTCTGGGTGAGCGATTTCTGGGATCTGTTAATGTTTCCCGGTTGGATTACGGAAGCGCCGAGTTTCCCCCTTTTCTGAACGTCTTGGTGTTCTTCCCCACTGGTCCCTTGCCGGCGAGGATGACATAATCTGCCGTCGGGCCTGTTCCCTGGCAACCATCCCATTTCTTGGCTCTTTCCAGCTGAAAGCCAGTCTGAGTCACCCTGCACATTTCCAGTGTATCAAACAGACATAGGCTCGAGTTAATCTTGTTAGCACAATGAGGCAGTTTTCAAACATTGCAGCAAATCAAATCATCCCTAAGGACCAGGAGGGAGGGAGGAGAGGGTGGAGGGAGGGTGGGGGAGAAGGAGGCGAAGGCTAACCATCAAAGGTGGAACAAGCACAGGGGGAGCCTGGCTGCTACCTGGTCAGCAGGCTGCTCTGGAGAAGCCCCACCAGATTCTCCTCTTCCCAGTGCCACCTCCCTTCCCACTGGTCCCCACATCTGTGCCATGCTCAGAGCGAAGGCAGCAATGGGCAGCGACAGCGAGAGAGCTCATCTATCTGTGTGGAAAGAAGCAGCTTTGATGGTTCCCCAGTGGATGTAATTGTGCTCATTACTGCCCATTTACATTTCATCACTCGATTATCGCAAATGCCTCATTACTGTTGATAAGGGTTTGCTGTTGAACTACTTGCTAACTATTCATTCCTGAGCTTCTCTGTCATCAGGCAGACCCGTGTGAGACAGGAGGGGATTGGGGGGGGCTGGGGGAGAGGGAAGAGCATGAAGAAGACATGGGGAGGGGGAGGAGAGACAGGAGGTGAGAAAGGTCTTCTATCAGATTTGATTAAAGGCTGTGATTTAAATCGATATTTAATAAAGTGGCTGCTGCCACATAACGCGTGCAATTCCCCATGCAGGCAGAATCATGAATCCGAGGGCCTTGCTGCCTGCTACATAACTCAATTGGGTTTTGTGCACTGGTCTGGCACCTGTGTCCCTGAGCACAGCGCCTCCGAGGTAATGGGTTTATGAGCCGATGAACAGAGCTGATAGGTTCTAAATGGATTAACTAGGTGTCTGCAGCCTAGTGATGAATACATCAGGAAAAAAAAAAAGGAAGAGAGAGAAAGGAAAAAGGAAAAAAAAATTGTCTGCATAAGCAGAGAGTGATAGAATGTGTTGACAGACACTGTGACTGTCATGAACCCCACAGGGTGAAACACTGCTCAGCTCCTGTCAGTCAAGTGCTCTCTGAATAGCGGGTGAACATACTAAGCAGCGAGCTTCAAAGCCTGCAGGTGACAGGTAGCATCACCCTGCTGCTGCTCCTACACCTGCTGCAAAAGGCTAAAATGCAGCATGACTCATCTCACAGCCATGGCCAGCCTGTGATTTTCTCAAAGGGGCTGCATATGCCTCTTCAGCTGGTGGGGCTGTCTTCCACCATGGCACATGCTCCAGCCAGCCTTCATGTGTATCTGGGTCGCTGGGACAGGTTATTGTTGCTACTCTTGTGGTCTCACAGTGGTTTCTCAGGCAGGGTTGGATTTCTGCAGTGCTGAATCCCTCACCCAGACGTCCACTGTAGGGCAGTTCCTGTCCTTAACTGCTCTTAAAGTGAATAAACCACAAGACTGATGATGAAAGAAGTATTACCGTGTTCCCAGCTGGGGGATAGGAACTGACAGATTAAATAATTTGCCCAAGATTCCATAGGATAACTGGATATTGACCCCAAATCTCTTAAATTCAAATCTAATGTCCTAACCATGAAGTCATCCTTCCTTCTATGGAAGAGGCCATGGAGTCTCACAGTTCGTGATTGATCTACAGAATATGTTGTAAGTGAAAAATGAAATCAGACAGACTTTAATGCTGACCTTCATTTACTGCTATTAAGCTACCAACTGAACAACAGTAGGTTGGAGACTTTAGTGGGTTTGTGCCATTTCTACCACCTTCCATATTGGCTAATAAGATACATGTTTTGTAAGTGCCATAATCTGCCACAGCACAGCAGGAAAAAAGAAAAAAGTCATGTTAGTATATGTAGATGTTCCACAGATAAATAAACCAGTGTCTGTATCTGCTGTCACAGTTACACAGGAGTTAACCAGGCTGGATTGAAGTTCTTTAGAATATGTTGCCTTTTCACCAAAAATTGAAAACTGTACACTTTTATTTGAAAAATACTTCCACAGTACTCATGGGAGTTATATTTTGAATTTTTATCCCACCATTGTTCTTGTTCTGTGATTCTCCCAAAACAGATTATATTGCATATAGTTTTCACCTCTTGCTGAGCTGCTGCAATGAATGATGGAATCCATTGGATTCCCATGAGAAATGCAGTCTGAAATAGCAGTACCCGAGATATTTCAAAATGGAAATCTTTCCTTTAAAATAAAAAAAAAATAAGAAAGGAACCTTTTGCAAGAAATAACAGATTTTATTTTTTTTTTAAGTGGAGTAATTTTCACCTTAAATGTAGCATAGAACAAGGTAGGCACACCAAATAGCTCCTTACTATGTTGTTGCACAGGAAACACAATTTAAACCTGTTGTGTGACCATGTTAACCCAAGATTTCAAAATTCTGCCCAGTCAGGATGCACCTAGGAGAGCAAATTTTCTGAGGATGATGAACATCACTGCTTTGTTTGAGGTATTGCTCTGCACCTACATTTGTTCCTTTTAAATTCTTGTCCCAATTTTTAGTAAGACTCTTTCTGAAAGAAAAAAAAAACCAGTGGTGTGAGTTACTTTTATTTTTTCCTACAAAATAACTTCTACAACAAGATTGTATACAATTAGAGTGGCTTGAAGCATTCAGTATTACTCAGACCATCTGGGTAAACTATATAATGCCATCCTGGTTATAGCAAACTGCATTAAAAAGTATGAGAGTATTAGGAGAAGAAGCAGGTTGTTCTGTAAGGATGTATTTTGGAAAAGGAAAAGAAAGTTCTGGACATGAAGGCAAAAATATGAACTAATATAGGATCAGAAAATGATTACTTCTGTGTAAGATAATGAAAAAAAGCTCCAATCATAATGCTTGCCTGACTCACTGAATTTGTGAGGGATTACATTCTCATTTCAAGTTCGCTATGTACCATACAGCCAGCTCCCAGACACACAGGTAGCTGAAGACCCTGGACACAAATGTTCCTTCTGAATTCTGAAGTGTCTAAATAATGTCTGTAACTATGAAAAATACAGTAGATGCCATGACTATACTTATTACATTAAAGTCTACATTGAATGAACAACCATTAGTAACAACCAAAGTCCATCTAATTATGTCTCTATATCTTAAGAGTTTCTTTCTGCTTGTTAGTTCAATGTGACAAAAAAAGATTAGATTACAGAATTTCCAATTATTGCTTTGGGATTTCCCCCTGAAAATTAAGAGAAAAATAGAAGTGAATGAAGCACTGGAAACAAAAGTGTGACCCACCATAAGGAAAAAGCACTCTAAGCTGAAAATACCAGTGTGACAAACATCAAATGCGCTATTGGTGGACTCACCACGGGGGGATGAGGTGTGTTATAGCACGAAGTCTGGCTGTGGAGCAAAGTCATCAGGCAAGCATGAAAGATTGAGGTTGACCAGCTGTTTTCAGGGCTCATCAGGTAAAGACATGATTCTGAAAGAAAGAACAACTGTGCCTGGCCAAAAGGCCACCTTTTATTTAGACTTTTCTGAGAGAAAGTGTCATGAATATTGATAATTTTTGGAGGAAATTTTCAGTTCTGGTCAAATTCCGTTTGTTTCGCTCAAAATTCTACTGTCCTTATTGCTGATATACTCTTCTATATATGCTGATATACTCTTACTAACGAGCATTCCTGTTTAATAATTCTTCAGTTGAGTTGTGACTTATTTTATAGATCACTTTATTATAGATCACTTGTTACAGCCTTAAAAATCACTGTTGCCAGCACTTCTAATACAAGTTCCCTCAATGCAGGTGGAGCTGGAAAGATGTACACACTCAGGTCAGTGTACTCAGCATAGGAGGAAAGAAAATGTAGATGCTTCTACTTGATAATCAGGATATACCAAAATAAAACCCTATACTGAAACAGATCATGTATCTTTCTATTTCCTGATGCAATGTGGAAAATGTACATAAAATGCATTCTTAATATTTTTATATCAGAATGATTCATTTTACTAAAAATATCAATTAAAATATTCCTGCCCTGTCTCCCACCCGTTCCCTCCAGAATAAAAAGACTGCTAGGAGGAAAGGGCAGTTGCCTCCTGGCATTAAAACATGGGCTGTGTGCATCCATCTGTTCAATGGAAATCACAGAACTTTGAGTCACACAAAACAGTGACTCAGAATCAGTGTGAAATGACCTTGAGACTGCGTCAAGCCAGTTGTGATGCTTTTGTTGTGGTTCGTGATCCTTGATGATACTTTGTCTTACCTTCTGAAGGGCCTAATCTTTATCCTCTGGAAAATGGAGATGCAGGAGAAATGCTCCTTTCTAGGAGATAACATGCACATTCTCCTTAGTCAAGGCTTCCCTCCTGGTTGCTGCTCCCTGTGGAGAGGAGAAGGTCCTTATCCACCCTACTACCATGACCACTCCAGCTCAGCCCTACAAAGTCCTCTCAGATGCTTTAGTCAGCATTCACTTTCTTGTGCTCATCCTCTGCTGGAAGGAGCATTAATGTCATGTCTTCTGGTCCAAGCCCATGAAATACTGAAGATAAATGTATGTAATTATATATGTGTTCTGAGGAGTGGTCCATAAGCCATTTCTTCTGTTGTGAAATATTTTAGCCCTGAGATATGCAAAAACAGCCTATAAACCAGTTTAGGTTGCTGAACACTCACAGCTCATACCTCAGAAAGAGAAATGAGAGTGTTCAGCTCGCCTGGATCTTGGCCATGGGGGCATATCACAGGAAGGATTTAGTCATACCTCAGCTCAGAAATATTTTGCAGATGCAGCTCAATAAAGGCATCTGGACTAAGAAAGATAATTAAACCAGGACAGAAACAAACTCCTTCCATAACCTAAAGAAAATTTGACCAATTGAGTCCCTTTGTTTGTATCAGCTAAACATTCGTGCATGGCAATCCGATGGTTAGAGTAAATATTTGGTGCCTACTTGGTAATATTCATGAAATGCATTTACTTGTTTAGATTTTTCCAAATCTGCATACCTAAACTTCAAGCATATGTGCAATCAGCTTCAAATTTTCCAAACAAAAATAGATCAAGAAAGGGAAGGGAAAATAGCATCTCCTCCTCAGCTAATCAAACCACCCAGGGAGATTGTCAATAAACATTGCGATGACCAGGTCCTCATGACACTCCTTATTTCTTACATGTCTGTTAACTGAAAGCAGATCACTGGAGATTGCTGAGAAGTGTTTGTTGGTTTTGGGGATTTTTCTATTTTCATCTTTTTTTTTTTTTATTTTAGAAAGGGCAAAACATGTTTGAGTGGAAAACACTGGCAAAACATTGACTTGACAGGAAAAAAGTGTGAGAAGCAACTTTGTGAGCATCAAGGCGAGAGGAGGGTGAAGAGTTGCTCCAGATGTGAGAGCAGAGTCCCCTGCAGTCCCTGGAGGGAGCCTGGTAGGGTTAGTGGAGCTGGAAAATGAAGGAATGAAGTTTAGAAGGGGGATCAGAGAGTGAGTACGTTTAATTTTGTGTTGCCTTTGTTTCTCACCATCCAATGCTATTTTAGTGGACAATAAATAAAATTAATTTTCACCAAGTCAAGTCTGTTTTGCCCATGGATACTGATAATTTTATTGATAATTTTTAGTAATGGGTGAGTCGCATCTTCATCTCTACCTTGATCCAGGAGCTTTTCCATCTTTCTTCCCCTCTGTCCTGTGGAGGAGGGGAAGTGAGAGAGAAGCAGGATGAATGCCTAGCCAAGGCCAACCCTCCACAGAAGGAAAGTCATGATAGCAATAAATAAAAGGGTTCTCTTGACAGCAACAATTATAACACTTTTGAATATCAGGAGGAAATCTGATAAATAACTGAGCCAACCATTCAGTGTGTGTGTAATTATTACCTTGTGCTGAAGAAAATGCCAGTAATTCCTGGCATGACTATGGCCAAGGAATACATACACATACTCCAAAAGAGTTACTTGCCATCTTATTTAATGAGTGTTTATGCATGTTGAAAAAGATTTCTTGTGCTGCTATTGGGACATTTTGAGTGACTTCACTGGATAGACTGCTGATACCTTAAAATAAAAAATATTATAGTATGCTATTTGCTTAATATTATATGCTACTTAGGACTGTATCCCATATGGGACTAATGAGTAAATGAGATTAAGAAACATGCCAGTAGAGGGAAAGGTGAGGAGAAAGGGTGATAGCTGTTTTATCCATTACAATTTCATACAAACAACAGTCACTGTTGGTTTTTTCTGTGGTTTGCCTCTTATTTTCACTCATGGGCTCTCTCATACACTGGGCATATATCTCTTATACAATGAGTCTGTCAGCTGTATATTATGTTGTCCTCTTGAATGGTCAACATGTGGCAGACATCATGTTAAAACTGCTAGTACTGGAAAGACTCAACATAAGTGGGGTGGAAAGTGACTGGGGTAGGGGTAACACGTATTTTCCCCATATAATTGCTCAGGAGCTACCAGTCAGAAGAAGACCTGTGCCAGTAAGGAAACAGTGGCAGAAAGAGTCAAGAAATGCTGACTGGGGAGGTGAGGTGTTGCTTTCATTTCTTGTACCCAGGATATGTGGTGCCAACCATATGGCAACAGCTCTGAATCTGTCACCACTTCCCAGTGCATGGGAGTGCCTTCTCAATCCCTTCTCCATCAGATCAGGATGTTCCATTCTGTGCTTTTTAACATGTGGGCTACAAGGGGGACTTGTGCCTAAACAAGGTGTTTTGGCATCAAACCATCATGTCACTCTTTCCTTAGCTGTAATATGCTGTAACACACTGAGGAGGTTGTTATAAGGGTCACCAGCCACCTTGCCTCTGTAAGTGCCATGCCACCTCGTGATTGTAAGGAGAGCTTAAAGCAGTGGCCAAGATGTATAGAGAAATTACTTCAGATTTATTTACAGAGACTCATTTGTGTTGAACTAGCAGTTTTCTATTGTGTCAGCAATTCTTTATTGCATTTATTTCTTACTGTGACATTAGGCAAGAGTACAATCCTATTAAACCTGTACATTACATTTCAGAGAATTGTAAGCCCTTTTTATTGCAATAAAGAATGAGAAGAAATATGAATTCTTGCTGCTGAAAATTCCTGATGGAGCAGTCAAGACTAAAAATACTGTCACTGTCAGAGGAATTCGGTGGTTGTTTTTTGTTTTTTTAAAAAAAACTTGTGCATTTTATAATAATTCATAAAATAAAATGTACTTGTTTGTTCCATTTATCTGGATGATAAGGAAGACACTGAGACTACTATCATTGAAGAACTGGAAAGGAAAGTCATCACTTCTTTTCAGCTGACACCATGTTTAGCAAGCAGTTTTTTTGTTTTGAGTTTACTCTTCATTTTGGAGTTAGATTGTTGATACAAGGTTTTAAAAATCAACTGTTAAAAAGAAATGGGAATTCTTTCTAAGCTCAAGCTATGTAAGACCTTCTGAGCACTTAGATGTTTACAGAAAGATGAAAGAGGAAAATTAGTATTTGTGCAAATCCTTTCCCAAAAGGGAGGGAATGGGGAGCCAGTTCTGTAAGTAACTTCCCACCGGGGTAAGAGTGCATGAGATAAGCAGCTTTTCTTCTGTTAGCACAATTATCTTAATTAATAGGATGGATTCACTGGACATTATAAAGAAATGGGAACTTGACTTTCACTGGAGACAGAGGTCTGTGCTCCTGTTTCAGACCCAGAGTGGGAACCCAACTAATTCTCACTCATTTCTTGTTTATGTCATGCTTTGGTGCCACTTTATACAAGTCTCTGTCTCTCTGCATCTGTTTTGTTTTCCATGAAAAGCAGATAATTTCCCCTTCCTTTGGAGATGTTTTATAAGGGTATGTTAGGAAGGCACTTCAATATTAATGTGACCGATCTCATTGAATTTCTGGGAATGAAAAGTCTCTTTGCAAAAGATTATAAACCCTGATTCTAAGGTCTGTTCAAATAATTCTTTACTTTCATTTTCTGTGATAAAAAAAGTTGGTAATAATTTCACTCTACCAACAATTTCTATACTATTTCTAATATATACCTGTGCAAAGTTAAGCTATGAGAAAATCTGGGCCTTAAAAAAGTAACTGTTCTAAATTTTGACTTGGAATTTTCATTATGAGATTGTCTACAGCAATATGAATTTTCTGAGGCAGATATTTGGTTGTCATAGAACTACATATTTTCATGGGACTGCACTGATTCACACCAGCTAAAGGTCTAGTCTATTGTGTCTATATTAATACAATTTTTACCTGAAGTTAAAGTAATTTTAAATGTTAACAACGGGGTTATTTGTTTTCTGCCATGCACTTAGATCTCACAATAACTGAATATTTACATTGTTGTCTCAGGGGGTTTATTGGGACAAAATAATGTTTTGTACAGAACTGTTGACTCAATTTGGTTATCATTTTCCTTTTTTATAGGTAAATCATGATGGAAACTGAAATTATTAAACATGTGTTTTCTCTATTGTTAATTTTTATCCATTTCAAATGTGTAGGTAGTTTTGATTCTTAAATATCTCATGGAATAAATATTGATTGTATCAACATACATGCTATTTGAAAACATGCATGCTGTGAATCGTATGTGCTAACATGGTAACTGTTTCCATATATGTGAATGGTTGAGATATTGGAAGACCTTCAAATTCTTACCAGGTGACAAAGTTGGAGGTATGGGGTGTTCTGTAAGAGCTAAACAAGGTCTATCAGAGTTCAATATTGAAATACTAAGATGAAACATATTTATATTTTGGTACTTCTTGAGGTAACGTGCATTTCTTAATTTGGCCAGATATTTGCATAAAAATTGTGCCTGGTTTTCTCTTTCTAAGGGAAGATTTCTATGCATCCTAACTCTGTAATGCAATGTAAAAAGACCTGGGGGTAATACTGGATTCCAGCTCTGGTGAGTTTCCCTGTTAGCATTCCAGAGTACAGGCTGAGGTTTGAAAGTGCTTTCCATCCCAGTAAAATGTTTAAAAAATGAGTCACAGTTGCATATGCACAACATGAGACACCTGAAAGATGCCAGATCAACGAAGAACCTGAGCCTTTGATTTCTTCACCTTCAGTCGTTCCAAGCTGGACAAGAAAATTGGAGCTGGGAAAGTACTCAGAGTTTCTAATCATGTTCAAAAGGGTAAAATTAATAATCTAGTCTAGTTTTCTAATCCATTAGATAAATATCAGGACATTCCCAATTCCTTGAGCAACAACCCTGTTTTCATGCAGAGGTACATCATATCTGGAAGGAGGACATGTTCAGCAGCAAACACCACTGTGGGTTTCATGCTACGAAATGTGGTTAAAACTACTTTCAGCCATTGACTTTTTTTTGGAGTTAAAGTATGTTTTGCGTTGCAGTATTTTACTGTCCTAAATACCCTGGGTGTTAATGCAAGTTACTTTAACTATATTTGTGTGTTTGTGTGTGAATACACACTACTGTACTACTGATCTATGTTGAAAAATGTGAGGTTACATACACAGCAGTTCGTTTGTTTGTTTGTTTCATGAATTAACATCATTAAGTACTTTCATTAGGACATAGAGGGGAAGTTACTTGAATTCTGCAGATGGTGAGTCAGGAAGACATGGTGAAAGTTACATAAATATAATAATATTTACAAAAAATAAATTTGTAAATTTTGTCTTTATTAAACACAAATCCTCAGGTTCATGTCCAGAGTTAGAGACCAGATGCAAATTCATGTTTGCCTAATCTGTCATCTACCTTTCCACACCAATAGTTGAGGGGTTTTGGTTTTGTTTATAATATTTTGAATCTGAGCCCTTTTGAAGGGATGTGAGGCTTTTTTGGTAAATAGTGTAAGTTAACTGGAAAAATACGTGAAAATCTGTGCTACTTTTCAAGGAAAATGCTGTGTTTTCTAGTGAGTTAAATCCATTCTGTAAATGCTGAAGAATAGAGAAATATAATGCAATATGTAGGGGTCCTTTAGTAGACTGAGATAGCTGTACTCTAAGTCTTTTAATATAATAACTATTGTAACATTGTTTTGAAATGTTTTGCAGAATTTTGTAGCTGAGAGAGAAACAATCCAGGGCTTAGGGAAGACAGAAAACATCTTGTGGTACAGCACTGTAAGAAAGCCAATTAATACATAAATCTTAAAAAGTTCAGTTAAAAAGTATTTTGCTTCCACTGACTCAAAAACAAATAGCAGAAGAGTTTGCTGAGATTTATGAAATAAAACTGTGTCCTCTTAGTTTTTACTACAAAATCACTAGTTTCAAAGAAAAGCCACCATTAAAAAAGTCTCAGAAACATGTGTCTGATCATTAGCAAGCACTGGTCATCAGTAAAAGATCAGCTGTTGTTAATATTTTTTTATGCAAGAGCACTTGGGATGTGACAATAACACTACAGCTCAGAAAACACTTTGTGGTGACAACTGGCAAACACCTTCTTTCTTAGTGTCAGTCCCAGTGATACACTTGGAAATTATGCTGGAAGATGAAAAAAATACTGTGGACAGCTCAGAAAACTCCCAGTTTGTAATTTATTTTTCAAGATGAATTCAATTTGTTTGCTACATCAAAAAATCACCAAAAAGAATAGCATGAAAGACAAAAGAACTAGCCAAGAATTGCAATTTGGAAACACTGTAATTCCCCTGGGTGTTGCTCTGAAAATTGTTCCTTTAAGAATTACAGTGCTGGATCAGCATTCTCTAAGAAGTCACTGTAAAGTTTCTGAGATGAATGTTTCTAAATTACACAGTTCACAAAAGAATGAACTATATCAGTGGATTGGTGAGGTGTTACCAAACAGGCCCAGAGGATTGTAAAGGTGTAAATTCTCTGTTGTACAATCACAGCTCAAATCAACCTAATATAACTCTCATGATATCATGAGCATTTTTTTTTCCTTTTTTTTTTCTTTGCAGCTTATTACCATTCTCATTCTTCTAAAAATCCAGGTGGAAATTTTGCAAACACTGATATGTATTAGAGTTTTCCAAAATTATTCCTGTTATGTAAGCATTACATGGTGAGGAGAGTTTGTAGTTGATAAATGGAGTAATTTCTGTGCCACCCATTACTCACATGGCCTGTGGGCCTGCACCAAGGCAATCAGAGGATTTCCCACACCACCTTTGTCCAGGGATACGTCTTTTTAAAGGACTTTGGCTTGTCTTTCAGGATCTGTGTTAGCTGTCGTGTGATTCTAAGACATAGTCTCCCTCTTTTATTTATTTTAATCCGAAATAAATTCATATATGTGTGTATATAAAAAATAAATATTATTAATTATAAAATAGTCTTTGTAGATATGTTTCAAAGTTTAGATTTCCCAAATAAAACAATATTCCCAACAGCATTTTCCTCATTTAAAATTATTCATATGCATTCCCCAGAGTACTGGGAAAGCAGATAGCAGAGGCTTTTTATATACAGCATATAATTGACAAAATCAGGTTCCCAGCATACAGATAAAAAGGTGTCCCATTTCTGCTGGATCCACTTTTTCAAAATGTGTGATGTGCTTTTTGATTCACTCACTGAGGGCGATGCCTTGGGAAGGGATGGGATAATTTTGGCGAGGCAAGAGACTGGTGTTTCAGGAGAAGTGATTCCTCGGTATGCAGAGACCATCCGGGAACCAAGGGAAGGGAGTGTGTGTGTGGTCTGAGGTCAGCTGCGCCCATTGTTCAGTCTAGTCTGTCTCTCAGTAATGAACAAGTCATTCTGCCTTTATAGCAGAGCCAAGAATAGAAGATGCTCATTTTAAACAAGTATCCCACTGATGCTCACATTTGCCTCTCCTGAATTTCATAGAGGCTAAACTATTGCTTCTGAAAATGCTGCCTAATTTCACTTACCTGTTCTGCAAGGGTCTTCCCCTCACATTAGGAGGGAGGAGTTCTTTGTTGTGGAAATGGTGGCAGGTCTAGATATTTAAACTGGAGGAAGGTTTAGACTGTGGAGCCTGGCATGTATGATGCTGTAGCTATCAATGCCTAGTTTTGCCTCTGAAGCAACAGCCACTCTACCTGGGGTTATAACCTATACTTAAGTTTTAAAAGGGATATTCCTAAAGTTTTAATCTAGCACTGTGCCTGTTGCTTTGGAGAAACACTGAGCTGTGAGTAAAATTATTTAACATTTTCTGTCAAAAAATTTGGAACCCCAGTGGCTGTTTGAATTAAGAAGATGGGAGATTTGTTTGCTTTTTTTTATTTTTCTGGAAAATTTTTCAAGGCCAGCAATTAATGCTATTTGATAAATGTTTTCTTTTCTTAAACAGCACTCTGAAGGGACTAGGTTCAGTTTTGAGCATTACCTCAGATAGTCCTCACAAACACATTGTGGGCTGGTTTTGCTGGAAAATACTGTTTCCTTTTTGTGAGATTTTATTCTAAGTTGTTATTTGAATATCTGTACTGGAACTTGCCATCCAAAGATCCTTGAACACCTAGAAGCCTTCCTGAATCAGAGAAGACAGCACACCTCTGTGTTTTATAGTCCTGGCAGACTTTTCTTCTAGGTACACTTCTAATTGTTCTTTTATCCCTTTCATTATTTCTAGCTCCAGAATTTCCTGTAGCAATAAGCTTCATATTTTAATTATATGTTAAATGAGAAAGTATTTCCTTCTATTAACTTTAAACAGGCAGTAATAATTTCATGTTCTTCAGAAACACAAATAGTTATAATTGTTACCTACTCATTCTTTCTATGCCATTTGTGGTATATTTTACTTTCCTAACATCCTAATTTATTTCTTTCTGAATTGGTAGAGTTCTAATTTGTAGTAAGTCTACTACACTGCTGGTCAGTGGCATCATTCCTCTTTTTCTTCAAGAGAGAACACCATAGTGAAGTTTGTTAACAAGATCCTTACTTTGTCCTGGTTTGTGCTAAACCTGGAGCTGGGATTAGAAACAACTCATCTGATTCCAAGTGCTTTATTGCGACCTAAGAGCAAGGATAGTCCTGTGTGTACTTTTACCTTTTAAGTTTTAATGCATTGGCAGAACATGATATTTGTGGCTGGCCAAGAAGAATGCAGGTCTGATTCATACACACCTGTCTGAACAATGAAGGAGCAGTCATCTTCTGCAATCACAGCAGTTTTCCACTCAGCTTCAAGGGAATCCTGAGGATGACCAAATTGTAGTAATCTGGTCTGTGGTGAGCGTACATAAGCAAGTGTAATTTTATATCAGATATTTTATGGCTGTTTCTGCTTAGTTTTAGGATGATGTTTGACTAAAGGTGTGTGAAAGGAGGGGAGATCAGTATCACAGAGAAGTGAGAACCTCAAGGAGCTCTCCCAGTACCACGTTTCACTGTGCAATGGCTTGGCTAGAGGTCCAGGTCAGGCTTCCTGCTGGAATACCTACCCTGCAGTCACATCCCCTACTGTGCTGTGCCCCTTAACTCTTGGCATTGAAGGAGACTGCAAGAGCTGATAAGAGCTGGCTGATGAGCAGTAGGCTTCGACAGCAAAACAGCTGCAAGAAAGGGCAGAGATGAGACCTGGCAAACACAGATTTCACTACTAGCACAGCCTTCTCCAGAGCAGAATTTCTGCTTGTTTTAAAGCCAAAAAAAAACCAACGTCTTTTTACCGTAGTTGTAAGTCTGTGGTGACAATGCTTGGAAGCTAAGAAAGCTGGAGAACTGCTTGTTCTTAATAGGTGGTTTTTAAGAACTGTATCCATAGAGATGTTATTCTCTAGGTGTATGTTATTCAGTATCATCATAGCTGATACTGATATTACGGTTCATAGGTTCAGCTGGGCAAGAATTCACTGTACTTTCTGCTATGCACTTTCAGTGAAATAGAAATATCTGTTCAAATATTTCTTTTGGAGAGTTAGATGCTTTAATAAATACTACATGAATCATCATGTATTCAGATCTTTTTCAGACATTTTGGGGGAGGAGAAGGAAAAGAAGGAAGAAAAGTAGGGAGAAAACCAGTAAGGTGAAAGTCGGATGATCATTTTAATTTTACTTGGGGGTGGGGTGGAAATGGAGAACTCCATCAAAATTAGCATTTTCTGTCCTAAGGTTTAGTTTTTATTCAGGACAGATCTTTCGTCGAGATCTACAGCAGTGCAATGGGTCTAGTTCACATCTCCTCACTTGACCATAATGATCATTAGGCAGACAGCACTAAGAACTCTGACTGGCTGAAATGGTAAAGGATTGAGCCCAGGGATGGAGACCATTGCCTAAGTTGCTTTTGGGTTTTTTTTTCTGAAGCTGTGGTTGTTTGTATGTTTGCATTGTATTTAATTTCTGCAGCCCACACAGTACACTAGACAAACAAAAGAAGGAGAAGTAGGTCTGCAAGAATGCCACCATCTAATGAAAAATACTGTAGGTCTGCCCTCTTCTGGGCAATAGGGTTCCAGAGCCTGCTGTGACAGAAGGTTTTTGGTTTCCCTCATACTCGTTTCCAGCCAGCTGTGTAAGATTTGTAGTCCTGTGAGCTGAGACAGCTCCTCCTATCTGTCTTCCCTATTATCTCAAACTGTGGGACTGTCCTTCCTGAGTCTATTAAAATTCACAGGAATTAGAGGTATGAGGTCATCAGCTTGCTGGGGAAAGATAAGCTCTGCCCTCCTGCAACATGAGCTCCTGTGGAACTTGGAGTGCTCCTCAGGAAATGCTTTAGGATATGGCTAAGACAAATCCCAGTCTCTCCACGTGTTGCATGTTCTGCCCAGTCTTGAATGTCATAATACAATGTCTTCTCACAGGTAACATAAATATCTGTGTTAAGCCTGGATCAGAATAAAAAGATCATAGAGAAAAAGAAAATCCAAAGAAGGAAATCTCAACTTAAAGACTTAGCATAAGGAAATAATCTCCCTAATTATGATGTGCAGTTTCACCAGGCTCATTCTCCATCCTGAAACCCAGAACGAACATTTGCTCAGAGCCAATAAAAATTAACTCTTCCAGTCTCTTCCATGGGTAGAGTGAACATGAAAGCATTTCACTGCCTAGTTTTGTTGGGATCTTCTATTCAGTCACTTGGTACATTCTGATTCTCAGTTGCAACCATTTTAAGTCCTTGTTGATTTTGTAAACATCAAGGTGAATTTTTTGGTGAATATTCCCTACTTGAGACCACCAGGCACTGGGTCCACCTGGACCCAGTCACAGTTCCACGGCTCTGCAGTAGATTTAGGGTGCAGCCCGTGCTGTGAAGTGGCCTGGTTGGCCTGCCTGGGTTTGCTTAAAGGGACATTGTTTGCAACCTGATTGCTGGATTATCCCAGAGTCTGTGAGGGATGTTTGTCATTCCACATCATGGCCTGACATCTTGTTATAATCTACCTCCCTTCTGCATGCCTTGCAAAGACCTGGCAGTTTCCTGCTCTCTGACAGTGACTGTGTATCAAACCCCTGACTACTGATGAGAATGGCTGGAACTAAGAACATTCGCACCCCTCATTTTGCTTTTGTGAAGCTCAGTTTTCACGGTTGCTTTCCAAAAAGACAATTTGCATATTTCATCCATTGTTAGTAAACAGATTATAAGGCACTCATTTGTGTGCTAAGTCACAGCAAACTGTGCTTTGTGAATTTGATTCTCATCTCCCCTTCATTCTAACCTGGCTTAACTCCATTAACTTCAGTGGAATTACTACTGATTTATGCTGTGAAAGTGAGGAGAGAATTCAAGGAGAAAATTTCCCTTTTGCACATGAGCATGCCAAAAGAAGTCCTGATTTACCATTGTGAATCTCTTCCAAAGTAGTGCTGGCTTAATTTCTTTTGAATTACTTCACTGGAATGTTACTGCGGTAAATCAAGCCCAGGCTTCATATAATTATGTTTGCTTCTTTCTCCTCAATTTTTTTTTCCCCTCCTCACATTATGCATATTACCTCACATTAAGACTGAATTTACTGTCTGCTTTGCAGGTGACTTCCATACAACTCTATAAGGAAATGCATTTTTTAAAATCAAAAGATCAGTTCAATGGAAAATGGCTACAACAAATCTTTGTTTCTGGTTATGTCATACTATCAAAATAACCTGTAATTTCTCCCCAGCCTTTTTACAGTAGTATCTCAGTGTGCACTGTAATTACTGAATGTTTTTGCTGTAACATGGCTTTGGTAATGACGTGAAAATGCTGCTCTGCCTGCCCTTTTATCTTATGAAGGATATATATAACACAATATAACTAAATATGTGATAACTGCTTACTCACACATAGCTATATCAAGCCCTAACTAAACAAAACTTAGTTTTCAGCAGTCTTTTCTGGTTTTTGTACCTTTAGATATTTGTTGCAAATCCAGTCTGAAAATGAATATACCCATGCATTTTAAAATAAAATACAATACAAATTAGTCCATCTTTTTTAAAATCCAAGCAAAATATTTATTAACAAATTAATTAATGCCTTACTAAAATGACCCTGAGATTAGCTCAGTTGGTTAGAATATGGTGCTAATAACACCACGGTTGTGGGTTTGATTCCCATATGGGCCATTCACTTAAGAGCTGGACTCAATGAATCCTTCCAACTCAAAATATTCTGTGAAAGTCAATGTAAGAAACTGGCAAGAGTAAGCAAAAGATTCATGTTATGAATCTTCAGCAGGATGGAGAATTTTCTGCTTGTATGAACAAATTACACAGTTTTGTATCATGTTGTTTGCACTTAGTGCAGGCAACTTACAAAAATAATATTGATGAGAAAAATCTCTGCTATGGTCCCGGTTTTCTTAAGGAGTGGGTTTTGCACACTTGGCAAATCCTCAAGACTTAACCAGCTAAATTACTGAAGTGCTTTGGAACAGTCCTTCTCTATCTCTCTTTGCTGCATACTCTCTATATAAAGCACAATATTAAAATCAGCTTGTGGTTGTGTTTCTGCAGCTCACTTAGGTAGAAAGCAGAGAGTCTTATATAAAAGAGTCCCTCAATTTCTCCTCTTCTAAGAGATTCCTTGTGAAGAGAATAGGAAAATTTTGGCTGACAGGTAGTGATGATGTGTGGTTTCAATGCACTACAATTGTAGTCACCAGCACGTGGGGCAAACCATTACTCCACACATCTACTGCTACCCCAGTGAGACTCTTGAGGCACAGTTACCTGAATCCATGATTTAAGCTTTCATCAACTAGGTCCAGGTCCCTTTCTCTTGTGACAAAGAACTAGTTGAAGCATAAGAAGTTAAAATGAAACCTCATTAACTTGGCTATTACTGCACATACTCTAATGATTAGAAGAAAATCTGGAAGCAGGGAAAGGCTAAAAGTACAGGAAAAAAAAGAGAGGATCTGAATCTTTCACAAATAAACTATCAAGCCATCATAGTATGTCAATGTTAACATAATTACAATGAAAAGTAATTAAACTAGAATGATTTGAAAGTAACACTGACAGTTCTGCCTGAACTCTGCCTAGTGAGTAACTAATGATAATTATTGTCACTTATTAGTCAAGCTCCACACAAGAGAGCTATTGAAAAATAACTTTCTTGCAGCCCACTATAAGGACAACCATTCTAAACCCCCCAAACATGTTTCATAGGAGACAGCAATGTGAACACCTTTAATTTAAGTTTTGAATCTATAATTTCATATGCTAAGTAGGGACAGTAAGGATATATTTGAAATGTTAAATGCTTTTAAACATTTCTTAATTTAACGTGTCAACAGTATTTTAAATACTGCATCACATTTTCAAAGGAGCAGTAATGTGGTCTGTTGAGTTACACCCTACTTTGTACATTAATATTTTCTCTCTCATGCACTCATAAACACATCTGAATTTGAACATGCAAACCATGCTTGTACAGAAATGTGGATGGATGGATGGATGGATGGATGGATATCAGGCTCCCTTAGTGGTTTGCACAAACAGCATGTTTGTAAAAGGAGTGGAGGAACACAATTAAAATGAAGACTCAATTGTTCCTAAAGAAAATAAACACTTTCTGGTAGACTTACAGTATCAGTTGCCACATGCTGTTAACTGTATGTGCCTGATGTCTGGAAAAAATAATTAGGAAAAAAAAATAAGAAAGAGAATATTTTAGGAACATTTGGAAAAGTCTGGGCTGGTTTTGGTTCATTCCTGGAAGGTGCAGGGCAATGCTGTTCAATTTCTGTCTGCTTCAGGACAGCATCTGTCACATTGTAGGACTGGACCATCAGTGCATACAGAGGATAAGCAAGAAGCAGTCCAAGTGAAATGGAATTGGTCTAATGCCAGTTTTGCAATGATTGAAAGGAACGAACTACAGTGCAAATAAAAAATCAAATGGTGAGAGCTGCCATTGGACAACATGGAAAGCTGGAGGGTCAACTTATTTGCTCCCTCTTTACAAGCAGAACTAATGCTATACATACAGAGCAGGCTGTTTGTTTAACGCAGTCACTTTCTGTTTGATGTATTTACTAGCAGGAATATCAAATTATGCTGTCCTCTAAAGTGCTCACTGTACCTCTTATGCTCCCTCTGGTCCAAGACCAGTTGCAGTCCATCAGGCCAATAAATGTAAGCATCTTTTCTCACAGAACCTAAAGTTTTACTGAGTATTTTACAAAGGAGAACAAAGCTATGAAACAAACAACACACAGTGTAGTAAAGAGGCAGTGGCACAGCAGGTTACTCATACCACCAACCTCAGACACCTACTAAGCTGGGTGGTGAGAAGTCCAAGGCTCTTTATCTAAGTTGATGAGGAGGGAGAGCTCTGCTTTAGGACAATTCAGAGAAGCAAAGAAAGTCTCCTCATCTATTTTATCACTTGTTCTATATAATCTGATTTGGGTATTATAAACGCTTCCTATAAAGTAGTAATAGGTAATGAGTGGAAGAGGCATCACAGCGCCACATCCAATTGTTTTCCTTCTAAATTGTGCGAAAAATACTTTCGAACTCAGAAAGTGATCCTGGCTGAGCAGAAAACCAGGAAAAAACTCCCTGCCAATGCCATGGTGGATTCAAAAACGTCTGGGGAAACACAAGATATCCTCAAAATGTTTGTGAGTAGTATTTCTATGTGGAAGAGAAGATATGCCTACAGGAAGCCAATGGTGTTATAATGAGAGCTTTGTGAAAGCTCTAAGAGCCCCATCTTTATACTACAGATCTAAAATATCTTGGCAACTTGGGTCATTAGTTTATGTTAAATTGAAACAGAAGGAGCCAATTCCACATTGGATCAGAAGGAGAAATATTATGTTGTGCCTGTTGCATCCTATCTCTGTCAGACTAGCAGTAACATTCTCACACAATGCAAGGGAAAGGAAGGGATAGGACCCCTGGATTTGGGAATTAGCAAGGGAAGACTGTGAGAGTATAGGTGTTGCTCTTGGAACATGATTGAGGGAATTTTCTCCAGCACAAATGCTTGTAAGGTCAGCTAGGAGTGGATGTGTAAAAGAGTGGAGAAACTGTGGAAGGTGTTTTACAGAAAGGAGAACCCAGTTTTAAGATGCAGTAGAAATTATGTAAGAAGCACCTTCAGTTCTCATTGTTGATAACTAATATTGGTAATGATCTAGTGTGAATCTGTGAGACCGCCTATTTCTGCCAACCCTGCTTTCCATTCAGGCCACTGCTTTAATGGCACAATCTGGCCCAAGATGGGCATTGATTCAAAACAGCCGAGTCAGAAATGAAATGCATGGAAAGGGAAAAAGAAAACAAAACTCCATGTGAAAGGAAAAAGATCCAAACAACTGATGGTCTTTCTGATCCCTGAATGGATGCCAGTTGTCCTGAGGCAGTGAAGTAGCCAACAGATAATTCCAAACTTTGAAAGGCGTCCATATCACCACTCAGTCAGGCAAGGGAAAAAGAAACAGCATAGTTAAAAAAAGAGAGAGGAGGGTAAAAAAAAATACCCCAGCTCTCTGTCAACAGCCTTTATAAAAATGTCTCTTAAAATAAAATGGATCTCAGGATGGATTTCCATTCAGTCTGCCAAAGCCACATTTACCCACCAGGTCTGTTCCCTGCTCAGCCCAAGTTTACCATCCCACAGCAATCCTCATGACTCAGGAAAGCCAAGAGGGATAACTAATGAAATTGCTCTTACGTGAACTATGGCTACAAGCGTGTGGGGCACACTCCACAGAGGAATAAGTGGGAAATTCATACAGTGTGGGGGAAAGAAGCACAATCATCCACATTCACAGGGGGAACAAGCAAGCTTTCCAGATCGACTGGCTCCTTCATGATGAGAGCAGGACACAAGCCAGACATGTCAGTCTCACTTTCTGCCTCTTTTATCTCTCGCCACAACTAGGGACTGCAGAGAGGAGATTGTTCTGGCTGGAAGCAAAGGGACACAGGTGGTACCAGCAGCTGCAAGCTCTTTAGCTCTTGTTGGCTCCACTTATTAGAACATGCATTGTATGTTTAATACATCGCCTCTCATTGTGTGGGAGCAAGAGTTGGAGGCTGGTGGTGCTGCACGATGGTCTCTTGTGTTGCTGGGGAGGGAAGGCAAGGTGGAGGCTGCTCCTAGTTAGAGATAATTAGAAGCTAGGGCTCCTGAAGAGAATTTGGTAACTCCACAAGAAAACCAGCTGTCCTTGATTACAATGATATATTAGTCACTCTAAGGTAGCTGTGCTAGTCAGCATTTTGCAAACAGCAAATAAATGTGGGGATCTTTTCAAGGCAGAGAGATGTGGGGACAAAGTTCTATGCATGGCTTACCTCTAAGATGGTCTGATTTGTTTGTTTGTTTGTTTTTAAATTGCTGGCTATAAAGAACAAAGGATTTTGGGAGGTCTGAGGCAGGTATCTTCTTTTTATTTGCTTTTTATGTCTAAGGATCACCATGTTTTCAGTCTTGCCAAACTCACTCTGTGTGTGAGAATGCTGTTCATCCATAACACATATGGAGGAGGTTCTACCAGGAACAGTATGATTTGATTCAGTTTAAATTATTACATGCTCTGATAATTAAATAAAATTTTGTGAACAGCTACTGACATCTGTGTGAAACTGTTTTTCATGCTGCTTTTTTTATGGAAATATTACCTGTAAAATACTGTTTGCTCCTTATAATCCTAATTTTAAAATCCAGTGGGTCTTGATCTGTTACTTTTTTTCAAGGTTTTAAAATGAGAATCTGGGTTACTACGGGTCTAGTACTTTGGAGCATGGAAGTTACTGGAATGTGCTTTCAGAGAAAATAGTAACAAAGCTTGGAAACAAAGGGAGAGAAGGGGAATAAAATACAGCACAGATTTATCAATGTAGGTTGTTACCACACTAAAGATTTTCTTAGCCAAATGAAATGCAGAAGATTTTGTCTGACTGGATTTGCGTGAAACATTGATATGGATGGAAGATTAGTGAGGTGTAAAGGGAGAATTTGGTCAAAAACTTTGAGGCAGGGCAGAACAGGTTAAAGAGAATTTGAGCTAAAAGAAGAGGTATTGCAGTTACCTCTGTCCCTGCAGGCTCAGTCTTAGGACAGGTTTTACTTAATACTTTCATGACTGACCATGTCACATAAAGCAGGAGAGTGCTAATGAAACTTGTTGAGGTTTTCCTACCCTTGGGAAACCTTACCAAGGCTGAGGAGATGTATAAGATACATACCAGAAAGGCAGTATTGATGGGAGTCTTAATCAATGGAGAGAAAATGCTACACAAGATATGAGCAGTAGCATGAAGTGCTTGGTCATTCACCCAGGAAGCAACATCAATTTCAGATGCTTTTTGTTAGAGCTCCTCACCTAGAAATAACAAAGAAGGGAAGGAATTGGATGTGTAACCAGTCAATCACATTGATGGCTGAGACCCATCAGGCTGATCCCCTGGAAAAGGCAAATGCAGGCCTAGGATGTATTGACAGCTGAATATAATCCAGAATTCTCAGAGGGAAAATCCATACCTGTGTCAAATAGTTGAAAATAATTCTGATCTAAAGAAACATGTTAAGCTTTGCTGACAAGATGAAATAGCACCTAAGTTTCTGAAATACTTGAGACCAGGTACTCAAGCACCTGTTGAAATAATCAAGAATTTACTTGGCTCATTATCCAGCTAGTCAGATTTCACCTATACTTTTGCTGTTCTGTTAAATGAAGAAGTGCTTAAGAGTATAATTAGGTTTATGTTGCATAATGACTATGATTTCCCCCCAAACTTCTTTCCCACTGTCTCCCCAAGCTCTTTATGTGTCTAACTGGTAGCAGGGAGAAACAGTTGGACAATTGTAAGGAGGAAAGATACAGCTGCCAAAAACAAACTGGTATTTGCTATCAAATGAAAATAAATTAGTCAAACTCTTGATGGGGACTGGGAGAGTTTGTACAGTACTTAATTGTCACATAAACAAGGCAACATACATCCCATGAGGTTTCTTTAGTCTCCCCATACCTCCCACTCCCAATAAAACTGCTTCAGGACTATACAGCTTATTTTATTTTTGAATGCAATGTGCAATTGTGTTATTCACTTTAGCACAGTTAACAGTCCTGAGATCTAATGTATGCCTTTCTCTAGGACAGTTCAAAGAAACAGCATTCTAAACCTTACAATCTACACTGAACAGTCACCACTCTGATCCACCCTCATATCTCAGTACTTCAACTACACTGTGTTCTACTCAGCAAAGTATTTTTCTAGTTCACTGAACTCTGAAGTATACTAAATTATTTGCTTTAAGTCCAGTGGAAACCAAAACCCTCCCATGTAAGTTGCACACAGTTTCTCTGACTCGCTATTAGGTTTTGTTTGTCAGGTTTTGTTTGTTTAGTACTGTTACCATACTGACCTAGAAGATAAAAAAAAAATCATTTACTAACCAGCTTTTACATTATCTCTGTTAGCCCTCCCCAAATGTGAGACTACAGCAGGAAAAAAAAGGAGGCATGAAGTACTTTAACTTCTTACCCCATGTTGGTGGATCATACAGTCTCTAGAACCAAGCTTTCCATGTGCAGATTAACATTTCCTGAGACATTAAGTCAAGTAATTCTGAACACAGCTTGATTACTAGATGTAATCAAAGCCAGGCTTGCTGTTGTGGACCAGTTTTTTCCAGCACTGTTATTACCAAGTCTTGCTTTTCCTGGTTTTCATCTTGTTTACAGGCTGGAAAAACAGAAATGTCGTAAGTAACTGAGGGAAAACTAAGCTAAGTAGAAACTTGTCATGGATTTGGCCTCATTTCACTCACACCCTTTCCCAATATTGCAAATAGACTCCTGAGAGCAAGCATCAATGCCATGCAAATCTAATTGGAAAAGTAATAAACAGAAACCTATTTGAATGGTTTTCTTGTTGCTTACAACCCAGGAAACCACCTAGAAATTGAATCCATTTCACTGAATCTGTTCACATGTTAAGAAATAGGAAAACAGAAAAAAAAATAAAAGATCATGCATTTTCAGACGCCCCTGATATTCATATTTCCTGTCATATACGTCAGCCATTAGAGAAACATTACCTGGTATCTGTCTGCATCTTCTCTGCATTTCCCTGTGTCCTCTTCCTGTGCTATTTTATTCCTATGGAAGATAAAAAATTAACAGTCTGTAGATCAAGTAATTATAATCGTGAGGCCACAGGTTGATAGGGCCTATGGAGAAATGTCTACCTTTAAAAATGTAAGTCTAATTACTATATTATGTCTTGGAATAAATGGGAGAGAGGGGGAGCTGTGGACTTCTGTCATGGCTATTGAATCAAAATGAAGAGAAAAGGAAGCATCACAGGTTAGGGCAGAAATTAGGCAAAAAGGCAGGTTTAAAATAACTGTGGGCTGGATCCTTAAACAGTTTTCATTCATTACCTACCTCCTTTAATATTATTGCTAGCATTTCTGCTTTGTAAGATGTGCCAGGCTAACTGATCTTGCATCTCCATGTCATTCCCACTTAAGAAGCACATTATCTGTGCTGTTAGTACAGTGGTTTGCTCACAGATACAAACAAGTCAGCATGGGGAGAAAAGCTTGTGTCTCCCATCCCCTTACTGCACAGGTGGCTGGAACCACTCCAGGTGTGAGAAAGGGGCTTGCATTTGATCTCTAAAAGTCCAATCTGTGAAGATAGGATGGTTGCTTTTCTTTTCTCTGTAGATGCAGTTGTCCATCCTAAATTTTCTTGTCCGTGTGAAGTCCTATTTCCTCTGTTTTCTCTAGGAAGGCATAGAGGAAATTTTACACAAAGGTAGTCTGTTGGAAAATCAACATTTGTTTTGTTCTCCTCCTGGTGGGTGACTTCCTAGAAGAGCTGACTGTGTTAGGGACATATATCCCTATTTTTGCAAATATCCCTCATATTTACATATATATATATAAAATGCATATAACAATTACCTTGCTATAGATGTTGCTGCAGCTTTGTTAAAAGGCATTTGACAATCTGTTGCCACATTTTCAGGCTTTAAATGAACCCTTTGGAAACCTGCACCTTTGCAGAGGTATCCTCACTTGAAAGTGACTCCTTTGACACCTGAAGCCTTGGCTGCCTTCTCAGGAGCAAGGAAGACAAAGCAGAATGGGGAGAAGGGAGTCAGTGGGGCAAATGAAGAAAAGGGGGAACTTGGAATAAATTCCCATAGACATGAGTGCAACTTGAGGTTCTCCTAAATTGTGGCAGGAAGATGGTTAAACCATGGGTTATAAGTATAAAAATACCATAATTTGGGATGCTAGCTACTGGAAGAAGGGAAGAGGATTTGCATGATGTCGTACTAGAAATACTTTCAGCTGCTGTTAATTTCATTACTTCTCTTCCCTTTTTCTGACTTGTCATGTAACTCTCAACAAGGCTTGTAAGATGCCACAGCCTCTATTTACTCATTAGTGAAGTGGGTACAGTAATATTACCTACCTCAGAGGTTAAATGATTGAAGCTTAATTAATGCTTTCTTCTATAATCTCTGTTGAAAGATTCTACACTACTGCAATACTTCTACCGTATTATTACAGTTTTTAATTTCTATTATACCTTTCTAACCTTTAGACTTTGTTGTCAGCATGCTCTCTTAGTATTTATTTCACAAAAGCAACTTGAGAACTATTTCAAAATGGGAGAAGGGAAAGTTGTGTGGTAATAGAGAGGCAACAGCATTATAGTAGAAATACTCACCTGAGGTGCATTCCAGCCAGATATGGAGCCTTTCAAGGTGGGGCTTGTGTGGGATGTGAGCAGTACATGGCTGCTAGAGATGAGGAAGCATTTGTCTCACTGTGCTGCCTGTTTGTGCAAACACAAGACCACAGAGCCTGCCATGAACTAAAATCTCAGTTTTGTCTTGGATGTAAATGCTCAAACAAAAGTTCGTCCTTAGATACTCCCCAAAAATCCCAAGCAATTGATGTTCCCATTCAATATTTTGAGACCTGTACTCATTTTTGTCTTCATTACGTAGAATAGAGTACAAAACAACAAGGAAATATATGAAATATTTCAGGGACAAAACAAAAGATGTAATAAATAGATGGACTTTGTGACTGGCTGAAATGTTGGGACAGTTTGAGTCTAAGGGGAAAATACTGGACATTTCTTTAGAAATATGAAAAAGGGTGTAGGCTTCACACCATATGATCATTTTCTTTCCTGATGGGACTGGAGGCGTCCCTGTGCTGGATCAGCTAAATCTGGGTTTGACCAAACACCTCCCTGTCAGAAGCGCTGCTCCCAGCAGTATTGCACCTCTTTGAGCCCTGAAGGGAAAAGGCCCTTTGCTCCAGCAGGCATGGAACCGTGGGCTGAGTGTGTTGTGCACGCTGGTGGACGCTAGACAGAGTTACCTACTACAACTGTGCTTGTGGAGAAAAGTGTCTAAAAGTGTCACCCTTGACCCCCCAGCTGTGCTTGAGCAGAGTAGTGCTCTGGCTTGTCTGGCACCAGCAGACTGGAAGTTAGTGAGAGTTTGGCATCAGAAAGATCCATCACAAGAAGAGAAAGGGATCCAGGCAAGTGAAATCCTTCTTGTTCTATTTGGATTAATAAAATTAAGTAATTGCTTAAGACCAAGTGTGAAGGAACATTATTATTCTATTACCAGTATTAATATTTATGTATTCTAGAAGGTAACTCTGTCTTAGAAATTAGATGGCTTGGATTGCACTGGGAGATCTTTCTCTTTAATTTCCAAGTAAGTTTGAAAGAAATTTGGCTTCCAGATTTTGGACAGTATTCTGCCACCAGCAGGAGTAAGTTAAATTAAGCAGGTGTCTCTTTTTCTGGACATTTTATTTCTGGAGTATTTTTTAAAACTCTTCCTGGCTACTGATGATGTATGAGTCAAAATTATAGTACGATTTTTAAGTCCTCAACTAAGTTTGCATTTTACAAACACCTTCCTTTGAACTGTGAATTGTGTAAGTTTCATATGAAAGTAACTGGGAGGGAATAAACAGAGAACCCCAAATGTCATTTTTTCCAGACACTTATCAGAATATGAATTAAATTAATGATTTCCAGGAACTAGAAATACATTGCTGCCATTTCTCTATATATACCATAGCAATAAAAAACATTCTTCCACAGTTAACCTAATATTTGGTTTCTGGTAATTATTTCGTGGTTAAGGCCCTGATCTGAGACATGGGAGATCTATGTCAAATTTCTGGCCCTGCCACAGACTGCTGTGTGATCTGGGGCAAACCAGTTAATACACCTGTGATTTCCTTCCCTGAAAGTAAAATGACAATGGCACTGCCTTTGCCTGTCTACAGGGGTACATTGCCAAGAACCTCTTTTAGCAGCAAGGTAAAATTTTGGAAGGAAAATTGCTCCCTTATTCCTGCTATTCATCTTCCAGCCCTTTAGTTGTGCTAGTACATGTTTGCAGGATCTGGGATGGTGGGGGAATTAAAAAGGCATGGGCATTTAACACGAATCATATCACTAAATTGGTGGATACAGAACTGAGGGAACAGTGCTGGGCTCTGGTGTGAAGCATGAAAACTTCACTCAGAGTCTTTGCTGAGAAAAAGTTGAATGAAATGGTACCCCATCTTCTAGTGGCACGAGCCCCACCAGCACAGTTGTTGTTTACATCACAGTAGCTAGACAGCCAAATTGCTGTTGGACTCAAATTGTGATAGACTCTAGAAATGAAAGCATTTGTTAAATGACTATTGTCCTGAACAGCTACTTTAGAATTGGATATGTTGATCAAAGGAAATATCTCTGTTTTCCAATTGGGACAGTGGGTACAGGCTAATGAAGTAATTTGCTGACAGTTGAAACAGCATCAGCACTAAGAACTGAAATCAGTTCCCTGCAATCCCTGCTTAAATGTTTTTCTCAGAGGAGTCTCTTTCCTCCCCACCAGCTTGAAGATTGTGCACATAAATTAAATGGATTCTAACTGTACCTTTAGTGAAATTAGTGGGTGTTTCTGCCAAGAAAATATTCATCTCCAGGGAATATATTTTGGACAGGACCTCGTAGTATCACACAAATGCAAATAGCAGTGATACTCGTCCAAGTATATGAGGTTATAAGTCAGAGGGAATAAATCTTCCCTGACCCATAAAACAGAGGCATTACCATTCTGCAGGCCAACACTGCAGCTTCCAAAAGGGGACAGTAGCCAGAGGTGCAAGTTCAGGGGAAGAAATTTAAGCAGCCAACAGCATCCCCTACCCAAAGGCCCTGTGCTCCAAACCACATGCCTCTGCCAACATCCCTTCATCCACCAGACCCTCTTGCTGCCCTGCTTGAGGATGCTCTGGAGTTTCTACAACTGCAGAGGTATCACAGCTTCCCATGAGCTCCCCTTGGTGCTCCAGGCTTCACGTTGGTCCAGGCAGTAGCTGTATGACCTTGCAGGGGTGACAGGACCTGCCCTTCTCCCCGCTGAGTGTGTCCTACCTTTTGAGGGGTGGGTTGGCAGAGCCCTCTGGGGCCAAGCAGCTGGAGATCTGAGGACTGAACAAGGGGTATCCCATCTCAGACAGGCACATGAAGTGCATGGCTTTGCCTGTCACCATCAGCAACTGAAGAAATAGCTTTGTCAGTTGATTCTCAAAGTAATTACAGAGCGAGTGTGTGGCACCTTCTCCCCCAGTGGAACTCTACAACTTGCTTACAGCACTCTTAGTATCTGTGTATGGTTGTTTGCTGTCTGCTGGCACAATCATCTTGCTTTAATTTAGGACACTAATGATACTATAAGATAGTTTGATGACAGCATAATTTCTTTTGATGTTTGTTGTTAGTGGATATATCAGTTGATTTTGATACCATAAAACACAACATTTCATGTCCTCCCAGGTAGGAGAAAGGGGAAAAAAAGAGGGCGGTAGGAGGGAGGCAAGTGGAGGAGGAGGGAGAGGAGGAGAGGGAAGTCATTCCGTGCTCGCCTGATCTGCTATTTGGAGTGAATGATAATTTCTTAGTACAGCAAAGCTGGCAGCAGTGCTTTTGCTATCAGGGTTTTTACTGTGCTTCTCTGCTTATCTCTCAGCATGACCACTGAAATCTGTGAGATCACACTACGAGCCATGGTATCCTGTCAGGTCTGAAATTATTTCCGACAGGCTACAAAAACAATTGGGCCCTCACTTTGGCTGCTTTTACAGTAGTTGATGTCTAATTTATAAGATAGATCATTCGCCTCACTGATTCTGTCCTTGATACTTCAAGCTATGGCTGGTGTTGGTGACTTTTGTTTTGTGATTCTTGCATCTTCTGTGGAGTTTTTTATTTGCTTTGTTTGGGTTTTTTGTTGTTGTTGTTGTTGTTGTTTTTTCAGCTCATATCCCTATTTGATAGGCACAACTTCTTTATCTAAATGCATTATTTCCCTGCAAGTAGCTACTTCACTGTTCATATCAGCTTTGACCTTCACAATGCATCACAGCCTGCCTGAGCTGATATGTATTTAATACTCTCTGGAAAGCTCTTCAGTTAGATTTTAATAGTATTTGTTCTACCTTTGTGCATGAAATAAAAGAAAGCTTGTTTTCCCCTTAGAACCATAGGGCAATGCACAATTGCTTCTAGGGACTGTTAAAGCATTAGACAGTAGTCATTTAAAGCTACAGTCTTGCTGAGCTCTGTTACACCTGTCTAGTTTAAAGCCCACTCTTCCTTATGTAAAATTCAATATTAAATTGAAATCATACTTCATTTTTGGAGAAATACATGATGAGATTGGGCTTAAATATACTAACTGGGCTACTCTGTTCCCACCAAAATGCCTTTGAAAATCTTACCTTCAATCATGGGGTGGGGTGTAAGAATTAGATATTCTTTGTGATCCTTCTCTCTCTAGCATAGAGCACAATGATGCTTTCAGTAAAACATGAAAAGTTAAAACTTGCACCCCATCCCTGTTCTTTTTTGAATTAGAAATGGGTTATGTTTTTGTGACTACTGAAATATACATGCCCTTATAAAAGGTTCTCACTGCAGTGTGCAATATTTTTCTGGTGATATTATGAACTTTTGGCATTTGACATAGTTGGGGAGTGACACTCACGTAGGTGAAACAACTTTGTTCTCTTCATGCCTTTACTCTACTTTCTAAAATTCCAAGGGTCCATTGAAAATCCCCAGGGTTGAATTCTTTGTATTTTGTATCCTTCAAATACTGTGCATTTGTGGCATCACAATGGCTTCTGATCCTACAGCACTGAACCCCAGATTTAAATGAAACATCCCAGAAGACTTCATGCAGCTCCTAGTATGTGGAAAGCTCAGTGGAAAGAGCACTGTGGTCAAACTCAGAAGATGGAGGTTTCATCATTCTTCCAATATTTGCTTTGTGGTTTGCTGGGACAAAGGATTTGGCTCCACAAAGTGCCTTGTTATGTTTGATGAATTACTGCTGTAGCCTGATACTGTTCTAGAGTTTCTGTTTCATCATCCATTAAACAAGGTCTGTGTTACCTAGCATTTTCGTGAAGTGCAAGGACAAGTTTTTGATGAAAAGCATCACATAACGTGTAGCTGTTATTAAATGCTGGCCAGATCCCTGTGTACTTCGTAAAGTGCTCTTAGCCTGGCTCTAAAATCAATGAGGAGACACAGGAGCTTGAATTTCTTCTGTGCTAACGAATTTTCCTATAGTTTTTAGTGCTTAATGGGAAGAAACCAAAAGCATAGAAGATGCCATGAAGTTGCTGCTGTTTGTTATTTATGTAAATACAATGCAAATATGCCATGCCAAGACCATTCCTCTCAATGGCAAAATTGTTCAGCATGAGAGATGTGAAATTTTTGTTTCCACACTTCTCTGTCTATGTATGATCTCTCTGACTGGTTCCAAGGTGACAGACGACTGGGTGGCAGAGTGTGTGATGGATAGCTTGATTATTTTAACAATTAAATATGTAATGAAGAGCTGGAAAGGTTCCATGTAAGTCTCATTTTCACCCTGGTTAAATATGGTGTGCATAATTAATTTTCAAATATGAAAGGGCTCCAGCAAGAAAAGAAATGAAAGAAAGTTGAAGAGATAGTGAATATTTTATTAAACGTCACTCATTCAAAACTCATTAATATACATAGTCCAGGAGTAACCATCTCCTATAAAGTTAAATGCAGTAGTGCTTATTTTCTTGGCAGCTTATCTGGTTTGTTGCTGAGTGTAATAGTTTAATATCATCTATGGACGAAACCCAAGCTCATGAGCCTCTCAGTGAGGCCATCAGAAGGTGAAAAGTCATGGCTTTCTGTGTGGAGGTCAAAGGTAGCACAAATCTGAAAGAAAGAAGGCTGTGTCCTGTGGGTCAATACACAAGTTCCTTTAAAGCCACTGGCAGCCAGGGATGAGTGAATAGTCTTGTGTTCCCATGCTGGCATGGTACTTGTATGCATCTGAAGTTTGGGGACCTGAAACCCAGGTTTGGCTTTTCACTATTTTAGAACACCCTTTTCTGTGCTCATTCTTCAGCTGGATGTATACGGAGACAGTGATTTCCTGATCTGCTTGTTGAGCCCATGGTTCACACAGCAACTGGTTAGAGGAGAGGGAAATGGCACAGTGCTCTGTCACAGCTTTGGACTTAACAGAGCTGATGAAAACTTGGACATTCATCTCGAAGGATATTCCATTACTTCAAAATTTATGCATTCTAAAGTGCAATATTTAAAATGCCTCTCTGTTATTTTTTTCTGGATTTTTTTTTTCCAAATTACTAAAGTGTTTTCAATCAACTAAATATCCCATTTTAATTTGTTGGATCAAATCTGCCTATCTATTTTGGTCCTGTTCAATATTCCTCTGAGCTGTTGAATACCACAAATGGCTATGTTGTGGCCCTTGTCTTTTCCCAAAGACCAAATCATCCAGATACTCAGATTCAAATATTAGCTAATACGGTACCTCTCCACATCACAAAATCTGGATTTTAAAAACTATTTTCCTTTCAAAAAATTAGCAGGGAAATCACAGCCAGTTCTATAACTTAACTGGTGAGCAATATGATTCATAGCGAGTGAATGCTTTGAAGATGAAAAGTGTTATGTAAATGCTAAGAAATAATAATTATTATAATTAGAATATTATTAACTGTGGGAGAAGATTAAACAATGGGATTCATTATGAAATCCTCTCGACTGAACTAAAGCTGAGGACATTTATTAAATGCGGTGCCATTTCTCTGCAAAAGAAACATCCTTGCTCGTGCATGCTGATTTCTGATCCTAGTGCACATCCTTACGCTTTCGGCATGAATCAGATATGAGCAAGAAGCCCAGCGTAAGGAGGACAAACGAGTGTTGTAACAGAGGCACTATTATATTCTTGCTGCCAAGAAGAGACTGCTTTTATTCTCAATTACCCAATCATGGCTGGCCACCAACTTTCTAGATATGCAATCCACGAGAATTTGAGCTTCCCAGTGAAGCTGGAAGCAACATCCTGGTCCATCCAAAAAGTTGAAGTATAACTCTTGCTATCTTGAATTTTCCCTGTGTTATTTCTTCTTACCTGACACTGTGGACATCAACATCAGTTTTTCGAGAACACATTTCTTCTTTGCTTTTCTGAATATTTGATATTTTAAGAGGCACCACCGCTGTTATGATTATTATTTAGTAATTTTATTTGCTGTAATTCCTAGAAGCTCTAATCAAGCCCAGAACACCACTGTGCTATATGATGGTTGGCTTTTATTTAGCATTTCACCAAAGCCCAGAATAATTGTAAATTATCTTTCAAATTGCTAGAAGACTGATCTTTATCACCTTGCTAAAATAAGGTTTCAATTTTAAATAAGAAGAAGCAGTAATATCTCATTCCTTTGCAATCACTGTCAGCCTAGCAATTATGGACTCCCTTACTTTGGCTGTTAACTACAGTGCTACGAAGCTTCTGATTGGAATAGAGTTACCTCTGCATCTCTGGACACAGATGCCAAAAGAAGGAAACCCCACCAAAAAGCATGTGCTGAAAAATACTTCACTGCCTCCCACTAGTCCCAGTTTACCCCAAAATGCACTGCTGTAGAAGACAGAAAATGGAGAGTGAAGAGGGCAGCTTAAAAAGCTATCCCATTTTGTGTAGACAACTGTGACTGCATGAAATATTGCCCCTGCAGTGGTCAATGGCAGCCTCGATGTTGACTTCAAGGGGCTATTATTTCGCCACAGATGCTTATTGTGTCATATAGCCCAGACACTCATTGTCTGTGGCTGATGGACAGAGATCCAGGCTGGGTGTGGTGAGCCCAAAGGAGACAAAACTGGAACACAGTGTGTCCAATGGCTGGCTGGCCTTATACCATTTTCTTCAGTGAGTGTGCTCTTAGTTAACAATCTGTGGCTTCATGCATCACGAGAGTAACTGCATCCAGGAAAGCAATCTGAGGTTTGGGGCACCTTTGAAGCTTTTTGTGTGATAATTTAGATGGGTCGTTTCTCTGGTGTTTGTGTGACTGCTCAAGCTTCGGTTTTGTTTCTTCTCTGTCCTCACTGGCTTTTTCCTCCTACTAAGTCAAGGGTGAAATGGGTGTTGACTTCATAGTCTGCACAGACAAACTCTGATCTTCTAGATGAGCATCATGTGTTAGAAGTTTTGGTTCATTTCCATAAAATTGTGTTATATAACACTCAGTAGTGTCAATAATTCCTCCTAAGACATCTGAGTTATCATGTTGCATCTCTGCACATTATTGAATCAAATCTAATGATCAAAGAACTTGGCCCTCCACATATTTTTGTAGCATTTCTGATGAGCTTCTCTGTAAAAGATATCTTATATTTGATATAGAGTAAATTGATCTAAAATTGTGGGTTTAGTAGTTGGTACATTGGTTTTCTATAAAGAAAATAAGTCTTCAAATGCATTCTTTGTTGTCTCTTGCCTTTAATTTCCATTTACTTTTTCTTCAATTCAGGAAAGGCTTCTGTTATTTAGAGTATCTTCACACATGCTAAACTCCCAGATTCAATTGCCCAAAACACTTATCAGCATTCCTGTGATTCTGTTGACTGGGTGTAGTCACCAAATCCAGTTTGCTGTCCTAAAGCTATGTCAGGTTTGTTGCAAAGAAAATCCTGGTGTTGCAGTAGATAAAACAATCTTTAAAAAGAGTTAACTTGTCAAGAAGTGAGGCAGTGCCAATTTTTAAGTAGCACCATGAGCTGCCAATACCAGCAAGAGACTGTGCAGTCACTGGCTGTTGATGAAATGGAGATCAGTGATTCCCTCAGTCAAAGTCACAGAGGATAAAGTGCCAAAGGCCCAGCAGCAGGGACAGAAGGCCTAAACCCCAGATCAGTTTTTGTGTCTTTCAGTAGTAAAATAATTTCAATATTTAACTTCCTTTTCTTGCCTGAGCCTTCGAGGTCCACAGAGGGTAAGAAGTCACTCAAGTTGCCGTCTTCATCAGTTTTAAGTCATTCCAAGAGATGCAAATGGCTTCCTAACCTGGACCCCTCCTGAGCTTTGTTTGCATTTTGCAGAATAATAATAAGAGCTTTTTAAAGCTTTCCACTTCACAAAGGGGATAACATCCTCTGTTCTCTTAGTCTAGTGATTTTTGAAAGAATATGTGGTGCCATACCTTTGGAACATTAACATGAAAAAGATAATAACTTATTCTGCAGGGATTTTGAAACCAAGGTATTGCAGATTAAAAAGAGCATCTTGAAGAGACTTGCTAATGTGAGGCTATAACAAAACATAATTTTTACAGATGTTGGTTTATATCAGTAACAGTTTCTTTACAATTATTGATCTATTCCAGCAATACTTCTGGTTTGATTGGTGGTTTGTTGTCATTAATATTTTTAAATATTCATATTGTGCCCAATCCTGACTGGATGCTCTTTTAGAATTCAGTGAGAATTTTTGCCTAAATATTCATTTTAGGACTGTGCCAGATAACAAGAGGCAAACATTTGTGCCAAGGAAAGAGGTATACCTAGCAATATACTGAATGACATATCTCCTCTAAATTGTACTTAAGTAACTATGTGTTTAATCATAATGGCAAAATCCCAACCATGTACTGCTTACAATTCTTAACTGAAACTGGCAGTGGAGGGATAGGGTCTAATTATTGGAATGACATTCCAATGTTATTGGAATAACATAAAAATTCCAATAAAGAGTTTATTTTCCAGTAGCATTTATACTAATCATAATAGGCCTCTTCCAGCTGCATCCCAAAGACAAGATTTGTTTGCCAAGAAGATGGTGGAGAAAAGTTATGCTGGCCAAAATCCAAAAAAATTCTATTTAATGACAAATTTTGAGGTTTCAACACCTGTTTTCATACCAACACAGAATGAAAGCAAAACCTCCAATAATTATTTACACACACAAGCAATGACTCCACAGTTGTCCCTATCTTAACAATTAGAACTCTCACCACAGATGTGAGAAATAGAAGTATGGAGTGTTGAAGAAAAAGAGAGAAAACAGTGGAAAAGTACCACAAAGGATCACACAATAATGTCCTATCCTATCCTATCCTATCCTATCCTATCCTATCCTATCCTATCCTATCCTATCCTGTCCTGTCCTGTCCTGTC
>JAWWMP010000081.1:63222942-63282427 GCA_035047865.1 Dendrocincla tyrannina
CTATCCTATCCTATCCTGTCCTGTCCTGTCCTGTCCTGTCCTGTCCTGTCCTGTCCTGTCCTGTCCTGTCCTGTCCCTTATCCACCACACTGAGATTTGTAGTATGTGATGTCTTCTGAATACATTCTGGTCCCATACTGTCATTATGAACCTGAAGGTTAGTCTTCAATAACTTCATTCAGAATTCAATCTGTATAGATTCTAAGATCTAAGTAGAAACATCTGGCTTCAGGATCTGGATCTGTGGTGGTATTTCACTGATGTTTCAATCAAGTTAGTATTATCTGGTTAAAAATTCAATCTGCAGGGCTTCAGGGCACATCTTGGTGGCACCTTAGAGCATGCTTTGCAATCTGTGGTCTGCAGACTTACTGTAATCAGTGAGTCACATATTTAAACCATCCTAATGGTGTACATCCTTGGAGATTCAAAGAAATTCTGAGAGCTGCGTAATTTATGAATTACTGACTTTAAGAATTAAGTGCTACTAAATTTTTGTGCTTTCATAACATCGGGGAAGAACAAAATTTTTTACATAGTCTTATAAAAATGCTTCTTCTAACTAGACGTTTTCTTCCATCACCTTGTTCTCTGTTTCTGCTTTGCACTATGTAGGTTGAAAGTACTTTGGCACAGGGATTGCTTTTCCTCTCGTTTCTATAAAATGCTCAACACAATGTAATCCCCGTTAGAGCCTACTGCCATAGCTGACATCAACTGTGTGCATATAGATTTCTTGCATGAATGAAAATTGACAAGTGAACATCCTGATCCCCCAGTAAGTTATACATATACACGGAGAGAAATACAGATATATGGTTAGATATGTGTATCTTTCCATGTGCGTGCACGTTGGAGACTCTCTGTATATATTCTGAGAAAGAGCTATACAAAAAGAAATGTAGCTACATTTATTTGTCCTTGGTGGAGAAACACGCTGTGAATTTATAGAGGGAAAATCATGAGCTCGGGTATCTTGCCTAGTTTAGAAGGGGACAGAAAAGTTTCCAAATAAACCATTGGCTCTGGGATCCTGAAAAGCCTGCTGCAAGTCAGATGAAGAAAAAGAATAGTAGAATATGTCTATATTCATCCAGTCAAAAGTTTCCTTCTGGCTACCTATAATGCAGACATAACTGACCCTGGAGGAGGGTATCTTTCCATCTCGCTTGGGATATCAGATATGAAATACAGTTTGCTTGCTCAGCACCATTGCCCCATAAACTGGGAGAGCAGAGGGCTGGGGGAAGGTGAAGGGGAGATCTTTGGCTGAGGGGGGCAAAAAATTAATTGAATCAAATAGTTGACCAGCTGTCTTCACAGCATCTCGGCTTCTGATGACCCTGGTAGAGCTAGGATGCTGCAGTGCTCTACAAAACACTCCCTCATTTCATTTTTTAAAGGCTTCATTGCACCTTATCACATCAAAGCAAAGCATCTGCATGTTTCAGTTGTGGGGCATCATGTGTCTGGCTCCCCTCTGGCTCTCACTAATCCCCTGGATTATCACAGCTCTCTAAAGCGGCTCTTAAAAACCCTGTGAAAATAGGACTCCAAGTGGGTGTGTGAAAAGCGGGGACTGAAGCAATAAGGCTGCCTGTGCCTATGGAATTCATATAATCACAGCCTATGTTACCCAAAAAAAGGTGTTGAAAAGTCTGCTTTTGCACTAGCTGATCCCAGACGACACTGGCTCTCAGTGAGACAAAACAAGATTGAGTCTGGTTCGTTCATTTGCTGGAGCACATCTGAAACCACTGCTGTGAATTATAGCTCATGCTGAGCACACCTATGCCTTGCTCCTGAATGATCTGCCATCACTCAGGTCTTTTTGCTCACTTTTCCAAAGTCACCATCTGTAAATCAGGGAGTTCAAGGTGGTGATGCACAGGCTGCAGAGAGGGGAGACGATGTGGGGAACCTTTGCTATGGAGGTGGCATCTGATTCTCATCAGGCTGCTATCCCAGTAGTTCAGGTGTGAAAAACAGAGGGCTCCAGCCTGTACTGTCAGTCCAGCACCTTTTGTAACCTCAAATCCACTTCAGAGGAAAGAAGCCAAGCAATGAACACAAAAGGGGAAGGTTTCACTGTGTAAGGGAGGCGAAAAGTTTACGCAGACAAAATGGCTCTTTCCCTTTCTTAGATCTGTTGGCTGTTCATTCCCAAAGGAAAGTATAATAATCCCCACGAAAGTCATGGTATTGAGAACTAAACGACAGTAAACCCTAAAATCTTCAGTAGTTCATGAGATCTTTTTTTTTCCTTTCTCTCATTTAAAAATAAGAAAGATTATGCATGTCTGACATCGACACAAAGTCTGGAGAAGTGACCCATAAAGTAATTAGAAGAGGAATTCACCCTCTGCTCTGCCCCCCTTCCCCAACCTTTCCCATCTCAAAGCCCGATCAGATGAAAGGCAAGCTCTGTTTACTTCCTGATCTGTCTAATTTCAGTAACGAGGACCATCCCGACTTCATCTTCCTGCAGCTGCTAGAAGTGAAACTCAAGAGGCTGCCCCAGGCACTGCAGCACCTTCTCAGAACTGCTTGACCTTAATGGATTAGCGTTTCCCTGAGCAGGTGGCAATTTAACAAGAGGAGACAAACTTTTTACACTTAGGAGACCTCTGGTGAATGGCATCAAATTTCAGAATGTTGAAACAGAGCAAAGAGACTTATGATGCCTTCCCACCTTAACCCTGTGCCACCTTAACCCCCTTGCTATGCACAGAAGTTACAGCTTTCCAGTTAGGATTCTAAGTCCATTTATTAAGGAATCAAAGTAAAAATGGTCTTACATTCTTAACATGCTGTACCCTCACAAATCCTGTTGAATTAAAGGAGAGCAATGGGTGCTTTGATTTCAGTCTGCTTATGTCTGAGTGTCTGAATAGGGTGTTAGGAGTATTACTTTAGGCTCTTCACTTTGCAAGTATGTGCTACAGTAAATACATCATGGTGAAAGCAATAATAGTATCTTCTGCTTTAAGAATGTTATCCTCCCAAATAATTCACAGTTTAAATTGGCAGCACCAAATGCATTGTACTGTATGCTTTCAGTGGGTAGAAAACCAGAAAAATTTGCCAGTTTATTTAAAAAAAAAAAAAAGTATTTGCTGATTCCTCTTATACAAATAACCCTAGCAACAGAGCAGGTTCTACTTTATTCTCATGTGTTTTCCACTGTCTACTATGATTAGTTTGTTTAAGGATTCACCGTAATAATTATTAGTCAAAGTTGTCAAATAGATGTTCAAGATCTGATAGCCAGGTGTCAGATACCATATCAAACCCTAAAGACAGAGATATGCCTCTTAGGCTTCTTTACACTAGCTCTGCCTTGCTCAGCACCTACAGCTTCCACTATGACAACTTACAAGATCGTAATATGTATGTTTGCAAACAAGATAGTGTTGTGTATTACTAGATTTTCCAATCAACAGCTAAGAAATGTGAGATGGTTTTTTTACTACAGTAGAAAGGAACATTTCAAGAAGACAGGCAAGATGGTAAAACAAGAGCAAGTAAAAGAAGTGACTAAATGTCTTTATTTGATATAAGCAAACCTGTTACCTTCTGAATAGTTTTTTCTTGTCAACAATATGTAGGGATCTTATATAAATATGCATTTGCATATGCTTATATATTTATTTTTCTGTATGCATTTGTGCATAGTGTTACATATACATGTGCATATACATATTTGTGTTCATATGGCTCTACCAGGTATTTATTTCTGAGCTCTGGTAGTTTATGTATTTCTTTATAAGCAGAATATATTTTGTGTATTTTGAAGTTGTCATGTCAAATGACTTCAGTGGAAAGTACTGACATACTGTTCACTTAAAACCTGCAGTCATTCAAGATCAAGGACGTTGTCCTGATAAGAAAATAATGTCCTGAGAAGCATTGCTTCTGGGATCACATTCACATGATTGTCCAGTGACATCCAACTTTTCCGAACATATCTGGGTCTCTGTTGTCCTGTCCCCAAAGAGCTGTACAGCCATATACCATTCATGAATATTAAAAGCACGATTATACTTTTCACCCCAGCATACTTCATCTGTCTATCCAGATATGTATGTCAGCTCTTTTAACTGAAACTGTCTCCCTGACTAGTACCTCACATGTAGTATTTGCATGACTTCATGAATATATCAAAATTGTAAAGCTGCATGTCCTACATGCACATTTCCGAATTTTTCCCGTAAGGGTGAATTCCCCAGAGCCTGCTCAAAGCACGAGTGGAAGTAGCAGTCAGAAAGAAAGATTAGTAAAGATCAGGCCAGTGTATTTCTCCCCTGATTTGGTGGGGGCTCCTCAGCAAGCACTTGCTGGTTTTGTGTGCAGTGCTGCACAGTTTGCAGGTATGTCCATGTAAAAAAACCTCTCATCCTCTAGTGGAAGAAAACTACTATAGAGCTTAGCAATACATGCCAGCAGGTTTACAGCATGTGGCTTGTTTTCACTCTTTGTACTATGGATTTAAACACGATGGCTCCACGCCCTCAGAGAGCTCCTTTTTGGATAGCCCAATGGGTGCACCTCCTGCCCAACATGCTCAGGCACTTTTTCTGCAGTAGGTAGTAAAGCCACGACATAGCACTGAGAACCACAGATACTTTGTGTTGGGAGGGAGGGGAACAAAAGAAAAAACAATTCCCCACACATACCCAAAGAGCAAACATCACACTTACTTTATCAAAATAAAGAGAAATTCAAAATATCTCTTTCCCTGAAGCCAGCCAAATTTGCAACCAGGCAGTGGATTCCTATGACATTTCAAAGTGATGCCTGATGTAACAGAGTAACGGGGACCAAGGTTGTTTTGTCTTCCACCAGGCAGAATCATAATCAAAAATAATCTGTTGAAACTACCCTGAAATGAAATATTTTAGGAAAGTAAGGAAATATACATAAAATATACCCAGTTCCAAAATATTTTACCCACAAATTTCCTCCGCACATGTGAAACTGGACAAACCTCAGTCACGCCACATTAAAGCTTAGCTTCTATTCAGTCAGTTTGCTCCCTTCTTCCAAAATACAAAATTGGCAAATTCATATGCCTTGAGAATGTTCAAGAGCTAATATATGGGAATATGATATGAAACAGTAATTTATTAGTATTAATTTTAAACGTGCAGTGGTTAGAAAGAGGGAGATATTACATGAGTGAAGTAAAGGCAGAAGCATTCAAACTAATACTAATCTTTCAACTGCATCAGAAATCTCACATGTATGTGAGATTTAGGGAAATCCTGGAAACTTCTGACACTCCCTTAGGTTTTTGTGCCTATGAACTAATTAATGGATGGCATCATCTCTACAATACAATAGGTAGATTTTTTATTTGTGGCAGATATAATAATGATAGTTTCTTTCATTAACTTTTAGTAATAATCTTTATTTAATAATTAATACAGGTATAATTTAATAGAGTACGAATTAAAAGTATTCTTCATTTCTCTGCAATGTTTCAGAAAGCCCTGTCAAAGGACAAGCCATAGTAACTGCTTACAAAATACATACATTAGTCACATTATATGTAGACGTTTGCTTTGCAATACCTAAGGGCCTGATCTGGATGAGGATTTACAACACAGTTACTATTCTGAATAGTAAACTTTTGATTTGTCAACAGAAACCAGTCAGATACATCCTGTTTCCTTGTATGTTATAGAATAAAATATGTGCGATCATTTTTGTTTGAACACTGAACTTCAGGCTAACCATTGGTCAGATGTCACCCAGAAATCCTTTCAGCAGTCACCATTAAAATTATGGTATCAGTCTTACTGAAAATAATAATAATACCTCTTTCTTCCATAGCCAGATAAACAGTAGGACTTTCCCCATGAAGAGCTACACAGACAATTCCCAGAAGCAAAGGTTCTGTTGACCAACACATCACTTTATTAAGTGGGGCAGGTTTATTCCCCAAGTATCTCCACCATAACATCTCCTTGACATGTCACAGTCTTGAGGTGTTTAAATTAGCATTGCAGATAAGCCATTCCTCTGCTGCGAGGTTGTTACATCCTTCAGAGGTCATCCCTAGGCCAAAAATGAACTTCCACCTTTAACCAAAGACTTCAGTTGAGCCAAGAGCCTGTAACAATAAAGTTGTTCTGACAGGATCAGTTAATAAGGCCCATATATCTTTCCTTAAACTACGGTTTGGTACTTAACTTTTCTTCCAAAATCATAACGTAACAGCAGTTATGCTTTCCCAGTATTTTATGATTTTGGTAGAGGAAGGATAGAATAATTTCTTATGGCTAAATCTCAGCATGAAGAAAGTTAATCATTGTTTTACACTCTTTCCAGAAGTTAAAAGGGAAAGCATGAGCACTTTTGCAGTCTTGATCTGAAATTCTCATTATTCTGCCATATGAAAGAGCCTTAAGAATATATTGTATGACTACATATATGCTCTTAGGATGGGTCTTCTACTGCAAGTGAGTACTTGCTGTCTTTAAAGGACTAATTATTAGGCTGCGTGTATACCCAAATATTTGGTTTTCCTTGTAACCATTAGAGACCATGGCATTTTCAGTTCAGATGCTTCCTACCCACAGATAGTATCTTAGTTTTGGCTGGTTTTTCAGTCAAAAAACAGGAAAGGAGTGGCAAAGAGCACTGAACTTTTAATAAAACAGTAATAGCTTTAATCTTCCTTACTCAACAGTTGCAAAAGACTGAAACTTCAAAGATATATAAGTAAAAGATGAAGAATATATAATGGGGGGGGGGCGGGGGAGAGACAAAAAATGAGTCTTTGCTGTCTCCTTACAAGTGTTCTGCTTTCCTACTTCAGACCCAAATCCACAAGCGGTCACTGACTTGGATAAAATGGGTAGAGTCATTCTGGAATGGAAATGAGATTGGTTATCGGCAAGGACCTTTTCCAGGCCAAAACTGAGTAGATTTTACATTGTGCAAACTTCAAATGCTGTAAAACCAGCTGCTAAAATAAGTGTCTGTGGGGAAAAGACCTGACTCGGGGTAAAAATCAGAGAGCGGATAAAAGCTTTGTGAAAGAAACCTCTTTCCTCACCTTGGGAAAGATGTTTATTGGGACATGAGCTGGCACTTGGAGCTCCTGTGTGTTACACCATATTTGTGCACCTTTCCTGATGGGATAAAAGAGAGACATTTGCATGAAATTGCTGAGAAAACTGGTCCCAGGCTTAATGAAGTTAGGAAAATGCTTGCTTTGATTGCTGTGGATTACTGTCTCTATGCCCTTGGATCAAGATGATCATACTCATGGATTCAATCCTATGAGCTAAAAAGAAAACATCACTCCTGAAATTTTTAATCCTAGAGGTCTTTATTTGTGTTGGCAAGAAACTGGGTATATTTATAAAGGACTAGGTCTTCAAATGTTGCAAAAAAGACCTGTAGTTGAATTTCAGAACGAGAGATTTTGCAAAACTTGATTATTGTAAAATTCTCCAAAGTAAAACACAAACATTGAAGTACTTGGAATTGCATGTATATGAGACTTCAGACTACTATATCTAAAAATATCATCTTCTATAGACCTTTAGGACATTTTTGGTTGCTTGATATGTCTAGAGAGTTATAGCATGCACTTGTGGTTTTTTTAATATTATTATTTTTAATTGTTTTAGGAAAAAAATCCAATAACTTCATATCCTCTCAAAATTCTCTCCAAAGTCCAATTGGCTGCAATGTTATTTTACTTCCTATCCCAAAGTACCATCTAATGTCATGCCATGCTCTGTCCATCAGCTGCTGAACTTGTCCTTGTCTCTGTTTACTGATAGAACACATCAATATTCTGTACCCGCTCTGTCCTGCAGGGTGCTAATCACATCTTCACATGAAGACATAGGCATCAGGTTTCTTGTTGCCAAACTTCAGCTGAGAAACGTATAGTGCTAAAAGATCTGGTTTCATTTATTGCATGTAGCATTTTATTTGGAAAACTTGTGGCGGGAAAAAAGCATAAAAGGACCTCTTGCCATGCCAGTGGACTGAAACACCTTCAAGACTCTTTTTCTGCCCTCCCTTCAACAATATTTCTCTGCTGCTTTAAATTCAATTTGTCTAAGTCTTCTGAGCACACAGTGAAACTTCTTTTAAAGAGATTTTGCTTGCCTTGTGTTTCTCAAACTCTCCACTCCATCTCTGACTCATTCCACGTGGGAGTATTTGCAAAACTCTTTGGCTCACCCAGTCTTTGATTGACGTCAGCATTGTTTCCTTGCTATTTTTATCCACCTTGTCAGGGCTAGTAAGTACAGTGCAGTGTGTTGATTCTGAGTCAATTTTTCATCAGTGTTATGCAGCTCGAAGGTTTTAGTGATGTCTTTAAAGCTTCCTAGTTGATCTTTATGTCGAAGCTTAAATAAATGCTGTTTGCATCAGGACTGGTAAATCTGAAAGATTTCTGTTCCTCATTATTTGCCACCTCAACAGCAGTAACGTGCTTTGCAGAATTTCAGCCAGTGTCTACATGTCATTTATCCTTATTTATATATTGGTATTCTCATGATTCATCACAGACAAGGGAGGGTGGCAGGGAATTTGTGAGAAAAGAGGATGAAATAATACAACTGCACCTTGCCACACTTTTCATGTATAACCTCCGGCAATTCCCTCAGTCTTTCCAGCCCTGCAGCCCATGTCTGCAGCTGGAGATTCAGCATGCATTTCTCTCTAACTTGCAGAACTCAGTTCATGCCTGATGTAGAGGTGGAATAAGAGCAAAGTTCAAACAAATCCTGAGGGAGAACCTGAAAAGTGGGGTTAACCTCTATTCTGTTGCTGTCATCAAAAAGGGACCTGTAAACATATAGGTTACTATTATGTTTAATTAACTCTTGAAGGCTCCAGGCACTATGGCCCAAATCCAGCTTCCACCTCTGCAGGCTTTGAAGTGCTGGAGGAAGCGTGTCCTATGGTAGTGTAATCAATTTATTCTCACAAGGTGAGAGGACTTTAATGAAGGAAAGAATGATCGATGGATGTTTGCCAGCATGCTTGGCTTTGCTTCACAAATGTTCTCATTCCTGGCATTAAACCAATCCTAAGGATCTACTTATCCACCCCAATGTTCCTTACTCATGGTGGGAGGTAAAAGAAGATGGTAGCATGAGCAACAAACATCACATTTGCTCAGTTTTCTATCCCACCAAATTATCCATTTCATTTCTTAGCATACAAGTCTCACCTAAATGTCACCTTTTTTTTTTTCTTGGGTCACTCTTTGTTGTCTATTTTAACCCCAAAACTACTTGCACTGTGGTCCTTGTACAGCCTTGCAGGTAGATGCAAGATTTTTCCCAAAGCATAGAGCTTCTATCAGAGCTGGTGGGATCTGATGCATGGACTAGTCTAAAACAGCTCAGCAACCACTTGCTGAAATTCCTGCTTGGTCAGCTGGTCAGCTGCTGATTGCTGTTTCAGCTCTATTCTCTGCTCATGTGTGGAGGATTTCCTACTAGACAGTTTTGTATTCTTGGCATGAGAACCAAATGCTGGAGTAAATCTCTTCCAACTGATCATACTACACGTAACAACTTCCGCTCCTTGATTACTGAGGAAATTATTATTAGAAGAAAGTGTGTTGATCTTTCATCGTGCCTGCCTTAACTTAAGGGAGGTCAGGGATGGTAAGGGAAGGAGAGACTTGAGCAATCATTTTGCTTTCTTTAAAGCTCTTATTCCACTATTTTCTCTATCTTGCTTCTTGTCTGCTACCTAATTACTTCCATATCAAGCTCTTTAGCTCAGCATGCCACCTCCCACAGGCTTTTAAAAATTTGCACAAGTCTGTGTCTGAAAGCTGCAGTTGTGAGACCGTGTTTTCCCTTCTCACTCACATGGAGGTGTAACTCTCACAGACAGATGCATTACAGCTATGACTTTCATCCACACTTGATGCATTCTACTCTTGTCCCCCTGATGTCAATAAAACTGCACAGAATGTGCTTGTTTGTGATCCCAAGTACAAAATATGAAACAATAACTGGAAAGGGCTCAGGTAATTTCAGGTACTTATTATTGTAACTTGTTTTTTTGTGTGGTATAAGGTAACAATCAGGTTAAAAAATATTGTTTGCTGTAGAATGAAGGAAGGCCTCAACTAAAACCTACAGTACAACACAGTGTTTCTGTTCTTTGGAGCAGATTTCTGAAGCAGAGAAATATAGTTTCAGTTACTATATCTTAACTCATATAGAAGAATGAATGACTTTTAAACTGAACATAATGAGAAGAAAATCTCTTTGACAAAGACTCATACAGTCTCTTATGTGGGAATGTAGACATGCTAATGGTGAAAGAAGCAGCTAAAAGCAGTGCCCACTACTAATAGAGTTAGTATGTCAGATAACAGCATTTTTTGGGCCAAATAAATAGGTCTTTGATTAATATTTTAAAATATATTTCTCACCAGCTTTCAGTGCCTTTCACTTCAACTTTGGATAAGCAAAGGCTAAGTTTCCTGAAGGTTCTTTGAGGTATCACAGCCTAATCTTGTATGTGCAGTTTTCTACTCAGCATTCAATTTAGGCAACACCAGGAGATCCAATATTTGGAGGTTAAAATAATCTTTTTACATGCAAATCAAGTAGTTTGATAGCTAAATGCCAACAACTGTATTTGTAACTGATGACACCTACATTCCTTCAGGCTAAGACTGACAAATCAAGCCTTTAAGCTATGTTTTTCAAAAGCTTAGGGATTTATGTGCATACTTCCCAGTAACAAGAGTAAATTGGGCACTCAGATCCTATAGTCAACTTCAAACATGACTTCCCAAGTTCACTCAATCTCTTCCTTACTCTACCAATGCAGAGAACACATGGACAACTTTTGGAAACAACTCCTCTGAAAAAAATGACCATTTTAACTAAACAGTGTGCTTAGGTGAATGAACCAGGCTGGACAGTGAAAGAGGCAAAGGTTCTCTGATCTTAAAGTAAGGAAAAAGACTGATCCTGAGGAAGAGGGAATGACAGTATAAGCAGATGGAGTTCTTTCCAACTCCCACATACAAGCTAAATATGATGATCTGCCTCACGGCCCTAGAGGACTTCCAGGAGTTTCAGGGAAATGTATCTTGTTTCTTTTCTCCACAGCAAAGTTTTCCAACAGTATAGATAATGCTCAATAAACAAGAGGTTTTTTTCCTGACTATTGGCTATTGCAATATTCCATTTTATTGCGTATTTTCTATGCCATGTAATTTGGGCCTTGTACACAGTGTTAATACATGCAATAATTATAATTCTCCTTGACTGCATCATATTTAAAGGTGTAAGCTTCTCAATTCATCTCCTTGAGGCAGATTACCCAGGAGACAACCCGCACATTACAGATGGAGCTGCTCTGATCCCATTAACTGAACAGTGAGGAGAGCATTTGAATCACAGACTCCAGAGCCTAGTGAAACCCTGATCTCATTAAAAGCAAAGCTGGCAAGACTGCACCATTGGGGTGCCACTTTGGGTGCGTCTTTGAACTTAGGACTGCATCCAAGGGGCAAGTGTTGAGTGGAGATGGGACTGAGACGTCAGGATGAGGTCCCTTACACCACATCCACCTGTGCCTGTGAACTTCCGATCCTTTCTACCAGACACCTCTCAGCAATTTATGGAGGTGCCAGGGGGCTCAAATCACCAAAGTGAGGCACAGAAGGAAAATAAAAGAGCAGACAACTTAAAATCAAGTGGATTAATTAAATAATCTATATATTTACCAGTGATAATTCTACAGTAAAAAGCCTCCGGGGTTAGACATTTTATAGGGATTTTAATTCCTTAATTTGGAAGGTTCAGAGCCCTGAGGATTGTTACTCTTTTTGGTTTTCTAAGTGATTTTGTGGAATTGTCATGGTGCAGGCTTTGTCTTTTGGGCTGTTTGCTGTCAATACAAACATCTGTCAAGGACAAGCTGTAAGACACTCCCACTGTCATATTATACCACGTAGTTCATTGATTTTTCTAGTGCTTAATGGGCTAGAGGTACACACACTGATCTGGAAAATTAGGAAATCTGGATTATATTTGCTGCTTTATCAAAAACCCCTCACTTTTCTGTAACTAAGATAAGGGACTTGTTTACCAAACTTTGCATTTTGGTGTGTGACCTACTGCTATGGGAAAAAATATTGTGTTCAAGAAATAAGTACTGAATATTAGTAAGGTCATGTATTAATTCAGGATGCAGGTAAATACATTGCATCGATACACTGAGTAACACCAATTAAGAAGATAAACAGAAAAATAAAAAACATATAGATCTCACTTCCTCTTACCCTCCTTTTCTTTGTCTCAAATAATCCCCTAAAAACCTAAATCCTGCCCCAAATTTTACACCTTTAGCCTTGGGAAACACAAGCTCAAATATATTTTTCTTTTCCCCCTTCCTTTCTTTTCCCATTCACACCTTTCAAATGCTCTGTCAGAAATTAGAGTCTAATATTCTATTTGACTGGTAGGCTTTTCCAAAGCCTGGTTTACTGGAATTGTAACATAAGAAGAACAGATACAGAGGCATAAAGCTCTTACTCTCCTGCAAGGAAAGTGAAAAAGTTACAGATGAAAATATCAGTGAATCAGCTGTTTAAGTAGAAGTATAAGTGATGTTCAATCTCCAGATGGCCATTTTTGTAAGGAAAAATTGGCAGCAAGGTTAAAGACGGTGGCACTGCAAGTGTACCTTGGGTCTGAAGAAGTTCAGTTTTTCCTTGTTATGATATCCCTACTAGTGTCTCTCAAACATGGTTTGAGTCTTCCAGTACAAAAGAGAGAAACTGCAAATCCTATTAAAAAAAACCAAAAACAAAACCAAAAAACAACAACAACAACAAACAAACAAACAAAAAAACAACAAAAGTAAACAAAAAAACAATCCAAAACAAAAACCACACAGATTTTATTCCCCTTCTTTTTTTTTTTGGATAAAAATGCAGAAATCTTTCTGCACCAAAAGGGAATAGGGACACAGCATTATGTTTTGCTTTTGGGCACCTCAGTGAAAGAACAAAGCAAAGGCAAACTAAATGCCTAAACTAAATGAGAGTTAAACTTACCTTAGGGAAAAACGGAATCAGAAGCTAGAAACAATATTTGCTCTAAGCAGCGATGTGCTATAGATAAGACTGTTTTGTCCCCGCCTCCAAGAAGTCCTCTGTCCTTGTGTGCTCCCACAGGAAGGAAGGAGGAGAAATCAGCCAAATAAGTAACATCTCCTGCCATTTAAGTCATAAAAATTTTGCATAGCCAAGGTGAGGTGAAAGCACTGTTTAGAAAGCTGGCAATATCGTGTTGGAGTTATCTGTACTAAGTTATCATATATTCTTGCAAGAATAGGTCAGATGAGCTCTGGGTGGGCGGGGGAAATGGCTCCTTTCTGGAGTGAGATGCTGAGCCTTGCTCAGAGGAGCATGACCCGTGTGACAGATGGGAGGGAGCAGCCACCTCAGAGGGGATGGGAAGGCTTTCCCAAAAGATCAGGCAGGTTTAGATGCTGGACTGTGAGTCACTGTAACCCAAACATAGAAACTGCAGCGACAGAGTGGACAAGACTGGGCTTGGTTTTAAACCTTTTCCTTTCCCTTTCAGGGGGGGAGTTTGGTGGTAGTTTTTTGTTTGGTTGGTTGGCTTGGTTTGGGGCCAGGGATTGTTATTTATTTATTTAATTAATTGGTTACCTATTTAGCATATATGTTTTTGAAAGCTTTTAGTTTTTATTCAGGTAAAGTTATGACTTTTTTTCCTATCTTCTCCAAGTATCTCCCTTAAAAAATGGGGAGAGCAACCTCAGCGACAGCTGCAGTTACTCTTCCCTGGAAATAAGTAGGTACTTTTTCCCTAAAAATGTACTCTCTTTTGGCAGGAACTATTGTATTATTTCAACAGTGTTATTGTATAATGAGTGGTAGAGCTCACAGACCCTGTGGAACACATCTGTATACCTGCATGCTGTAAAAAATACCTTCTATTTTAATAAATCCAGTTCATTGCAGGGGTAAAAAAATTATACTTAAGGATCAGTATTTTAGAAAGGGATAAGTCATTGCTCACAGCAATGTTTCAGCCCTTATCCAGAGTGTCAATGTGTGTGGGAGAGATCTGAGGCAACAAAAAAAAATAAAACATTCCAAATTTTGCTCTACTCTGGTTGCAAAATTTTAGAGAGAGACCCAGATCCACCCTTAGCACGTTAGGAATTCTGGGATGACTGGATCTGCATAATGGGTTGCTTTATTCATTTTTCTCAGGGAAGTACTACGGAGTTGGATGAGAACAACATATTATGCTACTCCTCCCTGCATCTGAGGCACCATCTCAGTTTAGAGACAAGTCCTAGTGTCTTTCCTGAGGTCTTTAGAGGCCACACAGCAGAGCTGCTGTGGAGCTGACACCTCCTGTGCGTGGGGGGGTTGAGTTTTGTGGAAAGAGGCTACTTCCCTTTACGCAGCAGAATGGATAATGTTGGCCAATAATAACATGCATCCATTGTACAGCATAAAAGAGGCTTCTCTGCAAAAACTGTTGTTTGTTTTCCTTTACGTCTTCTCAGCTGCCAAATGCAGACTTCTTCTGCCCCTTCTCTCTCATCACCAGCTCCCACTCAGTGAGCCTCCTTAGCATGCTCTGTAATGGTGACACACACTCCATTGAACCCTGCTGGAGTCTGAAACTCCCCAGCATGAGACAAATAAACAGCCTTTTTTAATTTCTTTTTTTTTTGCCTTTTTGTCTAACTTCCCAGACTGACATGCTGTAATGTAAAATAAACAAGAATTTTGAAACCTACGTTGATCAACACTTGGTGTGGTATGCAGAAAATATGTTGTGAAACAAATCCTTTGAATTAGGACAAATGCAAAGGCTTAGGGCTGATTAATAGCTACTGCAGTCAAAGACTTCTGAAATTTCTTTTTCAGTGTTGTGGGCCAGGATAGAATTTCAAACATATTAATTAGCAATAGTGTGCATGTTTGTTGCTGAACCACTAAGCAAAGGAAAGTAAGTGCTAGAACAAGCCAAGAAATACTTTTGGATACTCTGTCACAAAGAAATCAAAGGAAGAGTACCACTGTCAGCTCTGGATTAATTGGGCCTCTAGGAGTGGGTAGCTTTGAAGATGGGGGGGAATGAAAGACTGATAGACTAAGGATAGATTTCACTTGCTAGTCATGCACCAATATTTGATTGATGTATTGATTCGGTTTGACTGATGAAAAGCTCTATCAGCCTTTTGTTGCATCAAGATTCAAACATGTCCAAACAGGTAAAAATGTTCATCTGCACAAAATAATCAAACTAGAGATGTATGAATAGGATCTCTAAAAGAGGAGAGTTGGAAGAATCCCTCATTGTACAAAATGTATTTTCCTCTTTGAGGTGGTGAATTTTTACATATAGTTTGAGAAATGAGGATTTTTTAAATCAAACTATCTGTTAGGAATGGGTTGGACAGCTATCCTTTTTACATCCTTCTTGGATTGGGTTCCACATCACGAATACAGAGATAACAATAGGAAGTTTTTGAGCCACTATTATCATCTCTTCACCCCAAGCTGGTCAGAGGTGAGGAGTTGGCTGGCACCCATAAAATCTCCCTGCCCTCATGAACGGGTAAGTAAGTAAACTGATTATCTGACAAAGAAATCTGGTGATTCCACAGGAAAAAGTCTCCTGTCATCTAATTTAATGGGGAAAAGTGCTCAGCTACCTCAGTGGCTGCAGGAGTGAGGTGCAATGCCAGGTGTTTTTGGGAAATCTATGCAAGTCTATAGGCAAGGAAAAAAGCAAGATCCTGGAAGCCTAAAAAGATTCAGATGAGTGCTCAAGGATGGAGAGAAAACTCAAGTGAGTGAGTGCATATACTTTTTCAATATTTCCTTCAGTTCCATTTAGCTTTTCTCCTGAAGTCTGGGCTAATGTTCTTGGCGAAACTGTTGCGTTACATGCTTCACAGAATCTATGAAGAGGTGAACTATAATCCAAAGCCTTTATAAAGCTGATGAAAAATGATAACCTCAAGCAAGTGGGTTACAGTGAGGGAGCAGCACTGATCCCACTCCCTCACTTTACCTTGTATGTGCCAAAAGGCTGAGACCAAAGCACCCGGATTGAAAGAGTACTGAAACATGCTCTGGTTAAGTGAAGAAAAGCGTGCTTGTCCAATATTGTGAGACCCAGCACTGTAGACTTGAAGAGACAATTATTATGTCCCTTGTTTCCCTAATGTCAATACCAACAAGAAGTCTCTCCATCTGATTTCTCTTCAGTGAAGAGCAGAAGAAGACATTTAGATGTCCTCTGGAGTTTCTTGAGTTCCAGCTCAGGGCAGGAGATCCACACTGGGGCAGGAAAAATACGCCTGTGAAACTTCTCTGCAAGGCAGTCGGGCTGGGGAAATATCTTCAGTTCTGTCCACATTGTGCTGCTTCTTCTGGGAAGCTCTCAAACTGTTCACAGCTGTTAAAAGGAACATATCTTTTGCCTCCCCTGGTGGAAGAGAGTCCAGGAACAAAGCTACTGCCAATTTCAAGCCAAGCGTATAGAGAGAGAGGCAAAAGCTACTAAAGATGCATCCAGAAGCAGTATTGTTAAGGCTCCATCTCCTGGAGTCATGCAATTATGCAAAACATTCAGGGTTTCATGGTTTATTCTTTTAACACCTTGCCTTATCATGGTTGAAAAGGTAAGTTGGAAATGGCTGTAAAGCACGAGGCAAGCCAAGGGAACTACTGAGTTCGTTGGCTGGTTGGTTTTCAAACTCATGAGTCAGGCAAGAGGGTAGGGAATTCAGGGATGCTTTTCTTTAGCAGCAGTGAGAGTTTCCTCTAGAGGATTTCTGCAGCAAGCACTAGCAGCAACTCTCACGATGTCTACAGCTGACCCCTCGCTGCTGTGATACCATTTTGCTTCATACCAGTACTGTGTGAATGATTACACAATTTGGAGATGTTCCAAAGCCAACAGAGCCCCTGTAGAACAAGACTGAATTGTATGAAAACTGTTTTAAATGCTGAGCAACTACTGCCTGAGAACCCACCTCTCACTTCTGGTCCCTTCTGGAAATCAAAAGTCAAAACCTTTTAAACAACAACGTGCCCCTGCAAAACCTCAGTGATGCAGCATACAAGTCCATCTCCACGAGCATAACATTCTCCCACGGGCCAGACCTGGTTCTAAGCCCCAAGTGCTGCAGGTGTGTTTTGTACCTGTTAACACCACACCTGTCAGAAAAGGGAAAGACTACCTGTGATTACTCCAGTGTTTAAAAGATTATGTTGGGGCTCCGTAAGTACATCAAATTGGTAATGAAATCATAAGTGGCACTTGAGAAAGTTCCAGTTTTTAACATAACACCAGAGGTTTCTCATATTTTTTAACTGCTATGTGGTATACAGCTGGCTGATGGCTGTTGCTTTCCGAAAGCTTTCCTTTATAAACAAATAACATGCTGAATTTTCTGTTGTGAAAATCGATTTTACTAATTCTAATATTTTCTTTCATGAACCTTGGGGCTGTTGCTGCAATTATTAACTAGACTGATTTTTCCAGTAAAAATAGATTAGAGTCCTAATCAGTTCTCAAACACACACACACACACACACACAGTCCTGTCCTCCACTGGTTTTGAAGTGTCTTTTCAAATACACTGTTTTGCTTTTTAAGCTATAAAAGCAACTTGAAAAGTTCAAATATACTTAATCCATAAAACTAATTTATGGCTGTGCAAGTAGGAGAAACAAAGGTTACCAATTAATGGCCTGAGTTATTTAAAAATTACTGAGGTAGGCACTTTTCCTCCTGATTTTTGATGACTTTTCACATGCAAATGTTGGCCTACATTGTACATGAGATTACTATAGGTAGACTCATACAGATATGGAAATCCTTGCCCAGGACTGTAAAGAGAGATTTAATGTGCACTCCAACTAAACCATAATGTGGTGACATAAAGTACATCTCTTTTGAGTATGTATTACTCTAAGCACACGAGTGGCTGAGAAAAGTCTTGGAAAAAATTCTGGGCCAAATATGCCAAAAATTCCTATTGCCTTGGGATGAGGAAAAGGTTTTCACTGCCTTACAATGTTTCATGAGTGGTACTATCCGCATTAGACAGACCAAGAATTGCTTTAATTAATCAATAGTGTTACTTCAGTCTCCTGAAGTTTCCTGCATGTTACTTTTTACTTCTTTAAACAGATTTACTTTCCCCCGTGATACCTATTAAATATATTATCCTTTATGGGACCAAATTTGAAAAACAGCTTACATGCATGTTTAATATCAATTAAACATGAAGCCCATTTACTGAATAGCAATCTACTGAATGTTTGGGTGTTTTTAATTAGACACATATCTAAAATTCAGCTGGATTATGGCTTTAGCTATCATAACACTGACAGGTCATAGCAATGTGTTTATTGATTATGTTTTCTTGATGGTCACTGAGATTTGTTTGAATAGTGATTTTACTGAAATGTTACAAAAGAATCAACTTGTGGAGCACATTTAGACAAAAATATTCTAAGGAACAGAGCAGTGGGAACTCTGTATCACCCGTGCCCTTCCACAGGCTGTTTTATTTATAGAAGCAGGACATCTAGACTAAAGACTAGTCAACAACAAGGGCACATTATGAAACAGGAAAATAAATGCCATTGAAAAAGTTTCCGTAGACATACTCAAGACAAACATCTGGAGCTTCAGAGAGTAGATTGAACTAAGCATATTATATTATGTGAATAATATTGAAGACTTAAGCCTTGATCTGGTAATGCAAGTTTGATTTTATTCACGCAAATACTATTGGTATATTAGGTACACTTAATTCTAGATCACATAGACTAGGAAGGGGGAGGGAGGGGGGGAAACTACTGCTTATTCACAGCTTTAAAAGAAGTCCTTAAGGCATTTTCTTCAGAGAGGTGAAATTATCTGTTCCCCAAAAGATTCAACAGACTAGCTGAGCTTTTTTAATTGGTTGAAATGATACTTAATTTTGGAGATTTTTCCTTTTCTTTCTTTTTCTTCTCTTTTCTTCCCTTTCCCTTCTTTCTTTGCTCATTTCTTTCTCTCACAGGTTTGTTTTTCTTTTCTTTCTACATCCCACTAAAAAGAGTCTCAAAATATTCCTGATGGACTGAAGCTTCACGAGGAGAATAATAGGCATAATAACTATCATACAGTTAGAGTGGAAAAGAGGCATGCTGGGTATATCTGTCTCCCTATAGATGCTGTTCCATTTTTATTCAAGTGGAAATTGCAAGAGTTGTGTAGATAGGTTCTCTGAAGATCTCTGAATCAAACCAGTTTTAATTAATCTTATCAATCATTTCAGAATAATCAAATTAATGAAAAAAATGTGGTTGACTCTTTGATTCCAGCAGCAGCTACATTTTATCATATGAAAAAATAGCTTTTCCCTTTGTATTCTAAATGACTGAAATTTGAAAAATAGATTTGTTAACTTCATAAAGGGCAGTAAATGTTATTACAAAAATGGTTGGTTAACTTGTCACTGTTCTGTTCTGAGGTTTGGAGTAACACTCACAATGGGATTATTGATATAAATAGCATCTTTTTAGAGGGAGGAGGGCAACATGTTCCTTTGCAGCAGTTCATTTATTAAACCTCAAGTAATCTTCACCCTTTCAAAAGATGGGAGCTCACTGAAATAAAGGGTATATTAATGAGGGGCATATAATTCATCGAGCTTGGAGATATTATATCAGTCTTTATGATATAACTATGGATTTTTGATGGAGTCAGGTGTATGATGAAGAGTCGTGGTCGCTGCGTGGTACTCTGCAAAAGCAATGGGAGTACCTAGCCCATCTGCTAACTGCAATTTAATAGCTTGACTTCTGGCACATCGCTGGCAGAAAAAGTGACAAGCAGTGCTTTATATGCTGAGCAATGTGCATTCTACACTAGTTCCATTTTATTTAGATAGTAAACTCCTTGGGGCAAGGTATCTTTCAGTTCTGTGTTTGTCAGATACTTTGCACAATGGGGTTCCAGTTTGGTACTAGATGTTTTTACCCTGTGCAGAGATGCTCAGGCCAGCAGCACCTGAGCTCCTGCTGGGAGGAGAGGCAGCCTACCTGGAGCACCACAGCTGTGTGCTTGCACTGCTGAAAGAGCACCAGAATGTCTGACTAGCTTGGTGCTGTGCCATGCCAGCACCACACTGCTTTAGGAGCTGTATGGCACAGAGCTGTGCCACATGGATGTGCCACTTTGGACCTCAGTGCCTTTTCTGCCATGACTCATAGCCCAGGATAGAATGGCATTTAACCTCCAAGGTGCTACAGCAGTGCTGCTAATAAACACAGCCCTGCAGGTGCTGCTCTGTGACCAGCACCCCAAGCAAGGCTGCACAAGCACCTCCTTCTGCCAAACACATCCAAATCATCCCAGGTCTCCCGTCTGTTTGGGACTTTGTTCCACCATGTGCCTGATCTTGCTAAACTCATAGGCATGGAAGTAGCACCAGATTTCACCAGATCACCTATCTAATCTTTTTATACTAGATTATGGTGCTTTCTTGATTGTAGGCCTGGACACCCTTTGTTTTACAGGGTGTTGCTCAAACTGGTTTCAGTGAGATTAAAGGGCTGTATGATCTACAGTGGACATAGGCAGGTATTGATATCCTGCAGATCCAGGGTGTGTTGGTTCCCCTTTCTGACCTTGTTTCAAGGCTGACCTGGGTGTTTCCAGGGGCATGTTCTGGATTTCATTTCTCTGTCTCCACAGGAAGGTTACTTCCATCTGAGCATTTCATCAGAAAGCAAAGTATCATGACACAGTCAAGCACCACTGTGCTCTGAGCCCTTGGGCAGTAAGATTGCAGAGCACTGTGCCGGGAAAGGACTTCTTCCTCTCCTTCATTCCTTACCAATCTACTCCTGGTGGACCTAGGAACTGTTCCTGGAGGACATCACCATATGCCACAGGGCTTTCAGTATATTTTCTCCTTCTCTTACTGAGTTGTATTTGTCATTTTTCTTCTAGAGAGTGAAATGTTGCACAATGTCAACATGGGGGAAGAATTTCAAAGTAAAGGGATACTTGGAGGTTTAAACCCCACCAACTTTTACCATAACAGGGAATATCACAGGCCTGATCTTTAACAGCATTGAAGTCATCCACTATATTAAATGCACAGTGCTGTAATGTCATCATGGATCACCTGTTTCTCTGCTCAGCATTTTTGTCGGGACCTTGTAACTCATCCCTCCTTTGGGAACATCTGGCAATTTGGGCAATGCAGTAGTGACAGGTGACAGTGAAGTGTCTTTCTTGATTCTAAGTGTTGCTGCTGATACTATGATGTGCTAATACTACAGCAATAATCATAGCATTAGTCTTCAGCCCTGCTTCTTCTCTGGACGTAATGTTTTGCCATCCTTGGTTCTCACCATCCACATTGGCTCTCTGTGTACCCCCACAGAGCTGGGATGCCGCACCTGCACTTCTCCCACATGAGAAAAGGGGAAGGGAGAGGCAGGAGACAGGCACAAGATCCACCTCTCTTCATGCCTTTGCAGTTGGGCCAATTATGAACTGCCAACAGGTTGTAGCTAAAGAGCAATGGAGGGAAGGGGGCCAAGGTAGGGAAGGAAATCCTTTGCCACAAGAGACTTGGCTGGAAAAAGGGGTCCAGGTACTTCTGGTTAGACATTGTTAACATCCTTTCAAGTGATGGATTCAAGAACTTGATATCTAAGTTGAACCATTTTATTCTTTTCTAAAGAACTCTAATACAGTTAGAAATGGAGTGTCCCACAAATATCAAACAAAAGTAAAAGAAATATTTTCACCATTTCGAATCATCTTAATTGAATGTGAAGGCTGTGTATAGAACTGTAATTCTGTCCAGAGGCTGCTTGTCAAGTCATGTTTTTATTGTAATTACCTGATCTGTTCAGCTTTAATCGTATTTACTTTTGAAGGTCAGCTGTCCTGCTCTGAAATGGTTAGTAAAGGCTGTGAGAATACACAACACCCATAGGGAGAAAAGCAAAGACCACATAAGCTCTTTTAATTTTGACTTCACAGCAGAAGAGGTAGTATTTTCCTTCACTTCTTTGCAGTCCGTATTTCTTCATCAATACTATTTATTATTTGTTTCAAAATAACTCTTAGAAGTGCTGTTTGTGACTAGTCTCCAGTGAGTGCTGTGATATATGTGTCCATAATCAGCATCAACTCACACCTCAGAGACCTTGTAATGTAAAGAGGCAAAACAAAGCACAAGAAAAACAGTATCATTCTCTACATACCACCGATGTAACAGCAAAGGCACAAAATTTTGTGCTTTAGCCTTTTAACTTGGCTTAACACCATAATCCCAGAGTTGTCAGTTCTCTCTACATCACAGGAATGTGTAGGTGAACGAAACATCTTGTGTCTTCCTGTCCCTGTGAAATATGTACAGAAAAATACTTAGTCTCTCTGCCCCAAGATAATTTCTACAGACTGGAAGAAGACCAATAAGCCTTAGCAGCAAACTTAGAAGCCATCAAATACACAGTATGAATTTCCAAAGTCGCTCCAAGATTTATTTTGTTTGTTTACACTTTGATAATATCACTAAGCTACCCATCTAAAAAGAAGAAAATAAACATGTTTCCCTGAGAAGATGAGAGATATTCATATTACGACTCCACCTCAAAAACAGTTTCAGGTTTAGAGGTAAACTTTGAGGCTCGAGCCATTGGCATTGGGATACCCTGCATCTACTACCACATATTATGAATGAAAAAGAGCAGCTTCAAACTCTTTCTTTTTTTAAAAATAAAACTGGAAAAAAAAAGGCTAATTCATGATTTTCTTTGTGATTTTCTTGTTTCAGTTTATCAGTCTAGTCCTCAGTTTAGTTTCTAAATTTTGGCCATGCAATGAAAGACCACAACTGCAAGGAGGGCTCAGTGGCACCTCACTCATGGGTTTTTCCATGGAACAACCATTTTGTGCACAGCCTGCTGATTAACTGTGCTATAGCATAAATCCAGCAGAGGAAAATCCCCAAATAACAAAATAACCTAGCATATAAAACCAGAAGTAGACTTTTAAATACACTTAATTATTTGTAAAGTCCTTGTGTTCCTTACAATTTGAAAGGAACATTAATATATTCATAAGCACTAACCTTAAGTCAGTGCTGTGTGCTCAAGCATAAATTCTATTATCAGTGGATCTACTGCAATTCTTGGAAGAGGGAAAGTTGCTGAGTACTAACATTGTTGGCAGCTTCTTGTTGGATATAAGCACTTTCCTAGAGCTCACCTAAAGAGAAAGACTTTTGTAACTACTTTCTCACCTTCATCTCCTGGATTACCATGTCCCCTATTCCTAACCATATTGAATCACTACTTTTAAGTAAAATTCTTAATTACTTATCAGTTGTAATCTTCTAAAAAAGTTAAATTACTGTATTAAATTTATCTGTAAGGTCCAAGCACAAAAATTTTCCCAAGTAAATAATCTGCACTGGTTTTGTTTTGTAGTGGACTGGTTTTTTTCCTGCAAAGTATGTTGAATTAGAATAAAATTTCTAGGTGGTTATTCAGCTCATGTAGTCAGACACTGTTACTCAGTGGTTTGGCAGCAAACAGTGAAATGGAAAAACTCACCCATTTGTTCTTCCAAAATGGGCAGCATGGGACTAATCACTTTTCTACCAATCCTAGAAATGGCTGTATTAAATTTTCCTGTGTTTACCTAGGACCACCTTACTCAGGTGAGCAGTCAATTCTGGCAACTTAAAAAGTCCTGCTGTAGTATCTACATTTCTGGGCTTGCATCAGCCTCTTGAATCATCTGTCCAAGGAGATATATTTCCAGTTTCTTTTCTACTGAGGTTCTTAGAGGACTAGAATAAGTATTTGTACATCATCAATTTGCATTAGCAAAACTGGGCAGAGGAAATAACACCACACCTGCTTATGCAAAGCATATTATATATCCATAGGCACACCTCAACAGCATTAAAGAATAATCTAAACAAAACAGGAAGTGTGGAACAGGAAGAATTAGATCCATCCCAGGGTTTATCCTGGTTCCCCCAGGTCCTTACAGTAACTCCCTGGAGCAGCCTGAGGTCTATCAGCACAGTGGTTCCTGCAGCACACGCCTCCTCACCTACTGTTGGCTCAAAATGTGGGTAAAAAAGCCCTAAAGGAGGCAGAAACTAGGTAAAGCATATAAATAAGGATACAGTGGTTCATCTCAGCTGTGGTCTCCTCCTTCACCTGAAAAATGCACCCTGTTGAAACACTGGAGTCTCTCACCTTCCATTAAGTGTTGTACATGTCAAAGGATATTGACCCAAAAGGGAGAGCAAGCCTGGACTATTCTGTTAACTGGAATATCAAGGAGCTCCATATGGAACTTCTTTGCTTAGTGGCATTTAACACCAGCCCAAGTTATACAGAAAGATCTTATCAGTAGGTGATTCCATAACAAAGAGAGTCAATCTCTAGGAATAAGGGCTTCTTCTTTCATCACTACAAGATAGCATTGCTGGAACTACACTTAAAAAAAAAAAAAAATTAAAAAAAGTGTTTTCTAATTAGAACTGAGGTAATTGTATTTTCAGTAAAACCCCTTTCCTAAATTTGACCTGTATCCAGTAATAGTGCAACTAGTGTCAGCACAGCCAGCACTTCACTTTCTGATACACATAATTTCATCCCAGAATCTGACCTCATTCTATACTTCTATATGTGAATAGAGAGCAGCTTTCTTCTTGTCAACTGCTCCACAGTTCACCCATCTCCACCTCTGACTGCTTTTTTAGAAAGGATAGCCGGTAATGATAGGCTCACATATGGGATTATGGGGTTAAATTAGGCAAGCTCTTAAATAATAAATCTATTGCACACAATTCCACACTTTATTATCTTCCTTTTAAACTGTAACCTTATATTTTGTTTTCGGACTTAGAGCTCTCACACTTTGTTACGTTGCAAGGTTAACAATTTCAAATTGTGCCATGTCTCCTCCCTCATTTGGAAAGCTTTTGTTCCCTGCTTCATCACTATCTGCATGTAGAGACAGGCAGCCATAGTCTGTAGGCTACAGTAATAATAGCACACTAGATAACATCACCAAATCAGCTACATGCTACAAACACATCTGAAATTTTCCATGCTTCAGTACTATTAGGAAGCTAGGTAATCATATGAATATTAGGACACTTTTTTTTTTTTTTAAGTACAATGGGATCTACTTATGCCAAGAAAAAAAATGCCTTGCATGGAGAAATTTATACCTCAAATATATGAAAAAAAAAATAAAAAAGACCAGGAGTAATAAAAAAAAGGTGGGAGCAGAGATAAAAATGGCAACGTGAAATTAGGCCAAAAAAAACAGAGAGAGGGAGAGAGAGAGAGTATGTATTCATTATACTAATCCCTTGAAAAGGCAGAATTTCACCAAATCCTGACTTTTCCAAGTCCAGCATTTTTGCCAGAAACCTTTCTGCTTTGAGTTTGAAGACAGTACTTATCATTTGTGTGGCATATGGGATGGGGAGAGGTGGTGTGTCTTTTAAAAGTAAGGGCTAATGATGTGTCCCTTTTCAGCTTATGTATTTCAGAGGCTCTTAACAATCATGACTGGGTGTTTTTTTTTAAAAGGTGTGAGCTAACCGTTTTGCATAAAATAGGAATGGAACCAAATCAGAACAAAAATTCATAGGAAGTTTACAAGAGCTGAAATTTTGGGGGCCTTAAGTCACAAATTTATTGAGTGCAACCAGATTTATTGAGGCCACCAGAAATCTGAGCCTCTGAGCATCCTAGGTCCTTGCAATCCATATGCATTATTCTGTATCCTGTAGTACCAAAAATCTCTCCATCACTTCTGATCAAAACACATCCCATCATTCTAATCAGCTAAAGAGATTATTCTCACTAAATCCCTTAATTTTGCTCTCAGTTAATTTTTTAATTGTTTTTTCTGTGCTTTTTCCATTTGTCAACATCTTTTTCTTATTATTTTTTTAATAAAAAATGAAGGCCACAGAAACTCTAGATGCATCCACATCTATTTGCCAAGGCCACATATAAATGTTAGATCACTTTCCCATTCCCCTTCATAGCCCCTTTCTCTCACACAGGAGTTCCTCAGCCTTTGAGTAGTTCTGGAAGTTTACTGGGAGCTGTTTGTCTCATGAGCTCTATTTCAGCTGCAATTTTTCCAGGCAATGGGCTTCCCCTACTCTCACCCTTGTCATGAGCTCTGTTTTTCTTCTTAGATAGGATTAATTAGCTGTATTCAAAACAGTTCATTTCAAAAAATGATCTACATAGGTTTGTGTGCCTGTCCCAGTGATTTCTTGATCACCAAGAACCTTCCCCAACTGCAATTCATTATTTCCCAGAGACTGATAGGCTGATTCCCGGCACTGAAAATGTTGAACAATACTGGCCGAGCATTGAACCTTATGGCAACCTCCCAAAATTAGGACACAACTGTCCAACAACAACTCAGCATTAACCACTGACCACTGATGACTGTGGTTTTGAGAGCTCTTATGTGACCAATTTTTAATTCATTTAACACATTCTTTATTGGTGTTGCACAGCATTGACTCTATAATCAGAATATTGTGCACCACTAATTCAAAGGTTTTTGAAAAGTCCATTACATTTACAGAATGTCCTGTCACTCAAATCTCAAAACTGAGCAATGAAGTAATACTTTCTCCCTCTAAGTTTTAAAGATGCTTATTTTTTAAGAGCTGTTTCTACTACTCCATTAGCAAGGAATGCACCTCATCATTCAATAGAAAGGTACCTTTATTTCCAAATGCAGGGAGAGAAATATTTATTGAACATTTCTGTCCTTTCTGCATCCTGAATAATACTGCCACTTCCTGTCTACTGTGTTTTGTTGCCATCTTCATGGAAGAAAACTTCCAAACATTTTAGATCACTCAATTTGTCCTTTATCCTTTTATACATTTCCCTATTAAGACAAAGGTACGTTAGTATAGTTTTTCCTGCTTCTCTTGCATCAAACTATGATTTCTGGCCATGTTTTTTTTTTTTCAGAGAATTCCAAATTCTCATTCATATGTTTCTTTCTGGATTTTGCTTAGGATTTTACAAACTTTTTAGTCTTTAAGTCACCATGTTGTGTGCATACATACATCATTATCATCAATCATTGTCAATGTGAGAGTCAGTGGCTTGATAAACCAAATCTCTTCATGTTGCCTCTTACTAATGTTGTTACCGATTGACTGAATATTGGAAAAATTGGTATGACAAGAGACTCTTAAATACAGAACCTGTAGTTAAAATGACAGTCCCACAGAAGACAGTCACTGAGGATATATGGAAGGAAGAAGAGTTTATGAGTATGAACTGGGCAAGGGACACAGAGGACTTTACAGAACTGATGGGCATTGTGGTTCTTGCTAACTGCTGTGAAGAGGGAACCTTGAAGGTCTATACGTTCTCTCAGAGATCATGCTTTTTCCTTTGTAAAGTGACTTTTTCTTCAGGAAAGTCACTTTTTTCCCACTATTTGCTTTCAAGCTGAGCCTCCAATTCATGAGTCTTGGTTCATAATGAATTTCCTAGATCTGACTTTGTCATGCCTTTTTCTGAAAATCCCATTCATGTAAATTATCTTGAATAAGACTACAAACACAAATAAACTCTTCCACTTACTGAAGCTTTAATTCCTGCTAGAAACCTTTGTGTGGTTCAGCCTGTCAGAGATACAGTCCCCTGGCCCCAAGCTTGTAATTCCTCCGTGAATGTGGCAATCAGTACTTCCCTTAAATTATTAATAAGCCTAATGTCTCACTTGATTTTATTTTCTAGGATCTCTTCATGGTCATCTGTGTTAGCATACTAAAGAGATAAAGCAAAAGCAAACCAGCCATCTTATCTCTTTCTGGAGTACATAACACTTTTATAACATTTTTTCACTGTAACATGTCAATTAAGCATGTAAGGTGTCAACTAAACACGGTGAACGTGCCATCTTCAAGTCAAAACTTTTTTCCTCCAAATGCTTTAAAATCAACTAAGCAAACATACAATTGGCACCAGTTTCTTGGTCTCTTGTGCCCCTTACTAGGTCTGACCAGTATGTGTTTGACAGCTGTTCCTACTTATCTTTGACCTTTGCCAGCCTTTCTTTTATACGCAACAACTGATGGAACTCTTGTGCACTCGTCCTAGCTCACTTCCTGAGGCAGAAGGTGGAATGATCCTACCTAATAATCTCATTTCATCATATGTAATATAACTATGTTTTGGACTGAGGCTACCCTATATTCAGTGTAATCAAATCAGGTTCACTGATCCTTAGACAACCACTGGTAGTTCCAGCCAGAAATGAATTAATTTTTGTGTCCTAAAGAAGTCTAGTTAGTCTATATATTTGAATTACAGTTCAAAAGAACAGTATTTGGAAATATTTGTAATAAGCATCCTCTGATTACAATGGGAATAAGAATTTTTCTCTGACCAGCTTTTATGTTTCCATTTTGAAATGCTGAAGAATGGACAATCCATCAGTACTGTCTACACGGTTCAAGAACTATTGTCAGGACATATAAAAAAATGTCTGAAATGCGAAGGCCTGACACAATGCACATTTATGTCAATAACAGTGTATTTTTCTACAGAAGTCATGGACTTTGCATCAGATTTCATCACAAAGGAAATGATAAAATGTTTGAGAACTCCACTCCTGTTCTGTTAAATTAAATGAAATTGCTATAGATCAAAGGAAAGCCCAAATAGTTAGTATGGAGGAACAATAGGATCATGCATTCTTAAAGAAAATGGAAAATAGTAATCACATTCAGAAGAAAAATGCAATAAAGAAAACAATTTGACGTAATATTCTGTTGGCAAAAAAGATATCTCATTTTCAATTTAATATTAAAAAATTGCTCACATTAATTCTCTTCAGTTTTCCAATATACATGTATGAGCTGCATATTGAGCTGTGCAATTCATCATAAGTGTTATTTGCCAATATCATGTCCACACTACTGACTCTGACAAGAGGGAACAACTTCCTTGATACTTTACATCCTTCATGTTCTCAGTTCCTTACTCCCTATGTATGTTACAGTGTCATAGTGTTTTTTAGTTCATTTAAAAAAAAAAATTAAAACTTAAAACCTACGTAAAACTGTTGATACTGCCTGTCAGTGTCTTTTATAAACAGTGGTGGAAAGAGTGTCTGAACTCCAAAGTGAGGGAGTAGCATAGACTAATAGGACTAATGCAAATACACCTTACACTATAGCTGAACATCCATCCATGAAATATGCACGATCTTTGTTTTTCATCAGTTTCACTTTTCACTCAAGTAGTTCAGTTCTTAGTATCATGCAGATAAATAGGTCAGAAAAATGTAAATATTGCTTTGAAACAGATTATACAAACATGTCAGGAATGGTTCAGGTAGACCTCTGCTCAAATGGAAGAAGAACATGGAAAGAATAATCTCTTCATCAAAATACAGCTGTCCAGGATATCTTTTACCTTCATTTTTTCAGGCAAGATCCATATTCCATAACCCAGCTCAAGTCCTTACTCTTCTGTCTGTGTACTTTTACATTTTGGGGAAAACTTGAATAGAACATATATATTAAAAGTCCAATCTGCCAAGTGCCAAAATCCAGGTTCACTGAGAATCCTGCATGTTGCCATAATACATGCTCATATTACCTTTCAAAATAGTAATTGGACAGTCAACATAGACCACTGAAAGAAAGAACTTGTTTTCTTCTGGAGTTTTACTGGATGGTTGCTCTTCCACAGCCTGGCTGCCTTTGTTGTGTGCCCTTTAGGTTAACATGATTCCATACATTGGTGGAAATTTGGCTATGATACTGTAGATGAACAAAAGCAATTTTTTAGAAGTATTTAAAGTAGGAGAGATATTCAAGGCTACAATTTTGGCATAGAATAATGTGCCTTGAGATTTCAGACTCCATAGAATGCAAAGTAAGTGCAGGGTTGGTTTTGGGGCCCTTTTTCCACTCTATTTTAGTCTTTGTTTGGCATAACCATGGTTCATAGCCCTCCCACATCACAGAAAATATTGTACCAAGCCAAATATTGTCCTGTTGCAGTAAATACTACAAATACATGGTTTAATTTGGCTACAAAAATCTGTTCAGTTAAGAAGGAAGACATAGTTCTAGAGATAGCTGAAAAAGGCAGTTTTATAGGGCAGCAGGCTGCTGTAGACACAGAGATATGGCACAGACTCTACTTGCCTGTTTTCACCTGTGCCTCTGTGGATGTCAGGAAGCAGCGGTCAAATTTATTATCTGATCCATCCACCTGCTTCTCTCAACCAGGTCCAGGTTTTCCTTTCTTACAGACACAGTGACTGTTCCTACCCCTCACTTCTGGATCAATAAAACTAATTTTCTGCCAATTCTGTTGAGGAGCCCTGAGCTGACTCTGACACCAGCTTGGATTTTACCACTTCAAAACTGTTATGAATAAATAGAAGGGCATACAACCCCATTTACAGCCTGAATAGCAATTTGTTTCATTTATTCTTTTTTTTTAGAAATAAATACTAAAGAGGGTTTTTTTTTTTCTGTCTTTGTACCATATGCTGGCTTCTCACACACAAAGCAATTCACTAGAAAAAGAACTTACCTCTTTTTTTGAGTACTTTCATGCTTTACGTTAATGGAACGTTAATCAAAATAAGTGGGGATGTCCCACATTCTTAGAAGAGTCACAGAAAGCACTCAGTGAGCAGGAGCTACGCTGGTACTCTTTCCCAAAATTTTGCCATTACCAGAGAACAGTTCCTTCTGCTTACTCTCTTTTTTTGTTGTTTTCTTTTTAACCAGATTGTTTCTGAGGTCATCTTAGGCAGCCAAGACTGTGTGAGAGAAGAATGAGAAGCTCAAAATCATCATAATAATACCAAAATAGGCCAATTTTCACATTACGTAACTAAGTGGGAAAGGAAGGAAATGAAGATAGCATTGGATGAAATTAATGTAGTTGCAGCCCACTGTAGTCAGAGTAATTTTTCTTCTCTTCTCTCATCTTGTGTATGATCTAAAATGGAGAGGGTGTTTTATTTCTTTTTTTTCCCCATGGATCCAGCTGCAAGCAATTGTGAAGGACCTAAGTAGAATCAGCAGTGATGGTCTTCTTTCTTTCTTTCCTTCTGGGAAGAAATTAAATAAATAAGCATTTCAGAATCTAAGACAGTCAGACTCCACAAACACAGCGTTTGATAGGTCACCACAACCCAAAGGACCAGTTCTCCATGAGATGGCTGAAAGGTGATATACAGAAAGATTAACTCAAGCCTCAGAATAACTGATCATCTCCAGCATTGCCCGAGTCAGTGGGAAAAGAGCTCCTTTCAGAGATCAATTCACAACATGGGTTTTGTCTGTCTGCTGGGATTTAGCTCCTTGCACATCCTGTGTACCTCCACTTTGGGCATTTCCTCCACTAGGTTATTCCTGGTGACAATCACTCCTTCTTCACCTTCAACTGCCACAGAAATTAATCCTGATGATTCTCACATAAACCTTCCAGCTTATTAGTAAAACAATTCTCACTTTTAAAAGAGAGTTAATAATACAATCAGTTAGGAACTAAAAGCAACGGCCACCAAGGCCCAAATTTAGGAATAAAAGCAGGTCCTGGTCAAACTTTCAAGCCCTCAAAGGGCTGAAATATATTGCTTGTCTAACAGAGATCCCTGGCTGTTCAGGTAACTGGTCTCTGGTATCTCATTTTCCACATCACTCCTTTTACCCCTCCAACTGAAATGATTTCAACCTCCATGGAGTGATTTACTCCATCCTTAAGGACTACAGGAATCATGGTCTTCTTTAGTAACATGGAACTGTTACCTTTCCTACATTGTCTTGTAATATGGGACTACCTAAAGCCATAAATACCGGAGAGCGTTTAAGGCTATGAAACAAATCATGGTACAGCACTAGGTGGTCAACCCTCAGTTAAATAATTAAATGTCTCTTTTCCTCCCTCAACACAACAGTTGCCTCTGAACATTTCTTACTCATCCCTTGCACTACTGATTGCAAGGCAATGAGGTGACTTTCAAAAGTAATCCCACTGACGGCAAGAGGATCATTCAACTATTTGTACTTTGGCTCCTTCACTTGGCCAAGTTCCCACATGATAGAGCTGTCATGTACTGTAGAGCCATGACTTACTTTCTGAAGTGCAAAAGGAGACAGAGAATGGGGGAAAAAGAAATTATAATGGCAGATTAATTTCCTATGAGAGGAGGCAGATTATGAAGAGTAATGTTCCTCAGACCTTTGCAAATGCACTGCTTTGTAGTAGTCTGAGTGCAAACTGATATGAGGAAATACAAACTATTACAGAAAGTGGTGCTGTTTGGCCTGCCTGTTCAGTGAGCTCATTTTTCTCCCCTACTTTGTTTAAGGGGAGAAATTTCAGTGTTTGCCTTGGAGATTATCCATTTCACTCTGAAATTTTAAAATTCTGAATGCCATCAAAACCTCTTATCTGGGTTTTGTAAATATTACACCGCCTGCCCACAGAGTACTCATGACTTCTCCAAACTAATCTGCACGTATGAGCACTTCTTAGAAGGAAGTATAGAAATATTTTGTTGATTCTCAGCACTACTGAGAGTTTAAATGTCACCTTGCACTCATTGGTAGAGGTATCATATCTCTTTGCCCATTTTAAAAATAATTTAGCTAAACAAAGTTAAGCCATGCATCAGTCGGGTATGACCACACTGAAACTAAATGTGGAGAAAAACATAATTTATTCAATTGGAATATGTTATGGGCAGCACTAGTTTTTATATGTTCTATCCAACAGGTAAATCAACTTGTCTCCAAAGGATTGATACCAGTGCATCGCCAATAGGTTGCTGTGCTGTGTTTCTGAGATAAACAGCATGAATTCTGTTGTACCAAATTCCGTATCCAAATAAGACAAATAGAATAAAAGACCGGTGAATTTCCAGGTTATTTGTTCTATGTATTGCAGATCTGTGTGTGAATTGTCAGTTACTGGAAGGTTGTTTTGTTTTTCTTTCATTGACCACCTGTTGGAAATATCCTGATGTTTTAAAAATCATTCTTAGTTTGCCATTTGCTCAAGATTACTTCATTGCAAATGAATTTAAGTAGAATGAATTTTGTTGAACTGTTGCTCATTTTTCATGTTTATGTACACTAACAGATTGATTCTGAGTTTACTTGTGGTTTACAGTACAGATTTTTATTACTAGAAATGCAGATTTCACCTTTTGTGGGGGTTTTCTGTTGTTTTTGTTTGTTTGGTTTGGTTATTTTTTTGTGAATTACAGAACCTTAAAATCTTTCAGTTGGACAAACATTCCTGCCAATAAATCATTCACTAGGATGATCAGATAAAGTGTACATGAAATATGCATGAACATAATTGAAATGAGTTTATTTAAGAGCTGGAATAAGTATTTGTCGACAGTTTTCTGAAGCATTCCTCCAGCACTAATGAAAATGGCATAATTATTAAATAAAAAGAAATGACACTTGATAAGTGTAGGGCTGTGAGCACACTGGAAGAAAACAACACAAGATATTACTGGGATGGCAAAACTTTTCATGGAAAAAATAAAACCACCAAACAATTAATTCATTTCATATCCCGTGCTGACAATGTTCCTACTTGTCTGGGCAGACACAAACTTGTGCTGTTAGGAGTTAAAATCGGAAGGAAAAACGCATGGTGGAGTCATCACAAATGCCAGTAATTCAAAGTGGGGAGATTGAAGATTGTTTGATAGAATTGTGAATTACCAGGGTGTGTTCCAAAGCAGATTTGTTCAGTCATTGGTTCTTTATACTCTACAGCAACACTGATTTCACATTCAACTTGTTCACTCTTGTTTCTCGGGGAGGGTGGGGGGAAAAGACTGTTTTATATATTTGTATTATTTATATATTTCCACCTTGGATTTGTCGTATTCCTCACTTCAGAAAACCCAAACTAGTTGTTTTGTGAGGCTTCAAAGCCTTTTACAGATATTAACTAGTTAAATTTTACAACACTTCTCTGAGGCAGAAAATTAAGTTTTAAAATTCCCAATTGTTGAATAAGGAAACTTAGGGACAAAGGTTAAGTGATTTACTGAGGCCACAGGAAACAGTATAAGCAGTGGAGTAAGAACTTGTTCCAACCCATTCCTGTGGCTGGTAACATACTGGGACACAGGACAATTATAAAATTTCACGCACTATCCATATTCTAGCTTTTTCCTCCTTCCCTTTTCTACCCACACAAAAAACATTTTCAATGAAGCATTATTTCATATAATGTATTTCTATTTCCATAATCTTTTGGCTTCAAACAAACTGCTTTTCCACTCTTTTGCTTAAAAGGTTACATTTTCTTGTAGACAAGCTGGTCTTCCTCTCAGGAATAAAAAGTGCCTGTGGATACTGAAAATATAACCATTACCCAAGTGTCCAAGAGTCACAGTAACGCAGACCAAAAATGATGGCTCCACACCTCTGCTGGAGACTTTGGAATTATGGAGATCAAGTTGTAAGTCAGACCAAATGGCTTTTTTCAAACTTTTCTTTTTAATTGGTTTGTTTTTTGGGGGTTTTTTTTGTGTGTTTTTTTTTTTCTTGTATTGAAAATTCCCCATGAAAAATTTCTTGAATGGGAAAAGGTGAAGGATGTTTTGGGCAGCCTTTTTCATAAAGACACCTGAGATTCTGAGCGAGTGTCACGAACTACCCAACACTTTGTAGGGCATTTTTATTACATTCACTAACAATCACTTTAATTTTCTGTGTTCAGGTAGCTTAGTTTGTTTATGTGGGGCAGATCAAGAAAAAGCAGTTGTCAAGAAGTTAATTGCCCTGTAGTCTTTATATAAACTTGCTCTAACAGGCCAAGTTTACTTGAAAAATTTCCCTCCTCTTTCTCCAACCATCTTTAAAACACACAGCTTGTGTAAGAAGTGTGATTTGTCAGAGAGTTAAGGCTGCCTAGAAACAGTCTTTCCTGTGCAGGAGCTGGAGACAGACCTTCTTAACTGGATGCAACCTGCATGAAGACATCCAGGCAGGGATAAAGCACAGAAAAGGCAGGGCTGTAGGGAGAGGAGCTTGCAACAGACATCCTGGGAATCCCCAGAACCTCAGCTGGGCTTGCACACATTTCAGTAGTGGCCAGGGTTGTCTTCATGCAGACAGAGACTTGTTGGAGCCTGGCTGCTCTGAGAATCTCTCACAGGGTCTACACTCCCTCAGTTCTTCTCCCATAACTTCCAAGAGGTACTGAGCCACTCACAGCATATCTCAAGTTTGTACCGGATATATCTGGGTCTATCAATGGCAAAACGGGGAAAAAAATGCTTTTTGCAGAAAATTCCCTTTAATTTCAGTCGAGTTGAAAAGTTAATTTCTTGAATACCACAGAAATAAGACAAGTGGGACATAATGCTTTCAGTACTTGATGTAGCTTCCCTGACGTGATTCACAGCAACATATTTTAAATGGTAGCAAATTCCTTTTAAAAATTGATTCATTTAGATTACACCACCAACAGAGGAATGACCTGAAGCTCACATGAAACACTTGCTCATGAATGTGTTGGCTAAATCCAAAGATTTAGGTTAGTTTTAAAAGCTAGTTGGAAGAACTTGCAATGTGTGCCAGAAAAATGCAGCAGGCTTCCATCTGCACTTTGCTTCGATCTGGTATTCTTAAATGGATCTTCATGTGACCTCCCTGACCTATCCAGAACTCCCACTGGCTTTTGAGATTGACAGTAATGCCAGGGAGAAGCTTATGAAACAGGGAAAATCTGCTAAGGCATGTAAACCCCTTTTTCAATAGTGCTTCAAGCACCTAGGCACAGATCTTGGAAGGGATCCTAGCAGTAATAAATATTCTAAAGACCAGAGCCTCAATGCCTAAATTGTCCAGTCTTTGACATAACCTCCCCTGCCAGGGGTCTTAAGAGTCTAAATGATAAACAGCATTAAAGCAGTTTGAGATCCACACGCTGAGTGTGCCATACAGGTTTAAACAAGTGCATCCTTGACAAATCCCAAAAGCATGCCAAAATCCTGACTCAGGACTCTACTGAGCAGAGATTATAACTCACAGAAAATGGGCAGTGATTGCAGTAGTAATGCTGTGTTTTGTTTTGTTGGATTGTGGTGGGGTTGTGCCTTTTGGCTTGTTTCTTTATAATATTTCAGATGATGGCCTTCCATTGAGGTGCTTTGTGGCAAAAAACCAGTCTAACTCAGTAACTGGGGAATTATTTATCCCAGGTCACCATGGGGATAGTGTGGTTAGTCAGGAGTAGTGACCATCCTGTAGCTGAAGATCTGTAAGGAAAGCCTTACATGGTTTTGACCTGCCTTGAATACATCTCAAGGGCAGGGTTATTATGCTTTAACTAAACATTTCACTTATGAATGCCTCTGCTGTTATCAAAGTTTTGATAAGTTGGTGAGGAGTTTACAGGGGAGCACAGTGAGAAGAGAACAACACAAGAATGTGGAAATAATGGTGAGAGATAGAAAGAGAACAGAGAAATTGAGTGGCAAGAGATGAAGAGGGATGAAACATGCTTTGCAAGGGGCAAGTCACACAGGCCATGAAGAAGGAGGTTATTTTGGAGAATGCATTGAACCCACCTCCATTTCTATTTACAAGCTGACTCAGCATTGCCTGTCATTCAGATCATGTCTCAACAGCAAAGGAATTGTTGTGAGAAGCAAGTCATAAAACTAACAGGTGCAGAGAACATGCTGCTGCTATGTTTGAAAAAAAATAAATTACAGGTCTCACATTTAACATCAACTGCAAAACGTTGAGGTGGAAGAAACTGTTAGAAGAATAAAAGTGAGCAAGCAAGCACCTATCCCTACAGTGGTTTTCTCAGCACACTTTCCATGCAGGATCCCTGTCTCCGTGTGTGTATTTGCATGTATGTGCGCATTTGCCTTTTGTTTTTTTTGTTTGTTTGGGGGTTTTTTTTAAATCTACTTCACCAAATTTCTCACTGGTTTCTCTAATGAAAAGTCTGCTACAGAAAGACAGGATCTAGTCTCTTTCTTATTATTTTAAATTATGTTTTGGGAGCTGCCTAGGGACTTCCTGGACACAACTGTCCTATTTATTATTATTGCCATTATTACTGTTAATTAATTAATTAAACTGTGACTGGAAATGCAGAATGCCTCAGCCAGCATGATTGGGGCAGCAGAGCGTGACTGCCTGGGAGAGAGCACAGCCAGCCACACCAACTAGCACATCTTTAGCCTTTTCTACAGCAAACCAGTACAGATTTCACATAAGCTGTGCCTCTCCAGCAGCAATAACCGCCTCCAGGTGCCAAAATATTGCTGCGCCACAACTCTTCGCCCTTTTGCCGTGGCAAACATCCACACCCAGCACAGCCCTTGGGCAGCAGGCAGAGGACTCTCAGCCGAACCCGCCAGCCAAATCCAGAGGTAACACGGTGAGAGGAAACCTCACCCGAGCTGCAGTCAGCCGGCTGCCATATGCCCTGACAAAGCTGCTGACAGCAGTGGTGAGCCCAGGGAGGGCTTTTATCATTAGCCCCTCACCCAGCAGTGGAGGAAACTCATTTAGCCCCATGCTGGACTTTCATTAGGAGCGACTTGCATCAGATGGTCGCAGCGTTCTGGCACCGGTGTCGCTCGGCCCGTTGCTGGAGACGTGGCCATATCTCACCCCAGCAGGGATCCCCAGATTGGAGCAGCTCTTTGTCGACAGATGCCAAGACAGCAGCAGTAGTAGTGACAAAGGCAGCTTGGTTTGCTGTTATCTTTTATGCTGGCATGTTGCAGCCCTGAACTTTTCAGAGGTGGCTTTTTACAAACCACTTATTTCTGTTGCAGGCAGAAAGGCAGGGAGTTTATATAAATGGGGAGAAATAAACTAAAATAAAATATGCTTGAAATTACCACTTGAAGCTGAAGCAAGCAGCAAAGAAGCTGTCACTGACAATCATTATTTCTAACCTTGGGACTGTAATAAAAAATCAATGAAGCAAGAGATGTCAATATTCTAGTAACAAAGACATGATATCAGCACCCTCTCCTCCCAACACCCTAGCTACTTATATTACAAATATACAAAAATGAAAGCATAGGTGTCGCAACAGAAGGAATTTTCTCTTTCCAGAAATATCCTACCATTTTGGGACAACTGCTTGTCTTGCTTGCAGGAGGGGATTTTCAAGGAGAGGTGAACCCAAACAGTATTTTTTGACACTGAACTGTGAATTCTTTGAAGTCCATAGTGACTTTTCTCAAATGTGACTAAAAAATAGGGAAAAAAACACTCTGTGACTGTTTCACTGCCTTTCTGCCTGCTTCTCAAACATCGATATTCAGTATTTAAATCCCCCATGCTCCTTGCAGTTGACTACCTTACTGTGCAGTTACTTTATAAACAAAGAAACTCTTAAATAAATCTTTTGATTTTATCAGCACATTTTAATGAACTTCTGTGTTTAATGAAAAACAAACACACCCAAAGTAGAAAATGAGCTTTTAAAAAATATGCAATTTCCCTCCCTTACTTTTCCCATCACCTTGATAGAAGCCTGTCCCACACTCTTTAATGGAAAAGGCACAATATCAGTAGCATCTTTTTATAGCCAGGTAACAAAGCAGTAAGAGAGATGGGGTCCTGGCTTCTTGAGTGGAAACTTTCACGCGCAGGGCAAAGATTGCCTGTGTGAAAGCTAGGTAGTGCTAGGCATGGGACGAGGCACTCAGGAGAGGGAACAAGCCTTGCATTAACTTCACTTGGTGCCAAACTCTTCCCTGCTTTCAGGTGGTGACCCACATCCCAGCATCTCCTCCCCGGCCCGCATCTCTCCATGCCCCGAAGGGAACGCTTCACCTTTCCATTAAGCCAGTCTCATCCCAGTATAGCCCCACTGCACCCAGGTGTGAACCTCTAATGCCCACACTGCAAAATATCAGCAGCATCTTTTTATAACCAGGTAACAAAGCAGTAAGAGAGATGGGGTCCTGGCTTCGACTGGTGCCTGCAGCTGGGCAGGCTCTGTCAGGCCCCGCTGACCCAAGAGTGAAGTGGTTTTAATTCACATTTTTTTTATAGCTCTTCTGTAAGCCAAAAAACCATGGGGGGCAGACAACACTGTAGCACTGTCCTCACTCTGGCAGGCCCACCCTGCTGTGCATCTCTCCAGGACAGATCACCCAGGGGAAGCGACGGGCAGCTTTGCTCATCCATTTTATTATATTTTTTGGTAAATATTTTATTTCATTTTATTATTTTATTTCATTCTCCTTCGCCGGGTGCGCGCAGGTGGGCGGTGTCGAGGCGCCACCTACCGGCGGGCGGGGGCGTGCGTAGGTGATAGCTATATATATGAAATGTATAAAATAAAATACATAAACCCCTCATTTCAGCTTAAAGGCACTTCCCACCGAGCCCTTCGGCCTGGCCTCGGGGCTCCCCCAGCCGGGGGAGGCGAAGGTGGGACGAGAGAGCAGGGAGGGGACACACGGGCCAACGTGGTTGCTCGTTCTAATTGCTTCCATTTGGCCTCAGCCAGGGTTGGGAGCGACGCGGACGTAAGCGAATGTGTCCTGACCACAGGAAGGAACAATGTTAAGCGTTTTAATTATAAGGGGAGTGAAACAAAGTAAAAGCAGAACAATGAAGACCAAATATAAAGAGAGGGAAGCTTAATTAATGGAACATTAACATAAGAATTTAATGCAACCAGGCTGTTCTGCAGCATGAAAAGAAGGAGAGCAGTGCTGTTGTCCTGAAGAGAAGTGAGCACAGCCCAGCTCACAGCGTATCATATGTGGCAGGGCTCCTGTGGCCCTGAGCGGGTTACTTCCCCTGGAAAGATGCTTTTAGCACTCAACATCTTTAGGAAGCTCTGAGCCAACCTATCTAGCCTTGAAATCTGTAGAAATGCCAGGTACACAGCCGTTCACTGTGAGCATTTAACCACCACTGGCAAAGTGTAGCTGAGCCTCAAAACTACTCCTTAAATAAAAACACTTTCCACTGACCTAGCTGTAAAATAAGACATGGTTTGAGAAGGGCCACACAGTTGCCAGGACACAGTTTTTAGAGCATACCTGACTTGGTTATTCCTACACCCCAAATGTGGGCCTTTCACATGGCATAAGGGTCAAGTTACCCCTGGCACCCTCTGCAGCTGGCACAGGGGTGAAAAAGGGGCTATGGTAATGATATAATGCTAATGTGCTAACTATGCTAATGTGCTATCTATGCTAATGTGCTAGTCTTGTGCTATGTGCTAATATGATCGTGATATACAATAATATGATGCTAATGCCAAAATTTGCCTTCTGCCCTTCTGTGGGAAGAGTCACTGTCTTCCACTGGCCTCCTGACTGCAGAGGGAGACCACCTGGCAGTATTGCTGCCAGGAACAAATAACTCCCCTTCAAGGACCTCCTCGAAAGTGTGTTCAGGTTTTACGCAAACTCTTTCCTATTCCAAGAATAATATCTCTTTGGCTTTCCCAGACTAACTCATATGTTACAACATATGAGCATGAGCAGGAGAGATAGATGTCAGGTTAAGAACCCTTTCTTGGCTTATTTGTCCCAAATGCTGTCTCAGCGTGCGTGACAGTCGCTGCTATGATGAAGTTTTCATTACATCCCCTGAACTTTAGCCAAGTCTACAGACCTGTTGATGACACTGAAAAAAAAAAAAAATCAAAGCATTTTCAGGGGAAAGCATTCACATGTCATGAGATACATATTTTAACCGGAAACTTGCAGTTCTTGCTGGTTTATTTAAGTTTCCATAAATCAAAGCAAAATGAAGAGACTATGAACATCACAAAGGTCAGAATCCCACAAACAGGTATGTCAGTGCCTGGGAGATTTCGACAAAATTTGCAAAAATGGATCAAGCAGCCTTACTCAACATTTAGGACTTCATGTAAATTGTAGTCATCCGAGTGGGGGGTTTGCCATTGCCTTTGCTAGGAGCCAAAGAAATCCTTTCTGTGGGGAAGCTGGAAATCAATGAGTCACTCCTACTATAACAGGGTTTCCTGATATATATTGCAGTCTCTCAAACAGGTAGTTGTTTTGTGTGTTGTTTATTAAAGCAGCTAACTAGCTAGTCTCATAAAGTAGGTATACAAGCAAGTCAAAAAAGGAAGTATGTTATTGGTTTTTTTAATCATCTTAATACGCATTTATGTAATTATGTTCATAGCAAATGCACTGAACATTTGAGAAAGTACTGCTAGTGAACAGTGAGATGATAAAGGAAAGTGTGCCAGTTTAAAGTTATATCATGCTTTCCCAAATTTCAAGGATGTTTAGATCTAAGTGTTTTCCACTGAATATTAGGATCTTGTGCAAATGCCACTTAAGGAGCAAGTGTTAGGTTGTTTATGCAATGGATGGACCAAAACATGAAGTCTCAAGTATTCAAGTTTTGAAGTTTCCAGTGGTTTGCATGAATCTGAGCCAACCTGACTTTTGCCTGATATGAGATCTAGGCTAAGCTCAAACTAAGCTTCCCTCAAATCTAAAAAACTTGCAATTTAAAAGCTTACTGTGACCAAACTTCATAAAATTTTAAATCCAGAAACATATGTAGTTCTGATTCTTTCAACATTATCATCCTAATGCACCATGTCTGGATATGAAAGGAATATTTAAGCATTGGAGACTGATTTCATTAACTTCTTTGTGTCTCCCATCCTGTAGTTTATTGCATCATAAATATCTGCATTGTGTAACATTCTATGTAAAGCTTAATTAAAACAAGCCATTGATCAGGGAAGCCAGAGTGAATACAGATGCCCAGATTTTTTCTGTTTCTACTGGAAATCTTAATCCACCAAAATTAATGCAACATCACAGAAGGCCTGCATTTGCGTTGCTGCTCTACATTTAACCATATTTACAGTCCATTTCAGAACTAAGACTATTTGTCTTTTCCTTTCCATCATCAAAATGAATGAAGGAGGGTGTGCAAAACTATTTAGAATTATGGCCTTCTCAGGAACATTTCTTATGACTCAGTGTTAGAGGAAATGGTAGTGAAAGATGAGGGACATACACAGGCAGGAGCCTAACAAGTGTCTCATTAATAGCTCATTAATGTGGCACCTTTTGGAAGACACAGGAGTAGAAGGTACTCAGAAATAGTTACCAATGTTAGGGATGGAAGTAACAGCAGTAAAACTATAGCAAACTAAATATACAAACATTAGTGGTTAGGCTTGCTTCGAGTTCAAGAAAGACAGAAACATTTGGCAATGTTACGTGCTGGAATGTATGTCTGTGGTCAGTGTGGTTTTCTCTCAAATGGGCTATGAACTCCTGACCATTAGAAAATGTCTTTATTTTCTTCAGCCTAGCTCTGCTTCTGAAATGGATCTGCTTCTGAAAGGCTCCAAAGCTACACTATTTAGGAGAAATAACAAATTTTAAAATCCATTTTACCATCCATCTCACACCTTTTAATGATGGGGAATAAATATAAGGGATGCAGTGAAAGCTAACGTATATTTAACACTTTTTATTAAAGTTCCACCTTCATCCCTATGAATGAAATTTAGCAATGGGGCATGTGTGTTTCTGTCTCTGTGGAGTTGCACAAGGTATCCTTCAAGGAGGAGGCTTTCCAAGATTGTTAAATAATTCGGTGTGGTATCAAGGCCAAAAATGTCAATTGATCACCACAAATATGGATTTCAACTTTTCTTTTTTAGGCATTAGAAGCAATTTTGTCTGTAAGGATGCTTTCTTTTTCAATTTCCTACTAGAATTACTTAATTTACATATTTTACAGAAAAGTCAGGGTATAGCAAAGACCTACTTTGAATGGTACTAATTTAACAGTTTCTGGAGTTTATTTATCGAGGCCTGTAAGGATTTTGAATGCAATATGGTTTTGTCAGAGGAAATAAAGGTAGCTCTTACGTGATATTTGGCATCTAACATCATTCAAACTTGCTTGCCATTCATGGTTCATACTGGATGGATGAACCCTAGGATTCTTCCCGTCCCCTTTCTGTTTGCATTTTTCACCTTTCCTTTTCCCTCCCAAAAAAACAGCCTGTCACAGCTTGGAGATGGAGTTATGGACTTGCTATGCTCCACAGCTTGAACCAGTCATGCAGTCTCAGGACTATATTAATTTACTGTGGGGTTGAAAGATCTTATAGTTGCCACATATTGATATCATTTTATATGACACATGGTTGCATAGAACTCTGCATTTACGTGGGAACCACATCAGCATCTACAAGAATCAGCAACCAGCTTAAGGAAGGGGAATATTTTAATTTAATAGTCATTGCTGATATGGATGGTAGGGTCCTACAAGCTGTGGGCTAACAGGGAACTGTGAGATACCTGAGGGAATTTCTGCTTTCCCAGAAATTATGAGCAACCAAAGTTCCTGTATGTAAGGGGGATTCCACATGACATCTCCGTGGGACTGACCAATAATTTCCAAAATGCAAACAACTCTATCAAATACTCAGTATCTTAGCAAGTTTTCATGCAGAACTGAAAGCCTACTTCTGGGACAAAATCAAAAAAAAAAAAAGACGAGAAGAGAAAACAAAAGAAGAGAAAAGAAGAGAAAGAAGAAAAAAGAAGGGAAAAAGAAGATAGTTGGAGTTTCTTCTTTAGTGTAAAATTGGTAGCAGTGGAAGAAATAACCTGTGGGAAAAAATAGATGTATGGGTAGCATGTAAGTTCAGGACATAGTGATGAAAGCATTTCTGCATGTTTTTGTGTGGTTCTAATGGAAAACAATTGCTAATAAGAAGTGACTGGTTAAATTGTGTCAATGACCAGTCCCATTCTGCATGTTCTGCTGAAGGCAGGCACACTCTGAGGACAGCTGGAGCTCAGCCAGAATGTCATGACCGTGGTCAAGGTCATAGGTCTTCATGTGCCAAGCAATACAGTCTGGTTCCTAATCTTTACAAACTCTCTTTTTCCATGGGGAAGCAGACTGGAATATACTCAGCTAGACACGTTAGTATTTTTAATCCTTATCTCCTTTTGATATAAAAATAAAGCTACCAGTTATTTTTTGTTTCATTATTAAGCCCTTGGTTTTTACAAGGATTTCAGAACTTGGCCTAGATTAGAAACAAAAATAGTAAGAGCTCCCTTTCACAAGAAATAAGATTTAAAGGTATTAGGGGGCATATGCCCTCCTTTTTAGTAATCAGTACAGGGAGTTCCTTTTTTCTGACCCTGAAAAATAGGAACTACCGTAGCTCAAAATAAAAATTTATATTATTTTTGTAAATGCCATTTGTAGTAATATTCCACTAAAACACACACACACACACACAAATCCTTCCACAGCCTTTTTCTGCCTAAAATTGGACTTGCTATGAATAGTTGGTATGCAGCCCAGTGCAGGGGGATTGGACTGAATGTTGAGACAGGTGTATTTTTGGCTCAGCCACGGCCCCAGTATGTAATTGTGTTCTCTGCTTCAGATTTTCCTCCTACCCTAGTTTGTCTGTTCTACTTAAACAAAAGCTTTGAGTTTTAAGACATGACGTCTCACTATGTACTTGTAAGTAACCATACCCAAAACAATGGTTTGTACTTGAATCCTTATGCTCCATTAACATTGAAATAACAGCAGCCTTTCAATGGCTGCCTCTTCAGAGGAGCTGGGCAGCTTCGACATCATGCTTTAATATTAAATTGGGCTTTGTTAAGAGCTGTAGCATTCAGGAACAAACTATTATGTGTGGGCATGTGAATGCAGGAAAAAATGGAAATGGCTGCATCCAGGACTCTGGAAATCATTATGTTCGTGCCATAAGAGGCTGCCACATTGCACAGTTCTTTCCAGAATCAGAGCCTCAGCTTCAAGGGCCATTAGACTCTCCAGATTTTGCAGAAAACAAAACCTGGCTGGTTTTTTGAAGGATCCTGATGGTTGTGATTCCCTGAACTGGTGCCACTGCTGAATGTTCAGTGGCCTCATCACTGATGCCAACCAGGTCCCTTCTGTTCCTCGATGCTGGCAACCACATTCTGATGCAAGACTAAATCTCTGTCCTCGGTGCCAGTGGTTTTTTGGAAATGGATAAAATGCAAGACAACATCAGGCCAGCCCCGTGGCTCAACTACTGTAGCACCTGCTCTCTGGCATGGAAGTAGTTCTTATCTTGGTCTCTAAGACAGAAGAAATAAATGTTCACACCCAGGTTTGTGTGGTTTAATCTGTCTTTCTGAAGAAAAGTGAAACAGTTTTGCATATTCTTGTTACTGTTCAGGAAAATTTCCTGTTTAAATTCCATGTCTTCTGGGTCTCATTGCCTGGGCATGTCTCAATCTGAGGTGCATTTTTTATCTTGCAGTTCAACCAGGGACTTCCTTCTCCTTGTACTATGAGATGACTTAACTCCTCCCAGCCTTTTTTATTAATATACACTATGTTCCCAAGTTTAATTTTAAAGGGGAAAGTTTATTTCCTTCTTAGATGTTTTAATTACCTGAGACACATTCATAATGATCCTCTTTCTTTAAATATTCTTTAAGAATATTTAAATATTTAAATATTTAAGACTAAATTATTTGCAAAAAAGATTCCATTCAGACAAGCTGGACAAATGACCTATGACAATACTTTTCATTACTAAATTCCTTGAATCTAAACATATAATATTTTTTTGTATCCCTTCCACATTGGTATCACTTAGAAATTTTTTTTTTTTTTGTGAATTCAGCCAATCATGGCAAATAAGTTCTTTTGCCTTCTCTTCTTCCACACTCATCTTACAATGCAGCTGATTCGCAAGGAAATAAAGTAATCCCAGCTAAAAATGCTAATGCTGCCTGCTCATTCAGTTCTAGATTTTTACAACTTTAAGTGGGATTTGCTTACCTTACCTGGACATGAAGAAAGTCATGCAAAATGCCTCCAGATGACAAAAATGCTGTGAAAACATGAAATACCATCAGAAAAATTACCTTATCAGTAGACTGGAAAAGACAGCTACTTTACTCTTATATTGAAAAAAAATATATGTGCTGTCTAAATGGACAATTTAACCTGTTCTTGAGCTTCCCAAAAATCCTCACACACCATTCATCAACATGTGAAAGATTCTGGTTGCTTCATATTTGAATTCCTGAGCTTAAACTTTGGTCTTCTGGGACAACTGGGCTCAAGCCCAAGAGCCTGGCACTCTGTCTCTTCCCACATCCAGATAAAAAGCAACTGAGACTCCAGTCTTGCCCCGGAGACTCTTAACTGTTCTGCATGCATAAAAAAGTGAGTTCCAGAAGCCAAGCTGATCGAAATACACTATTTTGCCAACTGTGCACAAGAGTTTTGTGCACAGTCAGCTGTGTGGTGTGGGTGCATGCCTGCCTGCAGAATGTGGGCTTGAGAGCTGTAGACCTAGCCAGTAAAAAGGAAGAGTCAAACAAGGAAAGCTTTTCAGACCTCACTTTTTTTTTTTTTCCATAATCATAATGTAGTTGGCATCTCTAGAGAAACTGAACTATTTGCCTCTTTCTCTTCAATGGTTAAAACTACATTTCTTGGGAAAGGCTAATAAAATGAACAATAGAACCCTGGAGCCTGCAGAGCTTGGGTCCAGTTTGTACAAAGAGAAAACAAAAAACAACCCCAAAAAAGGCCATCTTCTTAAATTTGCCACAACTGCCTCATGCCTAGAACCACAGGGGGAGGCCCACACATAGCTTGGCCATTAATTACAATTTTTGCATCCTTTTGGTTGTATTTTTTGATGACAGGAGCAACTAGAGAAAATCAGAACAGAGAGTTGGGGATCATTCTGAATCACTTCTTGCTTTCCCCGTCTGCTCTCAGGGGGCTGCAGCCCCTGGACTTATTTCTGCAATTTCCCCAGCATTTCCCATGAAGTGCTGACTTGCAGTCGGCAGTCTGTGTCACTTAGAGTGGTATTCAGCATCACAAAGCATCAGATCCCAGAGCTGAATCCAGCCAATCTGGACTTACAACTTGTCAGCAGTAATCCACCGTGAGCAAGGTGACAGAGTACCAAAGATCAGCATGGCTGGATGGTTGGCACATGTGTCCCACATTTTTGGGGCACATGTATGACCGTGTGTTACGTTAATATGCTCTGACTTAGTCTTACGGTAAAGAACTATCAGCCTCTTTCAATCTCTTCATTGTGGTTGAGTGCTCACCGATTATGGGTAGGAGTGCAAATACAGCTGTTTGTTAGACATGAGACATTCATTTAGCTCTCTGTAATGCCAAGTACGTTATGAGCTAATTTATAGCAGGAGAATCTTTACCTCCAGTATGTGTGATGAACCTCATTTGAACCTATTTTGCACCTATTCTACACCTCAGCTTGCTCTGGGTGATGGATAGTGATGTGTGTGAGCCAGAAAGAACTGCTTGACTTTCATAAACATAATGAGCTTCCAAGAGTGGCAATTAAAAGAAAAAGTATGCATTAATTAATTTCTAATTTCTTAATGGTAAATGCAATGTATTTCATGTTGATTAACAAAGACACAATGCCCATGAAATCCCAGAAAACCCAATCATGTTTCAGAAAATAAATTTGCTTTAATTCTCAGTGTTAGAAACAGCTCAAAATAAGACATGACAGTCCTAGAAATCCTAAAGCACCAAATATGAATTTCTCCAAAGGGATTTTATCTCAGTTTCATATTCACCATTATTTCTCACTGCTTTACTTGGAGCACATAAAAATATTAATGTGTTGCTCCTTTTAATATGGATAGTGCTGAGTAGCTGAATTTTGAACCAACTTGTCATTGCTGACAATGTCAGGGCCACTTCTTCAATGCTCACTGAAATTTTTAGTTAAACAATGACATCAAACAAGTAGTCGAAGAAAAGCATGCCTTATGCCAGTGAAATACTACTTAACATCACCTCCCTCTGAGGACAGAAATTGTCACTTTTAAAGAAATCACTCAGATTTTTCAGGTTTAAATAGAAGATGTGTGATAGGCCATCTCTCTCCTTTTCCATCTAGATGCCACAGGATACGGGAACCTACTCAAGCCTCACAGGTAGGGAAATACTCAGATCAGCTGGAGAGGGGCCAGGAGGAAGCAATGGGACTTACAAGAAACCCAGAGCATATGGGATGTTAGGAAAGACTGGAAGTCTGGGGGTGATGGTCAAAAGCTAAAGTAAACTAAGCAGAGGAAACACGGTAGCAGTCTGGCTTCTTACAAAGGAGTGAAAAACATCTTTTCTTGTCCACTGAGGATAAAGGGAAGTAAAGTAAAGAGACTTGGGTTTAGACTCCAGGAAAAACATTTCTTGTGATACAAGTAATGAAACACCAGGATATGTTGCCAAGAGAAGCTGTCGGATTTCACGTCAGTCAAGATTTTTAAAAATGCATTGAGATGATGCCTTTGTTGTTCCCATCCGAAAGATGGAAGGACAGACCAGGTGTTCTGAAACACCTATTTTCTATGTTTCTGTTATAACTATTGTTTCTATAGCCTGGGAGTAAATTAGCCAGGTTTAGACCTGAAGATTTTGTAAGGAAAAAAATTCCTACTTTTTCACATTTTTTCCCCTTTCCCTTTTAATTTTTTTCTTCTCTCTTCTGTTCTTTCCTTCTGGATATAATGAAATGGGAATGTTTTTTGTCTCACTGCCAGATTAACCCTATGTAATTTTTCTCCTGTATCTGTGCAAAGCTAAACTCTATTTTTTTTTCTTGAGTGTTTCCAGAGTACGTCCCTGCAAAGTTATACAAAACCCTCCTTGACTGTGCATTGGAATTACCCAGTTTGCAATGACAGGAGTAATTCTGTTCCTGCAGAAGATATCAAGATTTGTTCCCAGTGTCTGATTCTCAAGTTAGCAAAAGCAAAGTTTTTATTATATGCACCCTTGGTCACCATCAATTTGGCAGCTGAAGAGGATTCTCACTCAGTGAACTGCTGTGGATTTTTTTTTAAATATCAGGCAAAAGCTTGAAGTTACCTGCTGTGCTTCCAAAAAAAAAAGTTAAAAACAAAAACGCCAGAAGTTTTGTTACATATTTCAGTAGCAGTAGAACTACTTTTTTGTACTGGGAAAAGATTATTTGCTCTCCTTTTTTTATGTTTTTTCCATTGCATGACAGTTCTCATAGAATATTAAATAATGCCAGCAGGATTTAAAATTGAATTCAGAATTATTTTAATTACCTTAAATGTTTGACTTCTCCCTCCCCCCAAAAATAAATGCATAAATAGGATCTGCTCAAATATGCCTAGCAGGATGCATTTAAATGCCTCTTGCAGATAGGCTCTTCCTTGCTTCCTTGTTTGGTTTGGTTTTCCCTTTCTTGTTTAAAAAAAGCCAGTAGTGAATGAATGAAACGTAATTATGCAAATATGTTAAATCCAATTGACAGTCAGGATGCAGGCAATGCTAAAGCAAAACTGGTAAGCTGAGGGCAACATCTACATTTCATTATTTATTAGAGGCCAGATATGAAAAGGCATTTGAGCACCCAGAGAGACAGCCAGTCAGCAATATTTACAAAAACACCTAAGTGAATTAGGTGCATTATTCCTGTACAATTTTACTGGTGGCAATATGGGTAAATTAGTGGGGAAATTAGTAAGCAGCGGCCCTCCAAATTAATCCACTTTATGATTCAGGAATCTTACACATTTCTCTGAATGAAAATCCCAAGTGCAAAACAAGTGTCATGCATACATCTATACTCCCATTTTTTTTTAAATTACTGTATGCAATATGTAAGAAAAGAACATTTTGTGCACTATATAGAAACTCTGCTAGTGACAGTTTTACCAGTTCATATTGAAATGCTGTAGGAAATTATGGATCATGAGCTATAATTTCAGTGGTAAACCCAAAAGTTATTTCCAAGTCTCTCTGCAAAGGTGTGCCATAAATCAGGGCAAAGAGAACATGACAAAGAATTTATGTAGTTAGCATTTTTCTCCTGGAAGGGACTGAAGGAAAACTAAAGAGAAAAAGCAATGGCACTATTGTTTCTATGTGCAATTTGTAAAAGACATGTTTCTGACACAGCTACTTATAGATGCTGGTATTTGTAAAGGGAAAGGATGCAAACCTTCCTATGTTAAGGAAGGTTGGTCATTATGAACTAATGAAGTGGGTGGGGGATCCCAAACAAAATAAACTCTACACTTCATCACTTTTAGCAGCTTGCTATAAAACTCACACAACAAATTTGTGCTGGGTCCAATCTATTGAACAGTCACATTACTGACTTGGACAACGAATTAAGGAGTACACATAAAACTGGCAGATGGCATCTTTCTCTGAGGGATTCCAAGCCCTTGGGAGGACAAGATTAGTACTCCTAATGATCCTAAAAATGTCACTGAAATACTCCAAAACCAACAGTATGAAATTCTAAGGAATTTTATGCTTGGAATGGAAGTAAACCAAGATGTAAATGTAAAATAACTAAGCAGAAAAATATCTGGCCATAATGATGAAGTAAGTAATCTTATTATGTTTGAACCCTATGTTGAGTAAAAAGGCCAGTGTCATTCTGGAGTGTGTTAAGTGTCATGTCATGTAAGAGATGGATGTTTTCATTCTGTCCTGTGCAGAAGTAAGAGGGCTTTGGCTAAAATATGGTCTGGTTTTGGGCATGGCACTTTAAGAACAGATGCAGGCTAACTAGAGTGTAGGCAAGAGCAGAAACAACTACTAAAAGGTTTAAAAACATAACAGAAAGTTGAAAGAAATGGATTTGCTTAGTTTTGAAAAGAGAAGAGTGAGGAGCAATTCAATAATCATCTCCTAATTTGTAAAAAGATGCCATAATGAGCACAGTCGTCTGTTAGTCCATGTTCATCCAATGTAGAAATCACTGGCTTAGTTTTTCAAAAGGGAGAAAAAGATTAGATTAAAATAGATGTTAAAGAAAAACTTTCCAGCTGCCAAAGCTGTGAAGGACTGGAAGGGTCTGCCTAGGAAGCTTCTTTGACTTCATAATTGAAGACTTCTATGAAAAATTAGACAAAAATCAGATGGTCTGAGAATATTTTACCTTCTCTCAAAGCAGGGAGATCGACTAGCTGAGTTTTAAAGATGACTTTCATCCTGCATATCTATAATGCTACTGCTATATCACTTAGAAAATATTATGCTTAAATTAAAATAAATTCGAAGTTATTTTATCAAATTAATCAAATTTATCAAGTTAATTTTTTTCAGGGGTATTTCTAGAGGGACTATGCATAGCCTTCTCACCGAATTGTTGTATCCTCTTAAATTCAGGCAGTGGAATTTAGCTAAAAAGTTCTTCAACTTGCACTCCTTATGATTGCTATTGCCAAAAACGCTGCTAAGAAAGTAGCCTTATCTGAACCTCGAAGTCATAACAGACACTTTGCAAAGATTAACATGTCTGTAATCTATATGCAAGTCATTTCGTTTGAAAACACCAGGAAAACTTTTTCCCAGGTGACCATGTGCTTTAAACAGAAATTAGTCGGAAATATATTGTAAATATTACAATTACACCCATTTTCAAAGGGAGTCAAATAGCCTTTCCTTTTAACCCTCTGCCAAGTTAATTCTTCCTAAAATTACAGAGTGGCTGTTCTTGAGACATGAAGAAATACCAACAGGCAGCTGGGAACAACAACACCATGCAGATCCTTGACAAGAAATACAGCAGCCTGCTAAAAATTCGGCTTCATGTCTGACTTTCAGATCGAGAGCTGACTGTCCCTTCTGTCTCACTGCCTTTCCCTTCTCATATCTGCTGCACTCAGATCAGTTTTACAGTAATGATGTTCTCATTGTGAGCATGCATTTGAGACCTTACTTTTACCTTATAGACTAATGATTGGCTCTACCCCACCGAACATGAAGGTGTCAGTAGGTATTAATAATACTGTGAAAGAGATAACAGTATTTCCATAAATTGACCTTCTTGATGATGACTTCACCCCATTTTCTTCAGTTCAGTTTAATGACTTGAAGAGTGCTCAGTGATGAAACCATTCCCAAGCATAAATTATTCACCATAGGGAAAAAAAAGTAGTAGTTCCATTTTGCAATTTTCCATCAGTGGCTGAGCCTCTGTAGGTGAATTGTGTGCAGAGGTAGAAAAATTCTTCTGACCCTCGTAAAATTATTCACACCATTTTTTAAAAACAAAACAAAAAGAAGTAAATATTAAGTAGAATAAACATTTTCTTCAAAACAAATGTTGACCCATCCATTTCTGCTCTTAAAAAAACGTATACATAAATAGCACACAGAAGAAAGAACACCTTTTAAAATACATTTACTGTAGTTCATTAGTAAGGAATTTAGTTAAAAGATAAAAATAGTAAAGATCAAAGGGCTGGACTAGAACCAACATGACCATAAACATTTTAAATACTTGACATTACATACCAGACACAAATAAACAGAGAAGCAAATTATAGCTTGTGTTTCTAAAGATAAAAATACATATCATCTGCATGTTATTATTTGCATATTTGGTACTAGCTTCTAAACTGTGTTTCTGAAAGGATGATTTTTCTAGGATTTCTCCATTCATTATTGTATCACACTGCCACCCTCAACTGGAATTCCATGCAGAGAAAAAAAAGTCTCCACCTTTTTGCAGGAAGAGTTTTTCCAGGTACGATATGCAGGTATCTGCTGACCTTCCCTGGTATTTTTCCTGATCTGTTTCTTTGCCATCCCACATCTGCTGGAGGTGGTGGGGTGGAGCAGCCTGCTACTGGACTGCACTGTCTGCTCCTGTCTGTGAGAAATGGGCTCAGAGATGAGTTGTAAATTCTCATCCATATAATAAGAATGGATACCGTACAGGGGAGCCTGCGTGAACCTCCAGAATGCCTATTCTCTGATTTATATTTTTTTACATACATCACAGCCCTAAGAGATTAAAAATGCAAACTTTTGGGGTATAAGGTCTGCTTAAGCATATACAAACTGGCTTGAATTTGTGCTGTGTATAAAGTCAAAGAGCAGAGTTTTCAGTCCATCAACACAATTTGATCTTACGATAATAGGCGAGCAGATGATGGGAATTATGCAGAGATTTTTGTAAATTATTTTCCCATTTAGGCACATTGAAACACCAAAACATTTCCTTTCCTTTTAAGATGAATCCCTTCAAAGATATCCCCTTCCTAAAGCTATTGGGACAGTCATTGTAAAGCCACAAGTCAGAAGGTGTGATATGAGGAAATAAAAGGAAAGCTGTTGTATATATGCATCATAATCTTCTGATATTCAAGGGATCATAATCTTATATTAGGAACTAACTGGCTGTTCCAAGAGGTCCCAAATTATGAAGATCTAAATCAAATCTGGTAGACTGTAATTTTTTAGCAATTTGATGGATTTTCTCTTGCCTTTTACCCTTATTACTGTGTAACTGCACAGAAGTTGTAATTCCTGAAAAGTCCCAGAATGGTACCTGCAGTTCAGGTCTGGGCACTTGCTGGTTTCTCCACTTTGAAAGGTAATTGAATGGGAGCAAGTACAAGTGCAATTGAATATGTAGGCTAGAGGCACTAAGTTGCAGCCTCAAAGAGGTCATGCAGAAATGAATTTTTAAAAAGGACTATAAAATTGCATCTAAGATAGATGGGGTGCAAAAGCAATATTTAAATGAAATTGTTATGGATATAAGTCACTTGCCAGGCATTCTAACTATTTCCAACATAAAATATGTTTTCACTTCATATATAAAACATTGTTATTATTCACATCCTGTGTCATGTTAACATATTAAAACTTAAATGTTTAATGCATATATTAAAATTTTGTGTCATCATTAACACCGCTGATGAATACCCTTTAACAAAAATAATGGAAAAGATATGTCAAGGCAGATAATTTTTGCAATTAGAATAAAAATATGTAACTTAAAGTGTGATAAGATAAAACCGCTTAATTCAAAGTTTCGCAATCCCCTCTCCTTGCTCATGGGAATCCAACTGCCATTTGTTTCCCTATTAAATGACATTTCAAATACTTTATTATAAACATAAATCACATCTCCTTTTGAGAGGGGAAATGACAAACTAAATTTGAGGTCTGACTTGCATTTCTATGCTCTACCCAAGACTAAATAGATGAGTAGTTGCTGTATAGATTGTATTTGATGGATAAACAAAGAGAGGCAGTAGGTTATGGAAAACATGTCACTTGGAACTGACATCTGCCCTCATAATTCGTGAGTGTCTTTACCCTGCCGTGTCACCTCTGCAGACATCAGTTCCCTGTCCTGGTTAACAACATTCAGGGGGTGAGATTTACTCTTTTTTAACGTAAAGCTGCCTTCTGTTAAATGCATACCTTTCCTTAATGGGGGATATTCTGTTTCCTGTGTCCAAGTAGCCAGCAAGAAACACCCTCAGTACTGGGATAGGGTGGACAGAATGGCATGTAGCTGCATGGAAGCAGGGGAGTGTTGGCACAGAGATGTGATAAGAGAAAGGTGAAACTGGTGGCCAAGATGCCACCTGCCACCAGTCCACGCTGCAGGTCAGACCTCAAAAATGTGGCATGTGCTGTCTTTGTGATCCCTTTGACCTGTCTGTGGTTGTGCCAGGCACTTTCCTACCCAGGACAGATCAGGCAAGGGTGAAACACCACCAGCCACACCCCATGATCCAAGCTTCTTGGTCACTGGGTGTGTTTAAATTGAACCTTCCAGAGAAATTTTTCTCCATCAGCAATGACTTCCTCCCCTGACAGGCAGGAGGGGTTGGTGATTGCAATCTATCAACACTGCTCCTGTAGATCCACACAGGGCAAATGCACACACGAGGGCCACCAGTATAAAAACCTGTTTATCAGAGCCAGAATGACAAATCTGGGTGAGGTATTTTAATATTGTGACATGGTTAGGTTTGTTTGTACCACTTCTACCAACACCCTTGGACCCCACTGAATTTACCCAAATTAATGAAACACACATTCACTAATTAAGGCTTTACAAGTGGAGAAAGAAAATCAATTATCTTGATAAAATTGTTGAAACCAACAAGGTGCAGCATATTCACTTGGAAATCCCTAACATTTGCATTGCATTATTTCCATCTCTTACGTTTTTATTACCATTTTTATAAAGATGGTAATTTTTAAATGTGTTTGGGCATTTTGTCCCTAAAAAAAAATCTTGCAATCAAGTGCTTAAAAGATAATTTCTGCTTTCATTTAATTATGGTACATTTCTTGACCATTCAGCTGTAGAGAAAAATTTAAGGATGTGACTCTTCAGGGTCCACAATCAAAAAGACAAGCAAATAAAACTTTAAGCATTTTTTTTCCCCTTTGATAAACTTCTTGAGTTTTAATCCATTTTAGTATTTTGTGACCCAACTCAAGATATTTGAAAGCCTTACGGTTGGCAGGATCAATGCTCTTGTCATGCAGACCTACTGTCAGCACATATTTGGAATGACCTGCATAATTCATTCATGAGTAATACATTCAGCCCAAATACATACTGAAAAAAAGCGCCTTTACCATGTAATTCATTTTTATTTGGGTGATGTGTGTTTGTAACACATAATCAAGAAACAAAAGCTGCTCTCATCCTGCAAGACTGTGGAATCTTTTTCTGTTTCACCTGCAATCGTGGGAGAGAAAATTAGCTTAGCCTATTAGCCAAATTAAATGTAAAGGGGAAGAGAGTGTCCCACCAGAACAACAAGAACAACTTAATTCCATTCTCTTTTTTTGTGTGATGCAAATCAATAAATGGGTTTAGATATTTGCTTTCTGCCTAGTATTTCTCTGTCTTGCACTAGCAGAAAATGATTTAGGAGAAGCTGTTTAATGATATTTGTTTCAGATATGTAGACTAACCATAATTTCTTTAGACAAAAAAAAGCTTTGTAGAGTTTTACATATTTCTGTGCATAACTCTCGTTTTAGGAGTTCGCTTTTAAAAAGCTCTCACAATATCTTTTAATCTTTCCTCTACTGCTAAAAGACCTTTTCCAGTTGAATTTTTCTTAGAGGTCTTTGAATGTTTTTTTTTTCTTATTGTTTCAGGAATATTAAATTTGTGCTTCTGAAGTTTGGCTTAAAAATAGGTTTCTTAAGTCAGGGAATGTGACGCTGATGTTTGTGATACCTTAAAAAAAAACCCTACAGGAACAATCAAACAAGAAATGTGTAAGTTTTTCCTCCTTTTTTCTAGGATCAGTTGACTTGATGTTAGTCAAGCTGAATTTAAAAACAAACAAAAAATCATTCTAATGATTGGAGGATGAAAGAAATTTTGAAAGATGGTCATTTCTGAAGGAATTCCATGACATAGAAAATGATGCACCAGTAGGTAAGAAAAGAGGAATATGCAGTTCTCATAATGGAAGATAAAAATTGCAGGAAATTTATAAAACACCCTGACAAGTAGCAGAAGGTTCAAGTGAATCTGATAAATTCAAGGAATCCAATTTGTAACTATATTTATAGTATAATATATACATTTCTGATGCTGAAATAATTAAAGGAAGAAAAAAAGGGCTACTTTCTGTAACAAAACCCCTCTCTATCTTCTAAATATCCATTTTTAATCAATTAGGCATAAATTAGTAATTCAAAAAAATAAAATCTTCAGAAAATATATCCTTAGTCTTTGCAATACAGAGGTCACCACTGTAACAAGTTCTCTGAAAGTAAGTTAAAATTAAATCATCTTTTAGCCTGTAATGTATAAAAAGGCACATCTAAAATATGCTGTTAATGTCTTAAAAATGGAAAAATAATACCTGAAGAAGTTATGGCAGATTAAATAATATTCATATAAAATTTAATGAAGAAAATTTGGCTGGAACTTTCACTGACTCATAGGATACATATTTTGGAAACAAAAAGACTTTCATGAAAATGCTGAATTAAAAAAAAAACAAAACATGACAAAGCTTATTATCATGATATCATCATGAAAATGGGGTAACTATATGTGCAAAAAAATTAGCTGTTACTCAATCTCACATAGTCATGCCTATTTAGGAAAAAAACCTGTCATTTGAAATATAGTAGGTGCACATCATGGATTATTGAACAAACATGAATGAAGGAATAGCTCAATTTCAACTTCGTAATGTTTTATCCTAAGATGTTAATAGGGTAGCTTTAAAAAGAAACCAGACAACCTTTGACTATAAATATTTTTCTGGAGCATTTATAGACTAAAGCAAACAATATTCTAAAAGGATTTTCAAAGGACCATAAGGCAGATAAAATCACCACATCTTATTGAATTGGGTTGTGCATCCTCTTATAGATTATCTCAGAAAATCACAGTGCACATGATAATACAAATCAAAACAACTGCTGTTTTACCCATTGCACTACAAACAGAGACCTAGTGCAGTCAGTGCTGACTACCAGAGTTGCCAGATTAACACACCAGGGCAACTGAGCTAGGAAGGTGATTTCCTCTTCTCAGCATGCAACTCCAGAGTGTTTCACAAATCACTGCTCCGTATCTGCTTTATGCTGCTGAATTTCAGAACTGCCTTCTGTACCCGTCTGTATATATCTTTATGGAACCAGATACACATAAGTCATCACTTTACAAATCTCAGCTTCTTAAATACAGTCGTGCATGCCTGGCCTGATGACAGCAGCCCTGAGCACCTGGCAGCTCCCACTGCTGCCAGCAACAGCAGCTGAATCATCCACTCAACTTTGAAGTCAGCTCAGGTACCAGCAGCGGCAGCCCCTGCACAAGCAATTTGGGCAGAGGTAGGGACCACACTGTGCTGATGACAACAACCAGCACAAAATATCCTGTATTACCTGAAATGATACTTAAGCTCTCTTGCTTTCTGAAACAGGACAGCCGCATGCAGGCAGCACCCTGGAAATGATCTGTGCCCCTCAAATCTCCTGAAACATGTCCAAGAGTTGCTTTGGGATGATATTGGCTGGTAGGTTAGCAACTCCAAAGTGATGGAAGAGCCCATGCTAAAAACTCAATAGCTCAGAGGGTCAAGGTCCAAAGCTATGGAATATTGGCTGGCAGGTCAATGGTATGAACCTGGCTGCAGAAACCACTTTTACTTTCCTATCAGTAAAGTATTAGAGACATATTTTTCCTTCAGCAGCCATGGATAAGTATTCAGAGAAAGTATTCGGGTAAGATGAAAAGCTGTGTTTCGGTCCTTAATGGTAATAGACACTCAGAGTATCTTGATAACTTTTTCCAGACACTATATATTTTACTCACAATTCAGGCAGACTTTCTGCGACAGAGCTCTAACCAAACATCACAGTTTAGCCATGGAATAAATGACTGTTTAATTAAAAACTGCCATATCTAGTTTTTGTTTATTTCTATATGAATGTTTAGTCAGCTAATGCATTGTCAATTAACATTTAATGATGGAAGGGTAACACCAAGTCCTAAATGCCATCAAAACAGAAAATAATGGAAGAAAATTCACAAAGCACTGTTTCTAATGACACAAAAAGCATGACACATAGTGATTTCAACTAGTTGTCAATTACCAAGGCCAATAGGCTGAGTTTCTCTAAACACATGGGGAAAAGACTTTTCACACTGCTGAACCTTCCGTTACCAGGCTTCTCACATGAGCTTGGTTGTTTTAAAAGGCTGAAAACAAGATTCAGTTTTAGAGTTCAGGTCGTTCCACCCTTTCCAGAAGAGCAGTCGCTGTCCCTTATTTCCTCTGGGGCAGTGCCAAGCCCATCTCAGCAGGGCTGGCTGTCCTCTCTCAAAGGCTTTCCCAGGGAAAGGTGGGCTGACCCCCCTAATGATTGTAGCTGCCACTTCCACTACTTGCAGTGAGGAAATTCAGCTTGACTCAGGGAAGGGGGGCTCCCTCCTGATTTCCATAGACAGAGATTGCAGTAGTAAGCAATAAATGAGTGGGGGAAGCAGAAGACATTCTGGAGTGCTGAGGGGAAAGTTCTCTGAGAGTGTTTGAAGAGGGTTGATGGGATGGCTCTGAAGAGAGTGTGAGTAAAGGGTGCATCAAGACGAGGCATGGTGGAACAGTGTGAGAAAACAGACAGCATAGGGTAAAAGAGAGTGTGGGGTGTCCAAGCAGAATAGAGGATGCAATCTTTAGATGAAAAAATAATTGCAGCGCTATGTCTCCAAGAATAATTGCACTGTAAAACCTCTGATGATCAAGAGGCACTAATGTGTATTAATTGCTAGTATGTACAGATGCATGTATGCATTCTTGTAAAATATACTTATCACTGCAATATTAGTAGGGAATACTGATCCACTCTTCCTCCACTGCTCACAGAACAAGCAGAAAAGAAAGCTCTGCACTCTGTTTAACTGTGAGAGCAACAAAAAAAAAAAATAAAAATAAAAAAAAGAACAAAGGAGCAACAACGGGACTAAGAAAGTACATCTGTCTGTAAGCCAAATGGAAATTAAAGGCTGTCC
>JAWWMP010000081.1:63282527-63457502 GCA_035047865.1 Dendrocincla tyrannina
AAAAAAGAACAAAGGAGCAACAACGGGACTAAGAAAGTACATCTGTCTGTAAGCCAAATGGAAATTAAAGGCTGTCCTGAGGACCTTGCAGATTAACAGGCAAAGGTAGGACACACCCCTCTCTTAAAAAAGCTGCCCAGTCTGAGGACAGAGCAGTCATTGCACCTCCAGTACACCGGATTATGGTACTATCAGCCTTTTCTCATACAGGAGTGTGAATTGTGCAGACACCCCAAAATGTAAAATGCAACGCAGGGTTGTAGCCATTTTATTTGTGTCCAGAAGCATCTTATCCAGTTGTCTACCTGTGCACAAGGGGTATAACCACAAACAACATGGAAACACATATAGCTAGCTTAATGCCTGCTGAGCTTGACTACATAGATATAGACAAAATATTTATTGAGGGGACTATTGCCTCTTCATGTCCTTTTGAATTTTAATAAAATTAGCCTTTCTGAAGTGGCTAATTACATAGAATGCATGTATCTCACGCATCTCACTCCAAAGTAACAAACTGGAATACAGTTCGCCCTTAGATTGTTCTGACCAGGAAGACCTCAAGAATGTTCCCCCATCCAACATCATTTCAATTCATCTTTATTTTACTTTGCTGGAAAGTGCGTCTTTGTAACTCGCGGTGCTGGGTGAAGAGCCCTGCTGTGACATGAGACGTCGGGTTCTGTCAGTCACATCAACTGATGTGATGTGACAGAGCCTAATGTGATGGGACCAATGCCCTGCTGAACACGGACTGTGTCACTGTGGTGTTCAGAGGCTGGTTTCTCTGAGAAGAAAGGCAGTGAAGGAAACCAGACTTCCCATGGCAAATAAGGCTAAATGATTTTGGAAATGAAAATGCAATAAGGTGTTTGCTGCATGTGCATACAAGTAGTGTATTTGGTTTATTTTAGTTTTCTGTTTTATTTGCAATGGAACTTTAGTGGTATCCAGTCATGAATTTCGCACAAGTTTTCTGCCCACCCTGTAAAACTCTGACTAGGATCTATCTGAGGCTGGGACTGGAGCGCTGCCTCTTGAAGTGCTACTCTGCTTGGGGCAAATGTTTCTGAAAGGCCCATGCACTACTCCCTGGTGGGATGCCACAGTGCAAAGCTGAAGGTCTCCTTCTGCAGCCCCTCCATTTTCAGAGCCACCAGCCATTACTTTTGCTAGCAGCTTCCTCACACCCAGCCTACCCTATGCCTCTGATCCTCAACAACAAAACATCTTGAGTTAGCTTTGTCCTAGTGCTAGTTCCTCTCAAAATGCAAACTAGTCCCTGAAAAAGCACCATAAAGTTTATTCTGATCTTAAAACTGTTTTCAGAAGACTTCCAAGGAAATAAACCTAGTAATCACCCATTAAGCCATGACACTTAGCAGAAATGCTGTCTCTCTGCTCTGTAGGCAGTGCCAGCCTTCAGATCTCTGTACCTTGTTCCCATTAGCAGTCCTCCCACACGAGATAGCCACAGGAGCTGGTGAAGCCCAAAAAAGAAAGCAAGCCAGTCCTGTCCTCATCATCTGCCAGTAGTACAGCTCCCAGTGAAACTGGATGAGTAATGAGAGTAAATTACCTCTTCTCAAGGCAGCTCTAGATGAGACCTCTAGCAAGTATTATTTATATCTCTTAAGTGCTTCACTCTGTGACATGTTGACCCTCCCAACACTGCATTATGACTAGTTTCACTGTAGTGATCTAAAAGAATTCCTATGGCACTAAGCAACTATTTCAATTTATGGCAAAGCCAATTTTATGACAATTTTTCAAAATGGCCTTGTTTACATGGGTCACCTCAATCACAGAGAAATTGCTGATTAGCTTTCACTCCTAACCCACTCAGTTTCTCTGCATATTGGTTGTGGTAGAATTGCACCACTGTTTATTATTCTCATTATGTCCAGTAAATAACATGCAGAAATGTTGCATGAATAGGGAAAGCCCTTTGGGTTACATGTAGATATGGGAAAAACATCTTGTCTCAGAACCCATAGAAATTTGTAAGAAAGATGGTATATGTCTCCTGGCATTATTTCTTAGGAATATGTCAACCTTGCTGCTATTATACAAAGGTTCATTTAATTAAAAAAATAATACAAACAAACAAAAACAGCACCAAAAAAAAAAAAATAGCTCCATCAAACCTATCAATTTTTATGCTCCCACTAACAGTTTAGAGTCTCATGAGTTTTGTATCTTTTATTACTGTAAAAACATCTTTGCTTTTATTTTACATTAGAACTACTGTTTTGGAGCAAGGTGGACCAAGCACATCAAAAGAGAAAAGTAAGCAGAAAAACTTTCTTTTAAAGAAAAAAACACTAGGGTTTTTTTCAGTACAAAATGTATTATCTTGGTTGAAAACAGAAAAAGAGCAGGGTGGAGGAGCACAGAGAGAGAGGCAGAGAACAAATCTAGGAGCTGGAGCTTCAAAGGGGCTTGGAAAGTACTCATTTCCATGAGCAGAATTCACAAAGCCACATCAAGATCCACATTAAACAGAGAGAAGAAGTTGTGTGTCTTAAAAGTCCCAACATTGAGCTGAGTGGCAGAAGGGTTATCAAAATGAACTATTACCAAATTCTGCTGCACAGAGCACATGAACAACACCTTTCTGCACGGTCATACATTGCTGTCAACCCAAAGTGTTGAGTCAAGCAGTATTTTAAAACTCTTACTTCCAGCCAAGATGTGGTGTCTTGTACTTGGAAACATAAATTGGTCTTCTGAATGTAGATGACTGTTTCATTGCTCCTGATAGGAAGATGAGCTGGCAGCAATGGCATTTTTCCTGGGAAGTAAGTTCAAACACTTTCAAACTGGGTGCAAGACTCAGGTTTCCCAGTCATGTGCAAGAGCTCCAACCTACTAATCAACTCTTGTTTTCCAAAGGGCAGACTTCCCTTTTTGGCTACACCACACCCCTTTCCCCTCAGGCCTTCACACCGTGTCTGTGAATGACAGTGACTGTGCACTGGGGTAATGACAGTGCTGCTGGGTGCACACCTACCTCCCCAGGCCCATCACAAGGTTCAGATGTTGGAAGGGTAAGGCTACAAAGCCCTAGAGGGCTTTGGCTCCTCAGTGCTCCATCCAACCAAGATAAGGGCAACTCTGCATGCATGTGGTAACATTACTTCAAGGCTATAAATAAGCTTTGTGGTGTAAACATAGGTTCCTAGAGAGACTCTCCTACCCTTAGTAGTTAGGTAAGGTAATTGTTATTTATTTTTAATCATCCTCTTTGATTTAATTGCCTATATGCTCCCTAGGTGCATTTTAATTACCAAACTACTACTTTGGATCCTGCGTAAGTACTTACTCATAAAAGTGAGTCTTGAAATTCAGGAAAATGTTCTGCTTGCTGGACAACGGCTGGCAGTGGCCCACAGTTTAAAATCCAGGATTTACAAGGTATGGGTGAAATCCTCTCACTCATGGCATAAGTGGTGACAGGTGGCAGGGAGGAGGTTAAGAGGGTGGCTGACTTCCACCTGTTTTCTCCTTCCCCATCAATGTGTACAGGTGGGTGTGATGGCCATATTTCAGCATGTGAGGCAATCATGTTGGACCAGAAGAGCCGTGTTCTACCTGCATTTCTATATTGGTAGCTGGAAAGATCCCAGCTCGCAGGCATGAATTTCCATGAATGGGCTTTCTCTGACAGTGTTGCTCCACTGGGATTTGGGATTGGTGGGTGCTGACTCTGCAACTGTGTGCTCTAGTGCTTCAACAATGGAAGGGGAGAGAGCAATCCTGTATGAGGGATACTGTCAGAGCATCATCAGACTGATTTCAGAGGACAAAGAAATATTTCTGCTATGGATATGGTCTCTAACAGGGTACAGTGAAGTCAAAGCCATCTGCAACAACTAAAATAGCTTTGGGAGATGTCCAGGAGAAGGGTCACCCTAGGGAATGGCTGTACCTTGGCAAGGAGATGAATTCCGTGCTCTAAAAGGTGTCTTCCACCTCCAGTATTTATGGAGGTAAATTGGCATTGGTAAGGAATGAGGGAGAGGAAGAGACAGCAGGTGATGGATTAGGATGCTGCTTTATTTTTATTACATGTCTCTTCAGATGGAGAACCAGACCTTTTAACCAACCCCATGCAAGCTCCCTGCTGAAACATCTATAGCAGGTTCAGTAAATATGTTGTTTGGATACTTAAGCATGCTTCTTCACACTTTGTGCAAGTGGTGATTAAATGGCGTTATTATGTTTATTTCTAACAGTTAGGCACTTGGATTCTGTTTATGTGGGGAGATCAGGAGCTCCAGTGTGATAGGCAAAACTGAAGGGAGCAGTAAAGATACTTCTTTCAAGGGTGGCTTGACTAGTCTTTGTTGAGAGCAGGATAGCAATTATAACCATAGACTTTAGAGGCAAATATAAAAATTACAGTATTTGCAAGGGAAAAGAAGGTTCCATAGCTTGATTAGTTTTAAGGCCTTCTCAGATAAAATTACTTTTTTCTTTCTATGGCTATTTCTAAGACTTGACTCTGGTACAAGCAACAGAATAAATTCAGCTCTTACTATGATATCCATTCATTATGCATAGCTCTTCCCTATACCTTCCTATATGCAGCTCCTCCATTAGTTCCAATCTTGAAGCAACATCATGTAATAATACAATAAAAATTTATTTCATCTTTCTGTGTGCATATAGACCCCAAATGCTTGGAGGAACAGGGAAAAATATTATTTTGTATGGGATTTTTAACAGGCAAAAGAAAAAGTGACAGCAATTATATCTGAAGTGTGGACATTGTACATAAAATAATTACATTTCATGGCTTTTCGTTTTGGGAAAAAAATTGTCATTATAAAAGTAGTTTCCATGGGGTGAAATTTTCAAAAGGATCAAGCATCCACAATTGGGACCAGATTTCTAGAAGGCTTTAGCTCTGGCAGCGAAATAAGTGGCCAGATGTCCAAAGAGCTCTAAACATTAGATTGTGAGCATTTATAAAAATCTGGCCTGTATTGAAGAGCATAAATGGGAGCTGAGCTCTTTGGAAAAATCTCGCCCTCATGCTGGGTGTTGAGCTAGCTTGAAAAAAAATAAAAAAAAATTCTTGGTCTGAGGCTGTTTTGGTGGGGGAATTTTTTTTTGTTTGGGTTTCTTTTTTTTTTGGTTTTGTTATGTTTGGAGGTTTTTTCTGTTGTTTTCTAAAAGAGAACTGACCTTCTATGTCATTAAGTTGTTTATTGGTTTTGTGGAGCTTTTTGCTTCTAAGCACATATTTCACTTTTGCCATCCAAACAGTCCAGTTGCCTTTAAGCAATATTGATGTGCTTAAAACTAAGCACATGCTTAGTTTTGGGCTGGAGGTTGAATTTACCATTTGAAATAGCAACCCCTTTTAGGTGTGAAATGCATAGTATCTTTACCAACAGGCCACGTGGGTGGAGGAGATGTGACTGAATGCTGGCCAGTTACAGTAAAGCAAAGCTCATCCCAGTGTCTGTGTAACTCTCAAAATAAGCTGGAAATAGTGCAGTTGGGCCGCAAATAACATGCGAAAGTTCTTTTAGGTAAAGTATTGACAATATTTCTTCAGGACCTGAGCAACAAGGATCAAGTAGGCCAGCAACAGAAATTCAAATTTATTGAGCTCTTTAGTTTTGAAACTTTTAAGGAGCACTTCATAGGAGTGGGGTTGGACAGATGCTCCAGGAAGTTCTGGTTTTAGAACAAGACAGCATTGGCTGAGATCATAGTTCCGTGGCAACCTACGCTGGATAACCTATGGCCTGTATTTTGAGGGCCTCCAAACTGTTTCATCCCAAAACAAAGTTTCAGCATTTTGTCCCACACCTCCTTGGATTAGCTCTATGTGTTTGCCCTTGTCACATTACTACACTGCCCTCCCTCTCTCTCTCCCCACTCAAAGAACTTTGCCCTCACTGCAAGAAAGACACTAAGGTGCTGGTCCAGAGAAAAGGCAATGAAGGTGTTGAATGGTCTGGAGATTAAGTCATAGAAGAGCTGGCGTTGTTTAGCTTGGAGAGAAGGAGACTCAGTGGGGACCTTGTCACTCTCTACCTGAAAGGAGGCTGTAGCCAGGTGGGGGCTTGGCCTCCTCTCCCAGGTAACAAGTGACAGGACAAGAAGTAATGGCCACAAGCAGCACTTGGGAAGGTCCAAGTTGGACATCAGGAAGAATTTTTTCGCTGCAAGGTTGGTTAATATTGGAACAGACTGCTCAGGGAGGTGATGGAGTCACCATCTATGGAGGTTTTCAAGAAATGACTGAACAAGGCAGTTGGTGCCACGGTCTAGTTGAAAAAGTGGTGATTGGTCAAAGGTTGGACTCGATGATTTTGGAGATCTTTTCCAACCTAAATTATACTGGGATTCAGTGATTCTGTGAAAATGGACCTATACCAAAAGAAACAGGATACTTGCTGGATACAGCATCCAGAAAAAAAAAATAAATGATTCAGGCTTTGAAATCTTTTCAGACCTGTTCTAGAGAACAGTGAAAATGGGCAGCCTTCATTCCTTCTGAAGCCCAAGCATTGGCTACAGCACTGAAGGATAAGGGTAAGGTAGTATATCTTCTGTTTCTTTTAGAGGAATATATAGCTACTTTAGGTATCAATTCATCTTTGGAGAATAATTTAGTCGTACTTGTAAATGGCATTCCAACAAAAAAAGGTCATCAGATTTGACAGCATTGGATTGACTTATGGAAAACTAAGGTTGACTTGCTGGTGTTAAAAATGTTAACCCTTTTTCCAGGAACCATTGATTTCAGGAAACTGCTAGAAGTTTCCATGAAGGTGGTAGAAGGTAGAAACCACATACACAATAAGCAATTCTTTCAGAAAATCATATCAAAGCTTACTTTGAATATTGAATCCTATATATAAACCTAAAACTGCTCTTAGATATTGTAAAGGCATGGACAACTGCTGTTGTAGAAGATTGAATGGATTGTAGGTCAGGTGATCTCAAGGTTGGCTGATGGATGAGATAAACACCTCTCATCACTATGCTGGATCAATCCTTAAGTGCTAGATTTATGACTGCTTCTCCCATCCATTTTCAGATTCTTTCACTGTTTCTGCTTTGGCTCAGGGCCAAATTAAGTTGTTTTACTATAAGTCAATGTTTAGAGCCCCAGGTCCTGCAGTAGAAAGCGATTTCACAACCTCTGTTCTCAATTAAAAGGAAATACAGTTTTTGTGAGTCACTGTTTGTCAGTGTATAGCATGTATACATGTCCAATCCCTGTACTCATGGCTTTCAAACAACAGGTCACTGCAGCATAGAACCCTGATTGGAATATTTTCTGGGGATGACATGACATGATTCTTAATTCCTAATTCCTCTTATCCCAACTTTTGGGCACAGAAAGGTAAGAAAAGGAGAGAATGAGCAGTTCTGTTATAGATATTCAGTTTTGCTGAAGCCACCACATCTCACAGCCCCCATAATTTTTTGAAAGTGTTGCAGGGTTTTCCTTCCATGGAAACCCTGAAATTTCATGGCCTGCCAAGATTCCATTCCAGCAGGCAGCTACTCTGTTGAAATGCCACCTAGCCATGGGTTGTGACCAAGCTGTGACCAAGAGGTCAGCACCTTCCAACATTTCCAGGCCAGCCAGTCTCAGAGCTAGAAAACCCCACAGGGAACAATTTTTCATCTTCTGCATAAACTTTTTTTGGGAACAGATTTTTCCAGCAGAAAGTTGCATAGCATTTCCATACAACAGCTTTGTTTTCTGTCCATCAGCAGCACTGTGCAGGCAGACTGCTGTGTCAGGCAACCACCATGAACACGTGTCTTGGAGCTCCACCAAGGCTTTTTCCCATAAAGAGGTTGTTCAGTTCTGCTGGAAGTACTGAACCACAAAGAAACTCTTGCCAAAACCTTTCCTTGTGCATTTATTTAGCAATATGTGAAATAGTTGTTTCTCTAGCATTTATCCACACCTATTCACCTGCCTTTTTTTTTTTTCTTTTAGAAATATATTGTCAGTAGTGAAATAGAAAGACAAAAAACACTGTCTAGTCTATCTGTGGAAAGAACACCATGAAAGAGAAAGCATATACAAAACTAACCCAGTCCAGACAGCTGGACTAATCATCATAAAGGTACTGAGCATGAATGTCTTGAATTGGCTCATGGGTTGAGCACAGAGGATAATGGAGGAATATCAGGCTGGTGACTGTCACTTGTGGGGTTCCACAGAGCTCCATATTGCTCTTCAACAAGGCCCTGGGCTCTTCAACATCTTCATAAATTACTTGGACGCAGGACTGGAAGGGATACTGAGCAAGTTTGCAGATGACAGAAAACAGGGAGGAGCTGTTGACTTCCTCAAAGGCAGTGAGACCCTGCAGAGGGACCTGGACAAGTTAAAGGGCTGGGCAATCACAAACCGTATACATTTCAACAAGGGCAAGTGCTGGATTTTGCATCTGAGTTGGGGCAGCCCTGGATATACACATGGAATAGGGGATGAGAGGCTGGGGGGCAGCCCCATGGAAAGGGACCTGGGGGTCCTGGTTGATGGCACGTTTAACATGAGTCAGCAGTGCCCTGGCAGTCAGGAGGGACATCCCTGTCCTGGGGGGACATCAGGCACAGCATCGCCAGCCAGGCAAGGGAGGGGATTGTCCTGCTCTGCTCTGCACTGGGGCAGCCTCACCTGGAATATTGGGGTAGTTTTGGGCACCGCATTATAAGGAAGATATTAAGCTGTTAGAGAGTGCCCAAAGGAGGGCCACGAAGATGGTGAAGGGCCTGGAGGGGAAGCCGTGTGAGGAGTGACTGAGGGCACTTCAGCTGGGGAAGAGAAGACTGAGGGGAGACCTCATTGCAGGTACAACTTCCTTGTGAGGGGAAGAGCAGGGGCAGGCACTGATGAATTCTTGGTGGTCACCAGTGACAGAATTTGAGGGAATGGCCTGAAGTTGTGTCAGGGGAGGTTTAGGTTGGATATTAGGAAAAGATTTTTCACACAGAGGGCACTGAACAGGCTCCCCAGGAAAGTGGTCACAGCAGCAAGCCTGGCAGAGTCCAAAAAGCATTTGGATGACACTTTCAGTCACATGGTGTGACTCTTGGGGATGATCCTGTGCAGGGCCAGTAGCTGGATTTTATGATCCTTTTGGGTCCCTTCCAGCAGGGGATATTCTGTGATTCTATGACTTTTTCAGTAGATGGGTCAATAAAGAAATCGAGGCACAATTTTTCAACCTTGTGTACCACAGATGTCCAGGCTGGCCTTCTGTGACCTGGTAAGAAAAACCTTGGGTGGAGCAGCAAGACTTCTTATTTGTGTATCCAAATAGGACTGATCTCCCTCTGGTCAGACAGGGGAACGAGGACTGTAAACTCTCAGACAGCGGCAGAGCCTTGCAACTCCAAAGCATGCCTTTAAAAAGGAGGAGCAGCCTTCTCTGCCTCTCTTACTTAAATCCTTACACAAAACAATTACTGTGGGCAAACTGAACTGCAATCAAGAGTTCTGAATTCAATAGAATTTCTAAATCCAGAGCAAAGCAGTTCTGCTCTCAGGCTAAGAGCCTGGTAATCTTCACTGAAGAAAAAATCTTGATCCCTCAAAGACCTGTGAATAGTCCTACAGCTGAAAATTTGCCAGGGTTAATAATTTCCCATCCGAAAACATAAATTCCCTGATGTAAAAATATCTTGAAAGACAATGATATATCAAGGCAATAATGCAAAAAAGTATACTTAGCTCTCAACGACATGAAGCATTTTGATGAAGTCAAATATTTAGTGGAGATTTTAAACTGGTATTTTAATTTGTCTGAGATTTATCTGGGATTTCAATCAGTGCCCAAATCCAAGCTGAAATAAAATTTCAAAATATTAGTTTCTTGCATGGAATTTGAAGACTAGATTGTCAACACTAAGAAATACCAATGGAAATAAAGTTTTTATTCCTATGTGTAGCTGTGCATCACTGGAGCCTGCTAGAAACCAGCAGAAATGAAGCACCTAATTATGCCACAGATTAGTCTCTTTAGAGGAGGTGTCTTACCTGCTTCTTCTGTAATTTAATCTGCCACTGACTTTAAAAGTGTCTTTAATGGACTGAATATATAAATAATGATCATGTAATGCACTTGATACACAGTCACTTGCTGGGTGCAGTTTATAGTTACTTCCAGTTGGAATACTGGTCCTGAGTATTTGAATTCCCTCTTTTGCCTTCTACCCTCTTCCTCTCTGCCAAGTTTCAATTTCTGTACTGGGTTGTATCAACAGTGGTGGGAATAACGCTTCTAACTGCATCTCCACTTCTATTAAAAACAAACGTTTCCACATAAATCTGCTAATGTAAGGCACGGTATTACTTACAATTTTGTTCCCTGTTAATGATGAAAACAAATGAGTAAGATTTATCTCTTTGACAAGTCATGTGGGTGTGAATCTTTAATTAGCATATAACAGGTTTAGACTTCAAGTCCCTATAGGCGTGGGAATCACTTAAAGAAGAAAATCCCACTTGGTAATTGTTTGGCTCAGGAAGCCAAGAATGTTATTTTAAGAGATACCTGTAAAGATGAAGATTGCAATCTTCATGCATGTCAAGGTAAAAAAGCAAGCTATTTCATCTCCCAGAAACTCGGTGACCATACTTTGATGACAAGCCAGATGGCAGCTGTTCCCCAAGCCCGGTGCCAAGAAAGATGATTGGAGCTGCAATTTACCTTCCGTGGTGAAGCTCAGTGCTGGAGCATACCACAGCTGCGGATTTGGCTGCTGCCAGTAGGTGTGTGCACAGTTGGTTTCCTCCCAATTTGGATTCATCAGGTAAGAGGCTGTATCAGTACCCAGCAATTATGAAATTGGCATGCGTCGGATTGTTTACTCACAGTAATATTCCTACTGGACTTTATTAAAACACCATCTGTTGTCAGTGCAGACAAAGAATCAAACCAGAAATATCCAGAGAGTGTACATGTGCGTGCACATGTGTGTGTATGTTCAGCTGTGTTGCAGGATCAGGTCACATTTCACATTCACTTTTCTTCTTTCCTCTTCCTTTACAGGTAGCTTTTCATACCATGCCTGCATTCCTGATCAATATTTCCCCACTCTTAATTCCACCTGAAAAGTAAAATTACATCATTAAAAAACCAAACACTGTGGTCAGAGGGAAGTTATACCTCTGTGAGTCATGCTGGAATGAAAACAAATGAGTCTTTGCATATGGGTGGAACTCAACAACATTACTACAAATTAAAGCTGTAATGGTTGAAGAAAAAGTCGTCTGACTGAATGATATGCAGTTAGAACAAACTCCTGAGTTAATGTGTAGTATATAGGGTGAGTAATAAAGGATATCTGCCAATAATAATATCTTTAGGGCTAGAGAAAAAAGGGATTAGATTTTACAATCAGCTGTTTTCTCTTGATTACTTTTTTTTTTTTAATCTTTCAGATGGGGATCAGATATTCCTAATACACAGCTGGTCTCCACAAATGGCCAAGTATAGTTTTTCATATACCAGGTGAAATTAATTATTTGAAATTCTTCATCAGGTAACATACTAATAAAATATGATGCAAGTAATTAAAAATGCAAATACAGGGAAGAGAGCAGTAAAACTTAGATATGTCATTTCAGTCCTACAAAAAGGCATCTGTCAATTTAGATCTTTAGTGCGTGCACTCACACACACATGTACACAAAATACCCCTTTAAAAATAAAAATGTAAACAAGTCCCTGTTCACATCATAAGATTAAAGCTGTAATAAAGGGAGAGAACACAAGCCAAGAACATCCCCTGGGAGAAGGAGGGAAGTGTGTTAAAATGCTTGGGTTGTTTATGAACTAAGTGTTTGGAGATCTCTCAGTGCTGAATGAAGGAGTTGGGATATTTTAGAGGTCCCACAGGGAGGTTATTTACTACTATGGGGACTCACTAAAGCCTGTTTTGCTCAGTATACCCAGCCATCAGAAAGAAAACATTAGTCCTGATATAAGTGAGTGCAATCTGCCACCTGCAGTGGGATTGTGCATAGTCAAGAGGGAGAGGATTTGCCCCAAATATGAGCCCATCCTTGTTGCATTATTTAATTTCATCCTCATATGGGCCAAAGTTTTTCCCTGAGTTAAAGCCACAAAACCTGACATTGTGGAAGTCAGACTCTGGGCAGGGTAGAGCACAATTTCCATGCCTAAGGTATAATTTTCTTCCTCTGTTTTCCTCACCATCATCACTCCTCCTCTACCAAATTACTTAAGCCCTGAGTGCTTAAATCTTGTAGCCTACTCTGCCAAGCCTAAGATGGACCCAAGTGCATTAAAGACTCCATTTCTCTAACAACAACATCCAAAAAATCTAGACCCTTTTTTTTTCGAATCTCACAGAGAACCAATCTTTATACCAATGCTCCTCAAATCAGAAAGTTAAGAATACTTCACCTTCGTGCTTCAGTTGTATGTGTCTACTTATTCTAATTGGAGGAAAGTAACATTTTGCTTTGGCTTATGTCCTATGAAGAAATGTATTTATTTTTTACCATCTTAGTAATAATAATTATCTCAGTGGTAAGACACTGGAAGAGGTTGCTGAGTGAAGTTGTAGATATCCCAGCCCTGGAAGTGTTCAAGGCCAGATTGGTTGGGGCATTGAGCAACTTGGACTGGTGAAAGGTGCTCCCGCTAACGCAGGGAGGTTGGAACTGGATGTTTGTAGAGTCATAGCAGAGAATCATAGAATATACTGAGTTGGAAGTGACCCACAAGGATCATCAAAGTGCAATTCCTGCACAATAGCACCCCAAGATTCACACTATGTGCCTGAGCGTGTTATCCAAATCTTTAAGGTCCCTTCCAACCCAAACCATTCTATGGTTCTGTGATCTTGTCCATTCCATCCTTCAGCACATCCCAGGAGCAGATTTATCTTTTCAACAGTGCACGTTTTAACTAGTGTGACTAAGATGTGAGTTTTTTCTCTCCTCTTACTGGTAATTTTGGCCAAAATAGGCTGCTACTTACCACTCCCAAAAAACATTCTGCTGTATTGCCTGGAGCTGTGGAGTTTAGCCTTCCGTAAGGGCCAGACCAGCTCCACAGGCACCAGGACCAGGCATGTTAGGAGATAACTGGATAATAGAGGATAACTTCTTAAGCCAGGTCATAGACAGCCTTTCCAGAGGTGATGTGTTGCTCACCAACAAAAGTGAGCTGATTGGGGACATCAAGACTGGGGACAGCCTGGGATGCAATGATCATGTGTTGGTGCAGTCCTGAGGGATGTGGGTCAGGCAAGGAGTAAATTTAGACCCCTGAACTTTAACAGAGCAGACTTCCATCTTTTCAGGGAGATGATCAATGGATGAGGAGAAGGCTGAGGTACTCAACATTCTCGCCTCAGTCTTCAGTGGCAGCCTTTCTTCCCACACCTCTTGAGTGGATGGACAACAGGATGGGGTCTGGAAGAGCAAAGTCCCTCCCACTGTAAATAAAGAGCAGATTCATGACCACCTGAGGAACCTGAATTTACAGAAGTCTGTGGGATCTGATGAGATGCATCCCAGAGTCCTGAGGGAACTGGCTGATGTAGTTGCCAAGCCACTCTCCATGATACCCATTGCAGTCAGATGAAGTCCAAGGTGGCTGGAAAAGGGAAACATTGTACCCATCTTTAAAAAGGGTAGAAAGGAGGAGGACCCTGGGAACTACCAACCTGTCAGCCTCACCTGTGTGCCTGGAAAGATGATGGAACAGATCCTTCTAGAAGCTATGCTAAGGCACATGAAGGACAGGGAGGTGATTTGGAACAGCCAGCACAGCTTCACCAAGGCCAAGTCCTGCTTAAACCAACCTGGTGGCCTTCTGTGATGGGTTGGCTACATCAATGGACAAGAGAAGGGCTCCAAATGTCTTTTATCTGGACTTTTGTAAAGCCTTTGACATGGTCTCCTGCAACATCCCTCTCCCTAAACTGGAGAGAGATGGATTTGATGGGTGGACTCTTAGATGGTAAGGAAGGTGGACATTTACATCCAGAGGGATGTGGTCAACAGCTCAGTCCCAATAGATGTCAGTGACATATGGTGTCCCTCAGGTGTCTGAACTGGGACCAGTGTTATTTCACATCTTCATTAATGATGTAGATGAAAGGATTGAGTGTACCCTCAGCAAATTTGCAGATGACACCGAGATGAGTGGTGTGGACAAGTAGCAGGATTCATACCTGTCCCCAACTCCTGGCCCTGCTCAGCCTCAGACTTTCAAAGTTTATGAATGGCCATGATTAGAAAAAGGAGACATAGGAATCAGTACTGCATTGGTTAGGCTAGGTGGACTTCCACACTTCACTACATCATGATCTATGAGATTTCTTTAAACCGCTTGAGTTGAGTATTTTAGAGGGAATACAGGGCTCACAGTCTGGCTTTCCAATGGGTTATTATTCCTGAATGCTAACATTTGAAATGTAGATTTAAATGATTTCATAGTCTCCGTTTGCTCTGTTAATACTTACAAGCAAAGCAAAACTTCCTAGTAATGCCAAGCTTTTGGAAGAAGGAGGAAGACAGTTCCCATAACAAAGTATGTTTTTATTATGTGTATCCATTCAGCCTCCAAACCTCCTCTATGGGGGTAGTGGGCAGGGGAGAGAGGAAATAAAATAAGTAAATACCTAAAATGAAGCTGACAACTGTTCAACAACAGAAAGGTTTTTATGACTCACAGGTCCATTAGGAATTCAACAGAAGCAATTACAAGAACCAAACAATCCTTCTCCCCAAAGGGCAGCACACAAAAGTGACCTGTTAGAAAGATGGATGCCAAATATGTTTGCCAGCAGCAGGGCCAGGCTTTGCCCCGTGCTGGAGCTGGGAGGGCGCCGCTGGCACATGCACTGCCTCCTGCTCTACCTGTGCATCAAAGCTTCCAGAATACTCTGCCACGCTGTGAATTGCAAACATGCTGAGGCTGTATAACATCTGTGCCAGCACTTCTGCATCCTTATAAATCATTTCCCAGCTCTTGCTGGGGCAACAAGGAAGAAAATGTTGGCATATAAATGTAAATCACTGTATGTCCTCTGGAATAGAATAATAATTGTGTTGATTTACCAGCCATGCACTATTCCCAGGGATGGATGGGAAATATTGGCAAAGAAAGGTCTGTATTTCCTGCAAAAGAACAGATTTGCTGAACTATACAGAAGTGGTTGGAATAATCAGAGATGCTTTTGTCTATGAAATTTGTTTCCTGTTAGACCGAACGTGAGGGATTCACCTCATTGCAGGTTAAAATGTAATTACTTCACCTTTGATCATGCCCAAAATAAGTGTACAGTTTAATCAGTTACATAATGAGCAAAAAAGGGCCATTTTTTTCCCTCCTGTGTGGGGTTGTGGATACCTCTGAAGTCACTGGCTGCATGCATTTCCAGGCAGATCTGAGGCATTGTAGGGTATGGAGCATCGAACATTGTAGGATATGTGAATAGCCCAAAATTTCAAAATCATTGCCCTGAGTAAGGAATTCTCCAAATTGTAGAATTTGGAGCTTACTTGCTTTCCTTGCCTTAAAGCCAAACTAAGAAAACTTAGCTCAATTGAAGTCAATGATAAAACTTTCACTGGGACCAAGGTTTCATCCACCAAATCTAAAGTCCTTTTTTGACTGCAGCTGTGAAGCCTATGACCCATTTTGCAGGAGTTTGTACATTTTTTTTTCTCTCAGATGTTTATTTCAAACCATCTCACTATCATGTTTAATCTCACCACCTACAAATTTGTTATGAAAAGAATACAGTTATTCAAGCAAGCAGTAAGAGTATCAATCTAAAGCCACCCCAATGGGATGAAATGCACATAAGTCAATTCATACTTTCTCATTATCTTCCAGCAAGAACATTTTGCTTAATTTCCCATACTGCATTGCCCACAATAAATTATATAAAGCAATTTTACAAATGTTTTAGGATTTTGTGGGAGACTGCCAGTCTGTTTTTCTTATATGACAGTTGCACAATGCTAACAATTACTGTCAATAACTACAATGATATTTCATAATACTGCTATTCTCTCAAAATTCCCTGTCTGTATCCTGCACCTGTGCTTTATGAACACACAATCACCCAAACACATACAGTCTGATGCGTTTCATTGCATTATCTGTTCCACTTGTACTGCTGAAGCTGGAAACCTTTTCTGTCACACTGTACACTGGGGGCTAAATTCACAGTCCGTACACTCCAGAGCACAAGCATAATTTTTGAGTGTGTGCATGACACAGGGTAATAATGTCCCAGAACAAAATTCAAAATTATAAAAAAAATCACAAACCTTTGTCAAACAAAAGCTGTGATGGCAGGTACTATGTTTGGTGACCATTTTTCCAAAATTTTGTACCCAGAATAGTGTATATGACATTCTACTTTATTCTTATATTTCATTCTTCTACGTTATACAGTGTTATTACATATTTAGCATTTCATGCAATTATTATTTGATATTTCATGATCAAAGCAGTACCTTACTGTGAAGATCACTAATGTACAAACAAAGCAACGCAAACCCCACACAAATCCAAACATCAGAATCTATTTTCCCAAGGATAAAACTGCCAGAGCAGCTCTAATGTGGAGCATTCTTTTTTAATGCTTCAAGTGAACAATACCACACAGTAAATTGCACAGCAATCAGGGTATCCAGAATGAGAAAAAGACCATGCAATATTTTAAAACATTAAACCTTAGACTTTCCCACACATTTCAGACCTAAAAATATTATTACTTAACATAAGTTGCTTGAAGGCTAATCAGCTAATCTAAGCAAGTTATACAAGGTGCATTTCAGGATGGGACCAGCTATCATTTGGCAGTGCTGGCTTTCTCTTCAGGGGAACCAAGCCCCTTGTTTAGGCTCGAAATTAGTTCAACCAACTTTACTTCAGACAATCAGCGAGGATGCAGGAAGAATGCAATTGGGGGCATTAAATGAAGAATTCTACAGAAGTTACCTTGCTGTTGACATGATTTTTAAAAATGTCTGCCAGATACATGTGTCCATGAGCTCAGAGTCTATGCCCAAAGATTAATTGAGCACAGTTGAAGAAGTGAAAGTGAGGTGTGTGGGTCTTCACTCTTACCACATCAAAGGAACCTAACTGACTAGCACCAGTCTCAACCCACCTTTTTCCAAAGGAAAACGTATTTCCTGCTGTTCCTGAAGTGCTCCTACTGATGACCATGAGTACCTCCACCTATCCATCACTGGATGGAAAGGTATTCAGTACTAACAGCACCACAGCTGTAATAAAGACTTCAAACTCTCTTTTCTAGTATGAAATAAAAATAAGAAAACTAAACCGTCTGTGCCATTCTGGTCAGTGTCTGGAAGTTCTGGCAAGCAGATTTGGGGCCAGTGGTCAGGGATTTTGGGTTCTCATGTGGTCATATATCCCTTTCATAAGAAAGACACGACTACACACGTTCTGTGCAATACATGTAATGCTGCCTCTCATCTAACATGCTACTTCTACTTCCAAAACTAAACAGGGGTGAAGAGAAATGGACTTAAGAGCCTTAGGTTTTCCTACCAAATCAAACCCACCAGCATATCAAAGTCGGATAAGTTTCCATCACCAGTGCTGCCATCAAATTTCCAGCTCTTTCCTCAGTACTTTATTACTATTTAATGTCTGACTTGAAGTCGTGCAATGAGCTGGTGAGGTAACATATGCAGAAGTTGTAGCAGTATATTATCTTTGTTTCAAATGCAAATAACATTATCTCCCAGCATTCACTTAAAACCAAAGCAAAACAATGCCTAGATGAAGGCCAGCTGGTTAAAGCAATTCTCATATCCACACAAATAAACCAAACCCTATAAATGCTCATTAAGATACTTCTCATAAATGCCACTACAGGGGAAAAAGAAAAAAGGAGAGAGATTGCTATTTTTTGTTGTTATTCTATCTATTTAAAAAATCTTGGGATGCACTCAGACAAAAAGGTGCTAGGAGACATCAAAAGAGAGGAGGAGAGAGGGAGGAAATGCTGCCTTTTTGGAATTGAGAGTCATTTTATTGAAGAAATAAAGGTTTCCTATCTAAAGTAAAATATTAATCACTGCAGTTTGCATAAAAGCTCTGCCTACAGAATCTGAACAAGAGATACTTCTCTAAATTCTGTTTCCACTGCTCTCTCTTTTTATTTATCATTTATTTGTTCTTCTGTTTTCTTGATAAAAAAAGAAAAAAAGCCAAACAAAAATAAAAACACCAACCATAAAACAAATAAAAGATGGGTAGTCAGGCAACTACGAACTAAGCTAAGAAATAAAACGTTTTCTGTATTAAGAAAACCAAAGCAAAACAAAACAACCAAACCAAAAAAAAAACAAACCAACAAACAAAAAAACCAAAAATCCACACAAAACAAAACCAACCCAAACAAACAAAAGTCCCCACCCAAAACCAAACAAAACCATTCAGAGGAAATCCCAGAACAAGCCCATCCAATACCTTGTCCACTTTCTCAGCTGTTACAAATGGATTTAGTTCTGGGATCTTTTAGAAGAACCAACTCTGCAGTTTTCTATTCCAATTTGCTACATGGCATTCAGATATGTGTGCCTGGTTGTCATGTCTTCCATCTCCACAGGCATAATGCCAGGAGGTGCTACTAATAATATGCCAAAATCAAAATGCATTTAGATTCATAATTATTTTGGTATTCAGATTTTTGCATTTATTTTTAATACAGAGAAATGACACTAATTTGGGGTTTAGAAAATATTTTCCACAACATTTGTACTTGTGGTGATCTTCTCAATTCTCTGGTTTGCTAATTTATAGATTGTCTGATGAACCAAGTTCAGCAGTGAAGGTATTTCCAGTTTTTTCTGGACAGCACTCAGAAAAATGGAACCCGAAGTGCTGTTTTGCTTTTCTGTCTTATCAATATTTAGGCAATTATTGCAACAAAGTAGGTATATGTGAAATAACTTAATGAACGCTGGAAATATGGTAGAGGTCTGCAGATACTGCAAGTTCATTCATTGACTATCTGCTAAAATCTAGACACTTTCTCATGAAAATACAATGGAGAAGGGACATGGCTTGATGTCTTTTCTTCAGCATCTTCAATTTTAATGATCAATAATGGAAAAATACTGTTTCACAGCTTATTTATTCTGCTTCTGCTACCCCAATCATCTATCTTAATTCTGAAGTACAGCTGAGTTTAGCAGTGCTGCAGGGACTAATCTTCTTTGAGGACAACAAAACATCCTGAAGGGAAGCAAATAGCTGTGCTATATTTTAAGCACCTAAGTTTACCACGTCTGGTGTCCAAGTAACATTTCTCTGTGATGTGTGGGTGCTGCCTAATGACCAGGAAGCGGATTTTCACCAGCAATTATACATGACATGAGTCAATGGTCACTGGTCAGAGAGATGGCAAGGCTCCTCAGATCCTGATGTTTAACAATAGGCCCTTTGCCTTGAATAATTACAAATCTTATATGGCTGACACATCTTAATTCATGAGATCCTGGTGTGTATAATTGGATAGAAGTATGAACTTGATTACACTAGTGAACTTGCTTTCCAGACCGAAAAAAAAAGTGATAACAGGCTTCTTTGTCATCAAAGGGTAAAGAAATGTGACAAGCTGGGAACCAGTTTTAGGACCCCATCTGCTAAACCAGAGAGAAATCAAGATTTTACAGTTCTATAAATATTTTAGTGTATGCCATCATTTATGAACTCTGGCAGCTATCATAAAATCTCTCTGACTTTTGTTACAACTGCATATAAGGCCAGAAAATTGCATCTCATGGTAAACCATAAAAACCTAAGTAAAAGCACCATTCCTTTCAGTATATTCTAAAAATATACTACCTCCCTGTCAGTACATGGCAGGGTTGTTACCATCCCAAGATGCCTGTTTCTCTCTCATTTTTTTTTTATCTGATCTTACCCTGGTCTTTTCAAACCCTTTTGTATTTCAGTATCCTTTTATGTTCCATAAATAACAGCCATCACGGTATAACAGCTGAAATAGCTTTTACTTTGTCACAACATACTGTAAGCAAGAGACACTTGGGTGATGCTAATGCCCTGGATACAGGAAGAATTTATGCGGACTTTTTCTCTAATTGTTCCTGAAATGATTTCCATTCAGTGGTGAGTTTCTTTAGAGCCCTGAAATGGAGATAGCCTCAGAGCAGGTTTTGATGCTTTAATCACCCAGTAGAAAAACCTCTGTAAAAAAAAAGGATATAAATAAAGAATTATCCTGAGATTAACAATGCTCCTTCTAAACTTAAACTCCCAGTCCTGCCCTGTGTTACAAAGTGTCTGTAAGAGACACCGAGACCGTGAATCATCAAGTTTTCAATTGCAGAAGCCATTCTGACATTCTAGGTACGATCTGCACAGCTTGAGTTATAAGACAATATTGTCTGAAATGACCTGCCAGCCTGAATAAGAGTAATTTATATTTTATCCCTGCAAATTTTCTAGAATACCTTTCCTTGAACCCTTTTTGTTTTTTGGGGGGTAGGGAGTAAGGGACAGGGGATGTGTGTGTAGCCAAACAAGAGAAGAGACGATCACTCTATTAAAAATAAACACAGGAGAAAATGGGTTGTCAAAGACCCTAAGTTCAGGAAAGATATCTACCAAATTTGAGACTGAATTTCAGAAAGTGTCTAGACAGCACAAGATGTGCAATCACTATCATCTTCTTTGCAGAGTCACAGTGTCCACTCTCCCTTTAGCAAATTGCCCTGGACTGTATCCTTTTCCAGGGCAAAATTGGTGCAGAGTTGTGCTGGTTTAGGCTGGGGTAGAGTTAATTTTCTTCACTGTATGGGACTGTGTTTTGGATTTGTGCTGAACACAGGGTTGATAATATAGAGATGTTTTCTTTATTGACAAGCAGTGCTTGCACAGAGCCCAAACCTTTTAGTGAGACATGTTGTGATAGAGCAAGGGGATATTGGTTTTAAACTAGATGAAGGTAGGTTTAGACAAGATATAAGGAAGAATGTTTACTATGGGAGTGGTAAAACACTGTAAGAGATTGCCCAGAGAAGTTGTGGACGCCCCATCCCCAGAAATGTTCAAGGTTAGGTTGGGCAGGGCTCTGAGATACCTGGTCTGCTTGAAGATGTCCCTGTTCATTGCAGGGGGATTGGACTGGATGACCATTAAAGGTCCCTTCCAGCCCAAGCTACTCTGTAATCCTATGATTCTATTTTTATTACCATGCTGATACTGCATAACCATGAGATTGATGAAGCTGGTAAGGTGCCTTGTCATTTCTAAAGGTGATTAAAAATAACTCAAACAGAATTAAGTGAAAAGATGGGTGTTTCACTAGCTGGGGAAAGGTTACATCAAAGTAAACTGTACTTGTGAAAAAAGTAGATGGTACACCTAAGGTTATCTAAAAAGGGCAAACACCATTTAAAAGATGTGACCTCAGATGTGTTCCACTATTTTCTTTGGGTGACAACCACTCAGTGTAACTGTGCTTGATGATCTTTTGCTGGAAGGGATGCTTGCATTGAAATCTCAAAAAGATGTTTATAGCTGTAAGTCACATTTCAGACTCACAGGCTTTCAAGTTTGGCCTATTCAGACCTGCTTAGTTAAAATGCCTCTTTTCAGTCATGGACACCTATATGTTTTTTTCAAAACTCTAAGAAATTTTGCAGTTTTGCTTCTCATGACTTTCAATTCATTGATAGTTTATTTCCACACTTTCAGGGGCAGATCTTCACTGGCTTTTTTGGTATTCAAAGAAGCTAGCCCCTTATCACAGAAATTAATTCAGTTTTATGCCTTTCAGAATCCAATTGGTTGATGGCAAAATTTGGTATAAAACTCCCAGAAATTTTTCTCTCTCCATAGAGACCAAGTTTATGGACATGAAAAGCAATCAGATGATTGCTGTAACAAGTTCTGTCATATCAAAAGACTGAGATTACAAAACCCAAGCCAGAAAAATGTGACCCTGTTTATTGCTAAAGCAGTAACATAACTTTTAAATAGATTCTGTTTAGCCATAGATGTTACATATACTTTTAGAAAATTTTCATGCTACCTTTTTCTTTAGTAGAAATTGCTCCAGGAAGTAATCTTTTAAACTAAATATTTGTCAAAAGACTACAGTAAGAACATAAACATTTCAACCAGTATAATTAAATCATTCAACCAGGACAAAGAAAATGTACTTCTAATATTTAAGGTAGAGAAAATTAAAATAGCATGTCATCCTATTAATTACAGCTATTCACATTTCCTTATAAAGCCGTCAAGAATGTCAGCAAACCAAATTCCATAATTTCAAAGATCTAAAAGGCAAAATCTTACCCTAAAATTCAATAAGACCTTCTAATAAAGAACTTGTTCTTCTAACAAGAAACTGATGAAAATCAAAGACACATTGCCTTTTAAAGAATTATTCAAAAATGATCTTCCTGAAATCAGCAAAATTTCCCTAGATGACTATTCTTCAAGTCAAGCAAAATTTTCTATGACTGACCCCTATTGACTGAATATAATGGGAGCTTTCTCCTTGCTATATGTGAATAGAGGATCAAATCCTCACTTTAATCAAGTCTGTTCTCCAAACCAGCCCAGGAATTCAACCACAGCATAAATAAAATAAATTATAGTTATTTTCTTGATACTGGAAATGTATTCTTCCATTAATACATACACTAGAGAGTCTGAGTGAAAAACTGTGAGAAAAAGGGTGTACAGAAAATACTGAAAGCCCATTAAAAAAAAAAAGTTTTTCACTGTGTAAAACCACAAAGGACTTGAAGCAATAAAAAATAAAAATAATTTTTAAAAATCTGACATCTCGTATTCAACTTTGACATTTGAAAGGTACAAAATTACAGCAATGAAACTTCTCTCAGCAGCAACTGGAAATGACAAACACAGGCTTGCAAAGACACTCAGCAGAGAGAAATCACTGAATGTGGATGATAATAGAGTAGGACTTGGCTGAAATAGTCAGCTGGGTTTCCTGGTGGTGTTTAAATGCCTTTCATCCACTCACCATCTCTATCTCACCCATCACGCTTGGGTTTTTGTTTGCTTGTTTTTTCTTAAATACCTGAGCAGAGTAGATCTGTAGCTAAGCCCTGAGCCCCATCATGTGCCCTCAACGCTCCAGTGACTTGTAGCCACACCGTATCCCACCTCAGCTGTCAGTTTCCATGAGTTTTGTTTCATTTTGGTTTGGTTTTTGCTCCAGAAGTAGCAGCTCCCTTTCATTTTGGTACATCTATTGTCCTTAGACTACTCCTTTCCTCTTAGCACTGTTAATATCTCCAGACCCCCAACATACTTGAAATTGTTGAAATATTGCTATTATTGGCTCTTTACTTCCTCTTATCTTTTCCAACTTGTATTCACATGTTATTTATTCCATCTTCCAGACTGCTAAAAAAGATGCTGTAGAAAACTAGGCCACATGACAATTCCTGCAAAAACTCAAACTCTTCGTGTTAAAAACCTGGTGTCATTCATCCCCACTTTCACTTTAGAAACTTTTAGCCATTTTCAGCCCCTTTAAATGGGCTTGATCCATTCCTTGTGAAGCACACATCCTAATGTTTCCTTAACATTCAGAAATGTGACCTCTGTCCTCTTCCTCTCGGCTGCCCTTCCTGCCATGCAGCTGAGAACAGCTGCAGTACACAAGTTGCTGTGACACACTTTGGAATAGGTACTTCTTATACAGTGCCATTCTTTGCTACCACTGTGCATAGTTTCTGTCCTAATAGCTCCATTATGTTACTGGAGTGGCAGATTATAATTACTACAAGGTAAATGACTTGCTCACTTCCCCTGCATTTTACAATCTAAGCTTTACACACTCCTTTTTATTCCAGGGCTCAGGGGTTTAGCTTTCAAAACTACCTCCCAGTGATTCAGTATGTTCACAGATTTCATTGAGACAAGGTAACCACTGATTTGTGCATTTAAATTTCCCAGGTATTTACTTACCTGCATTTATCAATAACCATACCAACTGTGATCTTCATTCTTTTTAAGTGCCCATACTCTTTATTTTCCTTTAAATGATAGATTCAAAAAAAGCAGCTTAGTGGTTCAGTCATATTAAAATCATAATTGATTTTGCCTCACTCTTCATTTATTAATGGACTTAGACTACCTTCTTGCTAATAAACCTCCTAGTAATGAGTTTAGTCCATAGAGGATACATTTCCACCTCAACAAACCACCAAGCAATTTAGGACAGTTGGTAGTTTCTGCTTAAGGGAGTCCGAAAACTGGAATAGAAATTTATGCAGGCCATAATTAAAGTACTTTCTGGGAGCTGTGTGGGGAGTTTACCGACGCTCTTTGCACCGTGCCCATCTGTGGTCAGTGTAATTAATCCTTCACTCGTGATCCAATAAGAACTCATCCTCACTGACATTTTTTTATAAAGAGCAGACTTCAAACACTTCTGCAGTAATCAAACTCTGATCATTTCCTTCCTTTGAACAGAAAAGGTTTGTGAAGCAGATGAGGGCAGATCTTTTTGCAGCTGCTCAGCTCTGGGGAGGGTGTGCAGACAGCATAAAAGCCATTCACTGGGATAACAGCTGTTTCCAGATGTGTGGAAAGCCCAGCACATCCAGAAAAACCAGAAGCAGGACTTCTCCAGTGCACAGTTACAAGTGAGAGAAGATTAGCTCATGGCAGTAAAACACAACCAGTAGTTTCTACTGGAATTACTTAAATGAAAGCACAATTACACATTTGAGGGAGGGAGGGTTATTGGGCTGAGAGATGATACACTGCAAGACAAGATGAAACTCTGAGGTTGAAAAGGTTTAATCACGTCCCTGTCTGTGTTTAATGATAAATCCCTGTGACCTCCTTCCCTTCCAAGGTTGTAAGATTTTGGTAGCCAGAAACTTATTTGTCCAGCACCTAAAACGCTGGGTTCATGGCGCAAAATCAGGGTTCTCATAAATCTAAGCTCACAGTGCTGCCTAACAAGAAACTCCTGTAATAGTGCAATTTTCTCTTTTCCTCATTCCTTAGAGATAAGAGAAAGAGGATAGTGAGATGAGTCTTCCTCCCAGCTGTCCTATGGGAGCGATGTAGCAGATCCCTTCAAGACTGATAGGATGCTGAGGGGAAAAAAATGGGCTAAACTGGGGGAAGAGGAGAGTCCTGCTGGGAGCGATCTCTTCAGAAACTATTGACTGGGAGTGAGATGCTCCCTGTTTCTCACCTCACAGGGAGGGTGGGGCTGAGGTCTTGCCTTTTCAATTTGCTGTCACTTAATGGCACTTGGTAAAGGCATAAATACCACCCAATACATAAAGAAGAACAGGTCTAGAAAGGTAAACTTTGCATAAAAATTACTTTCTTCTGGACCTCTCCTTCTGGGAACTTTGGAGGTATAATTGGTATTTTTGGTACCCTCTGGGATGGACAGTGAATGCTTTTTTTCCCTTGCCACTTTCTCACAGTTTCCTCCCTTTTCACACACATAGGTACAAATGCTAAAGTGAGATCAGTCCAGGACTTTACATTCTTCTATAGGTAACATATGTAAATAACCACATACAGTTTTAACCACAGTAATTTATCACCAATAATTAACACACACACACACACACACACAAATGCAAGTGCCAACCAATCAAAACAACAGCAAATTAAACTCCCTTTGTATTAAGACAAAGAATTCTACTAAGTGAGGAGGCATGAGGAGGTTACAGGGAGAGAACACAGGAGAGTGCAGCTTTCCTAATGGCATTTTTAGTTGTCATTAAACACAGTCAGGGTTTCCAAAGCTAAAATACATGTTAACACATTACAAAACACTTCTAATAGAATATTTTTTTCAGTACTTCTGTACAGCAAATGATGCAAAGCCAAAATTCCCCAGACAATGCACAGAACATTAGAGAATTAGTTTAACATTCTTACAACCCTGCAATTTTATTTAAACAAGTTCTTCCCTACCCAATTCCCTGCAGAGAAGTATTGAACCCTTTTGTTGATTGTAGTGGACATATTGCAGATCTCCGATTACCTTCCCAAAGGACCACCCACTACAAGAAGTTTTTTGTGTTGCAAGCACAGCTTAGTTCATTCCTCTCCCCCTCCTATTCACCTTTTTTCTTTGCTCCTTGTTTTTTTTCCATTTCTTTTCCCCTCAATTTTAATTTTCTTAGCGTTCTTATATGCTGTGGATGAGCTGACAGACTAGCCTGCCATCTGTTCTTTCATGACATGGTGCAACCTAATCAATTATCCCCAAACCACTTTGGAGTAAATAACATGTCTACAATAATAATAATTAGTCAGTTAAAAAGAAAACAGCATCATGGAACTCCTGGTGGGAATTAGGTAGATTTCAGAACGCAGCATTTTATTAACTGAGATTATCAGACAAGGAGAAGACAACTTTGGGAGGAAAAAAAAATCACCTTCAGTGATTTATTCTGAGACATGAGTACAAGGCAGCATCCCTAGACTTTGGAGATCTTTGACCCTTTGTAAACCAGTGATGCCAGATGCAAGTAAATGTGTGCCACTCACAAGTCTGTAAGATTTTTTTTTTCTATTAATAGATGTGTTAGCATAAATCTGAGAATTTATATTAGAATGAGAACTGCATTAAAATTATAAAAAGCATTAAAAAATCACCCAATGACAAGCAGATGACATTTATATAGTGTAAAGAATAATATGCATTTCCTCAAGAACATGTATAAGGCCTGACATGTCTTCAGGGAGAGATTTGTCTTCAACAACCAGTACATGTGAAAATCCTGAGTAAGAAGAGTACATTACACACACACCCACCTGAAGTACAGGCAAAACACAGAAACTCACGGGTACAAACAGAAAACAGGTTTGCAAGAAAATATTAGGAATTCAGAAAGTGAGGAAAATTGCGGTTAATATCAGTGGATGCCCAAGATCACACAAAGCCATTCCTTATGAAGTTAATCTGAACATTGTTTTTCACAACGCAAACAGCTGTTTGCTGTTTTAACTCTATGACACTGATGCAGACAGAATACATCAGCAATCATTCAATTTAATCAGTTGGTGGGCATTTAAAACACATCTTAGCACTTGAGTGCTTAGCACATTCTCAATATTTTTACTTTTGCAACATGAAGGAAGCAATAGATAAATTGGGAGGATTCACTGTTCCAGTGAGATAATCAGCAAATTGCCAACTAAAATTTTTGTGAAGGAATCGATACAAACTCAGTGCAGAAGGATATCATGTACATTCTATGTTTTGAGTCCTCCAAGAAGACAATATGCGTAGCTGTGCTACCAAATAGCATTTCTGCCATGTTTTTAAGTGTTAAGGATGTGGCAATAAATAAAAGAACTTCAAGTGTAAAAGTGCTGTCCCAAATATTCTCTAAACACTCAACACTTCTCATCCTTTAACTATGATCCTCTGGAAAACCAATGCAATTTTATCAGTAAGTTACAAAACAATATAACAATGTGACTCTGGACATTCTACCCAAAACCGCTTGATCAGCCTGAGACAATGCTGACTATCTCCTGCAAAGTCAGGAGCAAGAAGAATTATAGGAATCATGTTAGAGGCCACAACTTAGATATATATAAATATCAGACAACAAAAATCTCAATAACTCTAAATGACCATACTGAATACACTGAACGTATGCGTTTGGTCTCATGCTGCCACATCTTGCCTGGTGAGAGACTGAGGCAATTCTCCATAGAATATAATGCATGGCAGCAAGGAACCTCATACTTTATGGTGCTGCATTATGTCTGCTCTTACACACTGATGGTGAGGCATGAGGCAGGCTGAAGCTTACACACCCACGGCCTCATTGCAAATTCTGACAAGAACGCAAACAATTAGGTGGGGACATGTACAGAAAGGGTGGAGAAAAGTCTCTGCCATGACATAGACCAGTGAAGATAAAGCAATGAGCCACAGGTGGTCTTCCCTGGTCCCTCAATGACTGCTCTGCTGTGATTTCCGTGACACGTATCAACATATTTGCCTGTTTAGATTCTTCTCCTTCAGTAGCCAAATGCTTCTGGCATCCTGACATTCTGTTTCACTTCCAATTTTCTAGGTCTTTCAAAGGAGCAGTAACCTTTCTGTTGCAGCTGCTAACCTCTTGCTTCTGCCTGTTTCTCCATGTTTTACCATCCACTTCAGAAAAGGGCTAGCAATTATGTGCCTGATGTTTCCCTAACCTTGACCACCTTGAAATGTGATTTTGTGATTTTTGTTGAAATGTAGGACATGGATCCCTTGCAGGCTTTTACAAACATGAGAGTTCCCATGTGTCTTTGACACTGATGAATTGCTAGATCACTGCAGAAGAACTTGGAAATGGCAACAGAGCTGGCTCCACTGTAGCTAACTTGAGCTCCTGGGAGGGACCAGAGGGGTTTTTGATTCTTTTTATTACATGATATCAATTAAGCATTTAACAAGTTACAATAAAAAGCAACTTTCCAATGGAATTTTTAATGCAATGAAAACAAATTACCTTCAAGATGGTTATCATTTGGAACCTTGAGGAGAATGAAAATAACACATATTCATCCAGATTGCCCATAACAACTTGCCAGGCATCCCTGTTTCAAATCAAGTAAATCTGTGCAGCTTCTCTTTGACAGCAACACAAAATCCCGTGTGAAATGCACTGAATGGCGCAGCTGAGGCAGAATGTTAGCAGAAGATACTGCATCAAGCAGCTTTTGTTTTGAAGTGGGTACTTCTATTATGCAATACGCTTAGAATTTGCTTCTTTCAAAGAATGGAAGAGGAAAAAAAGAAAGCCTCAGCAAACAAAAACCACAAATCCCATACATTTCTCAACTCAGACGATATTTCTACTCTTGGAAACAGTCTATTCACAGCAACTCTTAAATTCTGGCATGGTCACAGGGACTATACTTGTAGAACTCAGCTGGACTAGAGGACCAAACAGTGCCTGATGGCTGGGATGAAGGTGTTTAGTGGAAGAGAGAGGCTTCAGCTCACTGAACAAGAATGATGTCCATAAACAAAAAACAGTAGGCAAATTCACTGATATCAGCAATGTGCTGATTAGGCACATGAGCAGCTTTAACAACTCACTTGTTTTGAGACTTTCTGTAGTCACGAGGAAGATGAGACTATGGACAGAACTTTATTGACATAAACCCATTCATTTACATGCTTAAGATCTTGTCCATGTAATTTTGCATATATCCAAGAAAATAAAACCTATACTTAATATTAAAAACTTCTGAGCAGCTCATCAAAGGGTCATTTGAGCAACAGGTATGAGGGAGAGTGCAAGCAGTCAACTCTGTGTACGATTTTTCACAAAAAAAGCCAGCCACAAATGCACTCACCGGTGGTGGGGATGAATAATATACTTTGTGCTTTCTCTACTTCTTTAGCCTTGAGACAAGTGGAGAGAGTGGCACACAGTGGAGACAAGATGAGACGTTGACTGTTTCCTGTCCCAGAAGCACACAAAGCAAACCAGAGTATGTGTGAAGGCATGGACAGAATTGCTCTGAAGAGTGGGAAGGGCTCTGCAAGCCACCTGTTTAGAAGGGAGAAATTGTCCCTTACTGAGCTCTCCCACATTTGCACAACATCTGACACTCTCCTCTTGCAACCACACTCTACATGTGCTTTCTCACCAGCGTACATCATGTTACAGGCACCATTCCTCCTCCCCCGAGCAAGAGGATCCTTTCACTTCACTAGGGCACATTGTCATAGCTGCAGATTCCTGCTGCTTATTCCTGGTGTGATGTCCATATGCACAGCACTCCTAGAGATGTGTTGCAGTCTCTGTGGTACGGGCAGAGAGAACATCATCTCTGCCCTCTCCCGTGACCAATGCTCCCTCCACACTGCACATTTGTTAGAGATCACTTATTTTTTTGTTGTTTGTTTCCTCTGTTCTCTACAGAGTGTATCCAACATGACACAGAGCAACTGTATGCTTGGTGTTTTCCCAGACACATTAACAATTTAGTTTCTTTCACCTTCTCTGACCTTTCCTGGGGTGTTCTCAGCACCTCAGAAATTCTCATGAGGATATGGAAAAAAAAAGCTGCTCCAGTGCTCTGTGCACACATGTTGACTTTCTCTTGTGCTGCACACAAGTTCAGTTAGATGTTCTTCAGCCTTTGATCTTCTTTAATCAGAAGCAGCAAGAAGGCTGAGGAAGGAGAATATGAGCTTTCTTTCATGCTTGTCCTAATTCTTAGGTCCAATAAAGAGGACAGAACAAGGATGCTCAGGGAATTAAGTGCGAGACAATCAAAGAAATGACTGAGAGGGGTCTGCACCCTGCCAGCTATCCTGAGCTTTGCCCCTTGCTCATGTGGCTTCTCTCTTAACAGGGGTTAGTGCCTTTGCTCCCCCCAGCCCCTTCTCTACCACCTCATGCTCATCTTTATTAGCTTTTTCACACTACAGAGTCCTCTCATCGATTACAAGGGCCAGCACAAAGCAGCCTAATGATGGGTCAGTCTTAATGAGAAAAGCGGCTGCTCTTGAAGTGGTGTGGCTTCTCCCTGCACCCTGCCGAGTCCTGGCATGCAGAGCTTTGCCTCCTTTTAGAGAGCAGAACCATGGAAAATCAACAGTGAGCAGCCTGGTGCCTCTGAACAGAAAGGGCCATGTGCATGGCCATTTAGTGCTGTAAAAGAGAGAGCATTTGCAAAAATGGGAGTGAACATAAGGAGGCCTTCAGAGAAGAATGGGGCCTTGGCAAATTTATAGACTCCCCTGAAAGAAAGTGATTACAGATCATTATCCAATTGAGGCAGATTGATGGGTTAGGGTCAAAGTAATACTGCAGAGCTCACTGGAAGGACAATGCCTGCTTGTCAGTTCTGTCCGGGAAAAGAAAGAGAAGGGAAACTACCACACGGAGAGGAAAGGCTTAAGCCTTTCCAGCCTCTATCTTAAAAATTGTTACTTATCTTGAACATGTGTTCTTTCAAATAAATTAAAAAAAAAAAAAAAAGAGAAAGAGAGAGAAAGGAAAAGTTAAAAAAAAACCCAAACAAACCAACCAACCAACCAACCCTGAAGTGGCAGGAGCAGTATCACTGAGTTAAAACAGCACTGGGCATTCAGAATTGTCGATAATTGTGCAAAGAGTGTGCAAACAGCACACTCACAAAGCCTTGTGACTGATACTTTCAGAGACCACAATGAGTGTTAGCACTAGTAATGGCTAAACTGCATCTTTGTTTCATTTGTATTAAAAGAAAACCAAAGACATCTTCTGAAATAAATGGGTATCTTTTTTAAATTTGGTGAAAGAAGGACGGTTTTGTTAACAGCTATGGTTGAACAGATTTGAAACTCTGTAACATCTGGTCAGGCAAAACTCAGCAAATCTGACATTGAATAAAACAAGAATAAATGTGCTTCTATTGTTTCCTCTGTATTGATTTTTAGAGTGTTTGAAAGTGCTTTGCATTCATGCACTTTTCAAATAGCCATAGAAATGGAAACAGCATGGCCCAAAAAGCAACGCACAGCATTTATTGTGCATTTGCCTCACATTTTCCGACAGGATTTTGGAATGTAAAGAATTTGAGCAAAGAGAGAAGACAATGCATTCATGAGAAACCTGATTTGTTTTTTAATTGTGTTTATTTATTAACTTCTCTGTTGTTCCCTATGTCTCAGAAGCAGAGCACCACACACACTTTAATGGATGCTTCCCCACGTCCCAGGGGATAGCAAAGTGGCACTAGCCTTGTTTCAAGTAAAGGCTCAGTAGAGCAGCTTGCCTTAGGGCCACTGTTTAGAGAGTTTAGCAAGGGTTCCCTCAAGTTCCATTACAAGACCTCCACAGACATGAAAATTACAACCTCACCACTCACTATGTTTTCTGTGGACTTGTGGACTCTTGCAGAGGGTGTTCAGACACAAAATGACCTATCCTGACCCGGACCCATTGACAAGAACACAATTAGCTTCTCTAGATTTTGTCTCAGGAATGAAGTAGTCCTGCTAAAAATTTGCAGGAATACCAGGTACAGGTATCAGTACCCAAGCTCCCATCTGTTGCAGGGATGGAAATGACCTGTCCTGCAGCCATTAGATAAACGCTGGCTCAGCCTTGCAGATAACTCTGGGTTCATCCCAGTTTGCTATTTCCCACTTAAAACAGTAAGGATAGCAAAGGAAATAGAAACACTGCTGGCGTCACACTCATCTGCAGTTTCTAAAAGTGTTAAAAGCATCAGGAGAGACAGACTCTCACTTCATGCAGTATCTCTAGTGTACAGCACATGTGGGTTTTCATGTTCATTTGGTAGCAATCCAACTGCAGGATGACCATGCACCTTCTACAGGGTGCTTCTAGAAAGGGATCCTCAATATCTTTTCTGAAGGGAAAAAAACCACTCACCAAATAAGTTTCTTTCTGTGCAGGATCCCTCAGACTCTTAAAAGCATCATTTTTATCTTTTCTTTTATGATTCTCAAAACAACCACATTTTCAGTGCAACTGACAGCCCTTCTCCACCACCCCAAGATGGTTTGTCATCTCCTTTTTATAAACCAAAAAGGACCCCAAATGACATTCATCTCAGAAAACTCCTAGAAAGAGCCGTAGGGTATCTGTGCAATGCCATTCCACATAAGGCATCTTCCCCCACCCTGGCATCTGGTGAAACCAGCGATCTGTTACATGGTAATAAATAAATAAAAAATAAAGGTCACTGGTTGGTTGCCTATTTCATTTTGTTTGCCAGGCTGGAGTTTTGCCTTGCACATGTATTCCCTGAACTAAATTTAACACTTTGAATCTTTTCCCATTTTCCTCATTCATCATTTTGTTATTGGGTGTGACATAGGTTCCTCCATGCCACACAGTCTTGAATCTTTCAGCATATAATGGAGTTGTAACTTAGTCAGGATACCACCTCAGAGACAACATACATGTGCTCAGATACTTTTTATCTTGTCTTTCCTTCTCTGCTTTAGCCTAATAGTATTCTTTCTTGCTGTGAAAAATTTAGAAACAACTTGTGGCTACTCTTCTCCTGAAGTTTGCTTGCATTTGTTTCCACTTGCCTACTCCAGTTTGACAGGACGTGCATATGTGCAGGATTCCATATGTTTTCAGAGATAATCTGCTTTTTACTACCAGTAAGAACAACCTTGAGTACATATTGCAGTGTCACAACATATTTTCTGTATGAATCAGAAAGTAGAACTGGTGCATTGGAAAAGCAGACCATATTTTTAACAGGCAAATTCATAAACCTTGCTTTTATGAACAGAGCAAGCTGAGGGGTGGGAGGTATCACAGGAAAACAGATGTGTGCTTATAATATGAACTCTCTCCTACCAACATCGTGTTCCACTGGAGCTGATCCATGGAGAAGTCCCCCTCCAAATGGAGTCTGGGTGCAGTGAAATCAGTGTGAGCACACCGAGTGGAGTATAGCACAGAACAAGGTCAAAGGAATGAAATGGTTGTTCCCTTCCATCCCAATCAAGAAAACTATCAGGTATTCAGGGGAAAAAAACCCAAAACAAATCAAAACAAAACAAAACAATAAAAAACCCCAACCAACAAAAACCAAATCACAATTTCTAGAATCACTCAGCTGGGAATAAAGGAGGAAAAAAACCATTTCTCTTAGGGACACTTTCAGTCTATTTATGGTTATAGTTTGTATAGCGCTTAGTGCTTGACCCACAGGGTTCATAGGTTAGTGAGAAATGCACAGACGTGTATTCTAAGAGTTATATTTCATCCATATGTGTGAAACAGCCACAGGAGAGCTACAGAAAACTACACACTTGGGGTAGCAACCTTCCCAGTCCAGGAACAACCTCTGAATCATGCTAAGTCTATCCTCTGGCAAATCTCGTGTTTCAATGACAATTCTGTTCGAGTGAAAACTCTGCAAAATCCTGAGACATTCAACATTGGTTGAAGTTTTGTCACTGACTTCACAGCACACAGGAGTTAGGCATGAGTAAGCTTTGCTCTCTAATTGTTTTCATTGTACAATGCTTACAACAAAATAGTGGCAAAGTAGAGGCAATCTTACCTCAAAGAGGATGTATGTACAGCTTCCCAGACGAGCAAGTGTGAAAAGAGTGAAAGGACAAACAGGTCCACTTAAATTTTGGTATCCTGGAAGAATTCCCTTATTTTTATGTTCTTAAGGCAAAGGGGAATAAAAGCCCAACTTTCTGCTTCTTCTTTTTTTCCTTTTAATTTTTTTTTAATAGTTTGTTTTTGTTGGCTGGGATATTGGTTTGGTATTTTTTGGAGAAGAGAGGCAGCTATATGACTAAAACTTGTTTCTGCCTCCTGAGCCTTATTGTAATGGTATACTGGTCTTTGTGTTGATACAGCATCCCCTCTACACAAAGCTGGCAGAGTATTGACAACAATGCCAGATATGTAATTTGTTTAAGAAAAATACCAAAATTGGGCTGTATTATCCCTTATGAGTTTTTGAATTCTGCCTACAAACAGCTTGAATCACAAACAGCTTTTATGGTTTAGTGCCCTTCTTCACCATCTCCCCTGTGCTCTCAGCTGGGGGCACTCTAAGGGATGTTGGCATAGCAGGTGCGTACACTGGTCACGTAAATGGGGATTCTGACACAGTGCCAATCTCCCTAAAGATCTGTTGAAGCCTCCTCTTCACTAAGAGAGCAGTTTTATTACTTCACTGGTACAGGGCTACAGCCTTTGATCTATTAAAAGATGTATCCTGGTGTTCCATTACATATTATTGTAGCTATAAAGCTTAAGAACATGAGTAATATCAGGTTTATATAGTTTATACATAATTTGTACTTAGAACAGCATAAGCAATTTCAATATTTTAGGAAATATTGACCAAATGAAATGTATAACCCTTCTACAGAAACTTTTATTTATGCATAAAACCCTGGCTAAAAGGGCATTTAATTTTACCAGTTAAGTAAAAAATGTCTAAAAATGCCTTTGGATTCTCATTGTTTTTCTGTCCCTAAAGATATGTTTGGCCACTGAAATCATGACTTTATGCACAACAAAAAGCTGAAGAACCTCTCTGCCCCAGGTCGTTCCCTTCAATCAAACCAAGGTCTATGATGTGGCTGAAATTTGTTACCACATGCCTGTTCTTTACAGGCCTGTGTAAAGGACAAGGTGGACAAACTGTAGCAGGCAGACAGGCCATAACACCTTAAGAAAAATACCAAGAAAGCAGATTCAGCAAAAGAGGTCTAAACATGAAGGTTTAATTATATCTTGTACCCTTCCAAGTGGTCCTGCCCTACTGAGACCGAGAAAAAAGAGTGATGAAGATGCTGAAGCCTGTACTTTTGAGTGTGTGAAAACTATTCTGTGACTAGAAGAAGGGTCACGCATTTTCAAAGTCAGTTCAATAAAGCAAAATGCCAGTCCCAATTCTTTGGAGCCAATTAAACTGCAGCCAAAAATGTTACCCCTTTGCCCCACAGAGAACCTAGTGTATTTATAGTCCCCAAATGCCTATGGTCTAATCAAAACTGTCATATAACAAGAAGCCAGCCAAGAAACTCAGACAGTTTGGTTAATGAGACAAAGAGCAGCTTCGTATTCATTCCCTTCTAAACAAAGATCTGAGGAAGGGGAATGGACTGGTAGGGGAAAGGGAGTACAAGTACAGCAGGCCCAAAGAGAAGGGCACAAACAGACAGTCAATTAGGTAATGCAGCCAAGCCTGATCTGAAGACTCATTGCAAACAGAGCAGCCATTCATGCACTATGACATGCAGGTCAATAGAAGCAATCACATGCTTGTCTAGTACTTATGGACATGTTCGTGAAACAGCACGTGGCAACATATGATGAAACTCAACCCCTGATCACAAACTGCACTGACAAAATGAGAAATGTCTGAATTTTTTCCCATTAAAAAACAACTTTGGGTTTTTTTTATTTTAAAATACTTCTTTTTTTCCCCAGTGAATTCTTATCAGTCATTGAAGTGAATTTTAAAGAACTCACCATATATTGTGCTCCATTTCTGAATTGTTTCTCTTTCTGATTATCTGACAATTTTCCTTCCAGGAAAATATATCAAACTCCTCTGCAAAAACCATAGATGTAACTATTCTTAAGCACAAGACAATAGCATTGTTTGTTTCAAGGCACACATTGATCCAAAAAAAAAAAGCTAGAAAATAGTCTTCCTATTGGTGCTACTTCCCCATTTGGCCAGATGCATTATGTTGTTTGCATTCCCTGTTTCTGAAGCATCTGCTAGCAGTTACTGTCAGAAATGTGATAATGACCATGATCAACCAGAAGTTTTAGCTGGTGGATCCTACATTCTGAGCAAATTGCAAATATTGCTTTCACTAACTCAAACAACACACGCCAACAAGGACAGCAGAAGAGTTTGGCCTCTGTTCTCCACAAGGACAAGATCAATCCTACATACAACAGATCAGAAATGGAATCAGAATGGAAGGAATCCAGGCTAAGGGTTCTCCAGTAAATAATCTATTTGGGCTATGGGATCCTATGAGGGCTTGTTTCCTTTTCTTTGAGACCTGAGTTAAGCCATTCAGTTCACGAGCAAGTTTGGGCAAAGAGATTGCTCATAGGCCAAGACTTAAAAGCTTACAAACAATCCCGCAACCCCAAACTTGTCTGTAAGCTGCATTAAAATGAAATAATAATAACAATAATAATAATAATAACTTTAAAATTTTAAAAAGAAAAAAGAAACAGAAGTTAGCACTCTCCTGACAGGCTTTTGGAAGCATTTGCAATATGTTGGCAGAGCTGTTAAGTTGTATCACTGCTTTTAGAAGTGTCTTTAGAGTACAGACCTTCCAGGTAGAATGGGATTCCTCTTCTTTCATCCTCTCCCTTTTTTTGAGTGTGTGGTATGTGTTTGACATCAAGAGGCAAAGCAAAGAAAATTAGAAGCAACATGATGCATCAGTTTTAAGTAGGGAAGCTTTTCTCACATGTTTGTTTTTCCTAGCGATCCCTTGGAGGAAAGGCAATCAAAACTTCAATGTATCCCAAGAAGCGTATTTTCTGCCAACACCATATGAAAGCAAGAAGAATAAATATGAGGAGTAACAATATGCTGATTGGTTAAATGTGCTCACAAAACAGAGGTGGGGGTGTGGGGAAGGGAAAACGCACAGTGTCACCTATTTTGTTAAATCTGTGAAAACCTCACATTGGAAACAATTCTGTTACATCCGTCTGGTGATCGCTGAAGATTAGAAGGGCCAACACAGCAACTTTTAGGATTGCTGGTACAAAAACATTCTCAAATAAAGCATACAAGTAACTGTGCCTTTCGTTCTGGTCTAGAGGAGCCCTCAAAAGCTATAAATAATTTGTGCAAGCCTCTTATCATCCTGAAATACACGTGATTAAAAATCTGCTAGAATTAGGCTGCCAGAGGCAGCAGTCCCATTACATACTGTTGGCCTGTATGTCTGATATGTGACATTTTTCTAAATCCTGTCAGGGAGAATCTATCTCATAACCATCCTCTAGATTATACTTAGAGACTCTGGTCTTTTAGTTCAAATATAAATATGCCTAAATTATGATGCTGCCCATTAAGAGGATGATCACTGTTCTTGCACAGAGGAAAATATTACCAGATTATCAAATACATACTGAAAATCAGAACAATTTATAAGAAGTGAACAGAAGCACAAAGCAACCCAAAGGTTGAGACACAGTAGTGGCTCCGGACTAAAAGGATTTTGTCGCCTCGACTTTTGCTCAGGAAATGCAGGTTTTCATTTCCACCTATTCAAGTTCCACAGTTCTAATGGAGAGGCAGTACACTTTACCCGTATCTGGTCCCAGAAAATACCCAGATGGTGTAATATTTTTCTTCTGGAGTCATAAGATACTCCAGAATGCTGTTATTTCCTTTAATATCAAATGGAAAAGTCTTTCAGTGTGTTCTTTCCAATACCTCCATCACCTTCTGCCCCAAATCAACTAGTATTCATTACATTTTCCATGGTGCCACATGTAGGTGGGATTTGTATTGCTTTAATCTGAAGTCCAAAGTCTTCTGACTCTGAATTTTTCTGTGACAATAAAATAGCACACTGGGTCTTGGCATGGAAAAAAACTGGTCACCAGGAATATTGCTCAATAGTTCAATAGCAGAATAGTTCAAAGGCTAGCAACTTGCAAATTAGTCTATTATAACAATGTTGAACAATTCACATATTCTGTAGTGAATTATTTAATTTTGCTTTATTGATAGAGAAGATTTATTGGATTTCAGTAGTATGAACACATTATATGGGACAAGTAGGAGTGGGACACATCAGGATCCCACTGAACCTATTCTAGAACATCTGTTCAACCTAGTCATGAATGATTTGGAAGACAGGGTCAACAATGAGATGACTAAGATTGGGGTTGATACAAAGTGATCTGTGGTCATCAAACTGACTGTGAACAGCTGCTGAACAATATCATGGTATTGAGTGACTGGGTAAAAAAATGGCAGATGGAGTGCTTTGTTGATAAGTCCAAAATAATGCATATGGGAAAACCATATGTCCCTGTATATAACTGTGCTGTGTCCAGCGCTGCATCTGCTTCTGGATAACCAACATCCCAGAAAGTACATAGGAGAGCTGGAACAGTAGGGAGAAGAGCAGTGCAGATGATCCGAAGTATAAAATTGCTTCCTTACATGGAGAGACTAAATAATCTGGGACATGTGAAAGAGACACTTAAAATGATGAAAGAAAGTTCATAAAATCATGAATGTAATGAAGAAAATAATATAGATTATTTTCCTTTTGTGTTAAATTATATGTATAATATATATGCACACACATATTATGCATATGCATGTTATTTTTCATAATCTAAGGTCCACAACTGGTAGGAAGAGGCATAAGGTTTTGAGCAAATGAAAAAAAAAGATCCTGTTCGCAAGAGACAAGGCTTTATCAATGGGATGCTTGGGATGTCAAATGTATAAATGAGTTCAAAACATCCTTAGACATACTCATGAAGGAAAGGTCCATTGGGCCATCTTAAACACAGACAGAAACACAACAGCCAGCCCAGGAAGGGCAGGTTTTCAGGCATGAAATGCCTCACCAGAAGTAACATCACTCTGCATTCACCTTGCTGACACCCTCACTCCCCAGGCTCCTCTTACTGACCACAGTCAGAGACACTTGGGCTTATATTGCACCAGAGGGGAAAGTCTGGGCTGCATTAACATGCCTCTGAGGAATTTACAATAATTACTAAAAAGCTGGATTTCTTTTTTGGTTTTCATTTTTATTTGGGGGGGCTTTTTATAGGAGACAGCTCAGGATTTCTCATTGTATTGACAACTGTTTGTTGCATCCATCACTTTTAATAATTATATCTGTAGTTTAATCCTCTGCTTTTGTACATATCCTCCCGAGCACTCCAGGTCCTTGAATGCAAAACAGACTATACACGAGTAAGCCAGGAGTGGCTACGCTTGGTTGCCTGGTTGTTTAATTAGAAACTGAAGCAAAAGGCATCCTGCCGCAGGGAGACAACCGGGCTACAGATCGTGTCACTGCTGTACCCTTGCCCTGTCCCTCTTTAGCCTTAAGCAAATCTGATCTTGGGCATCCTGACCCTAACTAATTGCATACTGCTTCCTGTGATGCTGAGAAGATCCTTCCACCCACTGCTGGACTGTTAAGCTCCTCTGCTCCGGTTGATAATTAAGCAGGAGAATGTTGAACTGGTTTTTGTTACTGTTGTTTTGGGGTGGTTATTTTTGCATCCTTCTTCTCTCCTCCTCCCCCCCAGTTCCCTGATATACAAAGGCCAGCTGAATGCTTCGTTTGTCATTTTGCTACACTACTGAGAGCCAGAGATGTCATATCACCTTTCAAAAGGCAAAGAAGGTGATAAATGCACTAACTCGAGAGACAAAGCGTCAGGACACTAATGAAAATCTCTAGTGACTGGTTGGCAAGGCGGACCTCATTTCAAGAGACTATGCAAAGGAGGACAACTTTTTCAGCCTATGCAAATGTCAAATCTAAAGTACACTGGTCTAATGAGGCAGCATATTTTTCTGTCAGGAACAAAAGTATATGCATTATAAGGAATTATTTGCAAGTAACTATGTAAGCAAGTTTAAATGTCATCTGTAAAGTAAGTGAGATACCAGTTTTTTCTAGCTGATATCTTGGCATCTAGATTTACAAAAAAATAATGTGGCCTAGATTGAAGGGCTTGGTCTTTAGATATCTTTTTTTCCTTTTTTTAATTTGATAGAATTGTAAGAATGGCATTCATTTTTGATTTCCATTGAAAATGGAGACTAAAATAATTCATCAAAATTTTAGCAGCCATAAAGGCTTCACTGGGCCATTATATTAGTTTATTAGGTAAAATTAAATAAAAAGACACTTTAAATGAATTACAAGAAGCTTGCAAAATAACAAATATATTGTGCATGAGAAAAGCAGCTCCATCTGAGGTGCACCAGCCACCACATGTAATGTGGTCATTTGAAAATCATTTTATTGGAATGTATCAGTTAAACTAAAACACATGACCCTCCTTCTTGTGACATGAAAGAAACCACAGAAGAGAAGTCTTTTTTTTTTTCTTTTTTTTTTTTCCCCTCCCCTCTACTCATGTGAACTTTCTGGGAAAAAAGTAGCTTCAAGGATTTTTATCAATGTCTGTGTAATGACAAGTGCATCACATGCATCCTGAACCATTAGTTGCCTACATCTGAAAGAATGTGCTCAACATTTAGGAATTCATTTAATGAAAGGCTGGCCTATTAAAGCTCCGCTAGCTTTGGAAGTTGATTGAGCCTTTCTTTTCAACTTCCTGCATCCTTGTAAATGATGCTACACAGTGCCCTCATGTGATGATATATTCTAGACAACAAGTTTGCTTTGTAACACCAAAAAAAAAAAAAAAATAAAAATCCAAGTACCAGGTGATACATGCTGGTCAGAGATGCAACTATGCAGCACAAGGCTCTACACAAATCTCTGTGTGAAATCTTGAATTTAAAAACAAACAGCTCCAACAAGCATCTATTTATATTCTCGGGAGATAAAGGAACAACATGTTCCTTATATAGCCACATGACTCCTGAATCAACAATTGAATAAACAAATAGAAACCCAGTAAAAAACTAAGAGTCAGTGGATGACATTTCGTCTCTCAGACTACTGAAAATAGTCAAGATCAGAATTAGGTCGCCTAACTACTTGGCTGAAAGATGAATTTGGGGTTTTTTTTTGACGACTCGACACTCCTGATGTTTCAAGACCAGCGTGAAGGTGCCTGTGAGAGCACCAGGCTCTGCACTGGATAGGCATTGCTGCCTTATGACACCTGTTCATTAATGCAATGCCTGACACATGGGAACACATAACAGGATAGTATTAAAGGAAGAAGTTAGCATGGGAGAACTTATCAGAAGGGGAACCTACTGGCTGGTGGAGTGCTCATCTGCATCCCAAACACAACTACATTGTCAAGTTCATGGGAAGAACAAGACATGTTTCCTCAAAATTGAGGAGAAACAGGTTTCCATTATATGACCTCATTGCCTCTTCACGGTGAGTGTGAGCACCACTAAACCGTGTCAGATGGGTGGCGCTGGAGACTGGAATCACTAACAAAAGACATTTCATCTTGTTGGTTTGCAATTTTCAGGCAGAGTGCCAATGAATGAGAGTGGGACTGGGCTCCTTTTCCATGGGATAGGTAAAGCACAAGGAAAAACATGAAAGGGTTATTCCCTTTCTTAAGCCTTGGAAAGAGAGTTGTGTCACATGAGCTTGGCACAGGGTCCCTCAACAAGATATCTGATGAATAGCTTATGAAATTACATTTATGAAATTAAATTTAATTTTAGAACAAAACTACAGACAGCATGCATTCCAGTTAATTTTTCTTCAGGCTCCAAGGACCAAGGATTTGGAGTTTTTTAGTTTTCTTTTTGTTTCCCAAACTGATTACCTACTTAACTCCTCAAATAATTACCCCTGATGACTTTGATCTACAGTTACTAGTGAAATAACACCTTCTTCCAAGAGGGCAGGTTGCCAGCTTCCTTCAAATGAAAGGCTTGGGCTTATGAAGTCATTTCTTGATGATCTCACCAATTATCTTCTTGTCTCTGATCTTCCCTTTTTGGGTAAGGTTATTGGGAAAGCTGAGTAAGGCAACTGTAGTTTCAGGATAAATTTATCCTCATCTATTGTACCTTGCCTTTAAGAGTGGATGCAACACAGCCTATGGGGAAGAGCTCAATATAATGACACACAGGAGACCACACAAACATAGGTATTTAAACACAGGCAGATGAGAACTTTTATACCAATGATCAGGAGATTTTCTTTCAAATTGTGTGTGATTTTTGTGTGGAGTATGGTAACACTGATCCTGATTTGTTCTACACCTCTCATTCAAAATAAGGGAATAAATTACACACTGGCATCTAATCCACTATCACCAGAAGGAGGGCTTTTCCAAGATAAATTCCTTTAAACATACATAAGACCACTGACAACAGAGGTAAGACCTAATACCATGCTCATAGCATTGTGCTTGTATTACCAGAGTCTGGCTGACAGCAGAATGCACAAGTTGATTCTCATAAAATCCATTTGCCATGACTTCTGCCCTGGTCAGATGTAAGCAAACACCCAGCCAAAAGAAAAATAAGTGGCTAAAAATATTGCAAGCTGCCATAGTGGCTGGAATCGGACACTGGAGGGAGACACAGTTGCACACACTAATCCAAAGAAACCCCTGTCCTTCCTTACATGAGTATTGAGTGCATGCCCTAAGAATGAAACATTGAAACCAGAGTTGATCTGCTTCCATTCTTCATTCTCCACATCAGCAAGAAAGGAAAAGAAAAAGAAAGTCTGGGCCAGTTAATGAATCATAAAGCCCTCTTCTTTGTTGTTGGGGGAGGAGAAGTGTGCATTTCTTGTGTAAAGCCTGCAGAAATTCATCACCAATGGTGTGGAACTGTTTTTCAAATCAAGCTCTGAGAACCCATCGTGATTTGCATTCATGTAAACACCTACATTTTTTTCGTTAACTGAACTGATTTAACTGCTAATTAAAACTAGTCAGTAAGCACAACGCAAAATTAATTAAACCATTTAGTCGGTAGATGCAAATGAGGCAAAGTTATGGCTTGGACACAATGAAAATAAGTACAAGTACTACTCATCATCTGGCACAACAGTTCTTGAGGTAAATACTTTCCCCAGAGATGATGTAAAGCAATAAAATAAAAAAATCACACTGCTGACTACATATGATCTTTTATTGATAAAATGTGCTGGAATCCAGCTTCTTCTCTTTGAAACAGTGACGAATTGGACTCAGTGGATTTTAAAAATGCTCTCCCATACAAGAAATATTTCACAGTAAGGTCTGGATCCCAGCTCGCTCAACACAGGCATGCAAAGTTGCTCCTGTATGACACTGGCAAGTTTTTTGCCTCAACCTGGACCTTATGTTTTTGATAGCTATTTTTATAGCTTTACATTTTCTCGGGAGAAAGTATCTGCTTGGCGAACTATATTGTCTGATGTTAAGTGGAAGTAGTATTTTCTCAGAGAAAAGGACAGAAACTTGTGGCTCTGACTGCAGTTCTGCCTCCTGTTTCCACAGGACCCATGTGCCTCACAATCCTGCTTGTACTTACTCTGCTAAGACCCATCCCTAGGACAGGGACACACATAATGACCCATGTTGTATAAACTGTGAACTAAAATAGGTTAAAAATACATTAGATCCAAAGAAAAAGAACCAAAATGCCCAAAGGGGTGGTCTATCAGCTGTTCATGTGTAGAAGCTTGAACCCAGGGACAAGTTCATCCCTCACGAGCTACTGGGCTCCCTATGTGGTGCTTGTCAGCACTCAGGAGAATTTCCCCAGGCAGGTTCAGATACCTACCCACGTGTAATTCAGAGCGAAGTGAGATGCCTGCAATTAGACAGTGCAAACTGTCCTTCCAGCTTTTCCCTTATTCCAGGTGTCCCAGAAAACAGGCAGTGAAACAGGCACTGAAAACAAAAGCCTGTGGAAGAGGAGGTGTCTGCACTCAAGAGACTGTCCAGCAAGAAGTGCTGGGGACAGAGGTGGGAATTAAATCTCCCATCTTTTTTCTCCACAGCACTGTCTGCTCTCCTCTGCCTTCTGTCCCGCAGCACATCGGTCTTCCTGCTGAGCACACACAGCTCACACCTCACTCAGTGCAGGGTCCAAGCTTTCCTTTTTGTGACAAACAGCTGTCACTGTGGAAGTTTTCTGCATTCACACAGTCCTTAAAGCACTCATCCAGGACGCAGGGCACCTTGCTTCATTTCCTCCCACCACCCGAGGGGACACAAGTTCACCCCCCTGGGAGCCCAAACCAGCAGCCTAGTGGCAATGCTGGTAAAGTAAAGGTATTCACCTCCCTCCTGGTGAGCACATGTTGATCCACAGGAATATTCTTGAGGAGCCTTGAGCTGGAGACATCCCAGGGAACTGTCAGGGGAAGAACTGTTCTCTGTTTCTGACTCTGCTCACAGGACCACATCCTGTCCCTGTTTGACAGAGAGTTATGGGGATGGCCCCTGGGAGGACTTCGCTACCAAAATGCTAATTCCTGACTTCCAGGTGGGTTTAGGCTTGCCAGGAAGACTGAGGCATTTCTATCAATGATTGAAGCGTGATCTGTCAGCAACTGGAGACAGGACAAAGTAAAGCACCCATGGAGGTTAGAGGCTGTATGAGCAGAGGTCTCAACTTTGATCAGACCTAAAGCAATGTGCTTGAGGCTGCCAGTGAGGCAGACAGTCCCCAACTTCACCCACTACCCCCAAAACCCTCTGCTGCCACTCCAGCCTTCCCCAGTCTCTCCTGAATATCAAGACACAGCTGAGTGCTGCACACGCTGGTGGGACACAAGGATACAGCAGTTGGGAAGGTCCCTGCTTGGTTGGATCCTCCCCAGGCAGACAACCAGCCTGGCAGCTGGGCATCCTGACCACCAGCACACAAGTGGCGTGCAAAGCATCATTTGTTTTGCCAGTACAATGCTTGATTTTTCTGTCTGTGCTACCAAACTGTTTGAATCCAGTTAGAAAAACTAAAAACAACAGCTTGCTTATTTTTAGCTAAGTAAAGAGGTCTGCTGGCCACACATCTGATTACTGGTTGGTTTACACTTAATAATAGTCTCCTGTTTGAGATGTTACCACATCCTTTCTCATTACCATTACTGTTATGACACTGTAAGAAGTCTTTGTTTCCTTAACATTTTTTTCAACCACCTTTAGATGCATTTCTGACTTTAACTACTTCTATTCTAACACAGAAAACACACATAAGAGGGGAGGAAAAAAACCCAACAAATGAGAACACTCTCCCTTCCTCAGACAACTCCAGAAGAAGGGGGAACAGGGCAAAGCAGTCTCTATTATAATATCCCCCTCTTGCCTTATGACTTCTGCTAATGGTAACAAAAGCCCACTCCCCAAGTGTTACAGTCAGGGTGATGCTTATTGTGCTCTGTCTCTGCTACTTTCACATGGACCATTAAGAGCTGTGGGAGACACAAAAATGTGTGGAGCTCCTGCTACAACCTCTTACTCAAGACACCTGTTACGGCTGTTGTGCACTAGGCTGGCTGACTCTCAGTTTGAGGCAAACCTAATATAGTTACACTGTCAAAGGTATGGTACTTATCTGCATACTGCAAAGATGGAACTAATGCAAGCCAAAATAATTTTTCTTTTCTTTCTGTAAGTACCATTACTAATATATTTCACATGGTTAAAAATGCATTATATCTAGGGCTCCTTCTTTAAATGCGTGTGCATAAATTTAGCTTGGGTACTGTTAAATATAATTTCAAGCAGCAAAAACAAAATAGCTTTTTGCAAAAAAAAGAATTTAGGCAGAAACAAATGCATTACAGTTCAAGTTTCATGAACACTGATAAGATTGCCCAGTAAAGCAGCTTAGTAAAAACAAAACAGAAACAAAAGACCATATACCTCAGTTAGGGCCATGGAAAGCAACCTCATCTTGCAAAATCCACGCTGTAGGGAATACTCAACCAAGAACTATCCCTATTGAGTGAAGAGGCCCACAAGGCAGGTTTTACTGAGCAGATCCTTGAGCTATACAGGTGAAAGGAGTTGGGCTAGGGGTGCAGCTGGTGTCTCAGCTGGGGCACAACCCACTGCTCTGCTGAATCACTCAAAGACCAAGTGCTGAAGAATCCAGCACAAGATGAACAGCTAGCTCTTTGCTTGGACTGCTTCCTTCCAGCCCTCCTGCAACAGCAAAGCATGTCTAAGGCAGCAGGCTGCTACAGCTTGAACAGAAGCTGCCTATATAACCTGTTTTCCCAGTCCCTGGAAACAGATTGCTGCTGCCATCACCAGTGAGGGCAGCCAGGATGCATAGGATGTCTAGGACATCAAGACCAACATCCCAGTAGTAACCATCATTTTCTTCACTCTTCCCAACCTATGCCACCTCCCATATGCTGATATAGAAGCAACAAGCCTTCACTAGGTTTTTCCATTCTGGCTCCACTACTTTCCCTTTCCCATGTTCATTGCCTTCTGCTCAGTTTTGCCTACACAACTGAGCTGGGTCTAGGAAGCTGAAGATATTTGCTAAGTGTGGCTGTTCTAGAGTTCAGGTTAGGCCAACACATCATTATACCATACAGATACATGCCCTGAGTTAGTCATCTCATTTTCCACACAGCACAGGCTCGTGTCAGCCTTTTGAGCAACTGTTTTTTCACCTGTTCAGAATATATATCATTTAGTTTGAAGGTCCTTTGGAGCAAGGATTGTCCACTGTCAAACACCTGCATGGTGACCTGTTGAGTAGAGACTGGCTTTTGGTCAGTGGCTCAAGGTAGTTCTGTAACCCAAATGATTTTCATAAGAGAATAAATATAATGTCTCACATCAAAAGTTTAATGATACTGTTCAAGGGAACCTGGAGGTGTTTCTAAAATATTTTCTCATCATATTAAAAATGTAGGATTTGAGTATAATTTCATTCCCTTTTACAAGAGGCTGTTTTCTTTGTTTCCTCCACTTATTGTCTTATAGCTATTGCAGGGGGAACAGAGAGAACTAGAAAGCACACATATAATTATAAGGATCTACATTTTGTCACAAATAACCCTATCTCCCTCCAGCTTCCTTTGCCAGAATAGTATTTCTTGGATTGCAAAATCAAGCATTCAAAAATTTGGAAGTTCAGATTTTATCTGCAGATCTAATTCAGCCACACTGTGTGTGTTACAACAGCATGTGAGTAATTAAAGTCTATTATTATCAAGTGAATTTCACCTTATCCAGAGTAGACTGGATGGTGTACACTTAATGAGTGACTTTGCAATAACTCTCTCTCATTACTCAGTGTGAGGTCCCCAGCTCTACAGCTAGCACCCTATCTAGATCTTAAAACATTATTTTCACAATCTTTTCTGTTCTTTCACCATTATTGTACCCCAGTGCTTTATGGGTATCAATGCATGCTTTTTTTTTTTTCCTTTTTTTCCCCCACAGTGCGCTCCTGGTACAGCTATTGATTATCTCTGTTTTACAAATGACAAAGTGGAACACAGAAAGATTGAGATCTTACAGTGAAACCTTATTCTGGGTACCTGGTGTGTGGTGCCACTGGTTTTCATAGATCTTTTCAAGTGCAGAGCTCTACCATTTACATCTTTAAGCCTGACATGTTTCTCCTGACCTTGTTCTAACCTCTGATCTTAGGTAGACGAAAGAAGTAAGATACCACAATCAGAAGGCATCACTGAAAACAGCTTGCATGAGAATCTGATGGTAAGGGCAGAAAGGGAGTCCTACTGATCTGGGCCGGGCTGAAGTGCCTTTACTCTGAGAGTAAAGTCTTTCACATGCAAACCCCTGCCCTGTGCATCTACATCTTTCAGATCTATCAGACAAACGATCAGGCAAGGGTTCCTCAGACAACTGTCTCCTTCATTACAAAACCTTGGTTCAGGTCCAGAGTAGCCTGAAAAATAAGGAGCCGAACAGCCCCACCTATAATTATGAAGTGAGCTTCCAAATACAGTATCAAACACAGAGGCTTAAGGAATGTTAACTGCGGCGTGTAAAACAAACTCAAGTTAGAATACTGACAGATTTATTTGTTCCAGTTGAAAAGCCAAGCAGCATTCCCTAAATATAGTACAGGATAGTAGCAAACAGAAAGACTGCTAGGGAGCACACATCAAGCCTCACTGTGTGAGGTTTCCTTGTTGGCCATCTTCTGTGGAGAACAGAAGATCTAAGCTGGAGAAAGCAGACACAGAATGTCACCAGTTTTCTCACTGTATGTAGCAGTAAAAAAATCATGGCAAAATCATTTAGCATGTGGTTTTGTTATAGTCTGTCTCTACTTTTACTATTTCTTAGACAGCAGAGCATCTTGCCTGATAGCTACTACACAGTCCCTGTGCTGTCAGAGGTGCCTGGAGCCACAGCAAGGCAGGGGCAAGAAGGATCCCCAGAAGGGTGCTAAATACACCTGGGCTATGCCAGCACTGCCACCCAGGTCTGTGGTGGAAGTCTGTCTTCACTATGAGTATGATTAACTACACCAGCAACTTTTAATTACCTGCAGGTGGGGTGGGAGTGTGTGGGGAATTTGCTATCTTGTAGAATAAATCATCCTCTCCCTTCCTTGTTTCCTGTATGCAATAGAAGACACCAAGTCTGCCTACTGACAACAACAGAACCAGGATTTCCTAAGCCTCATATGGAGGGTCCAGTCCTGAAAATGTTGGAAAATTTTGGCACTACTTTGAATGGAATTCTTTCAGCTGGAAACCTTCAATTTTGATAAAGGCTATGTATGTGTTTGCTCAATTAAGCTGATATAGGATCAGACTCATCACTGGTTTTCTTCTTCTGCCTGTTTAAAAACATATTTTTGTTTAGTATGATGCCATCAGGCTTTTTGAAGAGAATTTAACCTCCTAATGGAGTCAGTGAAAGGGGAGAAATGCAAAATGCACTAGAAATTAGTAGGTAAAGATTTTGAAAAAGAAAAATTAGGCCTGCACAATATTCTCATTCTTAAATACTTTAAATCTGGGATCAGTTGTAGCAGTTGATACTGAAAGACTACCTGAGAAGCAACTGAGGTCAATACCTCAACTTTCTCACATGCAGACTCAGTATTTTTTTTAAAAATCAGGATCGCTCCAAGATTCGTATGTGTAGGTATGAATTTCTCATTGCTGAAAGTTTGAGCTGCTAATCATTATAACCACGTTGCTAGCTTGCACAATAGCAAGGTACCTTTTTAACATTATTCTAGTACTATTAAATTCTGTTCTGTACACAAAGTTTTGTGTCAAGAAAGAGTTCATTCTCCAAGCGTTAATGAAACAATTTCTCAAGGTTTTTTCCACTAAAAGCACAGCTCTGCCACTTAACTTTTATGACCCCTACCATCAACATGTGTACCTAACTCTATTAAGGAATAGTTTTGTGCCCATCTTCAGCATATTTTTCATTCTTTTTTCCATATTTTCACTCAGCTTTGTCAGCTAAGCAGAAGATGCATGTGGACTGTCCTCTGTGTAAGCTTCCCAGCCATGTGCTTGCCTCCTGGCTGGCCTCCACCCTCTGTTTCTCTGCTGCTGGGTCAGTCAAATGCTTTGCAAAGGGGCTAAACTTTATGCCATGGCTTTTTTTGGATAGAGGAGTTGACAGGGTTTTTCTTTCCTGCCCAGCATCTGTTTTCATAAGGCATCTTCTCCTTTTTGCAATTTGGCTGATGTCCTGATGCTCAGGTTCAAAAGTTTCTAGAAGAGGAATGACAGAGGACTTGCAAATCCTACAGGAACCCAGCCACAAACACAGTCTGCAGGAATGCTATGTGTTGATGAAAAGTTTTATGAATAAGAACTCACACACATCTGAATCTGAAAGAAATATGTATACAGTATACAGAAACAACATATGCAATTACTTAAGTATATACCCAGAGAATTTTGTATACCATTTAGGGCACACCACAATGGTATTTAAAAAGAAAACCCTTTTAGTTTCCATCACACTAAAAATTTGCCATCTGTTATATGGAAGTTGTGTTTTCCCTTTTGTTGTAATTAACTTTTCATTGAATTAATTACTCCAGGTGAGCTGGAAGCGGCTGTTCCACCTCACCTGGTGTGGCTGAGTGTACCCACGCCCAGCCTTGCCATTCACCATTCAGATGCAAATCGTCCTGCTCCCCACACGAAATCCTTGGCACACACCCAAAAAGCCTGCCAGCGACAAAAAACAATAACATGGCAGGCAGCTGCTGCTGCTGCACAGAAGGAAAAAAAAGTTTAGAGAAAACGACATATATTCTCTGCTTGGTCATTTAAAGATGTGTAGTCTGCTGAATAAAGCAGGGGAGAAAATATTGAAGATAAACACAGAGTGCATTTTAAATAACTTGGCACGTAGCACTTGCAGGTCACTGACCCCTTCACTCCATGACAATGAACGTTTTTGCTCACTTGATGCATTATGCATACATGTTTTGTATACAAAAATAGTGACGCAAACCTGTCAAGAAATTAGAATAAAGCAGTGAGCTGAACTGGACTGTGAAAGAGCCTGTTAATTGCAGTAACATTGTAACCAAACATACGAAAAAGGTAGAAGTCCTCATTTGAGGATCCTCTGTCTGAAGATGATGAATTAATTCCATGCATTTATAAAACAAGGACACAAAGAAAGAAATGAAAGCTTCTTAGAATAAACTTACATATTGCATACACTATTATCTCCCTATGAAACAATAAAAAAGTTGTTAAGTTTTATTTATTTTAGCTGTTTATTAAATGTTCCAGTGGTGAAGAACAGAATAGAACAGAACAGAATAGAATAGAATATATAATAAAGAGGCAGAAGCCAGACCCTTATAGACTGATCAGTCCTACACCATGTGGCACAATCCATATATTTTAAGACGTACTGAGACACTGTGGCTGCTTTTTGCAGCAAAGATGGTCGTCACCTTGCAGTGGTCCCCATGTATGTGCAAAGGTCACTACAGCAAAACTGCCTTTATTACCCTTGAGACAGCACTTGCTGCCTCTTTTTTTTTTCTCAATATCTACCAAGTAATTTTCATGTGTTTTTCCTTTTTCTTGCTTTGATGTATTTTCCTCCTTCCTCTTTAAAACCTGTTCAAAGCCTAGGTTAAAGCTCACCTTGCCAAGAGACAGATGCAGGGATGAGGTTCCCATTATCTGAGTTGTTCATAGCCAAGAGAAGAAGCAACAAAGTAGGATCATGCAGAAGAGGAATACATGTCATCACTGTTAGTGAAGTAATTACAGATTTGGCACTAGTACAGGCTTTCTGCTTGCCAAAACACTGTGTAGAAGTTTAAGAAGCAAATGATTATCCTTATTCAGGGCAAAGCTGGTCAATCAATCCTGTATCAATTCCCCTGACAGAGCAGCACAAGACTGTGGTTGACTTCCCAGGGAGTACATGGGATGTCTCCACTTAGCTGAAACCCACTTCTAAGGGCATCCATCCTGAAATCTTATGATCCTTGGAAGCAATGAGCTCCAGCGACTTGCTAGAAATAGTAATTCCATAATAAGATTTTTTTCTGTTCTGAATGCAACATTAAAAAATATGCAAAAATGCAGTCAGGAGAAACTCTAATTCAAACAATCAACTTAATAGTACTAAGTTTGCTAACCACACTAACTTTGATGATTTTCTTAGTACTGGTGTGGAGCTCAGGTTTTGATAATGATTGCCTCAGTTACTATTTGCCGGCCTGAGTTTGTATAGTTATATCTCAACTAAAAGGGGGTTAAGTGTTGAAATGATCTAAAATGAGAAACACGTGAGTAACAACGACTCAACCTATCACAGAAAACGTAGAAAAGAGTTCTCAGAGCCAGGTCATGGAACGATATTATTGCAATATACTGTTGATGGGACTCCGGCCAATATCTCTGCATGAAGCTACAACACTCAGTGTGGACAGAACAGCTGTGGGCGACTTCAATCCCAGCACTCTCAATCCCATCATTCCACAGCACAGACATGCCAAAGGGGCCAGCTGGCACAGACACTTACCTGGCTGAGAAACCCTCAGTGAGAGTGTAAGGGAAAATGATAACACAGCGGACAGAGACTGCCATCATGAGTACAGTCAAACTACATACATCTCATGGAAACCCTTACATGCCTCTTATTCATCATTTGCAACCCAAGCTATCTATATCAGTTATTCATTACTTCATTTATTTTAAGAAAATTAATCCTCTGAACCAGGTGATCAAGCAACCACTCAGGTGGAGAATAGGATTGACAGGACTACAGGTCTGGTTGAAGTGAACTATGAGGAGCTGCAATGAATAGTTTGCCTGGGGGGTCCAGCATCATCATATGAGGAAATGGTAACTCTGCTGGAAATTTGTCATATCATTCTTATAAACCACATTAGGAGATTTCTCATCTCTCAAGCACATGTCTTGTGATCCTAGCCACAGAAATGCCATCTATTAGGTTGGGAAAGTAGGCAACCCTGGACTAAATCTTTCTTTATTTTGTATAGAAACTAATACATGAAAGGTAAACTAAAATTTTTATCCTATTTAAAAGCTACTTTAAGATCATATTTACATGCTATTAAGCATGCTATTAATTTTGATAAGGAAATTTCACCCTTGTTACACAAATGTGTGAATGGACAGCTAGAGCATTCATCACATCAAAATTAAGTCATACGTATTTCCATGTAAAGGTTTTGTATAACTATTTAAATGGATGTCCAAATCTATATCTCTATATATGCATTCTATATATTTAATATATATACTCATATATATCATATCTATCTCTATAGACAGTCTCTATATTTATTTAAACAGGTATTTATATATCTGACCTATCTGATTTTTGCTAGGTCCTTCTATGTCTTAACATACTCAAATGTGACTTAGAGTACTATGAATTGTCATTTGCTCATAAGACAAAGTTGAGCATAAATATGATTTTTTTTTCTCATCCTTATATAAAAAAAAATATTTGTTGTGAATTCGGCTCTGTGAAGGAAACAATAAAGCCTTTAGTGACTTTCAAAGACAGGATTTTTCCAGCTGTCTATTAACACTAATAGATTACATTTTCAGCTGCCACAAATAGAATAGAATCATAGAATAATTTGAGTTGGAAGGGATCTTGGGCAAGAACCTGTTCCACTAGATCAGGTTGCCCAGGGCCCCATCCAACCTGGCCTTGGTCCAGGGATGCTGGACTTCCAGGGATGGGGCAACCACAGCTTCTCTGGGCAACCAGTTCCAGTGCCTCACCACGCTCACAGGAAGGGATTTCTTCCTAATATCTTATCAAAACCCACCCTCTTTCAGTTTAAAGCCTTTCCCCTTTGTCCTTTCGCTACTGCCCTTGTAAAAAGTCTCCAATGGATTTAAGTTAAATTCCATCAACTTTACCAGAAGTAAAGAGGTCCAGTCTTGAAGCTCCTGTTGGTGGAAGAGGACTGGATATACCAAATAATCATACCATAATGCAGTCAGTGTCAAACATCATTGACAAAGCACAAATGCAGGAGCAGCTAAACAGAAGCTGTTCAGTCAGATTCAGTGAAGATTTTTACATGTGCTACATAAACTACTGGATGAGACCCCCACACTCCTGATTGCAGTGAACATTTTGAGCCCAATTTGAATTCAGAAAACACTGTCTCAGGCAAGGGACCCTTACTCCCTGCTCCAGCTAGTTTCCACTACTCACAGGAGTAAAAATTACGCAGCTGAGTCCCTTTCTCTGGTATCATACGCAAACTACCAAAGTACAGGGTTGTTTGATAAGGTCTAGGTCACTCATAAATTATACCACAATGATAAATCTAAGGCACGTGTGCTGTAAGGATAACTGAAATATGATTTCTCTTTTTAAGAGGAAATTGCACAAACTATAAAGATATATTGTTCTTTTAAAATCTTCCTTTTCAGAAGTTTATGCTAATTTTGGCTGCCGCCTAAAAAGCAGAGAGGAAAGAGAGGAAAGAGTAACTGCACTGCTGAATAAGCATTATTTGTTTTCAGTCATTACAAAATTATATACAGCTAGTATAGCTTACAGCCTTCTTCATTCATATAGAGGGCTCTCAATGAAGTGTTTACATAATATTTTCCCAGAGAAACATTTCAATAAAACCCCAAACACAGCAATGATCCTGTAAGTAAATAAAATTATGTACTCTAACTGCACGTGAATGGTGCAGTTATTATTGTGACAAAATCCACTGATCCCTGGAAACCCACTGGAGATGATTTCTGATATGCAGGGTTTATGGGAGTAGATGCAGGCATATCCCAGAAGGTTGCTAAGGAACTAGCAGATACATGCATTTTGCGCAGATCTGACATGTAAAATACATCCCTGATTCTTGGATTAGGCAAACTGAGAAAGCTATGTGAAATGAGATACTCACATCAAATTCTCCTTACTTCCCTTAATCAAGAAACCCCTGAGAACTATAACTATGAATAATTCAACCTTTCGCTAACATTTGGTGCAATTAATAACAGTACTTTAAAGCTGCAAGCTTTGTTTATCTTTTTGTGCATAATTAAAGGGTGTTGATATCTAAGTTTTCAGCCAAGCAGCAAACTAGCTTTGGTTGTGCTGGCAGCGGCTCCTCCTGGCTTAAGTACAATATGATAACCTAATATTGCCCCATTCCCAGCTTTCTTCCTGCCACCGCTCTTTTTCCTGCTTAATTGGCCTGCAATTTTGTTCTCTGTCTGAATCAGTAGCTGTCTGCTTCCTCCTTCCCTCTTCTTTGCCACACTGTGGTCAGAACTTGCCTGATTCTCTTAGGGGTACCAGTCACTGAAGGCAAGGTTTTTGCAAAGAGATTTTCTGTCTTGTGCTTTCAAACTATTTCAAACATAAATGCAAAATAAGTAAATCTGAAAAACAGATGACTACCAGTGTATTAGATTTTCTAGTCATGTGACTAAACAGATCCTTGGGTTTGAAGGCATAAAAGAAGTACAGAAGAATTCCTTTTTTTAAAAAAAAAAATATGCTCCAAATTTCTGTGGTGGCACTGCATGCTTTGTCATTTCACTTTTCTTTTGTCTCATCAGAGAATTCCTCTAGCAGATTGCTTTATTACTTTTGTTGAAAAGAAACTCTCCAACAAGGTCTCTTACTACAGATTTCACATAATTTTCCACTTTTCCCAGTGTTTTTATTAATTAAAAAAAAATTGATTTAATTTCCAGCACTTTCTGGTAATTGGGAAAGTTTTTAAATTAGCAACCAAAAGCTACATATGAGTGATTGTGTTTCTCCTTTAGGTCAGAACTTAAACTGCTGAACTTCAGATTTAATAAAGGCTTTCCTTCTACATTTTCTATAACTTAGCTGGCTTTTGACCACAGGGCCCTTTACATATTTTGAAGTGGCACACACAACTATATTAACATCACCATTTTAAGTCCCATCTGCATATATGAAAACTGTTACCTTTTGCAATTTTTCAGACTTTTAAATCCAGATGAACAAAGGTAAAAGTCAAATTATGGTTATGTTTTCATCAAATTAAACAAACAGTCAAACTGCAAACACCACCCCAAAACCTCAAAACAACCCCTGCTCCCAGAGCTAGAGTTAGAACAGACTTCCCAGGTTTAGTCTCAGCCAACTTTCTTTTCTGGGATTCAAATTTAGCTGTGTTCAGTAATTCCTCATTTTCTTGTGAGAGTGTGCTTTGTAAAAGAAGAGCAGCTATAGGTGGTAGGGCCATCCAGTCAGCAACTATAGCACATGGTTGCATGTATTTACAATCACAGTTTGGTTCCTAGCTTTTCTTGTTTTTCAGGTGATCACATAGCCCTTGTGCTTGAAGTCCTTTAAAGTGTTTTTAGAGATGTGTGGACCACTGAGCAGTCTCTGTCAATCTGAGATAGACATCCTCAGTAATAAGGTGCAGATCCAGTTTGGATTTGTGCTTCAAGGGCTCACTGAACAGAGAAGTAACTTATTTTGTTTGCATTCATTGTGTTCATACATTTACCTAAGCTTGGAGAGGGAAGTCTATGCTCTACTATTTCTATCCATAGTTCTGTGCTTTGAAAGGTTGTTAAATGGTCTGAATACCTGTGAAACCAACTGAGGCCACCTGGAGCCTTGGGAACAGACAATCAAAGTTAATCTTTTCACATGACAAAGTCAGACAGAATCCAAAGTCTCAGTTACAAAATGCCACAGGACCAGAAATTAAAACCAACCAACCAACCAAAAAGTTTTGGGATTGAAACAGCTTTACAATTCTGAGCTTTTAGAAGGGCTAGGATGATGGACTTCATAGGGTGCCCTGCTTCCTAAATTTCTGAGCAACATTTGAAATGGGTTTCAGTTCTAGAGGTCACTTAACTACCTCAGAATACTTTTCTCCCAGATACTAAATATGTGATTAAAGAGTCAGCTGCCTGTAAGGCTATTGGCTTGTTTCCCTAACCCAGGAAGGACTAACATCCTGCCAAAATCTTTTTCAGGCTCTTCCCTCAGGCTCACTTTATTAATTCAGGGGAAGGAAGAAAAATAAGAAAAGGAAGAAGAACAAAAGTAAAAGGAACCATCTCCCACAAAACATGAGCTTCAGGGGCCATTTTCCCATGCTGCAACTCTCCTTGCTCTAAAGCCAACATCTCTCCTTTAGTTCTCCATTTTAATGAGCTTTCTCAGCTCTTGGTAAGCTCTGTCTGACCTAAATGAGTCAGGGAATGGGCAGAAGTTTCCGCCTCCTGGAGCCCTTGACCCTTAACGTGGCTGCCTCTCCTGCTGTCATGCCTGACCTCAAACTCCAGGACCGGCATTAAGCTCTTTAGGAAATTAGCACAGTAGACATATAGTTAAGTACCTATTTGGATATCCGATTTCCAGCTTCTGTTTTTGAAAACTTGCCTGCTGTTCCCTCTGCTGAAAGGCAGGATGTGGTTGTTGCTGGCATTAAATGCTGCTCTGCATCCTTAACTTCTTATGGAAGGAAAAAAGTAAGCGAGGTACTACACAGAAGGGAAGCAAGGTGCTCATTTGAGGCTGGTTGCTTAGAATTAGGTGTCTAGAGATGTTTTGGTACCAACACATGCTTTAGAAACTTGTTGCTGCTTCTGTTGTAGCCTTTGTGCTAACACTCCCTAAATTGAATAATTGGCCAGTTTACTCAAAAACACGGCCTCAGTCTCTAGAGGGCAGGTAGAACAGAGATCACGTTATTACAGTGAGCCACAGTCCAGCACTCTGTCATTTAAATGTCATGCAGCACAAAGATGAATGTTGCATAAATATCAGTGTGGGCAGAACAGAGGCTCCATTCTATAGACGGCCAATAGTGAACCCAGTTTGAAGGGAAATGCTCTAAGTCACTAAGATGTATGGAGGGGAAAAGCACAAAGAAGGCAAACTTTGCCATCCCAAACACTGCCAGTGCTCACACAAGCAGGTGCCAAGCCCACCAGAATCAGCCTTCAAAGCACTACCCTTTCCCCATCGCAGATTCACTGCTACATCCTACTTTGGGATGATGAAATCTCCTTTTGTAGGTCTATTTTGCACAGTCAATATATTCATACATTTAGATACCAAATATTTCTCTCTCAGTACCTATCATGCCTATATCACACTTTAATAGCATGACCAGTCACTTGCTTTTTCTTTTTGTTGGGCAAGGATATTGTCACCTACAGCCACAAGACTTGAGAATGTCTTTAACTTGTCACAGTCTATATTAAAAAAGCAGTTAGGAAGCAGCAGTGCTCACTGTAAGTGTGGGAGAGGGATCATGCAATAAAGTATTTAATGTTAAATGAACCTCAATATCTTTTAATGTTAGAGAAGAATTTTTTTCATTTGTTTTTGTTTAAGTCTGGTTTCACTGTCATCGAAGTAAATGGGGGAGCAAATTTTAATGCAAATCAAAGCAGGTTTTTTTAAAGCAGGCACAGGAGCACAGAAAATGTACCCTATGTAAGCAATGGCTTTTAGCTAGAACAGCTGGAAAGGTCTGATCAGATTCTAGTTCTCCCAATGGGATGAATAGACAAGGAAGCCAAAAAGACAAACTACAGGAGAAAAAAGTATATATTTTTAAAGGTATTGCTCTAGTTCCTTCCTACACGCATCTCCACAAGGGCAACGAAAGCAAGTGACTAATCCTGCTTCTGCTACAAATTTGAGGTTTTGTGTCATCTGACAAGTGTTATCTCACTTAATCATTTCTAGGGTGCATTAGGTGAAAATAGCACTTCACAAAGCGTTTGGAAAGGCAAATTCCACCTGTCCCAAATGTTCTATAATCTAGCGAAAAATCTTTACAAATCCTGTGGCTCTGCAGGTCACATTTATGCCACAAGGGCTCAGGAGCTGTCAGGGGTCAGCATTATTTCAGCTGGATCATTCCCTGAATCAAGGCAATGGGAATTTTGCCAACGGCTTCATTAGTTGAAGGTGCAAGCTGTAATTCAGAGGACTGGGGTGTCAGAGCCAAGCTTAGAAGGGAGACAGCAACCTATGAAAAGACAAAAAGGAGCAGAGTTCATAACTCTTCTGTTTGGGGTGGGATGTCAGCAGTTTGGCAGACAATAACCAGGATCCGGGGTGGGGAGGGAAGACTGTAGGAACAAATCCATCTTGTGCTACATCCTTGACTGTCTCCTTTGACTGTAGTGGGAGTTACTGGCAGGAGTAAGGTGAGGATTTAGAGGTGCATGTTCCTACACAGCACATTGCATGAACTGTAGACATTTACAAGCATTTCAGGACTAACACCCAGCCTGTTAAACTCAGGAAACCAGCCACTTGGGATTAACCCTGCAGTATGATATTCATTATTCACTAGCACAGCAATCCAACAGAGACTAACTATGAAGTCTGATATTCATTAAATTGTAGTACAGCATCTCTGAGGTGGCCTGTGGTGCAGCCCTGCGTGTGTGTGCTTATGTACATGCACTACAAAAAATGATGGCAAGAGGGAGGGACATATATTTGAGAAAGGACACAAATTCAGCACAAGCAGTGGCTAGCCTTGCAGGGATCTCTAGTAAAGATGCCAAGTAACGTTTGGCTTCCAGGTCAGACAATTTTTTTTCATCCTAAGTCTACTCATGCAAAGACACAGCTTATAGCTTGCAGATGGCTCATTCTGCTGATCTGCCAGTATTTGCTCTCAGAGTGTGGAATTATATCACATGAGCAAGGGGATTGCTGTCTTTTTTCATGGCTTTGTTATTGCAGGCAAAAAAAAAATAAAAATACAGCTAACCAGAAAATAAGAAAAAAGGAGGATACTGGATTCATATTTTTTGAGAGATTTTTAGATTTAATTTAAAAAGACAAAGCAAACATAAGCTTCCAGTCAAACACTATTTCTTACTCATATGTTTACCAAGGCAGCCAGAAGCTGTGGGTGGAGTATATCTTTTAAATAAAGGATGCACTAACATTAGCAGGCAAAAGTTTTTTTCTCTCATTTTACTTGTGCTTTCCTTATTTAGAAAAATTCCCCCAACAACAATAATAATCAATAATAAATGTTAATGTTATAAATACTAAGAGCCTCAAATAACACCAAAACCCCCTAAATTAGTATGAATGCTTAAATTCGATTCCTGGAAAAGAGAAACACAGTCTGTTTACATGTTACTATAATCAACTTTAAAATCACAGTAGAGTTGCATCTTTGTTAACCAGGAGTGATTGTACTAATTGAAGTTGTCTAGGGATTGTACTAATATAGCATGGACAGGCTGACCTGTGAAATCTGTAGTCTGCTAAAAACAAAAAAAAAAAGGTAAGAAATCTGTTGATGTAATTTGAGCTAAAGAAAAATGTTAATATTTTGTCCCTTGGAAAATTATTTGGGTTGATAAAATCTATTTACACATTTGTGATGTAGTAGTGAGATGATTTAATCTGAATATACATTTTTTAAAGGGGAAAGGGCTAAGTGTTTGGAGGAATTGTAAGACAACAGATTTGGAGCCACCAGAGAGAGTCCAGCAAAGGGCTACTGAGATGATGAAGGGACTAAAGCATCATCATCATCTGAGGAAAGATCTTGAGAGCCAGGACTGTTCTCCCTAGAGGACAGAAGTTTCAGGGGGATGTTTTAGTGTATATAAATATCTGAAGGGAGGTTTGGTAAAGAAGAAGGAGCCAGGCTCTTCCCAGTAGTGCCCAGTGACAGGATCAGAGGCAACAGCATAAATTGAAACACAGGAGGTTTCCTCTGAACATCAGGAAACACTTTTTTTGCTGTGATGATGACTGAGCACTGGCACAGGCTGCCCAGAGAGGTGGAGGAGTATGCATTCTTGGAGACAGTCAAAAGCCATCTAGAAATGGCCCTGGGGAACTTGTTCTAAAGGACCTTGTTTAAGCCAAGGTTTTGGACCAGATGACCTTCAGAGGTCCCTTCCAACCCCTATTAGTCTGTGATTCATCATTTGAAAGATGTCATTTAACTAAAATGGAGGCAAGTTAAACATTGTTTTCCTTTGAGTTGACCCAAATTATTTTACCCTCTTCCCTCCATTAATCCAACAAATTAAAAATGCAAACTTCCCCTTTTCTCAGCATCGTTGTAACCTGGTGTCATTCCTCATCCAGTTTTTCTTTCCAAAAATTCCCGTAAATGATTGGCACGAGCAAACCCCCTGTTAGACCCATTCTCTTCTTTTCTGCCTGTACTTCCATGTCTTTGGCCTTGAGTATGTACTGAAAGGAATTAATTTAACTGAACTTGTATAATCAGCTTGAATATGCATGAAGTTGGCAGCAGAGAGTAGCCCAAAATGAATGAAAGGAACCAGTGACCACTGCAGTGCCCTGTTCCTCACATGGTATAATCCTCAGGCTCATTAGGAATTATTAGGCAGGAATCTTTGCATGTAATGGCATAAGAAAAATAAAGTGTTATCTTGACTAATTAAGACTGGAGTTTATTTGGACAACTTTGCAGGGTTCTGTCACACTACATGTAAGGAGTAGAGTGGTTGAACCAACTCTGCAAAGAGGTTGCAGGATGGTTAGATTTGCAGGTGTTTGGTTCCAGATGATGAGAAACGTAGCAGAGGACTACAGAAGTGGCATTAACTTTTTACTTGTGCTGTCACAACCCTTAAGAGGGACAGTCCTACACTGAGATCTTCATGGTGATCAGCATCACACAAAGATTAATATGATAATTAGAGCTGCAAGAGATTACAACTGCAATATAAGGAAAGTTTTAATGGTTAACAAATGGATATCTAGGGAGTAAAAGGAAATGCAGGGAAAATATTGATGAGAAGGATAAACAGTGGGCAAGATTTGGAGAAATACAGGAAGGCAAGGAGACTTAATGAAGGCAACGGAATAGCACCTAATATTTCTGTTGAATTTCTCCTACAAATGAAGGGCAGAATAAAAGAAATTGCAAATTAACTTAAAAGCAGTGAAACATAAGCTAAGAAACCTTGAAAGTGAACATACCTGTCCAAGCAATGCAAAAAGAAGGGGTACCATGTTCTAATTAAAGGGATAGAAAAATGGTATTTGCAGCATTATCTGAAAGGCTGTAATAGCATAGGAGTGTATTTGCCTAGAAAAAAAACAAAAAAAGAGAGAAAAAAGTACTGAACCACCACATGATGAAAGCTCAGACAACAGTCAACAGCTTTGCAAATAAAGAATAAGCACATGATTTTGAGTGGTTACACTGAGAAAATCAGCAAACTTATGACCTGGGGAAGGTCCTTGCAGAGAAAGAATCAAGTGAAAGAAAATGACCATGTTGTGAATCTGCTTAAGCAAAAGAAAGGACTGATACAGGATATTCATCTAAGAGAAAAAGGGAATGAGGCTTCAGGAAGTGTGTACCCAGGGAAGAAGAAGATGAGGGAATAGGGAATGGAGAACAGCAGATAGGAGGGAAAAAGAGCAACAAGGAATTCATGTAGGTATTAAACACACTATATTAAAGCAAGTTAAATACAGAAAATATTTTCCTAACACTACTTTTTTTTTCCAAAACCTGTTTCTTCTGTTACCATAGCATTGCTGAGATCTTGAATGGTGAGAAGGTGCTAACACAAAAGCCTATAAAACTCCTTAAAATTCAGTCTAGTTTATGAGGATATCACATAGATGCTGCTCTAAAAGGACAAAATTAGGCTATGTGATAAGGACAAATTGCTTGGAGAATATCCCTTGATGTCCAGGAAAGACAGCAGCAACAATGGTCCAATCACTTTCAAATCCCATTAAAAAAATTCAGTGTACACTTTAAGAGAGTACTGGGTCTCCTTTTCTCCCTATTTTTATCTATGCCAGGTTATTACCAATCCCTAAAGAGGATAAGAGTTTCTAGAGCACTCCTTTGGGAGATTGCAGCTAGGTGTGGCCTAATTGTGAGATGTGCTGCCACATGAAAGCTTCTGCAGGGCAAGTTACAGCGATTATGTTTGTATTTAAATCATTCCGTGGTAGGCAAAACAGCAGGATTTGTAACCTGCAGTGGCTGCAGCACCCTTCCAGTTAGGGTGTAAGTGACAAAGTCAAGTCAGGATATGCAGGACAAGGAAAATGCATCAAATAATCCATGTGGAAAATCATGTCCAAACACCCTCAACTCTAGTTACGAACTCTTGAGAAGCATGATGAGTGACTGGGGAACTAACAGGGTTATGGAAAATAATAAACAATGACAGTGAAGCAGCTTGTTCTAGAGTCAGATTTGTGATCTGTAACTCTGGTTGTCCCTTATTCACGATCCTCTTTGTCCATCTGTAAAAGAGGAGCAGTGTCATTTTACAGGGTGGGGATTGTGAACCTTAATTTGTTAACATTTCCAAAAGAATTGTGAGATCCTGAGATGAAGGGGCCAAAGTTAATGCTCATTGTTCAGGCTCTAGTCTGTGTGTGCTCAGACAGAACTCCCACTGAGACTGGGAGCTGAGCAACAATTCCAGAAGTTGGCCCATTTTTCCGAGGAAAATGAGACAGTTGCAAAGTACAGCTCGCTTGCTGCATTCATTCAGTACCCTGGAGATACGGCATTATGGTTAGTTACACATCTCAGAAAGCTTCTTCAGCAACACTGCAGCGGCTTTGAATTCTTACAAGGCTGTGCAGTCCAAGTAAAACAAAGCTGCCGGCAGAAGTAACAAGCCAGCACTCCACACCTGATTAAACAGCATTGCTTTTTAGTGTAGCACCATGCCAAGTTCTCATGTCAGCGTGGCTGAAGAGTATCCAAGAACTGCATAAAGCGCAGGTTTTACCACCGCAGTATGAACAACTTGCTCTGAGAGCAGGTAATGCAGTCCACTGCTTCTGAACTCAGCAGTTTGCAGGCACCAGCCCCCATTCCCCATAAAACAAAACAAACAAACCAAAACCCAACCCCTCCTCTAATCCCAAAGGTTCTGGAATGTAAATAAGGTAAACTGATCCCTTAAATGATCGGCACATGCACACTCTACCTACAGCATTTTTGGTTGCTAAGTGTAAGCAGCTGCCAGTTTCCATCTAATGCTCAGACGACTTGCTAAGTGATCTGCAAGTCCCAAAAGTGTGTTATCTGTAATGTGCCTCTAATTTTGCTAAGAGCCTCCTATTTATAGTGTCGTTTATTTACTTATTTACCTTTGAATAATTAAAGCCATCATTTTAAAAAATAATGAAATAAGGGGGGGAAAATAAGTGTGTGTGTGTGTCCTTGGTGAGAGGAGAAAGCCCAATCTGTTCACTTAACTGGCTGAATGTTACAAAAGTTCTGTTTTGCTTGGAAAAGCAATGCATGAGTAAAAGCTCCAAAACCCTAGCATTATTATCTCTAATTACAATTGGCAATATGTGGCAATCATAATTATTCATTTATGCAAAATAGCTTACAGTGTGTCTCATTTTTTATTCCCTGTTAAAGGATGGTTCAACAAAAGAAGAAGAAAAAAGATTATAGTGCTGAGCGTAATTGTGCTAAATGCTCAGTCATTTTGTTTAAAAAATACTACAAAACTAAACTGCTATTTCTGCAGAGACAGAAAATAATTTAACAAAGATGTATAGTATACTCTGCAGGTGGCAATCCATCCAGAAAACATATTTCCCTGAAAAGGAGAGATATTTCACAACAAAACTGAAGAGCACAATTTTTGTAATTTCTTTCTTTAAAAAAATTTAAAAAAAAAGGAAAGAAAGGAAAAAACCCTCCTTTTTTTAATCTAGCATATGCTTCCCCTGTTAGCAAAATGCTAATTTGCAAATAGACAGAGACCATGACCATAATAACTTGCTACGGTTCTGCAATATGATGCTCTATTCTATTTCAATTCTACTACAGAACACTAAGCAATTGAATACGATCAAGTGCACTTAATGACAAAAAAATAAGGAAGGACTAGTTCACAGTATTACATGAGCAATCTCTATTTATGCACGTATTTCTAGAGGAATATCACCCTAATTTATGGTACTGAGCCTGTAAAAAGCCACAAGAGTCCTCAAGAGTTGCCAGTCATCCTTTAAACACACACCTGGGGTCAGGCACTTCACAGAACCACCTCTCCAAATCGAAAGGACTCAGGTTCAGGATGCCAGGTCCAGACATTCAGTCCCAAGAAATAAATGCTGAGAAGGCTGCGTGGTAGGAGAAAGTGGTAAGGTACTCTAAAACCTGATTGAAACACAGAGGGATGCTTGAATCCTGACATGCTGCACCTGATGATCCATACTCTTGGATCCAATCCCACTCTTTCTTGTGGAACAACTTATTCCTGTCTCAGAGCAAAACTGAAGGCAATGCAACTATTTCTGTGAAAAGGATCATCCACAGAACCAAGCTTTTGTTGATGGCTAGGCGTTTAAAAACTTCTTCAAAGTGCCTTAGATACATAAAAATGTAGGAGACTTTAAAATCAAATAGGAAGCAGATTTTTTTTTTTTTACCCTGTGCTCATGGTGTTGATTAGAGAAGAGGAAATGGAGATCACCGTTGGAATGCATGGGAAAAGCCAGACTTCCAGAATAGTATGATATGTTGCAGTATGGATGTTTACCAAAAAAAAATTGGTCAGCTGCACACAGTGGTTCAAACAGTGGAATTTGTCTCCTGGCTTAGTAAATGATGACAGAAAATGAGGAAAACATGGCAGTGCATCATACATCAAAAATTTAGAGCACAAGAAACAAAATGGGAATCTGAAAGAAAGAAAATACAGACACAATAAATGATTAGTGTGCGTTTGACTCTTTTTTTCTCTCTCGAGCACATGATTAGGATGCAGGAGATACCAACTGGGCCCAGCAGTGATTTCCCACTCTAGTTAATTCATTGTGTCTTGGTCCATTACCACTAAAAGACTTTTTCTCCCCTGCACACAGAACCCAGAAGAATGACCCTGTTCCCATTACAATAAATGCCAAAATTCATTTTTTAATCAGAATATAAGTTGGGTCCTGTGTCTGCTGTGCATATTAGAGCAGATAGCTCACGCATGCCCAGATGTCTGGGTTTGCTAACACAGCCATCCTTTGCTTCACACACTGCACCACTACACCTACACAAGGTGTCTCAATTATAAAAACTAGATTGTTCAAGTGTTTCACACTGTGGTCTGCAAACAAATGACACTAAACACTAAGATGTATCTTTGGAGCAATGAAAAGGAAAACATTACTATCCCCTGTAGCAGATGGGGAATTTCCAGCATGAAGAAACTGTCATTTCTACATCATTCTTCTAATTTTAGTTGGAAGTTGTAACCTGTCAGAAATTAAGAAATACAAACCACAGAATATAAACCAAGAAAAATATTTGGAAATAGCAATACCACTCATTTCAATATTTCTCTTTAACTCAAAGCAATGATTTTGGCATTTTTTTTACTTCAATCTTTCATGTACTTCAATAAGTCAATCAGAATTGCTTCACTGGTGGTCAGCTTTGTTACTAAAACTAGCTCATAGCAGTCAGAATTAAACATATGACATAAGCATTTTCTCCTACAGACCTGACTTCCTGGGCAGGCTATATGTTCCAGGCATTCAGAGAGTTGTGACGCTCATGGCATGTGACCAAATTAAGACAGAAAGAATCATCACTGAACTATAGAAAGAGTAGGGCAATCTCTAAGAACAAGATTACAGCACGGACTGCAGACTTAAGTTACAATTTCTAACAAGAGTGTAGCTTAATATTTAAATTCATGCAGGTTAAATATTACAATTATAATGAAAGTACTCAAATGAAAAATTTTGCCATAAGAAAAAATCTCCTTAAAATGTCCTAAATGAAACTTAAAGTATGCACAACAGTAGAGAGTCCATCAGAAAAGCATATTGTCTGTCGTTTCTAGGCAGGTTTTTGATATGAGGCATGTTCTTTCCTCTTTTGCTTTATAAAATAATGACTGGCTGCTACAGAAGATGAAGATTCATTGTAATATGGATAATAAAGATTCAAAAACAATACGTTTACCTAAAAATTTTAAAAGCCAAAATATTTGCACTTCCATATTTCTCAAAAGGGCCTTGTGGATTACCTGAAACCTTTTCTCTATCAGCATCTTTGTGATTTCACATACCTCATTCTTTTTGCCAATATTATCACAACTGGTAACAGTCTCTACAAACCACTAGTCCTTCCCACTCTATGTGAAACACTAATTTTTATAGCCTTGGAATTACTGTCTTTAGTTATTCATGAAGTTAAACTCTACCTTATACAAAATACAGTGGGTTTAGGTGGATTTTCTTCCTGTATGTCTTATTAAAGCTCGTATCAATGTGTCTTCACAGCATCAACCTACTTGTTTTTAAAGAGGACTGGTAATGCAGTTCTCCATATCTTAGAGATGAATTTCAGAATCTTAGGTGATATTTTCCCATAGTTTTCATGGTATTATATTTAATATTTGAAAATTCAATCCGAATATTAACTAATCCATCCTCTGTCTGTGAATTAATTTGCCTTATCTCAGTTTTTCGTAAGCTTAAGAACTACAAAAGGACTAATATCAGAAATGGGGAACACTCAATGCAGTTCACAGGGCTTGGTGTAATAAATTAAGTAAAGCATATGGGTTTTGTCAACTCTCAAGTGATTCCAAAGCTCAAGCTCAGAGACAATCTGTTAGTACAAGTCCCTGAGTTTTACCCATAGTGGCAGTATAACCCAAGACTAAGCTATCCACTGCATTTTAAGGTCTGAATTCTCTCTCATTCACACTCGCTCTTAGTTCTCTGGAGACTTTTAGCTCCTCTTGGACATAAGCAGAGTACTTGGTAACACAAGCATAGAAAATCCTTCATAAATTCTTACAAGACCTGAGCAGGATACCAAGCAATAACAAAGCAAAGCAGGGCTAGGAACTTTCCCAAAATATAACATGCACATATATTTCCAGATAAATATCAAAAAATGAAATAATATCTAATTTTCTGATTAGTTTCCATAAATGTTTTACACTGGCAGGAGATAATGCCAATGGAATAACTTGATTTTCACTGAGCAAAAATCAGTTGCTGGAGAGTAAAGGTTTAAGTTTGACTGTTAACTCATAAAAAACACGTGCACCTCAACAGTAGGGGTTTTTTTAATCTTTCCATCATGATTTCCTTCTTTTCATCCTTCAAACCCTGACTACAAAAGGCAAAACTAGGCATGCTTTAGGACTGGGACATTCAGTGTATGTAACCCTGATGTTCTGCTTCCAGCAAGCACCACAGTGCACTGGCACTGTCCAGAAGTGGATGTGACTGCCAGGTGGGTGCAACCGTGTCCCACAATGGCAAACTTTCCACTGACACCAATGGGCACACACTTTAGATCACTCACTCTCCCATGCAATGACAAAATAAGCCTTTTCCCCTAAGAGGAATGAGGTTCCCTTCAGTATCAGTAGTTTTATGATGATATGAGAATGGGTATGTTTGCAATTATTTGGCTTGAACTGTACACTGAGGACTAATAAATAATTACTAGCTTGGCTTAATAGTTTTCTAAGACACTAAAATAGGTTCTGAAGAATCACAGGCTACCCAGGGAAACCTTACTGTAATTCACTGGGAAGCGTGCAATTTCTTCAGTTTAGAGTTTGAAAACAAAGCAAAGCAGATTTGTCATGTTTCATATTTCCAAGCCAGTATGCCTACACTCATGTGGTTTCCATCTCTGGCAGAGTGTAAAGAGGAAGTAAAATGTCAAGTTGTTTATTTCTGTGCAATTTTCTTATCTCAAAATAACACCGAGTTTGCTAAATCCGATCTGTCTTTAATAATAGACAGAGGAATTCCTTTGCTTGGCACTCTTGTTTTTACAGAAATCTTATGATCTGGAAACAGAGGAGTTAAATCTCTTCTGACAATTTTGTCAAAACCAAAAATGTCATCTGAAACAGCAGCCTTATTTTCTAAGCAAATAAAGAAATTGTTTTCCTTTAGTTCAGTCTATGTACCACCTTTTCTTATTATTTTATTTTTTTTCCTTAAATATTGTTTTACTGCAGATGAAAAAGAAAGGCAGAGACAGACAAAAGGACACCTAGAAATTCACTCTTCGTCATCATAAGCTTTCACTTAATAGAATGAGAAAAATGGATATGCTTAAATCAGCAAATTGTTCTTTACCTCCACAGAACAATCTTCATTGTCAAGTATGTGATCAAAGTTCCCTGTCTAAAAGTCGAGAAGCCACGTGTCTCTATCAGGCACCCTAGGCCTGATTTCAAAGTATAAGAGATTCAGCTACATCTTTCTTTTTGAAAATAGATATATATTTCAGCATCTAAGCCTGTGCTTCTGCTTCATGACCTTTTTAACTGTCTATTTCAGAGATTAATGAAATGACTCCATGCTTCTATATACTTTATTCTAAAATTACAGTGCAGATAAAAGAGATGTTTATTAAAACAAAAAACATTTTCAAACATATTTAATCCCAATTTGAGATATTTATACATTTTTCTATGTCCATCCTGCATACATTTTCAAATGCACATAAAAGCACCCACTTTCCCAATCCTCTGTACTTAGTAAGAGATATTTGGCTGCAGCAGCAGCAGCATAGAGACACAGCAGTCCCAAGAAAATATGCAAAAAGCATTCCTTCCATTGTTGCAATATGAGCCTAGACCCCCTATCCAAAGTATCCATCTCATGCATATGGACAAAGAGAAGAATAAATGTCTGTGTGGGTCTAGGCAGGTACTGGATGTGAGATCAGATCAAATTCTAAGTATCAGGTCAGTTTTCACATGTTCACCTCACTGCCAAAGAGATGACTTTTCATCCCTCAGTGAGGGTTAAGGAATTAAACAGAAAACATTGGGTTTATAAGCAGATTACAACTGTTGGGCATTGTACTCATTGACTGATAATACAAGTCTAAAAGTGCTGACTAACCGAGAGAAGAGGAGCAAACCCTTCTGAGAGAGCTGGTAATAAATACAAAACTGCAGGATGAAGTAAAAACTTTGTAGACCAACACAGACCTTCCTCTTTGTTTAAATTCCTATCTTTTGGCAGAAGCACAATTAAATGGTTCAGGATTGGTTCATTTGCCCAAAGGAGTTGAACACAAATGTCAGTGTTCACATTTAGTGTCATTTAACATCTAGTTCAAAGATACAGAGTCTGTGCAGGTTGTGGATTTCTATAAACACATTTCCAGCCAACATGAACATTTTAGATTAAATATGTGTCTATGTTTCATTTTCTTCTCTATCTATCCATAGGGCTACCAGAAAGTGAGAGTATATCCCTTGCAAACATGGGATATACTTTGATATCTGAAGATCAAATTATCCTGTTGGTTCCTGCACGTTAAGACTGTAAAGCTTGCAAGGTTGATAAACCAAGTTTTGCAAACCACCCACAACCATCTTGCCCATATGTCTGTTTTATCATCCCTCACAAACAGGCTGAATTCTTCTCGGTACACACAGGGAAATGAGGCACAGAAATACCCATCCTGAAATGCTTTTTCCCTTTATTTAGCTCCTTAATAGTTAAGCAACTAGTTTAGACGAGACACCCAGGCTCCCTCAGTATCAATGGGTGCAGATACAGGCACCTGCAGGGAGTGATTCATCTTCTTCAAAGATAGGGGTCTGAAGCAGGGCTTAGGAGCTGCTTCTGGAGGTGCCTATCTCCCACTGTTGACTAGAGTGGGAGCCTAGATGACTAGCTGAGATTAGGTGCCTAATTTTTAGGCAGATAAATTGTCTTGCCTGAGGTTACATGAGAAATTTGTGGCAGAACCAGGATTTGAACCCACACGTTCCACATAGAGCTGCTAATGAATAATTTAGTCAAATCTAGTGCTTTTCTTACAAAGGTTTTGTGTGTCCTCAACAGGCTACTAAACAAGAGACATACACACATCAAGAAGTGTAATCAATTGGTGATTAGTCACCAACATCCCACATACCTAAGCATAGGAAAAACACAGTTTGAATGTCTAAAATAGGCAATAAGAAATTTTACTGTGGTCTGCTGCCTTCCCAATGAGTGTCTTAACCACACCGATTCTCAGGGATATTCTGCGAATTCTGCAATATAGTTACAATAATTTACTCTTTATGAAGATGGCAGGAGAGGGACAGTTACATTACTTGTTAAAAATACAGAGATAACAAATTCTTGGGGAAGAATTGCATGGAACATGCCTGAGTTCTCAGCGATCAAAAAGTCTTCTCACTTAAATGCTGCCTTTTCAGATGAAATAAACTCAGAAATACCCAGCTACTTCAGAAGGAACCACTTCACATGTATTTAATACTCCACCCAGATTTCTCATGGTTTTTGCCAACGCAGGATGCAAAATATTACAGAGAAACCAAGACCAAACAGAAAGTTGGCCACATTTGTCTGACATGATTAGACTGAATTCTTATGGTTTGAAGAATTCAGTAGAATCCTCAGGGATCAGTATAAATACAACCATCCAGACCCCAAACCCAACTGGATTGTGGGCAAATAGCCAGATCCTGAAACTTTTGTTCATATGAACTGGAATCCTCTGTAAAAAACAACTGAATAGTTGCATTTGTCAAGTACCTATGTCACTGAGGAATTACATCTTTTATACCAGCTGCATCTATTCTATTTTCTACATTTCTCCATTTTATTTCTCAGTTGGTTTTCCCATTTGATCCAAACATGTTGTCCTCTTGGAGAACTAATTATATGATAAAATGGTTTGCTTTGGAATTCCAGTATTCAATTATGACTCAACAATATTATTACTTCTTATATATCATCTTTTTTTGTGCATGCATAACTCAAAAACAGATTCATTGCTCTCTTTTCAGGTTCACAGAAATGCAAAAACCAATGAGAATATGAAGACTAATGGCAGTCTAAAAGCTAATTTGGGGCAAAACTTAGAAATCCCTCAGAACATATCTTTGTAGAATGAAAATGCTTTCTCATATGTAACATGAGTTTTAAGATTTTTGTCTTGAAGCAATGCAGGTCTTTTATAATATACTAATAAAGTAGAAATATTGCAGAACTTGAAATAATTCACTCTGATATATTTAGTGGAGACTTTGTCCTTTTATTCTGCTTTATTTTGAGATACTTTCTACTCTGGCACTTGCTCAATCTTCAAAAACCCCCCCAAAAAACCAACAGATGAACACATTTGTTCTCTTGAAGTCTTAGCACTATGACAGTAGGATCTGAAAAAATAATTTGAAAGTGGGTAATTGAAACAGTCAGCTCTCAGAATCCAGTCCACACCAATCTGAGGTAATATTTTAATTGTTATAAATATCCAGTTGATACCTTTTCCATACTACAGAATGATATGATTTCCATACTACTCTGATATACTTCAGAGGTTTTCAAAATACTGAAAGTATTTTGGGAAGGGAGAAAAGAATAGGAAGGGAAGGAAGAGAGGGAAGGGAGGGAAGGGAGGGAGGGAAGGAGGGGAGGGAGGGAGGGAGGGGAGGGAGGAAGGAACGAAATGAGTAAAGAGAGATGAAGAAAAATAGAAATGTGAAAAAAAAAAACCCAAACAAAACAAACAGAAAAAAATTAAAAAAAAAAAAAAGGAGAGAAACGAGAAAGAAAAGGCGAAGAAAATAGAATGCAAAGAAAAAGGAAGACAAGAAATGAAAAGGAAAAAAAAAAGGGGAAGAAAGGGTTGTTCAAGTTCTTTGTGAAATGCTGCCATCTATGGAGTTCCAGCAGATACTGCTTCCTACGGAGATGCCAAGGAAAACCACGGGCAGGTTACCTCACAACGTCATTAGTCCAGTATATGAAGCCTGTGTTTTTGTCAACAAACAAGAATATAAATTATAGCTTTGGCTATACCATTAAGTTGGCACTAACTTCTACCACAGCTATTTCTTGGATGTATAAGATGCATTTGCAATTTTCTAGTGTAAGTTTTTTTGTGATTTGTTGCAGGGATCTGTTAATATCAGCATGTGTTGCCCTGTGCTCAGTTGCACTGGTTTCCTGAATTTCAGGACACAGAAGCACAAATCCTTCCTGTCATTCCCCATGTACATATCCTCAAGCACACTACTGCCTGCATTCTCAAAATGGTCAAATAAATAAGCAACTAATTATAATTACCTCATTTTACCCGTATTATACCTAAAAATTAAAAGTGTTTGAAGCTTTAAAAATATTATAAGGACATTCATCACTCCTTTCTTAGCATTTCTGCTATTGATAAGGCAGGAGCTGCACCTGTGGATGGTGATACAAGCAGACAGAAAGATGATAACTTTGAAGGGATAATACTATTAGAGGTGTTTGTCACTTATAAAAAAATAACAACCGTTTCAAAACGCCCAGTTTGGAAGGTGCTCAGATATTCAGGAAGAAATTGTCCTCATTCAGTACTACAAAGATCCACAAACCTCCTTATAATGCTCACCAGAGATCTAGATGCAAATGAAAAGCAGGGGTCATTTTGCTTACTTAAATTGTGATTATTTAATCATTTAGGTAGACATAAGCATAAACAGCAGTAATTCTAGGGCTAGTGGAAATGTGGATGCCTAAAGCTATCTTGTGTCCAGAGGCTGTGATGTAAAGACAGGAGTAAAGCAGTATGTAGGAATTCTGAAAGATGCCTCTTATAGGCACTGTTGCTCAGGCTTGTTTTCCAAAATCACAGAATCTTAGAATCAATTAAATTGGAAAAGACCCTGAAGATCATCGAGTCCAACCTATGACCAAACACCACTGTCACCTAGATCAAGTACATCTTCCAGTCTTTCCTTGAACACCTTCAGGAACAGTGACTCCACCATCTCCCTGGGCAGTCTACTCCAATGTCTAATCACCCTTCCTCTGAAGAAATTCCTCCTAACATCCCTGAATTGTCCCTTCCTTTTCATAGCTTTTCCTTGTGACCAGGTCCCTGCTGTGAAATGTCACCAGCAGAGGTACTTCCCATGGCAGGAAAGGTACAGTAGGAATGACCCTCATTAATGCCTCCTCTGAAAGATAGGACCAGTTCAGCAACCATCCATGAGCATCAGCCGTACCAAAGAGAAGGATATCAGTGGAATGAAAAATAAAATGAGCTGTATGCTCCCCAACAAAAAGCAGTAATGTGCCTAGCAAAATACCTTCATATTTCCTTAATCCATCCAAATTGGTCAGTGCCAGCAAATGTTTATTATCCTTACAAGTTAAGCTACCTGCAGGAAACCCATTCCCTCTTCCACTTTGAGTCCCTCCAGTCACTTTTGCAAGTGTTTCTCATCTTTACACACCTTATTGACTTCAGAGGGTGGCACTTGTCTAGCAGGCTGTGATGGAATAATCAGTGGACCAAGCTACTAAACCCCTCTCCCCTCTGCAGGTCTTTCCACAGAAGGATGTTGGAATCAGTGGAGCTGCATTAACAATGAGTTTCATTATAAGCAAAATAGGAGTCTAAATGAAGTTAAAATTTACCTCCTAGAGAAAACTCGGCAGAGGTCAAAGATGAGACACTTCTAGAGAATGCCCAGAGGCAGAGGTTGTTTTAAGAAATTCATCCTCCCCTGTTTGACTTCCAGCTCCCAAACACTCCCCCTGTGCTTTAGAGGGGGGGAACAAGTGGCCAAAGGTCTATTAGCAACAGCCACAGCAAGCATCTAAAGGTTTCCTTTCATTGCACAGCTGTGAGACAGCCAAGTCTACCTATAGTGCTCAACAAGGAGTAGCAGCTCTACTTGCCTGGCTTTTGCTGATAGAAATTCTAAAAGATGGGCCTTCTGGGTTTCCCTATTTGCCAGCTCATGACCTAATTGTGTGACAATAACCTCTTACTGCTTTTGAAATTATCTTGTTTGCATTCAATTCAAAGTCATGCGAACAACGTGGGCTCAGATAATTCTGCCCATGTTGCAGTTGGTGTTCCATCAGGAGCCTTGGAAGAGGCGCAGTTTGTTGCACACCGATAAAGGAGCTGCTTCCTCCCTGCACCCCTGGGCAGAGGCAACACCAGCGTGCCATGGCACAAGGACAGGGGGCACGGGCTTTGGGGAAGGGCCACAAACCCTGGAGCTTTGTGACCACTGGACTGAAGGCCACAACAAGTGAGACAGACCCCCTATTGTTCTCTCCTCTTACCACATGCAGAAATGACAATAAACAGGTAGGCAGCACAGGTGTCAAGCACTAGAGGAAGATGGGGAGTGAGGCAGTGGTCTCCTTTGCTGAAGTGAAGCATCACTTCAGGTTTATGGCTGCATTCGTAAGTACAGATGGTCAAAAGCAGATGAGACTCTGCTTGTGAGTGCTCAGCCATGATCACCTCCTTCATTATTCTCCACCGAGTAAAATCAGTCCTGTGTACTGAGCGGTGTTCACCGTGTGCCCACCACATATTGTCATGCAGGTGCAGAAGCCACATCATCACCCACCACCCTCAAATGGAGCCTCACCTCTGATAATATATTTAAATAATATTGGGAGCAGGGAGCCATTTTACTCACCAGCAAATAGGGATATCCATTCATGAACATGCAATATTCATGTTGCACTGTTCATCACTTGTTGCATTAATTATTTGACATTCCCAAGATTTTCTGTCAACAGAGCAGAAAGCCAGAACAAACTGTTACTGAGGGAAACAACCACCACAAATGAGGCAAAGTGAACAGAGAACCAAAACTTTGCTGGCTGGGAGAGAATATGTAACTATCTGTTGAATGCCTGTATATAATGAATCCTGGATCATTATTACCTCACCAAGGAGAAAAATACCTTCCTATCAGCTAATGCAGTTGAAACATCATTTGGCCATTCTGATGAATCTGCAGTGCATGCCTTTAATGAAATACAACCTTTCCACACTCTATTTCCCCTGTCCTGCTTTGCTGGACAGATTCAGGTTTGCGTTTATATGCAAGGGGAGTTTCTCAGCTGACAAATCTTGCTCAGCCACTGAGAGTAACTCCCTATTTCCAGAATGAACCAGCAAAGCTCTTGCTGTTGAAGGTACTGTATGCCATAGTATATGTCTTACTCAAGAATTGAGATGTCACCCACCTGCCATTAGGTACAATGCACACCTTTTTATAGCCAGTGCAGCTGCCTGGAAGGCAGAACAAGAGATGAATAACCATTTCCTAGCCCATTTTGTTCAGCTGTGAGTCTTCTACATTGCTGAACTGCTTCAGATATTAAGATAGAATAACTAAGACTGGATCATATATTTGAAATGGCATCAAGCAGAAATACTAAGGAGTAACATACGTGAATAAAAAGTGATTACAATAAGTATGAGCCAAATAAATTAATATCCTGCCTTGGATGGGATTCTTTATGTTTGGTAACTATTGCTTGTGCTGATGATATAACACATGCTGACACCAAATATCAATTCTAGGTAAATCCAATTAAGCCCAAAAGCAAAACAGCTGGATTAGCAGTTCACTGCATAAATTATTTTTCTTCCATTTACTTTGTCTTTTTGCAAATGAGCCTTTTAACATAGAAAAATTTAGCACTCAAGTTCCCTTTGCTTATTAATCCCAGAAGCCTAAAATGAAGAAATAGAAAAAAAATGCATTTTCTTCCTTTGTTGCTTGTGTGCATATTCTCTTCAGCTCCCTTGTGTAGTCTCCCCAGAATGTAGGTAGTTTTCCTCCTTCCTTGTATAAGTGACTCACTTACTATGGTATCACAGCAGGAAACTCACTTTTTGAATTTTTCAAATTCCAGATGGTGCATTAGTGCATAATTCTTTACTTTTTTAAATTTCTTAATACTATACAAAATGAATATGAAATTGTTAAGGTTGGAGTTGAACATGCTCACTACCACTTTAATTTAGTTGTAACAACGTAGACTATATAAGAATTATTTTATTTGATCTCCTTTTTTTTCCCACTTATTGTTTTTCTTCATTATATGGTTGTCAGCATAAAGGGCAATGTAGAGATTGGGAATCAATACACGCTGCTCCTGTAGATACGCAAATAATCACAAATTGTAATCATTGATTGATTTTCAGCATTCTGATAGTGACACATTGAGTGGAAGGGACTCTGATCTCAGTCTTGCTAGGGGAAATCTAGAGCAGTGATTCACAGCTGGAATTGTAATAAAGACCTGCCTCAGAAATGCATCATTTCAGTCAAGGAAACACGTAACATATCATTGGTAAAAATGGTTTTTCCCTTCTGCTCATGATCAGGGCTGACAACAGCAAATGTGCAAGCAGCAGAGCCATGCTTCAGCCTCCAAGGCTCAATGCCACCAGTCCCAAGGTGACAGATAATGCAAGGTGTCTGAACATCAGGGCCCAAATTATTACTTACTCCAGAGCCCATATCAAACGCATTGGTCTTGGCATTACCTCTCACATGTATTCCTCCTTTGAGTCCCCAAGAAATATGTCAGTTTGAGATTCCCATCATTCTAAACCTGTGTCTTCCCAGAGACCTTTCATATCCTGCATGCACAGGAGCCTCATGCCCAGCTTTCCTAGTAAATAGGTCATACAAGCACCATCCAGAACAGAAGGTCACAGTCCAGATAAAAGGTACCCACATACCAGTTGCCAGACCAGCAGATGGTTCACAGTTCAGACAAGTGTATTTTTATATATATATATATATATATAAAATGATGAATAGAAGACTATGAAATTACTCCTACTGCTGTGAGGTGATTTTAAAAATACTGTTTCTAATATTTGCCTTCTTACATAATAAGGACCTTTAAAGAAAAAAAAAAAAAGTCCTTTTTCCTTGACTGGAGTGGGAGACAATTAAATATTTTGGCTTTGTTACAAATACAGAAGAATTTGAGGTTAAAAAACAAGCTGAAAGAAGGAAACAGACTACTGTTAACAGTGTGTTTCTCTTATTTTCCAGTAGTAGGAAAACAATTCTCTTTCCTATTTTTCTTATGTAAAATACCTTCCATTTAAAGACTGATATTGCTTACACTGGCATTCACAGCAGCTTTGTCATTGACTTTCCTGGGGTCAAACTCAGGAGCAGAGTTTTGGAAAGGTAGTACTAACCTGTACCACTTGATCTTCAAAAAAAACCCCCAAATTCCGTTTTCCTGACAAACAGAGTAAAAAAATGGAACACACAAAATGGTTACAGTGGCACACAAAAAGTGTTTGCATGAAATGGCAAGTGAGTCTAGACTTTTAGCAATTGAAGACAAATGAAGAGTTATGAATTATGAAACTTCCATGCCTCTCATGCTTCACCAGCATTCTTGAATTTCCTACCCAGTCCTTTGCAAGTGACTAATGCAAATACTTTTCTTTTTAAAAAAAATCCATAAGAAAAATGTTTGCCAGCCATCAAATCGATGATCCTTCTGGGTCCCTTCCAACTCAGGATATTCTGTGAATCTAAACTGTCAAGGCTTGAAAAAATGCCATTTTACGAAAAACTGAAGAAAGGGGAGAGGAGAAGGAAAAAGGATTATGAACTGAAAGAGTATTTTTTTCCCCCTAAGTAAGTAGCACTGGCATTTGTATTCACAGAAAAGGTGATTTTTAGTTACATGAACATTCATATCTGATTTATTAGTTTTCACAGAAGAATACATTTCACTTTTTTCTCATTGCCTTTGTTTGCAGAAAATTAGTAAATTCCACCCTCTCTCAATTAACAAATAGCTCAAAAAATAGCAGCTGACAATCTCAATTAAATGAAACTTACTTTGCAGAGAGAAAATGTCTTCTACTTTGTTTATAAGCTAATTTACCTTGAACCCTGAACCAAACAATTAATTTTGTATTATCCATATGAACTTGTGTATCTTCATGACACTCATTAAATAAATTGCTTAATCTGGCCAATACACCTTTAGACTTTTATCCTTAAAGAAATGTTCTTGGAGAGTCTTCAGTATTTATATTTTAATTTTTTATCTTTGGATATTGAAAACTTTCAGCTTTTGCCTTTCAAGTTCTTGATTCATAGATGTGAGCTAAAGACAGCCTTGCTGGGGAGGTTCTGGTGAACCTGAAAAATCACCTGGTGGACTTGCATCCTGAGCTGGGCATTAATAGAGTGAGAACACCTGAATGTGTGTATTTAAACTGTCATTATTCTATACCATTGTTTGAGTACTATAGTAAGTGACCTGAAATAATTTCTCATCCCATTATACCCCTAATTTTGTTGCCACCTATTCAACCTTGCTGTCTGTCCTCAAAGGAAATTAAATGTTCTGCCAGTTAATATCCCCCAATTTTTCTTTAATGTTACTTCTATAAAACTGTGCTCAAGAAAAAGGAGCCAAAATTGTTTAATTTTCACTTAAAAAGCACCCATCTGTTCATGAAGTCTCAAAGCATAACTAAAAGCAATGGGTTAAGTACTTTTCTAGTATCTGGGTACTCATGAATACAGGTATTGGAAGAAAATAGTAAATTTAACAAGTGCTCCCCAAAATCTTTCAGAAATTATCAGAATAAATTTTAAAGTCTCTTTACTCAAGACGCAAAGGTGCAAGAGGGAAATGTGACACTGTGCAATGCCATGTGACACTGCAGCTACTTTCAAACTGCATTTTCTAAGTGTCATCTGGCAACTGAAAACCAGTTATAAGAAGGCAATGCCATTTGTTCTTGCAATGGTTGCAAAAAGCTGCAGTGTGAGAGGTGATTTTCAGTGTTCAATGTCCTTCTGCTCTTCTATACTCTGTTCAAATACTGTCATTCTGCATATGCCTATAATGGGCCAAATAGTTCTGCCAATCTATGAAGTCCAAGTATGGTGTCCTTTGAGCTCAGCACCAGCGTACTGAACAAAGACCTCCAACGTAGACACAAACATACTCTTTTTCCTCACCATCCCTTCCAAACACTCAAAAGTATTTACATTGCAAATTAGCCAACACTGTGGGTGCATATCATGTACAAGAACTGTGAATTTTCTTCAATGCAGGCTCCAACATTGCACTTCTCAGCTTTTACAGTCTTCAAAAGAGAGACTCTCCTTGAAAAATGAGAGATTTGTTTCCTAGCTGTGATTTAGCCCACCACGAAATACGTATCTTTAAGGTTTCCTGTCTCAGTTTCTTGAGAATACTCCTGCTTTAGGCTGCATTAACCACTCATTTTTGTATTTCAATAAACCTTGAATGGATAACAGCTGGTGATCTTTGATTTATTTTAAAACATCTTCCTGGCTACTTTCTGTTGCTTTTACAACTGTGGTTGGCAAATATTACTTCATGCAGAGATTATTAGGGGACAGATTTGTCTCCAGGTTCACCATTGCAGGTGGAATGGAGCTTAGATGGGGCTGTGCAATTTGCTAACTGTGCTAAGCAGAATGGGTAACAATTAGAAGATGACTGGTAATAAATGATGGTACCCATACCTTTTATTCCTCCATGACGGTATCCAAACCAATTCTTGACTATTTCACTACCAAACCTCACTTGTTCTTGTCTGTAGCCACTTTTGTTCTCTAATATGTCATGCCCAAATGGAGGAATCTGAACAAGAACATTATTAACCTGTTCATTTTTATATATATATTTTGAACTATTTTGTCCACCCACAGCACTGTTTTTGTTGCACCAAAGAGTTCAAGATCCTTTCTCTAGCTGAGATCTGCCTTATTCTCCCTCTTCAGTTTCAAGGATTACTTCTAGAAACACATAAACAGCTCAGATGAGCTGTTCAGTCCTTAGCAATGGCTACTTTGCAACTTTTACCATAAATGCTGGTTCCTGTCTATACCATAGCTCTGCATTCAGTATGCAGAGCTGTTATTCAAACCAGCCCCCCCTGCCATGTACATAATGCTTTTATATTTTATATTTTCACAGTTCTTTCATAAGTCCATCAAGTTACATTTGCTACTTCATAATGGAGTGGCACCTTTTTTCTATTTAAATCTGGCAGTGTATGATTAAATTGAATTTTCCCCAATTCTCACTTGGATAAATTGCAATAGTTGCAAAATAGCACATGCTTCACAAAGTTTCACCAAAGGTTTTAAAGTTTTGAAATAAAAAAGAAAATGCAGCTCACCAGGCTTTCGTGTCATCAGTGCTACAACTCAATAGTGGAATATCATGAAGCATTTTTAATTGGAATTAAACCCAAACTCAAGATCTTTTTGGCAAGTTCTTAATTTATGCAATCCATACTCTAAATGATTTACGAGATCCCATCATTGTGCAACTGAGGTTAAAATATAATAATAATAATAACCACAATAATAAAAATAATACACAAAGTTATGTGATGGTGCCACGTCCCTGATTCTTTAAGCTTGCTTTATCCAGTAATACAATCTTAAAATCCTGTACTGGTCAGGTTTAATGACTTGCTTTTTTAATGTCAAGTTGCATTCTAAGGTCAGATTTTTACACATTGTGTTGAATAGATATTTGGAGGCAAAACATGGCTCACATTACTGAGGTCATCAGAATTTGTCTCCTTGTTAAGGTTTGGAAAAATGAAAAGGATCTTAATCAATTGGCAGCATCATGCAGTTCCACAGCTAGCCTTTGGAAAACATTGCAAAATAAAGTCAGAGAACATGATTAACAGAAAACAAAAAAGATTTTAGCGTGTTTAGGGAAAGAGAAAAAATACAGGAAAGCTCTTTAGAAAGGTTCAACACATTATATGGAGTTTTCCATGGAGAGGTTGTTTTTTTCAGTAGAAAAAAATAAAGAAAATCTAAGCAAGACTGGCTAAGTTTTCACTGCTTTACAGATAACTTTTCTTTACATTTTATTTACCCAGAATCGTATTATCTTTATGTCCCAATGCCAAGAAATCTGGTTAGTAAAGTGGCAGATCCTTTTATTTGATTTTATTTGATTTCATTTGATTTCATTAGGGACCATCAGCCTAGCTGCTTAAGTGCCCGACTACTGTTTGCAGTTAAACATTCATTAGGGAATCCCCAGTGGGTTCATTCATTTCACCGAGGTCCAATTACAGTGCCACAAAAGCAGTTTTTGCAGCAATTAGCTGATTTTTCCTGTTTATGTTCTGTCTTTAGGAAGAGGACTATTTCGTGGAGGTCAGATTTTTAATTAGGCGCAATTTAGGGCCAATAAGAAAACTGATAATTTACTAAATGGCTATGGTGGACTTAACTGCTCAGAGCAGAGGTAAATAACACAACAGGGACACCAGGAATAAGCTCTCCTGGTGTGCATAGCTCAGAGCCCTGTGGTGTAAGGAATACATTACGTGTTAAATGGCTGTCAGGGCCCCCATTGCATTGCTTGTATCACCAATCGACCTCACCTCAAGAGCCACCACACTATTAGCCATGGGTACAGGGAAGCCAGCCTGGAACAGTACCTGCAGAGGGCTGTGGGCTTCAGGTGGCTGTAAAAGGATCTCAGAGCGAAGGAAAACAAGAATAATAAATCAGGGTCTACTCTCTGAAGATTTGGCAGGAGTTTTCTCAATTGCTGTGCCCTGTGAAGCCACTGATATTAAAGTGTGTGTGAGAAGCCTTCAGAGTCACTAGGAATATGTTTTTAACAAAGTGGATTACCATGTGGTAGCTGGTATTTCTGAGAAGGTCTCTGCTTTCTGCCCTTAAATGAGGCATTTTAATTTTTAAACAACACATGCAAGTTGCCTTACAACTTGGGAACTCAAGAACTGTGATGCCTGATGAACAGTACCCCTTTAGAGGAAGTAGAACCTTAATCCTGTGATGTCTTCATAGAATCACAGCTGTCTTCTGAAAGAATCTAAGCAGACTCACCACCTCAAAATCTGCTCATCTAAAGACTGCGATAGTTGAATTTCAGGCATAGTATCACAACAAAATTTCACAGTGGGCTGAGAGGTCACTCCCTTACAGGAAATAGGTAAGGAAAGGCCAGAAGGTCACTGCATTTTTAGTTCAACCTTTGACCCAGCACTCAATTGTAAAGCCATAGCCAGACATGTGAAAAAGCAATACCATCAAGAAGTGTAAATTACAAGTGTAGGCATTTCATTGCCAGTCACCATTCCTGGCAGCATTTCTAAAAACACTAAGAGTAGGCAGAAATTCCTGTACCTTCTAGAGGGAATCAAAATGTTCAATGAGGCTGTAAATGTGCAAAGAAAATGTCTGATGGTCTGGAGTCCGAGTGTATGAAGAAATATGACAACAGAATAAGTTTGGAAAACCTGGTATCTTGATGAAAACACACTACATTATGATTCTTGATTCTTGTTCTTCTGATGAAACACCTTACCCTAGCACGGAATCCATAACCTGGGCTACAGTTCTTTAGTTTTGTGGGTTTTTTTTTAAAAAAAAGGAAACTTCAGAGATAACATATGGTTTCAGAAACATTTAAATCATGAAAATCTGTTATTAGGCAGTTATTTCCTTTTTTATTATTTTGGTAGTCAAAAAGCATAACTTTTTTGACAATTCATCAGCTTTCCTTCTATGGAGAAACAAGATTGAAAGATGCTTGCTAAAGAAAGAAATTAAGTAGTCACATTTAGAGAAGATGAAATCAAATTTTCAGTTGTGTTGTAAGCAAAAGAACTTCCCTTTAAAGGAAATTCTGAAAGGAATCTTTGCTACAGGTCTGTAGATGGTGACTCTATGAAAGTTACCTAATATAGTCTAAATTCTCTTCAAACTTGTCTTCTATATTCAATGAGGATTCTTAAACCTAAAAAGTGGCAGAGTAACAGAAATGCCATTCTGAGTCTTTGCCATTATTCTTTTCATCCAGTAAAGCACACGCAGAGTGGAGCAAGGCCTGTCTTTCCTAATAAATTTTTAAAAGCTTCCCACATTTTTAGAGAAAGGTTTGAGGGTTTTCAAACAAATGAACATTTTTTTTTAAAATGTTGTTGCAAGAATACAATACAACAGGCAACACACATTGCAACATTAACTCCTAATTACTTTGGAAAGTAGATTTCATTTGGAGTCTAGCTTGACTTGCAAAGAACTCAGAGGTAATTAATAACAATCAGCCACTGAAGTAACTTGGTATAAATAATGTGCTGAACTATGTCCCAAAAGGGGTAAAAGAAACCCACGGACTTCAGCATGAACTCAGCCAAATGAAAAAAGGAAGAAAATACATTGCAAGTGACTGAATTTCATACTTTTTCTGCTTAGCTGTTCCCTCATTATATTACCCATCATATCTCAAAGTCCAGGTTTGTTGTCATTAATAGAACCAGAAATGCAATTTTCATAATACAAGTCCTATAAACAATGAGCCGAGGGCAGGTAGGGGACAGGTGTCATCCACAGCGTGCAGTTCTAGTGGAAAGGAAGATATAATTAAGTGACAAGGCAACATTAATATTACAGTGAGAATAACTTCCAAACGCATGAGATAAGGAGGGATTTTAAGAGCTCAGAAAGGCATTTCAGCTCATGCTGTCAAACACTGTGTTCTTCTCCAGTTCCCATCCCTCTGTGTAGGAGCAATACTGGAGCAGCAGGAACTGGGGACAGAAATAAGCTGTTAGACCATAGGATCATGGGTCAGTTCAGGTCAGAGGAGACCCAATCCAACCTCCTGCTCAAAGCAGGGTCAGCCTCACTTAATTAATTCTCTTGTGACAGCAAATATATGAACTAATCCAGCTAAAATGACACATACATATATGTATACCGATTATGGATATTAAAGTTTTACAAGTTCTTTGTGGAAATGAAACTAATGTTTATAATTATTCTCAGGTGTTTTTATCCCTTTTTAGCAGAAGGCTTAAAGGTGTGAAGGCTTAAGGAGACACAAACAGAGGAAAGGTGGTGTCATGAACAGCCCAGCTCTGGAGAAAGCTTCAAAGAAAAGTTGTACTTCAGTAGATCCAGCACGAACCAAATCTCAGACATGAAGGCACTGCAAAGCAGGTCTCATATTGCTCCCTTTCAAGTTCCCCATCTCTTCCTTGGATGCAGATGGAAACCAGAATGGCAGACACACAGAGGGCAAGTATTCAACACTTTCAATTTAACTAGAAGCCCAAAGCACTGGAAATCCCATGAGAAAGAGGATTTTCTGCTATTTGCAGCACAGTTAGGCAAGCCGAGGTGGTCTCAAGGAGGCCATCTATTTAAGGACCTTCTCAGGCCTTCAGACTTTCTTTCCTTCTGCACAGCAGCTTACAAGTGAGTCCAAAACTAAAAAGCATTCCCAAAGACTACATGCATAGAGGAACCAAATCCTGGAAAGCAGGTCTGAAATAATTACATGGGCAAGCGATTAACCATTTTTTGCAGGTGTTTCTTGCATGTGGCTGTCCTGGTTTTGAGGATTCCAGCACAACAATCGGGTCACAATCTGCCCTGTTGTGTTCACCTGTTCAGCTCTTTCCCTCAGAGAGAATTTTAAAATCCAATAGGTGCCAGTGGTGCATACAGCCCTATAAATATTCCTTTGGAGAAGTGTTAAGTTTAAAATTATATTTGGCAGATTGTTAGGCCAGAAAGCTGGTTGAGATCACCTGATATTTAAAAACTAAATGAAAATAGGCAACTGCTTTATTACTTTACCTGTACATCTCAAAAATTACTGCTAAACATTCACATAACATAAAAGATGTAAAAGATGCGTGCCCTTTTTAGGGTTGTGTCAGTAGCCTTTTAGAGAAATACAAGAGGAGAACAAATACAAAATCATTGTTAGCACAGCAAGAGCCTTTGAAGGTTCTCCTGATGTCAGACGTCAGAGGCAAGAACAATCTTAACAATGAATAATATAATCACATAAAATAACCTGTTACAATGGGATACACTGCAGGTCTAGCATTACTTGATTCTGTGTGTGCATGAAGTACAGCAATGATGATTTTTAACAAAATATTCTCATGTGTAAGAATTTAATGCTGGGTTTCTTGTTTTAGGCACACAAGAAATTTACTAAAAACTAACATTTTCTAATAATAGGATACATACAGAGACAGAAGATTTATCAGTTTTACTGAGAGTACTTTTGTCTTTGCGTTTTTTGCATAGACAAAGAAAGATAAAAATAAAAGAATATTCTTTCTCTTGCCTTCCTGCTGTCTGCATGAATGGCAGCTACTCATTCCTATTACTGAGCTGCACATTAGAAAAAGAAGGCTGGTCAAATATTCACGTATGGTCAAGTAGCCAATTTGCAAATATGATTCATTTGCTTGATTTAATTTTCTAAAATTGCCAACTGACCTTAGCCCTCATTCTGAGCTAAAAATCAGTATATTTTTTTTTAATGAACCTGTTTTCAATAAAGGAAGAATTAAGGGGAAGGAGCAGAGGGGAATTGAGAAAATTAGCAGTTGGGCTGATCTGCTGAATTTTGAAACAAAGAAATGAAGTACAGTCCAAGGCATAATAACCTTTAGATACACACAAGCCAGAGCAGTACTTTGCACCTGAACCATAAAACCACATACTGAAAACTAACTTCAGTGCCAAGTTACATGCCATGGATTCATTCAGTATTTAATGAAATCACATGGGATGTAAGTCAGTCCAGAAATCTGACCTTGGTTTTAATTTGAAACTGACAAAAATTTAGCTGTAGAAAAGCACATCTGCCATTTAATAATGTGCTGTACTCGGCGTATATTCAAATATCATAATTATTACAATAATCACCTGGACTCTGTTTCATCCCAGCTTTTTTTTTTACCTGAAATTATTTCATATGTTTCTTCCAAACGTAAATGTGACAATGATTTCATATTCAACAACATGAAGCCATTCAACATTACTTGTCTAGAAAGTCTCATTAGGAAAGGTAAGCTATAAAATTATTAAACAGCATCTAGATACCAGCAAGCTCAATAGGTTACACTGTGCTCCATAAGAAATCCCAGCTGCAACAGAGCTGACAGAGGGATTCAAATATTCAGGGGACTTCAGAATAAACCTTTATCTGAACATTGCCTTTAACATCCATTTTTCACTTTCAGAAACTGGGAAGAGGAGTTACTCAGTGGTCTGCAGTCACACAGACTGAATGTGTGAAAGAGCACCTCCTGTGACACAGGAAAGCAATCCACCACATCTTTCCTGTAAATTTTTTTCTCAAATAATTCCAGCGATAGAAGAGGATGAAAAGACAAATATATCCATAGTACATCATATTGTCTAGGAATTGCTTGTTGACTGCCAATCTAGGAGGCACACTCCCAAAGCCCTTCATGCTTCCATATGGTTTGAATATCTGTTGCTGTGCTTTAAAGGCTGGTGAAGGCACTACAGAAGAGTGAAAAAAGGGAAAGACAACAACCAGTGTATAATAGTGCTGTGCACTCTTCACCTCAAACTGGCATAACTTGGTCCCAGAAAAGGCTCTGCTCTCTAATCTACCCAAACATATCTGAGTTACTGGAAGGTATTAACCTTGAGCTCATACCTGTCACATCCTGCTTACACAGCCTACTGATGAGACCAAATGTGCATGACTAACAGCTCTTTGGAGGAACTTTTCTAACACTGTTACCATGGCAAGGCACTGGTGAATTTAACTTCTTGGCATGAGATATTCCATAAGTAAAGCTGGTTGTGCAAATATGGGCAAAGTCTTCCTCAAAGCAACATGACTGGTAACACCAATGCCTCTGCCAGGCCCTTATCTCCTTTGACTATCTCCCTTCCCTCTTTTAAACAACTCTCCTTCTTCACTGCCAGTCCAGAACCTCTCTCTGTTGGCTGGTGGTCCAGCCTGAATCCTCATTTCTGAGAAAATGACCAGCTTAAAAGCATCAGCCCCAATAAAGGTCCTAAGAAGCAGCTTGACTCACAGTATCCCCTTTTCACCCAGTTTCAGGCTTTTTTAGCTGCAATAAAATGGCAAGAAAGGAGAGGGCTTGCCAACAGAAAATAACACAGGTGTATCCAGCTCCTTAGTGGCAGCGAGTTTGCGACAAGGCAGTCACTGCAGCATCCAGCAGAGCAAAATTCCTACAGAAACCCCAGATTGCACTTGCTCATTTAAAAGCTCAGGCTTTCAGCTTGCTCTCCACCAGAACTCAGTACACACCAGATTTATTGCAGAGAAGCCTCAAAATCTGCTAGGTACCACGACAGTGACATGGTGTTTACTCAGCAAAAGCTGCTGTTTGCTCAGGAAAGCTCACAGCTATCTCCTGCCCAGCTGGGGATCTCTGTTCCTAGGGACACTCTGAAAACACTGTACAGAGTGTCACAGAGGGATCAGTGACAGGCTGCTCTTACGTGGAGTTTTCTTTACCTGTCTGTAATTGAGGATGATTCACTCTGTCCTTAGAGCTGGCCTTTCCTCCCCCTCCACCTTGCAGAAGTAGAAATGGATAGTGTTGTGAAGAGTTTACCTCTTGGAAAATGTGGCTTGTTACGAATTATTGAAAACACATTGAGGTTTAATTTCACAAACCATTACACAAACTAACCCTGTAGATTTTGAACAGCTCCAGCGACAAGTCTCCATGTCACTACTTACCTCTCCATGACATATTAAATAAGACGAGTGCCTGCTAGAACAACAGGAAAGAAACACACTGATAACTGAATATTCATTGGGAGTCATTCATTATCCCATAGAAGTGGGCAGTGCTTCCCAGACTGTACATCCATAGTAATTTCTACCAAGTAAGACTGAACTGGTGTATATATGTTGGAAACTGTGCAAAGCTGAGATGAATGTTTTATTCTGGAACCACGAGAAGACTGTTTGGAAAAAGAAACAATTAAAGAGTAATGAGACAGCTTTGGAAAATGGGCAACATGAATTGTTTTCGGTTCCCCTCCCACTTCCTCTTTACCAAAGATTAGTACTTCTTATTGCATGCCTGAAAACTGCACTCTGAAATTCAGTAATTTTGACAGGGAAAATAACACTGAAAACACCATGAGGAGACAAGAATATCCTTATTTTAATATTTTGAATAGTATTGGAATACTTCTGTTCGTGTTCCTCAGACTGTTTTGAGTCACCTTTATGACTAGTACTTCAAATGACCTTGACTACCAATAATATCCATGTAAAAAGTGGAAACTGCTGGAAAGACAAGAAATAAAGTGCAAACAGAAGTGAAAAAAAATAAATTAAACCCATTGCATGAAACTAAATCAAGAAAGCTTTCTGATGAGCAAACATTAATCAGTAGCCTTGACTTGCTGAGCCTTGACAAGCAGCTTGCATCAGTCCACAAGCAGTTCTTCAAATGGCTTAGACACACACAGAATCACAGACTGGTTGAGGTTGGAAGGGACCTCTGGAGGCCGTCGAGTCCAAGCCACCTGCTCAAGCCAGCTCATCTAGAGTTGGTTCCCCAGGACCTTGTCCAAATCGCTTTTGGGTACCTCCAAGCATGAAACCTCTCTGGGCAACCTGTGCCAGTGCTTGGCCACCCTCTTAGCAAAAAAGGTGAACCTTTGGATCAGTCAGAAAGGCTCAGGCTATGGCTGTACCATGGAATACACATGGAATATATATGTGCATGTGTGTGCAGCCCTCTCATTGGAGTCTCTGGCTGGAGCCCAGGGACAAGGAGTCCGGGGAGACAGTGAGTGCTTGCAGGTACTTTCTTCTGAAATGTTTGTTTCTCTTTCTCACTGGTTTCAAACATGCTCGGCATATCAGCGAAACAAGAGGTAAACACGGTGCTGTCTCAGATTATATCTGTTCCCCAGGCAGTCTCCAAAGCAAACATTGGTCTCCCAATGAAAAATACAGCTATTACCCATTATTGGACATATCCAGTCACTGCCTGACCACCAAGTTGCACAGTTAATGAATCTGCTCATTTCTAATAAAAATAAACCAGACAAAGGAAGTGGTCAGCTTAAGCTGAACTTGAAGAGAAGAAGAAAAGAGATTTAATAAAAAATACTCAAGGTTGACATTTCCTTTTTATTTGAAACATGCCTTTCTCAGGAATGACATGATCACATAGATACTATTAGTAAAAGCCACACACTGGCACCGGATTTTAAGATCTTTACCCAAATGACTTAGTTTGGGAAGTAATAAAACCAAAAGGGAAATTCCTTTGGTCCTGTTATTTCACAGTTCAAGCTTCAAATTAAAGTATTTCAAAACAGAGCATAAAAGTGTATCAGTCAAAATGAAGAAAGCCACTTCTTATAGCACTAGCAGAAATAATATTTTAAGATTGTATCTGTATTCCCTAGTCCCCTTCCTGTCTGTTCAAGTTATTTAAGAATGAAGACAGTTTATATAAAGCAGTGATTAAGAAAAGCTCCAGCAGAAATAATCTACAAACCACAGTTTTTAAGGAGAAATTTTACAGGATACATTCTAGTTTGTTCCCCCTCTGAGAATAAGTTAGTTCACATATAGAAGATTCTTTCCAAATTATAACATTTTTTCTTAATCCTGGATCAGCATTTCTACTGAATATAAATTCAGGTATTTTAAACTTCAAATAATTTAGTTAAGACACATTTTAAATCTACACAAAACTATTTCAAAGTGAAATTCTGAATTTTTTTTGCTAGAGTTTCCTAAAGCTGTCAGTGGCATTAAACTTTCTTTTCCTGTAAATTTTGGTTATGAAAACTTATTATTTTAGAGAAAAGGAACTCCCAACAAGAAAAAAACAATTTCCTGAGATTCCCCTGTCCCACAGAAAGCATTGAGAAACTACAGCTGCATTATACATTCATTGCTTTTTTCTGCAAAGGAAAACCCCACATACTTTCACTTCAAATATTATTTTTGACTGAGTTAAGGAAAACAGGATGAGATCAGGAGAAAAGGAAAACAGAGCCTGTCAATTCGCTATTCTTTCTGAAGTTTTTGATTTGTGTTCTTCAGCAGCGACCTTAATGTCCCACAAATGAATTCACCAAATGCAGACAAAACCATGAACGTAGTTCTTACACTGCAGAAGCTGTCATGTTCTGTGCTGAGGATCTGGCTTCATACTGTGACAACCCACTAAGAAGTTTTGAAGAGAAACCGGTAGCGTTTCTGGAGGGAATTCAGGATTATAAAACATCACACTTCAATTCTTTAATGGGAAAAAAAAAAAAAAGAGGCAATATCTGTTAGACACAAGGCAGTGGATATTGGCTATATTATCAGTTATCAGTGGGACAATTCTTTCTTCCTTGCTTGGCAAGCAGACAACACCAAACCAGAACGTTGGCAATCAAAAGTAGCTTTCACTGCCTAAAGAGAGCTGCTCTTACAGCTTCAAAAATGTTCCATGTCAGCTAATAACAATACTGGTAAAACAGAAAAAGGATGTGATTTGGAGGTGTCTGACCTTTAAGAATGGGTTTTCTTGCACCACTAATTGGTCTGATCAGCCCTTAAGAACTAAATCAAACCAGAGTTACTGGTATGGCCTTGGGTGTCCATTTAATTTCTCAAGGTGTGAATGAACAAATACACCCCTTACAACTACCCTGTATGGGCAACATGAAATCTTAGGGCTTTCTATAGCATGCGAGCAAGGTGTGACTGGACTAACAAATATCCAGAGATGCACATTTAATTTCTTGGTTTATTCCCAAAGTGGTCTGGGAATTCATAGGTGGCCAGTCCTTCCTTCACTTCTGCCTCAGCTCTGGCTGCAAGAGGTGGAAAGTAACCCTGTTTAGAGAAGCTGTGGGAGAAGGCAAGTGCTTCTCTGTCTCTGGATGTAATTGCAGTTATACATTGGAAAGAAAAGATACGACACAAAAGCACTATACTCCCAGAGGAAAGTTCACACAGCCAGACTGAAACACAGAACTCATTTTGTCTCCAGCAGGCACATGATTCTACACTTGGAAGAGAGCTCCTCACAGTCTACCAAGCAACCTGTTGCATGGATCAGAAGAAAAAATTACTGTAGAGAAATCTGTAGTTTTTAGAAAAGGCACAAGAAGAACAAGCAACAATAAGCCTGGTAAGTAACCAAAGAGTAGTGAGTAAGACAGCAATAAGCACTGTCAGGAGTAAGATAGGACATGCCAAGCAGAAGTTGCGTTTTTACTCCCAACCCTGACATTTACATGCATGCCCAGAGAAGTTGCAGATGTCCCATTTCTGGAAGTGTTCAAGGCCAGGCTGGATGGGGCTTTGAGCAACCTCATTTAGTGGAACATGTCCCTGCCTGTGGTAGGGGTGTTGGAACTAGATGGTCTTCCAACCCAAACCATTCTATGAGCCATAAAGTCACTTTGGGGCCAGGTTCCTAAACATGCACGTGATGAACGTTTGGGATTGCAGGCCACCAGCACAATCATCGTTGCCCTGAGCACTGAAGGCAAATTTGACAAAGAAACATGGTTTAGGGCTCCTTACTTTGGCCAAACCCTACTTTGGTGGTGTGCACCATCCTGTTGCTGGAGCAGAGGTTGCTCTCCCTGGGCACAGAAAGACATGCTGAAAGCTGCTCATATAACCTATAGAAGCTGTAGGACAAGCTGTCGGTGAATGTCAGCATCAGACAGTGACTGCCATATCTCACAAGCTGTGCTTTTAGGGAGCTGCCGGGTTTTTATACCAAACTACTGTGCCTAGGCTGAAGCAAAAGTGATTTACATCCCTGCTTCCACCCTTCCAAATCCCTGACATGTGCCTTGCTCCATGGATCCTGGCATGTTTTCTAGAGGATATGCAGGAAGGTTTTCATATTCATAAAAGACAACCCACTAATGCCAAAGCAAGATAATGTTATGGCTTACCTGTCATCACCTCATGCAGCAAGTTTATCTTTCCTATATCTAAGTCCTTTCACTAGCCATATCTGTGTTTACAATGACAAAACAAGAGTTATGCTCTGGGGCAGATATTATGTGGCATAGAAGGATTCAGTGCATGCTTCTCAGCACCAAAACAAGAACACTACGTACCCAGCTGCTGGGTCATTTGATTCTGTGTCCCAAAAAAGGATCTGATTGTGGTACCAGCAGATTCTCTGAGACAGAAAGAGCAGGGTCAGCGTCTGGAAATGCGTTTTTGCTTCTTTGTCTAGCCTCAAAATATCATCTGTGTTATCATATTTATGTAAAGGTAAAGTGCTCTTCCTCTTCTCCCTCTCTTTGCAGGCTTTCTGTGAATTCTGTTTCATCTTTTCGTAAGCACTAACTTTAAAAATATGAACCAAACATAAACTGTCATGGTTTCTTTGACTTCAGTGGAACCACCACAAGGAGCTTGAGCCTAAGACTGTGCTTGTATAGAGACAGCAGCAGCAAGTCATATTGTAGTTTCATATCATTGTGATCTAACTCCCTCTCTGTCTTGTTATCTACTTCAGCAAATTAACATATAAAACATATAAATGATTGGCAAAAATTAACTGTACATTTCTACTTTAACTGAACAATTTACATGGCATTACAGGGGGGAAAGATTAGTTTTTCAAGTTATAAACAAGCATTATTTTGCAATCTTTGGCCTGTAACTGAAAGATAATAGTTTTAATTTGCATTCAAATAAAGTAAATCTCTCAGTGTAAAAGACTTTTTATAGTTCCCATAAACCAGAAACAGATTAAAGTGTAGACAGCGTAAGGAGGACAGGAGGATAAATCAACCAGACAAACAAGATGATCAAAAAAAAAAAAAAAGAAAGAGAAAAATAATCCTTTCTAAATGTTCACTTAGTCAGCTTTACAAATCCTACACACTGGACAAAAGTGTGTATGATCTCTCCAGGTTCCTGCCATTAAAGTACTGGCTTTAGCTCAGAAGGCAAGGACCTTTAGGTAGGGATACCAGGCCTGCAAGCCCTGAAAACACTGACTTTCTTGTGTTAATTCCAAATCCCTTTATTGGAGAACCTGCCAGTCTATCAGGAAGGGCTAAACACCATCAGCTCCTTAGTCCAACTAGTTTTGCAAATATTGCCAGCATTGTACCTTTACTGTGGCATGTGAAACACGAAATATGAATTTCTGTTTTTGAAAGTGTGGTGTGCCCACGGTTTCCTCTGAGAGGATTATCATTGTCCTCAAGCTCTGATTTTCCCCTGGGGGAGCCACTGAAAAAAAAAGGTATGTGTAGCTCTCAAAATTATTTTGCTTTTTATTTTGTTATAGCTTAATTTAATGCATGTGAACAATGCTGAGAACAGAGACCAAGAACAGGACACCCCCCTACAGTTTAACAAACAAAGTGTGCAAGATAAATGTTATAAATAAGCACAGTCCCATAAGATGTTATCTATGAGCCAGACCCCTAATTTTTGTCATTTCTGGTTGCTGCCCAATGACACTCCTCCACCTGAATGGCCAAGCTGTTTTTCCCTCCCAGCCTGGGATTTAAGGCATTCACCTGGGAGATGTGCTTGCACACTTCCTTTGGAAATAGTGGATTACAGAGCCTTTGTACCTGGATGAGTACATTAATCACAAGGCTAATTTATGAAAGGTTCATTTTACCTGCTGGCAATGCTTTATGAGAGTTTCCCCAGCTCAGACCTTTGAGAGGAGCTCTTGTTGGCCCCTGCCCTCAGGAGAGGGTGCCAGTTGGTGGGTTCTGTAGAGATGACACTGACACCACAGCTCTGGGTACTGGTAGGAGTTAAACACAATCCTTCACTGAGAATCTTTTCCTGGTTTAGGTGCAGTTCTCCCTCCTTTTACTGTTATTCTGCCCTTTGTATGAGCCCCTGTTTTAGCAGGAACTACATAGAGAAAACAGCTAACCTGAGACTTTGGACTTCACTTGCAGCTGGCACTGCCCAAAAGTTTAACACTGGACCTTAGTGCTCTAAGTGGGTTTAGCATTGGGTTAAGTGCAAATGATCAATATCTTTCAGGTTTCAAAATAAGGGAAGTGAAAGTATTAAAATGAGAACTAATTAGAGAATTCTAGTTAGCATTAAATTTTGTTACGGTGTTACAAGTCTTGAAACCAGGGACCAGTTCCATGAAGCCCCCTTCCATTTATCAGCATAAATGTACATACCTAATTAGGAAATTATTAACAATAATGCAGTTATTGATTAAGCTTCATGTCCATACATTCAAGAGTATACATTTTGTTGTCAGGACTGTAATTTCACTACACTGTGAGAAGTACAGAATTGATCTGCCTTGATGGAGCCAGAAACTCAGCAAGAACAGCACTTGGATGGCTGAGGTCTTCTACCCAAACAAATGTGCTTCAGGACAATTGTTTTGAGTGAAATCAAGCTCAATGTATTTTGCCTGTCTTCCTATCTTAGTTGAAAAGTCTTGGTTTTTAATGCATGCACACAATGAAAGAGAAGCCTAATCAAAGAGATTTGATGGATCCAAAGCACTTTTCTCCCTGAAGGCATGTTCTCCCATCTCTCATTGTAATCAAGGACTGACTTTGGCCTCAAACGGCAGTGTCATCACCTGTGACAACAAAGATTGAGGAAAGGCTGTGCCTTCTGTACTGCATGTTTTAACACAATGAACAAAAAAATAGCAGTTGGGGGTTTTGTAAGAGAATATCATGTTTTAGACTGCATTAAAAACCGTTCTGGATCAAAAATTAGAAATCCTGATGTATACTTCCTAAAAACTGATCATCTAAGAAACTGTATGTCCTTTGATTAAAAGGGAGAAGCTTGGTGGTTTTGTGGTATTTTCTTCAGCTTTAAGCCAATAAGAAGCGGGAGCTTCATAAAGGCATGTAAGTTGAAAAGAGTGTTCTGTCCTTTCACTACCTGACTGATTATTTGCTTTAGAAAAGAGCAGTTAAAAACAGCTCTAACAATATTTATCATTGTATCATTTGGACTTAAAAAATTATGAAGATGTATTTTTATCATCGGAATCTCTCACTGCAGATACATATGTATTTAAGGCTGCTTTCAGAAACTATTTCTTTTAAGAAACAAGAATATCCAAATTCTTCCCATTTCTGGCAGAGTCTGTGTTTGAGAACTGTATATTTAACTAACAAGATAAAATTTTTTGTCTCCCTGGTTTTATGACTAATGGCTCCACTGACTTTAAACAGAAAATGGCAATTTTGAAAATGGCAAGGAAATGACAACCAAAGTGACCAAACTGTCACAGTAACTCATCCACCTTTGTGTGCTTCTAAGGGCAATGTTACTGTTCACATCCTTAAAATTAACTGCTTTGATGACCAAAACTACAAAGCACACCTTGGTTCTCTGTAAAAAACTGTCTCTAAATTTCCTACAGAAAATAAGTCCTTAGCTTTGTACAACTAAAATGTAAGAAATTATGCAAAAAAATAAGGCAAGGTAAGTGCTTTAAATCAAAGAGCAGATGGTGAGTCAGGAGGAGAAAGAATGAAACAGACTTGGAGAGAGGGACCAAGGTGTCTTTGGTTGACCCAGGACACTATTCCTCTTTTAAGGTGGTAAAAAAGATTGCAAACATCCTACCCAGTCACGTTCACATGCATGCACAAATGAGCAAAACAGTTAAAATGAAATAAATAAGTGTCCAGACTCTTATTTAGCTACGACTAAAGCTATTCTGACAATAGGAACAATATCAGTGCTGGATTTCTCTCCTGGCAGATGAGGTATTTCTCTACAGCATAGGGCACAACAATAGGTGGCAGGACACAGCTCACTGCAGTTGCAAGCATAAATGCATATTGTTTGAAGGAAAAAAGATGCCTTGCTTTATACAAATGGAAAAGCTAACTCTGTATGTGAGGTTTTAAGGCTGGTGCCTGTTACACTTTATTAAAAAGCAAGAATGAAATACAAGCCAAAAATCCAATTTACTTTTTAAAATGTTAGAGCAATGCAAAATTGACCATTACTTATGTTTCTAAACACAGGGCAATAAAGTTTTAAGGCCCCATCTGTCATTGCACCTGAGTGGCCGTCTCAACAGGTATGCACAGTGACAGAGGGTTAATTCAGCACTATCATAAGTGGGGGCAATTGAAGTGAAATTGTTTATCTGATGCCAGTGGCAAATTCAGCCCATAGTGTTCAAAGGGAAAGATTTTATAAAACACAACAGAATCTGCTGATATGAGTCCCTCGAAAATTATTTAATGACTGGAAGTCTTTGAGGGAAGAGAACAGATGAAGTTCCTCAGTGGCCTTTTACAATAGCCAATCCACTAATGAACATCTGGAGTTCTTGCTGCTCTCTCAGTTTTAATCCGTACTGCATTAGACCTTTATGTGTTCATGATAAACTGGCACCAAAGACTGCCTTAAATAGGAAGAGAGGATGAAGACAATTTTTCCGTTAACAATACATTTCCCTTTGGAGTCTGAGGTAGATTATTGGTTTGTTCCAAGAGCAGAACATAAACTGCCTCTTATTTGTGGAACATTATTATTATTACAGCTTCTACCTGGAGATGTTTCTTGAAACAAAAGCCTCAAGACTATTCCTTCTCACAAATCAAACTACAATACCACATACAAGCCCAGGACTACTGTAGACTACATTGGAAAAATTAATTCACAGAAATTACTTGTTTGAAGGTGTGCAGTTGTGTCCTAAAAGCTCCTAAAAGCAGAGGAGCTTCAGTTCAGTCCTTCTGCAAGGGCTGAGGTATGAGAAAGCACTCGCCTGGCTCTATCCACTGCTGTCTGCTGGGAGAGGGTCGTGCTCACAATCCACACTCCAAGCTGCTCTCAGCATCTGAACCAAAGAATTTTTCAACTGTTACAGTCTCATAGAAATCAAACAGATGATTGCTTGTTCTGTCAGAGCTCCAAATTTAAATATTTCTATTCAATTTATTTACTAATGCCATCTTGCAAACATGGCCCGATCACTAGGCAATTCCTTCACAGTACCACAGGAACACCTACAAAAATTGTTCCAAAAATGTCTTCCCTCCTGCCAGCCTCCAAAGTCCATCATGGACAGCAGAACCCTTCTCCTCCATTTCTTTATCAGCAACTCATCCACAGCGATCTGGTAACACTTCCTACTCTCTGAATCATTGTTTATGCTCTTCCTTTTCAGCAACTATTCTATAAATAAAACCCCACTCAAATGCTCATTAATAAGGAAATAAAGGGCTTGTAAACCCAGTGACACCATGCTGAAGATTTTGTTTGCAAGGATGTTACTGAAAACTTTTTTGTGCTACATTCAACCAAGCCTGTTAAAACTCTCTGCTCATTGTTTTCTCTTCTTTTAGTGCAGAGCTATTCCTTCCAAAATTGTTCCCATCTCATTCAATTGTTTAAGCATTTCACTTTTCCCTTCAGCCTTCCCTTCATGAGCTTCTCCACAGATTTTAAAACCTGTATTTTTGAAGCTCAGCACCAGCATGACACCTGTTTATTGCAGTCAGACCTGTCACATTCCTCTGACATCCCATGTCCAGCTCTCCGAGTGATGTGACACTGTCACAGACCTGTGCTCCTTCCCCACTGCCAAGAGACCTCAAGCTTTGATGTTTCATTATAGATTTCTCCACCGTCTTCAGTAACCAGACTTTTTTGAGTTTCAGCAAGCACCAAGACAAGTTTCTTCTCTTTTTTTTTCTTTTTTTTTTTTTTCCTCCTCTTTTTTATTATTTGGCAAGCTAGAATTGTTCTGACTCCTCTACTCTGAAGCACAGAGGAAGAAAAACTTTCTCTGCATGAAGTAATGCTGTACTGGGCTCCAGCTCAGAGTCTTAGCTCTGGCAGTAAGGAAGAGAGCATATTAGTAGAGTATCTCTCTGCTCCTGCTTTTCTTTTTGGCAAGAACTACTTCTCTGAGCCAGCAGGTGTTTAATGCTATTAAATTTATGAGTAGTGAAAGCTGTTGAATTTTAAAACATCTGGGTAACATAAATTATCAGAACTTTTTTTTCTTTTCTGGGATGAGGCTGAAAAATGGGTTTGAGACCTGCAGAAAAGCATTAGCGGCATTGACAAAAGTGTGTTTATTTTTGAACATTTGACCATATGACTGTGGGATCCCACAAGTATCCTCATGTTTGAGGCTACAGTGCCCATAGAGTGTAAGTTGGGAAACACCAGGAAGGCAGGCAGCAGCTAAATCTCACGAGCATTCAATTTTTGATGTGTTCCACATGGATCACATAGTACGCCAGAAAGCTTCAAAAGCTATTGCTGTTTCTCACATGATGTGCAATCTCCTGGATCTCATTCTTCAAGGCTTGGCCCACATTTTTCTTCCTCATATAGGTCTGGCTGCTCTTTGCCATAGCATGTCATGAAAAGTGTAACAGAGGGAGGGGGCAGAAGAGGGGGGGAAGGTCTTAAGCTGGAAAAATTCACTGGCTTCTATGATGTGAAAGAGCCAGTGAACAAAGTGGGCAGGCAACAAGAAGCATGCAAAATGCTTTGAAGGGTTTTATTTGCTTTGCAGCCAATTGTTTTTATTCAGTAGAAGCAGTGTGAGTTGTCGAGACATGGAGAATCCATGGCCCAACAGGACTGAGGATGAACAACAGCCACTGGATGACCCACATGCAGGATGCTTTACATCTTGGAGAGTCCAACCCTAATCGAGATATCAGAAGGTTTCTGAAGCCTCAACTTATATATTATAGTTTAAAAAGTCTCTGAACTGATCTGTTTCAAGTTCAGTGTGAGAAGAAAGCACTGATTCATGACAAACTTGTATGCTGCCTGGGACAAGACATAGAACTACCACTGATTTCCTGGTATCACTGAGCAGAGGATGTCTTCAGGCTGTTAACACAAAGGTGTGATTTGACAATTTCTGTTGGAGAAGACCCAGATATCACCGGCTGAACTGCTCCCACCAGGCTAAGTACATGGTCCACCCAGTGTAAGAGGCAACACATTTGCATCTCTGTGAACAAGACAGACATGCCAAAAAGCTGCACAAGAGATGACCCATGAGGCCCATGCCCAACCTAGAAACATAACTCTGATAGCCCATGTATTCCTCTCTAGGATAGTCTTCTGCCCCCTGTTTCCTCTGCAACCCATATTTTCACTATCCTTTTTTTCTCCCCTCAGTCAAGATTTGCTAGAACTCAGAACTGAGCAGCACTATGAGGAATTCGAAGCCCATAAATTTAACACACAGAAGAAATACTGCAGTGGTTTTTTTAGCAGTAATAATCATCAATGCACAAGAAATAGGACCCAAGGAAATAAAGTGCTTCCCTTAAATGCTTTTTTTCCTCTTTTAACAGCAGTTATTTTAAGCTTTGTTACACTAATGTGGCTTGTATAAACTAAGAAGATACATTTCCATCATGGGTGTTTGGTGTTGTCTGGTCTATATCAGTGGTAACACAAGAGATAAGAGAAGAAAGAGGAAAGACATAACTACTCTACAGCACATTATAATATCCATTAGGTAAACATTTCCTTTAAAAGTACATATCACATGCACAACTAAATATTTTCCCTGATCTGACCCTCTGATGTAACAGTGACCTGTTTTCAAACACTCCTGATTCAGAGGAAGGTCAGATACAAATAAAAATGGGATGTCTGGCCTCTAGCTTTATAGTAAGCTGTGTCTGTTTAGGGGGGAAAAATGATGTTTGGGATAATATTACCAACTCTGGACAAGAAATGGGCTGAAATACAGGCTAGGTACACTATCTCCTGACAAATCTCAATCACATTACAGCTCCGATTTCTTTTCCCCGTAACAGAGCAAAAAAGTATTAGAATAAAATAATAATAAAAATAATAAGCCTGGAAAGAAATTTCCAGGTCACCTTTGTTTGAATGCCAGTTAATGGACCTCAGTGTTTCCCTCCCTTGGTTTTGCAGACCTCAGCCAAACGCTTTCCCCACACGACCAAGCTTTCCTTTCCTATTCTGCCTGCCCTATTGCAGCTGTGGAACATCTGGGTGGGAAGATCCTTTGTCCCCAGGACTCCCCAGAGCACAGTGTGGTTACTCGAATGGAGCACAGGGAGTATGATTTGGCTGTCTACATTTCCTGTTGTGAAATTTTAACTTACTCTGATTAATGTTTGTTTTTATATGACTACTGAGTTATTGGAAGTTGTTTTACTCCTATCCTAACCTTGCCTGGGTATCACATATACAGACACACACACACATATATATACACACATAGGCATTATTAGACTTACTATTTCAAACCATTACAACACATGTTTTAAAATTAAAAAGAAAAACCCTCCTCTCTTCTCAAAACCTGTGGAAATTCTAAAGGTTTAGCTCCATACACAATTAAAATCCCCAATTACGTAAATTTTTGCTTTTCCAATTTAAAATGACTTTTTAACCAAAAGTAAAACAAACACAGGCAGTTACTGTTGGCACATGCCCTTAACTTTTTTCAGCACTTTTTTTACCAGCCATTCCCTTAAGCCACATTTCAAAACCACAGCTTATTTTCCCTCCTGTACAAAGGAGAAGGTTCTTTATGTCATTTTCGTGGTTACACAAGGAAATCTATCATCATTTTCACTAACCAACTACTTCCCTTCACTCATCCCCAAATCTATCTCTATTGTTAAATATAGTGTAATATAGAATAAACCCCTCCATAATAAAGTGGTTACCTCATCTAAAAATCAGTTTTCTTTGTTAACTAGTGGTTTTCCATTACTTTCCGTGCCTGAATAATATCTCAAGAGCTTAAAGCAAAAGAAAGCACTTAAAGCCAGCATTCAACTTACTAAATACAAAACCCTCCCAAAATATTCAGTGAATAAACTAGAAAAAACATTAGGCTGCACAACCTAAACTTACATTGTTTTAAAATTATTTCCCCTGCAAAATTTACGAACGTGATATAACTTGTGGAATTTGGAGGGGAAATAATTTTAAAGTTCATAATTTATTTTGTAATACTAAAATCTGGTGGACATTCACCATATAAAAGGGTGCTTAGTGAGGAATGATGTGCTAGCAACACAATATTTAAGACATCGGACTGTGTTAAAGTGCCTTGGTGTTAGAGTGGCAGTGCTGCCACTGTTTAGGGTTCAAAAAAGTGGGAGAAATACTCACTTTAGCCCTCCAAAGACACCAGAAGAATACAAGTGACCCAGAAGCGTGGCTGCAAACACTAATTTGTTCTCAAGGACTGTTTTGGTACAGAAAGATTGAGCAGTTGGGCTCGAGGGTTAATCTTGAATCGGCTCTTTAATCAGAGGACGGTGCAGCTGGGAAACTGAGGCACAGATGCACAGGACACTAGAATAGAAACAATTCAACATCATCACAGAGACAATTAAAGAGTAGGGAATTTAGGAATCTAATAACCCATATTGGAATTTAGCCAAGATGCTGAAGCAGATGCACAAAGCTGTTGCAAGGATGCTTTGTGTATTCTTTATCATTTTAATATCTTATGTTATACCATATGGTCCCACATTTCAATCATTGCGATACAAGCCACAAAAGAGGTAAAAGAAAATGTTGACAAAACATTTATAGAGATTAAATTCCCCAAGGGTCTTTTGGGTCTGGGATTTTACAGGCATTCCATTTTCAAAATGCTCCAGACTTAAATAATCCCAGGGAAATATCCCTTTCTCCAGGGGACAGTTGGAAACACAAGCCATAGGCTGTGCCCAGCGATAGAGGAAAGTCCACAGACCAAAGAAAAATAGGAAAAAAAGACACCCAAAAAATCACATGAGAAGGCCTGTGGCAAGGAAGAGAAATATTCAGAGCAGGGGCCATCAGGCCAGGAAAGAGCATGGCCAGGAAAAGCAGCCAGGAGAGGCACCACACAGCTGTCTCCTCTTCTGCCCCCTCTCCTAGTGCTTTGTCCTTTAGCTGACTCTGCCTCTGTCTGCTTTAGCAGGCTTCCTGCTCTTTGTAGATTTAAACAATTCTTTGTTATGTGCTCATGTGCTTTTGGCTGTTTGCTTTGCAAAATGCCTTTTAGTACCCCCACATTTCTGTCTCGTATTTACCTGCTATTAATTATAATCCTCTTCACAAGCTGAGACCTTCCCTTCCGCTACAGAGACATGTTCAGCTTTTCCAGAATTTTACCTTTACCTGCACCTATTAATTTGCAATCCAACTCTTTCAGTTGCTCTTTTTTTTTTTCCTTTTTTTTTCTTTCCTCCTAGGGGTAGTCATTTATTACTCATTTTATGGGATGTTTAAGTAGCCCCCATGCTGAGCTGCAACACTTTAATTTCCTCACTTTTCACCTTAACATCTTTTTTACTAGCTTCCTCATTTTTAAGCCTCCAATTTAGTGCACAATTTAGCACCAGTAAGCTGGTTCTCTGTACAATTCATCCTCTCAGGACACTACTCAGAATTATACTATTACTTAAATATATCTACATTAATGTAACTTTTTTGTGGCTGCATCACAACACAAAGATACGTGACCCTGCTATAGATGGGCCAGCTCAGCTCCTGCTGATGGGGCTAAGGCAGCACACACTGGATGAAAAATTTGCTTTAAAGGGGACATTGGGAGCTCTGCCCCCAAACCAATGTGTCCAGGTATGCAGTTTTACACACTCCCAGTGGATTTGAGAGGCTCCCAATACAGAAAGTTTTGCTTGAGGGTTTTGTTTTCAGTTTCATGACTGCATGTGTGTTCTGTGCTGTTGTTGTTTGCACAGGTATAAATACACAAGAACTCTTAAGAAAGCAAAACCTAATTCCAATTTTTAAACTGCAAGATAAGATAGAAGGAAAGGTTTGTAATCACTTCTCTTAAGGAGAATACAGTCACTTCAAGAAGCAGTGTGAAAAACATCACACAAAAATTCAGGGGTACCAATAGTTCTGACTGAGGGTTTACCACACACTCCATGTGAACAAAACAGCCCTTGACAGAAAATCCTGATAACATTTGGTGTCTTCCACAGAAAATGCTGACCTTATTAAAACCTGAATTTCTGATGATGAATTTCAATTGCTTTTTTAGTCATGTGTATCTCTGTGCTCACTTCATGGGCATGGCTTTTCTTTGTGGGTTTTTATATAGTGCCACTTATAAGATGACATTAATCTCTGTTCATATGCCTGGACCTTATTCTAATTTCATGTTTAAAGCAATCTTCCATGTCAATTTTATGGCTGTATCTCTTGGGTTTTTATGGAGGATAAGTTACCTGAACACAGAAAAAACAAGCAAAGAAAATGGGGTATTGCAGTTCTTCTTATGATACACTCTGTTCTTCAGACCATACTGACACCCAGCAAAGTTGGTTACTTTAGTTTTTGAAGCCAAGACCAGCTGAAAGTTCAGATACGCATTTATCACAACAATGGAAAACACAAATTGGCTTTGTTTCTTTTTCCTTTGTATGAAGTCATTACCAAACATATTGACTTGGTACCCCTGGGATTTGGAAATGGTCAGATTTAGAAGAGGAATAGAAATACTAGGATTTTTCAGCAATAAAAGAGTGCACTTAAAGCTACAAAAGTAAAAAAGAAAGAAAGAGAGAGAAAGAGAGACAAATGGAGTCAGAATTGAGACTGATGGCTTTGCAATTGGAAAGAATACATTTACAAAATTAACACATTTGGGAAACGTTCTAGACTCACTGAGAATATTAAAAGTTGGTTCTTTTAAGGGAAGGGCCAAAGCTGAATGTTCTCTAAATTCACATTTTCTTCAATCAAAAAGATTAAAGCGACAGTGAAGGAGAAGGAAACTAGGCAAAATTAAAACTTTGATCCAGCCTTTTCTTAACCCCAACACTGAACAACTCTGTGACATCTTAAAAAGCTCACTGTGTGGGCAAAGTAAATTTTCACTCCTGTTTTCAGGCCACTGTTGGCAAAAGCAATGGTGCAAGTCTCAGTCCGTCTCTGCCCATCCATCCCTTCCTGTCCTTCATTGCTGGGCAGTTGTTGCCTTTTCAACTACATATTGATGAGTTTTTCAGCTTCTGTAAGAGGGCAAAGATAATATTCCAGTAATATATGCTTCCACAGCAATATCTTTCCCTGCTCCAAATATTCAACAGGAAGCTGGAAATGTTCAGCCATTCTCTACCAAATAATCTCCTTAAAAAGACATCCTGGATCCAGTTGCTTTGTGATGCTTCTGGTAATGCACATCAATAGATAGCTATACAATTGTGTTCCAAACCTTATCCAAAATGGTCCTTAATCAACTTTTTTACCTCATAGGAGATTCAAAATTCAATCGACTGGAAGACTAGGCAAGGGAAAGCTATGTTTAAACATCATCCCCTGCATGCCTGCAGAGTATAATACTTTAAAAAAGCTCATTTGACATATAGAAAAACCTTTCACTACTCATAAACACAGTAGCTCTGTGTATAAAGAGTAGGTAAATTAAACTATCTGAATGAAAAAAGAATGGAACAATGGGAGCAAAAGTCAGCTGAATTGAAATGATCAAAAGTTGAAGCTCTTTGTATCAAATATAAAGAGTAAGGCAGGAAAAAAAGACTCCCTCTGAAATATTCATGCTTTAAGTATACATTAAAAAAATCCCAGTTTTTCACTTTTATCAGGTCATGACTTAGTCCCTGGATAGGCACGTTTTGACCCAATAGCTCTCATTCTGGGATCAGGGCTTAAATGACCTATTTGGATCTTAGATAGAGCAGCTGCTCTGGGGAGACCCAGACTCTCTGCAGCATCTGTCTTCCTTAATGGAAAGCAACTTCCTATTTGTTTACCTGCAAAAGGCTGCAAGTGCTATTACAAGAGTGTTCAGGCCACTTTCAGCATCATGCCCTGAGATAGAACATTTGCTTTGATTTTTTTTTTACATTGGTTTCAATCAGGAATTTTCAATCTACTTTAATTTTCCTGCATTCCTTGCTCCACACATTAACAGTAGGGAGCCTGAAACATCCCCAGTGTTTAACTGGAGTTGTGAAAAAAGGAGATACCCGGCTTACTGAATTATTTCCAAGTACTACTGTGGTTCTTTATGCATCTCTAGTATAAAGGGGAAAAAAGTGAAACCTAATCATTAAAAGAAAACCTGTTTGGATTGTTTGAAGTGTGAAGGTCTTGTGTTTTGTAGTTAGAAATTACACTTCCTTACATGTTTCTTAATCTGATGCAGGTTTTTCCTTTATTTCCCTCTTGCTTTTAATTTGACATGCCAGTCAAAGTTAACATTAGGAAAACCAGCAAATATAAACCTTGTCATTTATATGCATTCATGTTGTACACCATAATAGCTCTCATCTTGGCAAAAGTTAGCAGATTGTTCTCTGCTCTCAGGAGGAAACAGCATTCATTTTAGGTTTTAATGGAGCTTTAGGGTTATAGTAACTCAAATGAAACTAAATCATCATGAATTATTTCTGAATCCCATGTTATGTGTTCTCTTTTTCCCTTTTGTTGGTTTATGACCATGCGAGTTTCAGACATTGGCAACTGTGCACTAAATAATATAAACACCCCCCTTCAGCCTGAAGGGGAACAGCAGCACCTCAGACCATTCCTGCAATGACAGCAACCTCGTCCCAGCACCAACAGCACAATGAAACATGTCTGTTATTGTCCAAAATGGTGATGTCAGGAGCTCAAGGACCTATGTCACCACAGGAACAACAGCTACAAGTATAAATTCCCATGCAAAGGTACTTCCAACCAGAAAACTGTAATTGTATTGGCCTTATGTCTCATAAACAGATGAGAAATGAGAAGCAAGTATTGGCAGTATCGATTAATTAATATTTGGCCAAATGTAATGCAAAATTCCAAAATTATTGTAGAACAGCTTTCCTGCAATTGAAAAAGCAAAACATTCAGATCTATCAGTAGAATGTTTTCTGGACTGTACTTGTTTATAGGTCATTGGAGTTTCAGAAATTCTTCAGGTTTTGACATTTTGATGTGTCCAACAGAGCTATGAAAAGTCAGTGTCACTTCTTCCATGTTAGATGTTAAATGTCTATTCCAAAGCAGATCACGTGTACTTTCAGGTTCAGATTTTGCTACTTCTGGTTTGCAGGCATATGTTGTGAATGTATTTTCTTGGTCAGGAGCCATGTAGGATGAATAAGAAAGAGGATAAATAATCCTAGGCTATCTACACTTGACATCCTATATATTTGTTATATGTAATTAGCTATGGAAAAACAATCTAAGAACAAAATACATGTAATTAGCAAGTTATTTTTAGCTGTAGCTATTCAGTTACTTGGCATTAACTATGCATGTGATGAACCAGTCAGAGATAAGGTAAGAACTGTTGACTTCCTACCAGAAACAAGATTTTTTGCACTCTGCATAACTTCTCACAGACCAAAAGCAGAGTGGCTTCAGCTAAGAAAAACCCAGGCACTCTGAAAAGCCATCAGGGAGACACGTCTCCATACCATGCCCAGCATGAGTAGTCCACAGACTAGAAGCAGCTGCAAAAACGAAGCGTTGACAGTCTTTGCATAATTCTACTGATGTAACTTGACAAAAGGTGCTACTACAATGGTAGTGATGCCCTTAACCCTTTAGTTCCCTCCTGTCACCCCTTCAGCAGAGCTGCCTAATGCCAGTATGTTTTTACTTTGCAGGATGTTGTGGCTGAGGCCACTGAGAAAGAATGATACTGCATGTGCAGATGCACAGCATAAATTAACAACCACTACCATCTAACAAAGATACTAAAAAAAATAATAAAACAAAACAAAAAAAACCCCTTCTTGACTTCCTTTTATGGTCTTGCTTTTTGAAAGAAAACTTATATGATCCCAGACCTAAGAAGGACAATCATAATGAGCTTTGGAAATAAAAATGGTGTATTTCTTCAGTGTTTGCTGACAAACTCTGGAGTTCAATAGCTGTAGGTGGAAGACGCTGGATAAAAGGAATATGGAAATCTGAGGGACATCCTGAAATGAGGAGGTATGTATAACAAAATCTGCTTTGCTATCTGTTTTGGATATGCCAGCACCCACTCAAACAGGCAACCATTCATTTTGTCACTTCCTTCCTTCACACTTTCATTCCTCCTTTAAGCAGTAAGGATTTTTTCTTCCTTGTGCTTCACTGTCATAGCCACGGTTCAGTTTTTAATTCCTTCTTTCTCCTTTTTCCCTACACACTGGCAAAGGCTTCTACTGCTCATGATTCCTACTCTCTTTTCTCCTACACAATATTTTCTAAGTCCACTCATTTCCCTTTCTATGAAGTTTAATCCTTCCACAAAAGATTTAATTATTGAACCAGACCATCTGAAATGATCCTCCCACAAGTCTAGGTAGCAAAATGTAACAGTTAGCCCCATTATGTTTATTTTATATACAGAAGGGAGAAAGGGTACCTGTATGATAAGAAAAAATTAAAAAAAAAGAAAAAAAAGAAAAAAAAATATTAAAACCAGCACTTGCAGTGATTTCAGCCCCAGTGGAAAACACACATTTATTGGGAAGAATTCTCAGCAGTAATGCTGGAAATCTAACATTTTCTAGTTCAATTACAACATCGGATCCTAGATATTGGTAAGAGGCTTGTTTCTCAGAACTTTGATACCGAATCAATACTGTGCTAACTTGTGATGCATTAAAATAGTGCAGGAGGTGTCCAAATGTTATTAATAGTTTCATAGCCTTCCCATCTATTCTGCCAGACATACTTAGTTATTGTCAAAATTACTGTTTTATTGAAATAAAAACAAGCATTTTACGGAGTTACACGAGGTTGCACTTTGAAAGACAGCCTAATGAATGCTGGGGAGTCTGACTGCACACTCAGTGTTTGTTCCTTCACCACGACCACTGAAGTCTGAAGGCTTTGCTTTACCTGTGGCTTGCTTTTGAACAACAGGAATGCTGGTGACCCCAAAACCGCCACTGTATTTTGGGCCTGGCACATGTCCAGGGACATTTAAGAAACAAGTACATGGTCAAGCCCCCAGATAAAACAAGCAACCACTTCAGTGATGGCGTTCATCTTCTCTGACTTCACAGATCCCCAGTGAAGGTGTCTGCATCCCTTCTGTTGGCACAGACTCCCTTTCTACTCAGCGGAGAAAAGTAAGCACTTGCAGAGCACAATTCATCTGCTGTGTCTGAGAGAGGAAAAACAGTACTAAGAAGTCCCTGATCTTCATTACGGACTCGCAAAGAAAGCCAAGCAGATGGAGATATGGGCACTGTTGACTCCTGCATTTGGACAAACAACTCCCATCCACGGTGTATAAACTGAGTAATACGGATTGTCTCTTCAGCCGTATGTCTTGGAGCTACTTCATTTCCCTTCATCCTCCTAGAAGCCCTATGTGTTGCCTTCCATATTTTATTTTATTTTCATCAGTGTCTTAACTGCTACTTCATTGGACTGAATTTCCATGCTGCATTCACATTTAGGCAGCTTACACATCCAATTCATTTCTCTCCTCACATCTTCTATCTGATGATTTCCAGTTTCCTAGAAAGACATTACTGGTATTAGTCTCTCAATAGTTAGGTGATTTAGAAAATCCCATCTCACATCTCTCCCTTTAAAAACTTGACCTATGTTTCCCTGTGTGTTCATACAGTCATAGACTCTGTCAGGAGCCTGCAACACTATAAATTAGAGTTTACTGGGTTGACTGAGAACTTTTCAGTTTATTTCTATGAAATGGGTTATTCTCAGCTGGGACCTGGATGTTAACCTCATTGATTTTTTTTTTCCCCACATAGGCCACTAACACAGCACTGGAATGCATCATATTTGACTGGGCAAAATCAAAGCTGCTGCACTTGCCTATATCCACTTTTGTGTGTAGTTGCAATTAGGCTGAGACTCTCTGAAGCACATGTCAAAGTTTCTTTCCGTGGTGATGGAACACAAGGAGGAAAATATCAGAATGTTGGGCCAACGATAGAATTAGAGGAATGAGTTTTATAATGTACATACAGATCTAATTAGAAATCATTGATTTTTAAGGACGAAAGAGTTCTAAAATATTCCTAAGGTTAAAAGAAAGAAGAGTCCATTAGACATTTTGGTTCTCTCCAAAGAATCAATAGTTGAGTACTATTTCCTTCTTTAGGGCTAGTGTTGATGAAATCACATATTTAAAATTAATCTAATCTCTTAATGTTTGTAAAAATGAAATAAATTAATCATTCATCTATGATGGTCACGAAAATCAGTGGGGTTTTCCTTTATTTTCTTTCTTCCTTTCCTAATCCTTGGATTTTACCTATAGCCTGAGTGCAAGTAATGCACATTAGTCAATTAATAGGCTGTTAAATGACAACAGTTCCAGGCAATTTAATTACTGTTGGTAAAATAAGAAATGAATTATTGCATGTCAGTAACTAATTTCAGCTCCTTTTCTTGGAACAAATCAACTTTGAGTGTGATGGCTTTAGAAAAAAAGAAAAAAATCCGATTGCTTCCCTGAAAATCCGAAATGCTGAGTCATTTCTTGGAAAAAAAAATGCCTCGTCAAAACCTTCTGCCCTTTTCTCCTAGTGCCAGGCAGCATTTATTTAATGTTACTGTTTCTGCAATTAAATATATTAAAAAATAGAGGATGAACATAAATGAAAAAAACCCATGCAACCCAGAATGTTCTTCCCTCTACTTCAGCCTTTTTGTATGTTTATATAATAACGATGCTAAAATGAATGAACTTTAACCATCAATTGAAATATGTAATTCTGTAGCAAAATAGACTTATTTGCTGCGGCTGATGATATTACAAGGTGGTTTGCACAAGAAATATCAATGGTATTTTCTTAATTGTGCACTGATTTTCTGAAATATCAAGAAATCATTTAATATGGATAATAATCCTTAGCAGAACAATTTATAATCCTATATTTTAATAACTCTCTATAACATAACGGCATATCCAGAACAGGTTATTATGTGCTGCTTTCAAAAGACATAATTTACAACCTCTTCTGGAGGAAGAGCAGGAAGACCCTATTTAGGAATAGCTCATATTACTTTCAGTATTTAATACCAGAAGGGAGTCAGTGGCACCCCAGTGGCTCCACCTTCCTGGTGCATATTCCATCACATTTCAGGAGTGAGTTGGCTCCACCACAACTCTATGATTAGAAGACACCTTTCTCAGAAAGTTTATTTCACTGTTCTGTGACACTTTTTACAGAGAAGTAAATAATTGTTAATGCAAAGAGCTCTAAGAAGACTTCATTTTTCTATCCTTGCATATGTGTGGATTGCTGATCAAATTATTAACAGGGTCTTGAATGAGTGCCTAGAAGGAAAGGAAGAAAAATCACTAGAAATCTTTTGGAATATTTTCATCCACAGCTCATTCAATACCTTTTTACTGCTGGGACCTGTCTGACTGAGGGCTCCTCATCAAAAATAAGGGTAGCACAGATGAGGTACATACAAGCATTAGCTAATGCAAAGATTGCCACAGATGAAATTAAAAAAAAAAAAAAGGTGGCCCCACCAGGCACCTTTCCTTCTGCAAAATCTTCCAAAAATGCACTTCTTTAAAAAAAAATATTGCAAAAAATGCACTTTTTTAAACAGAAGATACACTGGTTTCTTGAACCCTTGATAAGAGTTACATGATAATCAAACTGCAGAAATTGTTATTGATTCAAGTCAGGTAAGTGAGGAAAAAGAATCCAATTTTATACAAAAGTTCAAAAATTGAGCTAGTCCAAAGCTTTCAAACAGACTATTTTTCACTTAAAAATCACCTGTGCTTAAACTTAATTGTAAAGTCAAAGCTCTAAAACAATAAATAAAAAAACCAAACCAAACCAAACCAAACAAACCTCAAACTCCTACACCCATATAGTCCAGAAAATGTGCATATTTATATTTTTTAAAGTGATTTTCAGATATCATAGATCTCAGTCTGTCCAGAATTCTTACTTCATTCCCCTCTATGGCCTAAAATCCAGGGTTTATTAGGGCAGTCAAAACACTGGCCTCAACAGCTATAAACTATTAGAGGAAAGTTTAGCTAAGAACTTTCATACTCCCCATCAAGTACCCGTTCTTCACTGTATAATAACATATATAAATTCTTTAATTGTGAAATTGAATTTGACTCTCAAATGGAGCAACATGGGTCTGTGAACTAACACATCCTGCTTCTCAGAGCACTTGAAAATACACCAAGCCTGTGACATCCTGAGGCACAGAATAATCTCAGATCAAGGCAACAGGAATTCATGTTCTGCTGCTGGAAGCCCATAAAATTCATCAACTACACAAATTCACTTGCAGGTAACAGGACCCTCCACCATCACACCACAGAGTGTGACCATGGTCACTGCCTAGTCAAAGGTCCTGGGTTTGCTTTTTGCCAGTTACAGAGATTGCTGTTGGGTATTGATGGAAAAAGCAAAAAGAATTTTTTAAATGTTTATGGCAAAGAACAATGGAATTTGCGAACTTGATCCAATACAGCAAGCTCTTGAAATCTCACGTATTCCTTTGTAAGTGGAAGAAAAGAAATCCATCTCTCCTTCATTTCTCTACATTTAAGTCATGTCTAATGTTAAGGACATAAATATTACTCATTAATCCCCAACTACTCCAAGAGTTGAACCCCCATTTAAAAGCATATGCTTTGCCAGAGATAACCTTACTGCATTTATTTCCTCTTACATCTGCACAGACAGACACCAGGAAGGAAATTACCTTCCTTGTATTCTGCAAACAGTGTCCCCTTTGAACTCTTCCACAAAGAAGAAAGAGCTTCTTTAAGGAGGATTAACTAATGAGCAGGATGATACTTTTCAATCCAGAAAGAAGAGTTCAGCCAACCTCTTCCATCTCTATTTCTAAAGAATACACTTTTAGTTGCATAGCACATTGTCTTGTCTTGGTAAGTCTCCATATACTTACATGGCAAGTGCTAGCAGAAACAGTAATAAAGAAGGAGAGCAGAGGTAATAACAGGAAAACTACAGTCAGACATATAGTTTCTGTCACAATGCATGGTCGACTTATTAAAAAGTGTTTAGTAATGACTAAAAATATCCAGAGGGATCCATAAGGCTGAGAGGCAATCTAGAGAACAGAAACATGTTGTATGAACTACCACAAAAGAATATTTCAGAAAGCCTCTTCTCATACGCACTGTCCACTAACTCTCCTCTCCTCTCCCAAAATGCCTCGTAACAGAAAGGACAGGAACAAATACTGCCTCAGGACACAGATTACCCATTAAGTGCTATTTCAGGTAATAGGACGCAACATTTCATAGGGACTTTAGCAAGTGCAATTGCCATCCTGGAAGGGACTTTGCCTCCAAAAGGCAGAACACGGAATTTTAGGAAGTACCTGACTATCACCGTTCTTTGAAAATCCACCTGAGCACCCTCAAACACATAGACCCCTCTTCTGGTATCTGTCTCTTCATCCTTTCTCTAGTTATCAATAGTCATAAATTACCATTATATCAGAATACTTTTGATATCAGACTATTAAAAAAAGTCTATCAGGCATTTTATAATGCAAATATGTCTTTTTAGGACTTGCAGAGGGAATGAATCCAGGAGTTATTGTCCATTCATCCTTTGACCTCTCATCTTCCAAAGCCTCTGGCACATTTACCCTTTTCCCTACGTATTAGCTATTAAAGGAGCAGACTTCAGAACTGCTTTCCAAGGAAACTCACATTCAATCCCCCACTTGTAAGAGAGATTTACAATTTAGTTATCTATTGTGAATAATTAGTCTCCTAGAAATTGCTTTGGTAACATTTAACGTGACACGGGTTCTCAGCTCTGCTCTCATTCCATATTTCAACATTTTATATGGTAGCTCCCTTTTGACAAACTCTATTAACCAAACCTTCCAGGCCTTCCTGAAAATGTCAGGCTATAGAAAACAGATAAGAATTGTCATTCCGCTGTGCCAGCAGAGGCCTGCTGACTTGAATCAGGCAATGCTTTACTAAAGCTATAACTCACAGGGCGAGAGAAGCAACAGCACCGATTGCTAGGGCAGTGGAGAAGTGAACGTGGCAAGATGTTTTACAGTTTGCCGTGTTCTGTAGTGAGCTGCTATCTTCTTTTTCTCTGAAAACCTACTTAAATTACAACCTTCAAATGAGACAATGATGAATTCAGTAAGATTAGAGAAAAGTCTGCGATGCAATGCCATGACCAGTGTGTGACACACTTCAAAACACAGAATTTCAGAATCACTTGCTAAAACAGCAATTTTAAGAAGTGCATCCAAACTCCAGTGGCCTTATATTTGGAAGCGGTTTTAATTTTATTGATAAGCAAGATGAAGTAGGGAATGTGGATGCATTTGGTGTATATAATCTCATTTCAATATTTTAAGGAATCAATATTTCAAGGATTCAATATTTCAAGGCTACAAGTTTTTTTCCTGTAATTTGAAAATTCCTGATCCTTTTAAAAAAGGGAAAATGTGTTTTCTGCTTGCAGATGAAGAATCAGAACGTATCACCTTTGCAACAGCTGCTTTACATCTCTCTGCTCCCAAGACCAGGTCTTGGAAAGAGAGCTCCCGGGAGACATTATTGCTTATAAGGATGTCCCACACTGAGATCCTGAGCAGCAGTGGCCTCTTGTCTTGACTTCCCACATTCAGGCACTTTCAAAAAGCAGACAGTGCATTAGCTAATCACAGCCATATTCAAAACACCTTGCAGGAAGAGCCTGTTGTGGCCAAGCACACATCACAACAGGCAGGCAGAGAGACCTCTCATCACATATTGAAAACTACAGGTGTTGGTTTAAATCTCTCACTCTCAGTTCCATTTATTTCACTTCTCCAATGTGTGTTGGTAAATCCTAGGTGCATCCTCAGGCATCAAAACCAAGTTTTAGGTACACATGTCAAATTATGTAGAACACCACCATCACCTCCTTTACCCATGCTGGAAAGCCAAGGTGGAGCAATCACAATATGTGCATTGGGAAGCAGAGGTACCAAGGCTTCACTTCCTACAAATTACTCCTTGCTCGTAGCTGAGTACATTAAGTCCACCTAATGAAGGCAGAATGTCACAATTAAATGTTACTATGAATGAGACACCTCTTTTTAAAGGTGGCTCTAAAGTAAGAACACAAAGGAATGGCCATAAAAGCTGTTGTTCACATTACCACAGTTGTATCACTTGTGACCTGATGAGCTAGGACACATGATCAAAACCAAAAGTCCTTATCTTTCTTGAAAGGTAATGTCAGCAGCTGCACTCGCTAATAAGGGCTGCCACCTATTGCTTGTGTGATGGTAAATGATTATAGGCAGACAAATGTGCTGCTTCATTTTAATCAGTTACTTAATCAGCTTCCTTGGAATGAACTGGTTTGGCTCAACAGACTGAGTGACAAAACCTGTCAAAGCTGAGGGTGTAATAAAAATGTACTGATGAATCATGGAAAAGTGATACCATCATTCTTTTTATTTACCCTTTTGTTTCTACCAGAGCAAGTTAACCTCAGCTCCTCTCATTCATCTTTTGTTGTTATTGCCGGGAAATTTAGAATTTAGCTCAAGATGTTTCGCATGATGAATTATTAAAAATCTTTAACTGTTGGACAACCTTCTAGAGGTATAAGATTTTTTAAGAAAAAAATTATCCCTTGTTTTGCTGTGAGGGGAGACAGCTAATGAAAAATGGTCCAGAATTATTGTGAAACAATTGTCTGTAGTGTAATCAAGTCTGCTTCTGCCCTCCAACTACTCCAAGATATAATGATACATGTATCATTAAGCAGCTGCTATGGATGCCTGAGGAAACTGGTAGAAATTTGTACCTATTGTTTTTCTTTCTCCACTTCAATCTGCTCTGTTACACTCCTTCCATCCACTTGCCACTGCACTTTTTTAAATGCCACAGGCTTGGGGAACGGTGGCTGGAAAACTGCCCAGCAGAGAAGGACGTGGGGGTGTTGGTCAACAGCTGGCTGAGTATGAGCCAGCAGAGTGCCCAGGTGGCCAAACAGGGCAAAGGCATCCTGGCCTGCATCAGCAACACAGTGGCCAGCAGGACAAGGGAAGTGATTGTCCTGCTACAATTCTGTAGCAAATCCTGTACAGGATTTGAGTACTCAGCACTCAAATCCTGTGTTCAGTTTTGGGCCACTCACTACAAGAAAGACATTGAGGTGCTGGAGTGTGTCCAGAGAAGGGAAACAGAGCTGGGGAAGGGTCTGGAGGACAAGTCTGATGAGGAGCAACGGAGGGAGCTGGGATTGTTTAGCCTGGAGAAAAGGAGGCTCAGGGTGGACCTTATCACTCTCTACAACCACCTGAAAGGGGATTGTAGCCAGGTGGGAGTCAGTCTCTTCTCCCAAGTTACAAGGGATAGAACAAGAGCAAATGGTCTCAGGTTGAACTGGGGGGATTTAGATTGGATATTAGGAAAATAATTATAGAAGCTTTCAAGGAAGGGCTTTTAGGGTTGTGATTTTCAACATAGCAAATAGAGGGCAAGGGAGAGTGTGTGACTACTGTTCAATTAGAAGAGCTTTGAAATGAAACAATTGTTTAATGGTTGATAAATGCTGTGCAATATTAAAGACTATAATGAGGTGTGAGGGATTCCCTGCCCTGTTCCCAGCCCCCACACATATGTTTGGCAAGTTATCTTATATAAAGGTACAAGGCATGCTCTTTTCAATAGGCTCTTAGCAGGACACAAAAACACTCCTTATGGCTGACATTTCCTATGCTGGTCTATTCTTAACAGAACCTATTTTGAGGACTTTAAATGATAACAATATTTAACACTAAGCTGAAATTTTTCCAATGAAAAAAGTCATCTTTGGACAGTTTACATCAATTTTCATTCTATTTGAGCAAGAGGCCACCACACAAGATGTAGGAAAAAGCAAAATACTGAGAGTACTTACTGAAAGAGGAAACATGGATAAGAAGCATTATACTGAGCTCTTTAACAAAAAAAATCAAATCTTGTTTATAATTTTATTTTATTGAAACGAATAATCTGTCTCTGAGGTGCCTGCCAACAGAAATTTATTTCTGGCATATGTTATAGAATGATAGCCTACATTTCAGTCATCAACAAAGACACTAATGTGATCATGCCAGCACATAGGTATTCAAGAAGGTGGACACTGATGAGTGGGTGTCATGGAAATCACTACTGAGGGACCTCTAATTTGTAAAGGAGGTTTATTTGTACATGGCAGAAATCCACAACAGCTTGATTTTCCTAAGAGAAAAAGAAAAAAGCTAAGCAGCTCTCAACTAAATTTCTGTGTGCTGGCAAAGAGGGGGCAACAGGGTAAAGCTGCATGAAATTTTTCTGCTGGAACCTGAAATAATGCTAGATCAAATTCCAAACCAGCCTCCAGGAGTCAGTGAAGCTCTGAGATGCTTTCAGCCAAGGATATTTCTCTTAGATTTTGACTCTGTTTAAGGGCAGATAGGACAGTATGCCTCCTATCCTATACCCTGTGGCCAGACACCTGATCAAGAGCCTCAGTTACTGCAAGGTTTTCCAAGCAATAAGCTTTGCTCTAAATCTGCTACCATTTAATCAGTGACAGAAAAGCTTTCAAAAAAATTCCAGCTCTGAGAATCTGCTTTTATTTGCATAAAACAAAGAAAAATCTAGATCTTTTCCCATCTGAAAAGACTGTTTTGCTAAATACAAGTCAACACAAGCATCCAGAAAATATGGGCAGGTCTATGGCACAAAAAATGATTTTTTTTCACAGAATCATCATCTCAGAAAAGTTCTGGAGGTTACTGCTGAAGGTGTTACCACCTCTACCTCACCTGGTAGACTCCTCCCCCACTAGTGCTTACTGTCCCAGGAGCCCCAGGAGGAGAGAATGCATTTTCCCAGTTTGTTCAGTTAATTTTATTTAACACGTTGATGAAAATGGGACTGCACTATTTTACCAGACTGAGAATGATTCAGCTAGAGCACAGGTTACCTCCTGGCTTTGCCTTTAGAGGACATGGGCAAAGGCACAGGGAGACAGGGACAGCTGAAGTCAGAAACCACCCAGTGAGATTCATCACAGGATGCCAGAGGTCCTTCTATCCTGTTATAGGCAATTCTGACTGTGACTGAAGAAAGAAGAAGGGCTATGGGTTTTTGTGCATTGAAGATATCAACAAAACTTGTCCTAGCCATGCCACCATGGAAGCCAAATGTATTCTGATAGGAATGCTGGTTTTCAGCTTTGAAAATATGGTTTTGACAACTGGATTTTGGTGCAAAATATTTTCCAAAACATAATTAACTAAAAAAACCCCAGTAGTAATCTGCAAAACACCACTAATGCGCAAGTCTTACTGTGCTCTTTTATTTTTTTAATAAATTAGTAAAGGAAAAGGAAAAAAATGTCTATTTTAAAAATTGTTATTGATTTTGCTTGTCCATATCACTTCAACTTTGACCCACGAGATTTGTCTCTTCTGGAAGATCAATACAAAGCACTGGACCTTATAGGATATAATTTTTCACATCCTTTAGATGACATGCTATAGATTCATATTTTGGTCAGAACTTTCCCTTTGTGGCCAGGCATTAATGATTTTGAAAGCACTCATAAAATAAATAAAATAAAACCCACAATTAACACTGGCAAATGATTGATAACTGTACTTCTTATCAACTGGGAAAGTGGAGAAGGGAGAGAAGGCATTATGGTTCTCTGTTCTGTGTAAATTGGACAATGTACATCTCTTGCAAAATTTTTGATAGAAAGAAGCCCCTCCAACCCAGAAAGCACATCACTTCATCAAGGTCATCTACAAAGCAGCTGAGGAAATAATGCAACGTTAGACAGTCACTTTTCCTCTAAGCACAGAAGAGGGAAACAGGGATTGATTGTCTGACCCACCACAGACATGATCTTCAAACATCAAAGCATCAGACAACACACCACATGCTTGCAGTCTATTCCTCACTCAATCCCTGGACTTTGAAACACTTCTTGATGACCATTCCCTATCAAATTCTTAGAACAGGGATGTTTACTCTCTTGCCTTTACAATAAGCACAGTAAGGGTAACCTGTCCACAGTTACAAGTCAAAGTAAGAAAAACCAATGGTCCTTTCCTGTTATCAGGGCTAACCTTCCAGCATGGAGAAGCCTCTAAGCAGCACAGATCTTCTATTTGTGAATTCTGTGTTTAGTTTTAGAATTTGTTGGAAAACATTAAACTCATGACAGGAGGCTTTTAAACCTCTTGCCCCTCAAAGAATAACTAGCCAAACAGCTCTTCCCCCCAGACAAATTATTTTCTTCTTTTAAGAATGATTGCACAAAAATTTCAGTCTGAATCATATAAGGAGTGACAGGGTTTTTTTACTTCCCAAATAATCAATAAAAGTTGTGGGGAAGCATAACTTGGGACTGCATATTAATCTTGCATTCAGCCTTCCTTGCTAGTTTTCAACAGGACCTATCCATCTTGCTGAGTCTATAGGAGTGATTTGTTTCATCTGCACACTCCATGCACCACTAAATATAAAAGCAACTTCTGTTTAACAAAGTGGATAGCAGCATGAAGCCCTTCCTGATAGCCTGGGCCCTGGTAAGAGCATTGGGAATGATGAGAAGTTGTCAGCCTGGGAAAGCGACTGGTTTATGGCAAAAGCCACACTGGTGAGCAGATCAGTTTTGAAAAAAAAACACTGTTGGTTTGTCCTCTAAGCAACTCCACAGGTATCCTGTGGGCCTTCTGTGATTTGTCATATTTCTGTGAAAGCATAGTAACACAGGAGCCTGAGAGCAGCTGGACAGGTCTGCTTAGCCCAAAAATGGATGCTGAGAGAAGTATGTAATAGGAAAAGCTATATTTAAAGGTACTTTCCCAAAATGCTCTCCCAGCTTTTACCAACCTGCAATTCAGCAGGTTTCTGTGTCTGCTGTAATCACCATGCTTCTCCTCCATGAAGTTAACCAGTCCTTGAGCCCATGCTAGCACTAGAATTCACAGAACCCTGCAGCAGGCTGTTTCAGTGCATTGCTGTGTCTTTTGTGAAGAAACACTGATTTTTTTTAACCTTTTTTTTTTTTCTTTTTCTGAAACAGCTACTCTGGCTTCATCTCATACCTCCCAACTCTCCCACAAGTTAGGTAGATCTATATTCACCCACATCTCTCTCCTCTCCCTCCTGGGCTAAAGCACCCTGGCTTATACCTCAATGTTCTTTGAGCAGAAGTTACTCTATACCCTTGTCAGCATCCCCTTACTCTTTTTAGATGCCAGGACATAAATGGTACATGATGCCCAGCACAGCAGTTCTGTAAAAGCCTGGGATGACAAAGAGCTCATGCTCCACTGAGCTAAAGGAGGACAGGTTCAGTGTCTCCATCTGGGTTTCTAAGACCTAGTGCAGTTCTGTGGTTTTCCCTTGGTTCTGTTTGGCTGTGACAAATGGCATCAGCAAGGAGAAGGAAAGAAAGACCAGCAATTACAGCCCCCAAACACTCCCCACCCCTTTTTTTGAAAGGTTTAAGAGGTTTGCAATACCTGTTTGTACTGTGCCTTGTACAAGGTCCATCTTGGTTTTCCCACTTGTTGTCCAGAAACTGCTGCAAGGAGGAGAACATGACATGGTATCAGCACACCACAGATGAAAGAAAAGTTGCATTTTGTTCTCTGATTTTTTTGAAGAAGAATACAGAATACAAATCAAGCAGCTTTCAGTAATCTGTAACATCTGTGGTTTGTACTAATGCTATGAAACATGCTTAGAAATAATTGATGAAGAATGGCATTGACCATACTTGGGTGTTCTCTGAGCACAGTTTGACAAGCAGAATTTCCCAGTATAACACCATTTAAAGTGGTATCAGGTCTGAGTAATTTTTTCATAGAAATTTATCTATGCAGTCTTGCTAAGGTCTGATGTTTTGAAACAAAAATTAAATTAGTCTTAATACTGGTGGTAGGATTACAGATAAGAGGAAAAAAAATGGGAATATATTTAGATTCAATGAGACATAAAAAAATGCACACATGGAAAGAGAAAACCTGAGAAAATAAAATCCTTTTCTTAATAAAGTTCTAAGATAAATTGTCTAAATTTGGGGGTAATGAGAGAACAAGAAATTTAATTCCTTACTTCTTTCCTTATGACTTCAAAGGAAAGACCTGATTTCTTATGCACAACATTAAAGGGGCATTTTATCAAAGAACAGCTATATGTATCCTCCAGAACAGAGAAATTTAAATGCCTTTTTTTCCCATAAATTTTAGCAACACCAAATATTCTCCACAAGCTCTTCTAAACACTAAACAGAGCTACTATTGGCCATCCAAAATTTTCTGGTTTCTACTCTTTTCTGATGGAGAAAAGGGTTTGTCTCTGTGGTCTGCATAATTAGCAGTCACATTCTCAGGGTGCTTCCAGGCCTCCTTAGGAAGTTGGAAAACCCAGTAGTATTCAGTTCGTATATCATCAAGAATCACTGATGCATAATAATATGCAACAATAGAGAAATCTGACTGCAGACCACAGGAATATTGACGACCAGCACTAAACTGGTATAACAATTACAAGAGTAATTAGCACATCTTCTTTTCTGACTGCCAACTAATCAACTATCAGAAGCAGAACAAAACAAAAATAGAGAGTAATGCAAATAGTTTAAAATAGCTTTTTCTAGCTCTTGATGATATATACCCATTGATATTTTTATGCAGAATCACTGATGGGAAACACAGAAGTATAAGAAAATCCAGGATCCTAAACAAGAGGCTTTACTTTCAGACCTGCCATATACACTGAGTCAGGTCCCAGCAGTGAGATCTGTTCCAGGTAGTATGTGACTGCACTTAAAAATCATGATAGTAGCTTCAGGGGCTTCTCAGAGAGATGCCACTCATATCAGGATAAGGAACCACACCTGTAGAGGTAAAAAAACCCCAGTCATTTTCTATAGAAAAGGTGCAGGGTGCTGAGCATTTGGGCCAAATTGTCCCAGTGCTTGCTGGTGGTGTGAGACCCCGCAGCTGAAACACAACTGTAGGGAAGCCAGTGGCAAAGCTCTTGTTTACATCAACAAAACACCAACTTCTTTCTTTGAAGACAGAACCCCAAGTTGCTTCTATCATTTCTACATACAGAGTCCTTGGGAAAGGATTGGCTTTGTTTTGGGGGGCTGTTCACCCCAGAAGCAGTGGGTGAGCATTCCCACTCAGTGCCACAGCTGTGGTTCTCACACTAGCCCAGGCAGATGCCCCCTAGACTGAAGGAGAGCAATTTGACAGATTAAATAAGCAGTGATTTAATGGGGGCTACTCCTGATCTGTGAGGGGACTCTCCCAGCTCCTTCCTGGAGGTGGCTGCTCAGCTACCACAGATGCCAGAGTAGCTGATTGTGCTTCACTGCAACTACCACAGGACTTTTTGGGGGGACTTCCAGATGTGCAGTCCCCACGCAGTTTCAGTAACATAATTAGACCAGGGATTTATTTAGCGCTATTCAACATGTTTTCAGCAGGGCTGATTATGTGCCATTCCCTGAAGAGCCCTGTTATAATTTGGAGCTTCCTCAGAGCTGCAGGGATTTGAAGCAGGGAAAGGGGGCGGGGGACTTAAATAGCATTACATTTGTACTGCTGAGGTATTCCCTTTCGGGCCAGAGGTAGCTTAGCCTCCTACCATGCCCACAAGATTTTCTTTCTGTCAGCACATCTACAGTTGATAATTTGAAGCATTTTCCAGGGAGCTGGATAGAGTTATGTGTCCCAATCGTTGTTATTCAAACATGTTACGGATATTTGGGCATTTTGGCAGTGAGTGGTTTGATGTAATTAGGATCAGTTTCTGGTTCTGGCCATGCCAGGCCAGAGGCAGAGGGCACTTCGCAGAGTGGGAAGAGGAAAAGCCAAAGGCAACGATTAAAACAGATTATTATACACTTTTGAGCTAACATGTGGAATCAATAGCAAAACATTAGCAGCTGTGCCCAGCTGTAGAAAAGCCTGCAGTCTTACTGTAACCAATAAAAATAAATTATGGACTGAAAGGCAGGAATGGAAAAAATGGTGGGGAAACTAGAGCAAAATTCAAGGAAAAAAATGTAACATAAACATTGAAAATCATTTCTAACCTGAAACAGTGGGTTTGTTTGGTTTATGTTCTATTTGTTTGGCTTTAAATTACATTAACAGGTTGAAAGTGTGCCTTAATTAGCAGGCTCCATGATAACCAGGGCAATAATGGTAACATCCCACAAGCTCTGAAGGTAAAAACAGAGAAAATGATAATCAAATTGGTGAATGGTAGATGTTGCACTGTGTTTTCCTAATAAAGTGGAATAAGACCTTATTCTGACTTTTAGCTTAGCAGAAACGTGAGGAAAGAGAACTCCAGACCTGAGAAGTTTGCTTGGTGTAAAGGCTCCATACAGTGAATGAGCTGATGAATATAAGGCATTTGGTGGTCACCCAGAAAGAAGCCAGGGATCTTATTTGGTCGTTACAAGCAAAAACCAAGGATATGATCTTTTTCTGTTAAGATACAGCACAAGGTTGACTCAGGGTTAAGAACCAAGTGCAAGATTTAGTTCCAAAGCTCCAAAATTGTTGTAGGATGTATGTTATTTCTGCAAACAATAAAGTTCTATCAGGACAGTGGATTAACCATTAAGGCTAAGAAATTCTTGGGAAACAATCTATTAACACATCCTAGAAGATAAAAAAGGCACAAGTCTTCTGTGATACCAAATAAATTTCTATCTTCTATTTAGACATATTACCCAACCAAAGTAAAAACAAAATTAACAGATTTAAGCTTTGGAAAAAAAAAAAAGTGATTTTAGGAAAAATGAGGAAACTAACTCTGCGTCTTAATTTCCACTTAAATAAATTTGTGACTTCCAGTGATAATTTCAGCGTGACTGGTCAGAAATGAAACTTACAAAAGTAACAAGTGTTAATTGACCCATATTTAATTTTAATCTAATCTGGCGGTCAAGAGTGACTAATTAACTTTACAGAACAAATGAAGACTTTGTTAAATATCTAATTTCTTCATCCCTTCTGGTTTTGATGTTAGAACCCATGAGAAATCATCTCAGACGTTGCCAAGGCATCTCAAACAAAACAGAGAAGACCAGAATGCATATTCATAGACTTCACAAGGAAAGAAAGGAAAGGGAAGTAAAGCTAGAACAAAGGATTTAACCGAACAACAAAAAAATCAGGTGATGATTAACTCATCACAGAATGTGCTGGGTTGGAAGGAACATGTGACACACGATGTGACTGATTCTTGTCCAAACCTTTCTCGAACTCTGTCAGGCTTGGTGTTGGGGAGCCTTTTCCAGCACCCAACCACCCTTTGAGTGAAGAACCTTTTTCTAATATCCAACCTAAACCTCCCCTGACACAACTTCAGGCCATTCCCTGGGTCCTATCACTGCTCACCAGAGAGAAGAGATCAGTGCCTGGCCCTGCTCTTCCTCTCATGAGGAAATTTTACCTGCAGTGAGGTCTCTCCTCAGACTCCTCTTCTTCAGCTGAACAGACCAAGTGCCCTCAGCTGCTCCTCACACGGCTTCTTCTCAAGAGCCTTCAGCATCTTCCTTGCCCTCCTTTGGACACTAAGAGTTTAATATCTTTTTTATATGTTGGTGCCCAAAATTGCCCACAATATTCAAGGTGAGGCTGCCCCAGTGCAGTGCAGAGCAGGACAATTTAACATTGCTCTGAATTCAACGTACAGTCAAAAAGTTTGATATGAATAGGGTCCGTACAGATAAGATGAGGTAGCAGAATAATACCAGATCTTTTTAAGAAAAGGAATTAATACAGTCATGGATGATATGCTGAACATCACAAAAAATTCTAAGGCGAAACCAGAGATTATTCCCTTAGTAAAATCACGTCTTTCATGCTTTCCCCATATCACTGAAGGTTCTGAATCTTCAAAATTATCCCATCCTTTTCTTTTTTGTTTTGTTGTTGTTGGTTTTTTTTTTGTTTTGTTTTGACCAAAACGTTTCAAGTTTTTCAAATCTAGCAAAAAATTCATGGTAGACAAGTAAGAAATTATCTTCAATGAGTCATAATAGCTACTAACCTGGAAGGCAGTAGTCACAGGTTCCAGGACTTTTCCTGCTTGAGTTAGCGAGCAGATACAAAGCTCATCACGTCCTAGACTGCACTTAATCGACAGTTTTTGCATTATCCTAAAGTGAACGTGTCTCTTTTATAGTAGAATTCCTGCTTAAAATGAGACACATGCAAACAAACCCCCAAATCTGAGGGTTTTGTTAACCTCTGTTTTTCTTTTGGAGCACATTTTGATTAGAAAGTTTCTTTTCTGCTGTAGTTTCCACAGTCCAGCTCCAGAATCAAACCCACACTACATCATTCCTTTCTCTAGTTCCCATGATTTTTTTCTTTTCCTGATGTTTCATTTGAAACCCATCAGGATTAAGTCATGTCTTAGTGAATTAGGATATTCAGTAGTAACTTTAAAAATGTGTATATTTCCTCTTATTCAGCAGAACATCAGTTAGAAAATGTCCCCACCAGAGAATCAGCTCCACCAAGCAATCTGGAGTAATCACCACAAGCTCAGAGGGATAAGGGAACTTTGCCTACCTTTGAACTGTGGATTCAGGGAGAGTAAATATTTCAACTGAGAGAATGAGACCACTATGGAATCTCTCCCAGCAGAGGCTGAGAGTTTCATTAATACAGTTTTCTCACTTTCTTTCAAAACCAGTATTGACACAGATATGGGAAACACTTGTGGTCTGCATTTTACATCCCAGATCCTTAACTTTGTCCCTTATTTGCATATCCTGTGAATTGTTCTCCTCGGCCCCCATGGAAGCAAGAAGCCTAACATATGCAAAACAGAAGTTCCACTCGAACTCCATTATCAGCTATGTATACATGCATATCTTTGTGCCTCCACATTGCAGGGGCAACTGAATCTTACAGGAAACTGTATAGAAAACTTTGTTTAATTCTCACAGGAAGCATGTAACTAGACACCATCATCTTCATTCTAGCATGACTCCTAAGTGATTTGTTCACAGTCTTACAGTAAAGGAACGTCTAGCTCAAGGAACAAACTCATGAATCCTTCATAAGCTGCCTCAGATATCATCCACTCCACCTCATTGTCTTGCATTTCTTCTCTGAAAAATGGGCTTGATGACACACTGCATGCTTTCAACTGGAGCTTTAAACTACAGTTTATAGTGCCTGAATGCAAGAGTAGTCACTCTCATCTATGATACCTGAAAATCTATTCTCCACCTGCTCTATCCAAGACTAGTTTTTTGTTTTATCAGTTTTTACTTAATCATCCATGCCTGTATCCCTCCATCTCCATCCATCCTCATGTTGGTTGAACTGAAAAACCCAGCTTCCTCCAGCTGCAGAAGTAGAGTGATGTCTTCCATGTCTTTAACTGAATCCAGAATAAATATGAAGATTTTGTGTTGCACTGTAACATGTTTGTAACTTACTAAGAACATGCATTCCTTATATTAATGTGATTATTATCTCTAAGTGTTTTTTTTCCATTCCCTATTAATTCCTTAACTGCTATAATTAATAACCAATATCTCTCATTTAGGCTCACCCATTGGCAAAACCTTTTCACTGTTTTTTTCTGGAGGCTCTGACTGAAAACTGCCCAACTGCAGGAACAATGTGATTGATGACACAAGAACTATGGATACAGTGGGACACAGAACCTGGCACTGCAATGAAAATCACTTTACTTAACATGCCATACTCAGTTCAGGCACTGCCATGTGAGCAGTTGAATAATCCTACAACTAGAATAAAACACCTGGAAAAGTAAAAGCAACAGCCAGTCAGAAGTAATTTGAGTTAGCATTGTGGGCACATCTGCTGGAAAACAAGAGAGAGAAGTCCCTCATTTTCTATTTGTTAAGCTATTGTTTATTGCTTCACAAAACCCTCAGTTTCAGGTGGCAGTGGAAGTACAGGTTTGATTTTAACCACAACCCTAAAATACATAGAAATCCACAGAAAAGTTAATTTCATACTTATGATTAAGAATACACTGATTTTCTTGATAAGAATTACAAGAAGACATACAGCTTATAATATTTTGATCTTCTCCCTTTTTCAGCCTATCGATCTCTCAGGCTTAGTCAATGAAATGACCTCAAATTTACAAGAACAAATGAAAAAAACCCTGTGTATTTGTAGGCCAAACTCCATTTATTTGACATAATATGCAACTTGAAAAGCATCGAAATCCAGAACGAAGATGTTACCAACGTCTTCCTAGTCTTGGTTGCTGTCAAAATAATGAGAGAAACTGAGTGGTGTTGTCTTTGCCACGTTATCTATACTAGTAACTCTATTAAAGACTAGGCTAGCCTCTCAGAAACTTCTTTTACTCAATCAATGACCTCGTTTCCATGGCAGGCTAACACAAGGTGCCATTGATGATGACTTGATTTCCTTTCGCATCTGAAGTGGAAAAGGAGAAGACAGACTAAATGAAATCCCATCCATCTTAATGAAATACAATTATATTCTCCTTATTAATCATTTAAAAATCAATATGTCTCTTCTTGGCAAACCCCGCCAGAATTTGTCATTCTGTGCCAGGCCTCAATACATCTTGTCCTGTAGTGATTTTTATAAGTTCAGTCACCTGTTTCCCAGGGTAAATAACAGTGTTTCTTTGTGTTGTTATGAGAGCACAAAGAAAGAATGGCACTGGTGGGGAGGCTAAAAAGACACCACACACATTTTAATCAGCAAAAATAAGTATTTCTTCCCTGTGAACATTTTTAAATGAGCAATGTTACTTAAAAAAAAAAAGAAAAAAAAAGGAAAGAAGGAGTTTGATAAAAAACAAAAACCAGAAGTCAATTGATATGTACAGTTTCATACAGAGTATTATTTGTTAGCAATAGTATCATTAGTTTCTGCCTTAAATAATCTTACCTATTGCACGGGATGGTAAAAATTGTATGTACTTGCTTGCAAATCTCAAGGTCTGAAACAAAGCGTGAGTTGGAATTCTTCTTATACTCATTTCCACCGATCTACAGACTTGTAGAAACATTTCTCACCATATCAAAAAAATAAAATTCACTTTCTCTTTATCTGCTTTAAATACAAGAGAAACTTGAGATCTTCAGCAATTGCAGCATCCATTATATTGAAATAAAATGGAAGTACTAATTGAAAAAAAGTTTGTGAGAGGTTATTCTAGTAATCATGGATGAAGTTTTAAGAAAAAGAATCATCAAGAAATCATCCCATTTTGAAAACAAATGTCTTACAGATGCTGCTTCAGCCAATCATCCACAGATACAAGCACTGATGTTCCTATGAACATGTCATTACATGTGCTTCCAGTGGGTGAAAAAGACAACTCACTGCAGCACCAGGATGAAACCTCGGTTCCACTGGCTCTCTGTTGTGGGGTAGCTGCTTCCTTGACATCCCTTTCAGTCCCATTCTTCACTGCTCCTTATATTGGAGGGAAACCCTGAAGAGTGCATCAGCTTCCCAGTGACATTTGGTGTTGGCAGTGAAAAGTTGCAACAGTCAGGATTTCATCTCGTGTGTAACTGAAAAAAAAAAAAAAAGAAAAAATGAGGCCAAAATAGCAGACTTTTTCCAGAAAGAAAAAAAACTGAGATAACTGTCAGGGGAAAGGAACTCACAAACCCGTCTGACCAGATTGCAAAAGCACCCTCCCAACTCCTATTCACCTCTTTGAGGTTTGTGAGGCCGTGAAGTTTGCTTTGTATAACTATGCAAAACATGAACTGCTTGCAAAGTCAGAAGGGGATATACAGTAATGTGTGTTACCATTTACCACGGTGTTGATTTCTTCTCTTTGTTCCATTAACCTTCTCTGCTTTATGTTCCAAAATGGAGTCAAATACCTTTCATGACAATTCAATATTTACCTGCCCAAAGTAAACAAGAGATCCCTGAAGACCTACATTCGATATGTATTGAGTTTCTAATAAATCCTGTTTGCACATGGAAATACAGGACTTGCCAGGATAGATGATATTTCAAACCTACTTAGTCCAATATTCTGCCTTAGTAAACATAAAGGTGCTTCAGAGAAAGGTTAAAAAAATCCAGCAATAAAAATATGCATAGAATTATATAATTCAGTCTGTAAGCAACTTCTGGAGGGCATCTGGCCCAAACACCACTCAAAGCAACACCTCTTTTCAGGTCAGGTTTGCTGTTTGTACAGAGAACACTCAGGTATGGCCTGAGATGTGATGGGGGAACAAGTCCTCGCGTGCCACCAGGAACAGCAAGACAAGCGGTACGTGCAGGGCTGTGAGAATTCATCCTCCTCATGCACACAAGGATGTGTGAACTATGCAGGTGAGCATTCAAATGGCACTTGCAACCACTTCTGAGCTCTCAAGCACTTTTCTATGTTCCTTATAGCAAATAAACCAAAATAAAATATCTAGTCAAAGCAGTGCTACCACCTGGACAGCAGATGTAGTGGGTGCTAATACAGACACAATCCTCTGGCACATCCTGCCACAAGTGGCCATGTGAAACTCAGAAACATCCCCTGCTATCTGATTTGCATCCCCTGCAAATATGCATTAGCTAGCAATGATTTTGCACTTAATAACAGCATTTTAACAGTTTGTAACAAATACAATAGAATAATGGGAAATTAAAGATCATCTTTTCTCCTACAGCCTTCTTGAAAGGCTTTGTCGTCTTCACATTACAGTCTGAACATCCTAATAGCAATAGACAACATTTACTTTAGAGAAAACTGGCATAAACATTTCAAACATATGTACTATATATATATAGATTTGTTTGCCACATCCTGTGGCCTCTGCTGTAGTCCATTTGGGTTTAAAATAGAAAAAAAACACAACAAAATAGATGTTTTAGTTCTTAATCCTTGTTATCGAAAAGGCTTTTCACCTGTGGTGCATATGAGATTTTTGTGGGAATTTAGTGTTAAAACTCTGACAGACGCACCATCAAAATAAAAAACTAACAAAAGAAAACTTTTTTTGGCAAAGTCTACTATTTTGCAGTGCTGACTGTAAAATCAACACAGGCTTCTTTTACCAGTGGGAGGGTTTTTTCAACTCCATAGGCTTTAGCTTAGAGTTGTATATAGGACCTGTATTTCATGCAGAATCTTCAGCAGCTGGAATAACTGGTAATCAGTAATTAGCAAAATGTTAATGAATCTGCTGCTAACACCATGCAGAGGTAATGGTTGTCACAGAAGAGGTAGTTACACAAAAGAAGACTGATACTGATGGCCAGTATAAATGTGATACAAGCTCAAATGGCCACCGTCACAACATTCATCCCACCTTATTGATAGACATCTGAAAGTTTGGTACCTCAGCCAACACAGAAAGCCTCTGGCATCTCCAGAGGACAATCATCCCATCCTGAGATAGGATCCTGGGCACCAGGCTTGGCCTTCTGCTTAAATGCTGAACTTATATCAGGACACATGGGTTTGCTCTCCTTTAGGAAATACTGATGATGAGTCTTCCCATAAACGATGGGATCATCAAGTGGAGGAGATGAAGGAGCAGAAACTGTTGCAGCAATTGGGATGATCACTGGTCAGCCCTCCATCCTTGAAAGCAGGAAGAATTATCCCAGGCTGCATCAGGTTCAGTATTTCCTCAAGCAGAAAAACAATCCCAGCCCCTGCTTAAGCATCTGTGAAGGGGGACTCACATGGACCACGAAGCCCCATTGTGGTCAAACACGTTTAAGATCGATTAGTTTAAAGAGTAGGTACTGAACAGAAACAATTGCAGGAAAGGAACACCTATTATATTAGAGGAGACCAACAGTGCACTGCATGTTTAACAGAGCAGAACAAAGGCTAAGAGGTGCCGTGATTGCTGTCTATAAATGTATCAGAGGGTAAGCAGCAGGGAGGAAGAAAGCTATTCATGTTGAAGGACAGCCCTGACACAAAACAAATAGGTATAAACCAGCCACAATTATGCTGGAAATTACAGGAGGATTTCTAACCATCTGAGCAGTGAAATATTTCCTAAGAGGAACAGAGGGGAACAAAACCACAACGATTTTAACTTTGGACCATGATGTGTTTATGAATGGGATTAGAGATGATGTGATTATCCTCCATATTCAAGGACTAGCTTAATGATTAAGGAAGTTGCCTCCCTTCATTCACCTCAGGTATTTAGCAGTTTACTGCCTAAATACAATAGATTGATGGCCATTTGCATTTAGCCCATTGTTGCACTCAGTCATCTACACAAGTTTCATCTCAACATTTAATATTTACTGAATAATAAACTATACTTACATATTTAGATAAGAAAAAACCCACATAATGCCTATTTCCTCTTTTTCATGGTCTACTCTCACAATTTTCTCATACATTTCTTCACATTAAGTGCTTATCTTTAAGTTCCTACAGAAACACTAATATTTGTACAAGTAGAAAATACATGGAGAAGTCACTACTTCCATCCTGGTAAGCTTTTCTGGATAGTGTTCCAAAATGATGGAGCTGATTTGCTTCCAAAAAAATTCTTTAATTTATTCAGACTGGCCTATTATGCTCTCCTTTTTTTGGCCTTTGTTTCATTTTTCACCTGAAAATCACATGAAATGCCCTACTTTCTTTCTATTATCCCTCCACCGGTCTTGTCCATATTCAAAACTGGTAGAAAGTTCAGTTGTTTGGGGTAAAAAATACAATCACTTTTCACATGCCAAGGAAAGGGAAGGATTAACACACTTTGATGTTAATACCGTGAGTTTTGTAGTTTTCCTGTTTGTTTGTTTTCATCTTCCCCTATTGTTAACAGTACACCGGATTTTATAGGCAGTCTAACACAGAGCAGATGCTGATTAAAGGAAATGCACTTTTCAGTGTGACATTTAAAAAAAAATCACTCTCTCTAGTCTAAATGCTATATTCCTAATGAGTTTTATTTTATTAACTGTTGTGTGAAAATACAATGAGCTTCTATTTAATTGAAACAGAAGTTTTTACAGCTAACTTGATGGACTGTGACTAGGCAGTTAAGATTGACCAGAATACTCCTGCTGTCTGCCCTGAGGGCTGAAATACAAGGTGCAGGCACACATGGCCATTCACTCCCACATGGATATGTGGCTGGGCTAGAGAGGATGCTTTGCTCTCTGGCACCTCTCCCTGCTACTGCTCCCTTGTTAGTTTGAATCTTAGCACCTTCCTCACCTTTTGGATTCAGTAAGTCCAGTTCCATAGGGCGGAGACTGGCTATTTTTAATTTAATGTAAATAAACTCTAATTCCAACCAGGGTCATCACCTCAGCATGCATTTGTAGGTACAGTTGTACATATGGTGTGCCTATAGACAATAGATAGATATACCTTTTGTATCTACAGAAGACATCAATTGCTGGTAGCCTAAAGAGACATCACAAAGGAGCAGGAAAAAAAAAAAAATCTTTCCCTGGAGATAAAACTTGGTAGCAGCGAAAAAAATGTTAATGCGTTCTTATTTTGAAGACATTGTGAAACGTGTCTGTTTACTTTGGCTTAAAATACAAATTAATTTTACCTGAGGTGCAGATGGAAAATTTCATTATGCTTCAATTTTCGAAATAAGCTGCCCAGTGTTGGGCAGACTATTCATTGTTACAAACTTCAAAGGGACTAGAGGAACTGGTCACTTCAGGCCCAACCCTGGAGTGACTTAACTCAGTAAAACTGCTACTGCGTTTGAGATGAACCATGATCTGATTCTCCTACATGAAAAGGGAGAAATAAAGAAACTGTCCAAAACTTTCTACAGTGAAACCTGATACACTTTTCCCACCACGTCATATCATTTGTACTACAGCAGGTAGTGACAAAGGATTCTTTTCTTACCACTAAATGATTAACAACATCTGCATTCATAAAGCAATGAGCAAACACAGATTAAGTAAGCCAGAGGTTAAATTACTGAATTACTGAGTGTAGCCATTTTTTTCGTTGGAAAACCAGGAAACACAGCCCCAGCTTCACGTATCATTTGCATCTCCAGTCAAGAGCATGTGCAATACTGCACACAGAATAAAAAGACATTCAGAATCCTTCAAAATCCAGAATCCTTCAAAATCCAAATCACACTTCACCTGACTTTCAAGTAATTTCCATCTTTTCACTGCACAGTGATAGTAACTCATACCTGGTCTTCATCATTGCACACCAGATCAAGATGTAGCAGACAGCTGACCAGGGGTGATAGAAGCTTTTTGGTGAAATAGTACCCAAAATACTTTCACAATGGGCACACAATAAATAACTATTGACTACAAATTAGTGTTGGGCTGTGATACTAAGCAGTTGGTTTAAGAACTCACTGCCTGGTAGGCCTTAATAGTGGAAAGTAACTTTCACTTAATAAAAGTTTAAAAAAAATCTAAGTTTTCAACTCTCTCTCAGCCCTCTCACTCCCTCAACCCACAAAATCAGTTTCAGAGCAGAAACCTCAAGGAGCAACAGGAAAATCATGCCAAACAGGTATTGGGATAGAGAAAGCAATTCAGAAGAAGGCTGGAGCAGCCACTCATACAAAATGCCTACAAGGGCTGGAAGACTAATAGACCAGATGGTAGAAGGACACATAAAGGTTTAACTCCCAGGCATGTTGTGGAGTGGAGGGATGAAAGGTGCTTAGAATAAGGCTTATAGGTGTCCCTTGCACTCTTGTGTGAGGATATTTGTAATTTCCTATTGTGGTGATCCTTTTTCTTCAAGGTAAAACTTGACTTGGTAGCACACACAGAGCAGTGTATACAGTCTTTGGGAAGACCATCCCAGTGCCTGACATGGTCACCCCTTGTTCAGAAAGGAGAGGACCTTGAAGACTCAAATCTGTTACCTTTTCACCGTCCCTCAGGATCTGCTTTCCTAATCCTATTCCCACTGCATTCCAGCCTTCAAACCTCACCTGCACAGTAACTTCAGGTGCCTCTGACTGTCTTCAAGGACCTTCCCTAGTGGGACTACAACCATACTACTGCAGGGAAAACAGACATTGTCTGCATGTACATTTACATGTACAATTGCAAACATTTACAGCATGTAAAGTCAGAAATGTCTGTACAACCGATGCCTTGGCTTCTGTGAAAACTGACTGCGCTAAGGATTCACTCCAGGCAACTCACTCAACATCTCACCAAGTGGACCCAAGGTGGCCTGCACATGTAAAATCATCTCATCTCTCTAAAATCTTTCTGTAGTGTGAGTCCAAGTATTACACAAGGATCAGTATGGATGGGTGAAACAACTCTGAAAGACTGTCAGGAGAATTGTTAAGCACATCTCCAAGTTTCCTGTGTTGGGATTGCTCCACTGCCACACAAATAAACATGCATTGTAACTGATCAGGGGGAAAGAGGGGCATGGCACAGCACAGATGCCCAGAGAATGAAATTTCCTGACACATTTTGCGGTCCTCAAAAAGAAAGATATACCTCACTCTTGGAGCAGTGCTCATTTTGAAATTGGGACAGCTTGTGGTTCACTGCTCTTAGTCATTCCTAGGGCATTGCTGGATATTAACATGTCCAATGCAGTCAAGCCTGCCCTAGACTTGCAGCTGTGTATGAAAAGGAGAACAAATGAAGGCTGGTTCTCTTTAAATTATTATCCATGCATGAATACACAACAAGCCACAGAAAGTTGCAATTCACCTGGTTTTGGCCACAGCTGACAGTTCATGGTTATCAAAGGGTTTGGTCTCAACTTGTTCCATCTTCCCACAAGAAGCAGATATAGCTTCTATAAAACATATTTGTTCACCTGACACCTACTCTTTCTCTAGATCCAAAATATAATTACTACCAGTTTCTTCACTATCTTTTGGGTTCCTTGGGATCTTACCTTCTCCACACTATTGCCAGAATTTTCTTTCTATCTCTACCCTCCAATAGGCATTTTAGCAGCTAATGTGCATGATTACAGCCAGTCCAACTGCTGTCAACTCTACAATTAAAGGAAATCTCATTTTTCTTTATCTGAGGTTTCTGTTTCCTGAAGTTTCCTGGCAGGAATGGATGAGCATCAGCAAAAACCCCACAACTACACAGCACATTAACAAGAGATAGTAGCAGTTTGGGGGACAAGTCCTGCAGCCCAGTACCTGAAAAGACAGATCTCATTTAGTTTAGATGTTTGCATAGGGGGAACAAGAGGCACCACCCATGGAAAGGTGGAAAGCTAGAAGCAGGAGGAAGAAGCATTATCTTAGAAGATTTTTAGAATGTTTTGACAAATGAAAGATTAAGCATTGATCAGCTAAACAAAATCATGTTTCCTACAATCCAGGGGAATAAATCTTCTATATTCAAGCTTTTATTGCCTAGTATGTAAGGAATTATTTCTAAATGTATATCCTAGACAAGAGCTATTAAAATATCAGATGCAGGCAAGATCTGGGTTCTGAATACAGTCTGCCCAGACTATGCCTAAGTTCCACATGTGTGATGACCCCTGCATTCCTCTTTCATATATTTCATCTCCCTCTATATTTTGAGGGACCAAACACAGTACAAGATCATGCTGCAGGGATAGTATGGACCTTGCTGCCCTGGGAGAACTAGCAGACCACATGTTGGCTAACAAGGAGACTAGGGTAAAATACCTCAATAGATCTCGGTAAAAATAAATTCAGCAGGTTTATTCAAAATACTCACAAAGAGACTATTTAGAGCAAAAAAAAAAAAAAAGTGTGTATAATCAGGGTTAATTATTGACTTCAGGACACGTCTTCCAGCCTGGATACTTGCCTACAAGTAGGCTGTCATTTCCTAGACTCATGCTGATCCCATATACATATCCTTAGTTTATGTAAATAACTGCAGCACTGTTAAAGCAGGCAAAGCTGTGTCAACTTAGACCAGCTGAGGATAAGATTGAAGCTCTACATGACATCAGCAGAGACAGACAGGAGGAAGGAAAAAAAGGAAATACCCTTAAGCACAAAAGAATCAAAGTAGTGCAAACCATTACAGTTCATACCTAAGCTTGTAGCCAAAATAAATGTCATCCCACTGGATTTGCAATGGGAATTTGCAGTGGAAGCAGGCAGGCACCATCATTTTATTCCAGCTTTGTGCCCACAGTTTAAACACTGGAGAAAAGATAAAGACTCTGATGGAAACTAAGGTTTATGTAATTAATATTTCTTCACAAATTGCTTCTTAGTATTAAAAACACACCTCTTTGCAGCCTCTGGTTCTAGTTGTACAAACACAGTACGTCCTTTTAGACTGGGGAAATCACACATGTATAATTCCTCCTTTGTGCTTGTGTCTGAGTCTCTAAGACTTTGAAAACTGCAATATAATTCCAACAAAACCTGCCAGAAAGAATAGAGGCTTGGATGTATTAGAAAACCACATGTAATGAATTCCAGTAAATGGATAGGAAAGAGATCTAACAAGTGCCTTGACTAAGGTAAAGATGGCATCATTAGCAACTGCACTGTTGGCTACCAGAGTCTTCATAGGACCTAACCACAGATTTCACAAGTTCATTGCTCATAGAACAATGTCCTAATTCTTTTCCTATTATCTAGCATGGTTATCTTTTCCTCACCTGCTTCACAGAAATTTATAATATTTCAAAATTTTGAGAGGAGAGAGGAAGGAGGACTTCAAAGCCCAGCTCGTGTTCAGACTCATCCTTTGCAGACAGACCTTATCTTTCTAACATACCATCCCCAGACTGGTAAGTGTGAAAAACCTCACACTTTGAATTGTTTACAATCTAGATACAGCAGTCCAGACTGGAGATTTCTGCAGTCGCAAAGCCAAAGAGCTAAAAAAATTCCTTAGCTTTTGCTCTTGTGAAAATGGCACGACTCAGCACCTGCTTAAACAAAAATAATTGTGATGTATTGTAGAACCATGGGACATATTTGCAGCTGCACTGGAAACAAGACTGAGATGAAACACTTTCACACAAAGTTTTGGGAAAACACTGGGAATTTTCTCATTTGGTTATGCTCTGTTTCACATGTGTACAACACTTCACAATACGGGGTCCTTGTGCTTGTGCATGAGTTGGGATACTTTCATGGTACAGCCATTCGATTCTTGTTTTCTTAGTAAAGATTAATAACAAGGAAATGTTAAGTAAAATTTGGGGGTTGGAAACATAGTAAAGATTTTGGTCATGTTTCCTTGAAATCCACTATGAAAGGAAAAAGAAAAGTTATGTCACATGGACAAAACCACATCCAAAACAGTTCCTCCAGAACCAGACATCCTTCACTGTGTGACGTATCACACAGTCATACACCAAAGTCATATAGACTTGAACCAAGAGGACTGAAAAGTAACATTTATACTTCTTTAACATGGTTGAAGCACCAAAGAGCCTGTGACTCAAAGTAGATCTAAGAATACTGTTTGCTTTCCTCAGCATTGAAATTCTATTGTTTGCTTAGTCCAGCTTTGGTGTAACATGTAGCACCTTGTGTTAATTTCTTCCTCAGTCATGGGTTATCACTACCACAGTGATTCAAAAGTTCTAACACAAGTGAGTTTATTGTTTTCAATATTTTCATTTAAGGGCTTTAATCAATATCTGCCAAGACAATTAAAGAGCTCAAGTAGTTTCCAAGAGGAATTTTTCCCTTGGAATCGATATCCCTTTTTTATTATTATTTTTTTTCTTTATTCCCCTATTTATTTTATTTTTAATGCTAACAAAAAAAAAGTTAACACCATTTCCCCAAATTCATTCACTATTCTGATTCTTGTTTTATAAAGGAAATGAAATTTGTCATGCTGCTATACATCATTTGCACTGCACTACAATGTCCCATCTGTGTGTCAAGTACAAAACAAAAGCATTTTGTGAAAAATTGCTAAAGTAGTAATGATTTTTGTCCTCAACTCTTTGTTTTGCCTTTCAATAAAGAAGGCGACATGTGCCACAAATGATATATTGTTGTTTAAGTACAACCCTAGTAACACAGTGCATAACCAAAACCATGTTTCACAGCAGAGAAACTATAGTTTACTGCCCCTATGGCTCTGATGAGAATATAATGTTCTACAGTTTATAAATGCTTTGAGGTCAACACATGATTTACTTCAGCTTGTTCATCCAATGAGCAGGAGGTCCAAAAATATATCAAGCTATTAGACAGCCCACTGGAAGCTTGGCGGAGGCTCCCAGTGATGGAAAGCGTGGCAGGGAAGCCTCTCTGTCAACTGGAGATGAGATAATTAGATCCAGGTAATACATTGGAGCCCCATCAGGGAACAGGACAGCAAACATGTCATCTTTACGATTTTTTTCTCATCCTCCCCAGCAACACTGGCCTGAGATAGTAAAAAGTGTGAAGGATTCATCAGTTCCCAGCAAAAGCAGAGCAGCGGGATAATCAAGCTATCATCTCTCCATCATCCTCATTTTCCAGAGACCTGGTGTTGTGTACAAACATCAAAACAACAGCAACAACAGACTGAGGAGCCCTGCTAGTTAGCTCCAGCTTTTGCTTTATATTCCATGGTAATGCCACACAACTGATGGGCACGAAACTTGTAATATCCAAAAAACCTTGAGAACCTATATTTAAGTTATAAAGATATCTCAAGCAAAAGAGTCTACTAATTAGAGACCTGAACTTCAACCCTGTTCCCAAACTGCTGGTGGATCAGAATATGTATGAATGTTGGGGTAACACAGTTAATCATAACACCCTGGCTTTTTCTCTCACACCCATTTCTACGTACACATTTTTTTGCTGGACCCACCAGGTGGAACTTGAAAGGAACTTGCTACAAGGAGGATTCCAGTGCATTAGAAGAGCACTCCCCTTGCGTGAGAAAGGCAATTGAAAAACACCCATCCACATATCAGTGCAAAAAAAAAGTGTTTTCAGACTCAATAACTTAGAAGATGCTTATGCTTTCCTTAGACCTCCGAAAACCAGGGAAAAATGAATTTAGAAAAGTTGTGGCCAGAAAACAACATAATTTTAAATACAATTTACTCAGAATACATAAACTTTTCTGTTACGTTCATAGAAAAAGCAAAAGGATAATTTCAATTGTGATTGAGCCTATTTTAAAAATATGATCTTGTATGTTGATTATTATTAACACTTAGCTTTACTTATATAATTAATATATACACACAGAACATATACAGTAAAATTCCTTTTCCCACAACATACAGATGACTTCTATGCCAAGTCCTTTCCCAGCAGCTGACATTTAAAAAAACCCTTTATTCTCCTCTTTCTTTCACTCACACATTGCATATAGGTAAAGGGGTAGGTTGCAGGGGGGTGAAAGGAAAAGAAGAACCTCTTAACTACAGAAGTCTTCTTGAAGCCTCATTTCTAAGAGAGACACAGCCCCTCACTAGAGAAACTGAGGGACTAATTTCATGTGCTTTACCCACATATGCACTGTCTTCTTTTCTTTTTACATGAATATATATGTTCTGTCAACCCACCAATAAAGGAAAACAAGAGATGGTTCTTGCATGTTGGGAATAGATTAACTCCATTTCACACTTCAGTCTTAAACAATCTTAAAACCCAAAGCCAGGAAAACCCAGAAACATCATGATTAAGTGTACGGCTTAATCATGTAGAAGTTTAAATGAAATTTCTAATTAAACCACTTAAATAAATATATGCATGCCTCAGAAAGCATTTACCACCATGGCACACACCCATCATTGCTTTTAGTTCTTTTCTCAGAAAATATTAGAAAAAAAAACCAACAAAACAACCCTCAGTGGAAGTAGATTAATAATATTGCAAGCATGAAGTAAATTCCAAAGAGAATCATAAAACTCAGAATTCCCCACCAACTCTAGAAAATCAGACTGAATAAAACATCCTGAAAGTAGAATGCAGGAGAAGAATGTATTTTTTCCAATTGCCATCAAAGTAAAATTGATTTTTCTATTCTTCCCCTTCATAAGTATGACAGGGAGCATCTTCATGGAGCTCCAGGAACAAGAGAGCAGTTGTGGCGACCGTCTCTGATGCGACCAAAGGTGAGTAAATCTAAGCTACTGAAAACACTAAAAGAGGAAAAATTCATGTCTAGCAGAGAAAGTACTAAGATTAAAAATGAAAAAGCATGGGTAGGCCAGATAAAATCAATACAACTTTTCCCAGGGTGTTCTTTTATAAACATTACTTTGGTTCTTCCTTGACCACAATATATACAGAAAATAAAATGGCATTTTTATGACTCATAATCCCAGCCTTTGCCTTCATGAAGCTGTTCACAAAGACTCAGACGCTGAATGGATTTAAGACTGGAAATATAATGGCAAATCATACTTTTTTGCATCACACAGTGAGGGAGGCACACAGCTTTTAGGATTCACACCTATCAAAAGGAAAAGCTACAAAATACCACTACAGTTATAGGATGCAAATTTAAACTCTGCAGTAACAGTCATTAGGAAAGCTTTACAATATGGCTCAGCTACATGGGACACTGAGAAAATTATAGAAATTGCACATTTAAGACCTTCCTAGGCATGAAAATAAAATAGTAAAAAGTGTGTTTGTGCTAAGAGAACACACGAAATTCCAGGCTGAACAGTATAAGCCTTAAGATTAGGTTCCATTTACCTCCTATAATAGGAAAAGAATGTTAATACTATTTTTTCCCCCTTTTTCCATTTTGCTACTATAAAGCACAATGTTTATCTCAAGTAGGCTAGAATCAGGAAAAGGAAATCATCCCTACAGACAAAACAGATTTTTGGGAAAGTCATAAGGAAAAACTCAGAACACTTATGAGCCACAGTCAAGGAGGAAAACGAGATCTGAACAGGAGAAGCTGATCTTATGACTTAAATGACAGAAAATATATAAGAATTGACTAGCAGTGAACTCTGGAATACATGCCAGCTTTTACAGATGGAAAACAATGACTTAAAGAAGGGAAAAAACATTGAAGTTAAACTGAAGATGGAAGACTAACAGAGTTAAGGTACCTGAATAGTGAGAAAGCAACTAGTTTAGGACAAGAGGAAGGAAATAACTCCAGAAGGCACAGGAGCAAATACAAGAATTAACACAGGGAGTAAAAGGACTTTAAAAACAGGCAGAGATTCAACATGTTAATGAATTGTATGATGAGTGAATGTTAGTAGCAAAAAATCAGTATAGTCAGAGGAAATCTGGATCCCCTGAGACAGCAACACAAAGAAACATATTCATAGTTAACACGACACACCATAAAATTTCCATCTTTATTTTTTTTATGATTCCAAGTTGGGGAAAAAAAAAAAGGCAAAAACCTGTTTAATTGATTCAACCTCCTAAATTCTCCTAATGATTTCTAATAACTAGTTACTTGGAATTTCCATCTGAACACTTTACAACAGTTTTGTTGCCAGTATGACCGAGGAGAAAGACACAGCCCACCCTCTTGGACCATGGTCCTACTTGGAACTTTTTGTCTCTAAACTCAGAAAAGACAGAACTGATGAAAAACTGAAAATAGGCCAGGCAGGCTTTCTGTGATTCTGTGAAATAAACTTTCCATTTACTTCAATGAGCAGGGCCACTACAGACCTAGAATTTTACCCCTTGGGAGGAACAGTGATGAGACATCAACAAGTGGGAGCATTCTCTGCAAGATTTATCTTCACTCTGGAGGTCTCTCATAGAAGTTCAACAATATTTAACTTCCTAGCAACAGTTTGTGGCACATACAGAGCACTGTGTGCTTTGTGTAGTACTTAATTTCTTTTTAAAAAAAGCTATAGTGAACTCACCTCACAATTCTTTACATCATAACATTATTTTAAGGCTTTTCAGGAAACTTCTGATCCGAACTCCCACTCCCCTCTAAGCAAACAAACAAACCAGAAAAAAACGAATCAAAAAACAAAAACCAAAACCTCTAACCCACCCAAAAGAACAGCCAAACAAAAACCTCTTCACTTGGACTTGTGACTAAGTCCAGATCAGCATACTGGTTTTGATATGGTGTATACCATCCCTTGTGAAACTATCTCACCTAAATGTGAAAAACTGCCTGTGTCAAAAGTACTCAAGGGGGACAAAAAGCTGAAAGGTCGGGAGATGATATCCTATAAGTGGCAGGGATTGTGTTCTTGGCATTCTTTTGCAAAGATCAGTATGGGAAAAAATACTTGGGGTGAAAAATGAGCACTTAGAAATTAGAATGCTGTCAGGTGAGATATCTGCGAATCAGGCTGCAAAAAATTAAGTAGATGAGTTATACTGTCAGTCAGCAGTGATGTACAATATTAGTGAAGGAATCTATACCAAAGTTATCTACTGCATGCAGAACTGATAATGTCATGAATGATCATTAATCTGCTAAACAGTAGGAAAGATTCCCTCAAAATAACAGATTTCATTTTTGGAAAGAATAATGATACTAGAAGAAATCAAAGAAATAAGTGGATCACATTTATCTTATGCAATAATATTCTTTTAATGATAACAACTGAATCTTACAGTGTACTATATATAAATTTCATACAAGCTACCTTCAAGCACTCAGTATATCAATTTAATTAAACCATAATTTCTCAAAATCATAGAATAAATTTTATTCTGTGCTGTTACCACAGATTAATACAGATGCATTTTTGAAGTGAAGTATACAGACTGTAGAGTACATACCCTGTAAATGTAGAGACAACTCAGTCAAAAACATCAATTTATTACCTTTGTCTTTGTTGGTGCAATAAAGTGTAATAAGTGTACTTTTACACTGACATCTAGCAATGAGAGGGTCAAGTTGGTGCAACAAAGCTGGCAGACTAACACAACTGTCTGTGCTTGTGTTATAAATATTACATAGCAGACATTTCATGAGTGAGAATGTGAAGGAATATTCTAGAAAAGGAATGCAAATTTACCATGAACATCAGAACACTGAAACAGCTGTATGAGTTCAAATACCCGGGAGTGTAAAGAGTAAAACCTAAATCAGGGAGGTGTCAACACTTGCTGTTTTAATGTGGTTCAGAATACAGCCAAGAAACAAGTAACGTGCATCTACAAAGTGCCTTAAAACATATTTTGATGAAAACCCATAAGGATTATTACAAGACAGTTATTATATTTATGAACCATTTTTAAGCGCTCACATAAAATGCAGATTAGACACCTGATTAGTTTGCTGCAATTCCTTGAAATCCCTCCAACTCCCCTAAGAACGTTTTGTACATGGGTATACACTTTATGAAACATCTGATAAATATGGCAAGATAGAAAGTAATATGAAGGTACACAAAAGCCTTTTCATGCCTTTTTTGTTGTTGGCTAAACTACATTCCACTGGATCAGTCCTCATGCCTCTGGATCATCTGGTACTAACCGTTAATGGATAGATTGTCCATGGTCAATGGTCTTAAGGTCAGCCCTACCATGAGATAGTCCCACATATATGAACAAGACAACCTCCAAAACAAGATCTCCCCTTCCAATCTTCACCCTAAAAAGATGTCTCTCCTCCCTAGCAGAGATTGGTTTTTGGCTGGACTAGCAGAGACTTATGCAACTGTTGTTTTTGCCACAGACCTTCATTGAAAACGTATGTTGCCCAAAACCAACATTTGTCAATCCTCTCTAGTGACTACAAATATTTAAGCTCTACATTCAAAGTCCTTTACATATTCTATATAGCCCTACCAACATTTCCAAACAAGTGTAATTTGGCATGTGGCAAAAGAGAAGGTAATGCATTTCCTTATGATCAGACAGCTAAAGTCTGGACCAGAGACAACGCACGAGTTTTCCCTTTTGAGTGATGTGGAGCATTGGTCACACTTAATTCTTATACAGACCAAGTGGTGCAGTGCATTCCAGTCTGCTGCTGAATACAAATATGTGGCAGAAACTCACTGCAAACTTTGCAGACATCTACAGCAAAAAGGAGCAGATGTAGGGGTGCTCTCTCACCATGAACAGGACGCTGATGAGGCACCCAGGTAATCCTCAGCTGGACATGCCAGGCCCAGACAGCCACCATGCTTATGCTGCGGTGGCAAACTCCCTTTGCAGACACAGGACCACACCAGCATGAAGAAGAAGGAAGCCATTGCCTCTTCATCAGTTCTCACCCTGTGGTCACCTCCCAACCCATCAAACAGCTGTGAACAGAAATGTGCCAGAAATAGTACCCAGTGTTGCTGTAAGTCTGCTAATTCCCTCTGCTCTGCTTAATTATATAAACTGCTCAGGATACTAATCAACACATCACACCATGATGATGCAGTTATAAATGTAATTATGAAAGCAACATGAATAATGTCATTAATGACTACATTTCAAGCAGTCTCGTTCTTTCTACTCCCCTGTTGGCACCATATTATGGGTCTGTTTGGAACTTCTGGGAATCAGGCCACATACAATGTGATATGTTTCCACTAAAAAGCACAATTCTGCAGACCTCAATCAAGGAAAAAGTAACTTCAATGTCTGTTAGGAGTTTTGCCAGAATTATGACTGCAGTAGTCAGGCCTCTGTGTGCCAAGGACTCTGAAAATAAATGCTTCCTTACAGAAACTAATGTTTGATTTTAAAATCTGATTCCAGAACCGAGTGGCAGGAAACAAGTCTGTCAGTGGCCCTGTAAGGTTCAGTGTCAGTAAACGTCCATTCTTCGTTCTGCTGATTTCTCTTTGTAATCCAGCAGAACTTAGAAGGCTATGACAGGGAGAATATTTTAGGAATAAAAGAAAGCCCCAGTTTCAGACAACACATTAATTAGGATTATGGAAGGAAAAAACAGGTGAGGAGTTAAGAGGAGAAACTACTCCTTCACAAAAAAAAACACTACAGATGGTTTCAGCAGCACTAGTGCATCAGCTTTTAAAAAAATGCCTCCCTTCTGCCTCCTGTTCTTACCCAAATCAGCCTTCTCTTCTCCCTTCTTTCTCACATGCTCTCAATTCTCAGGCTGAGACCAAGAAGTTTCCACAGACCTTCACAAGGAAAACTAAGGCAGGTACCCACCCTCCAAGCCAGCTACTGCCCTTACAACAAGCTAATCGTTTGTCATTTTGTTACCAGTTTTAGAGTAGATGGCAAACAAAAGCCCACTGGACCAAATGACCATAATTATGGTTATGACTTAGCAGGTAACCATGGACTGGCCACGGATATTATGCCAAGTGATGCACAGAGTCCTCAAGCTTGGCATCTGTTCATGTCATACTGAACATGCAGGCCATGTCTACGATGCCAAGTGAAGAGCAGGTGTAGAGGTGACTCTGAGCATCACAGGCTTCGTGGCCTGTCCCATTTCCCATCCTCACTGCTCTAAACCTGAGTTTATATCTATACCCCAGCAGGTTTCCACATGTCAGGAACGCAGATGGTCCAGAGAGTGATTAGCCCTGTGAGTGCAGCCAGCATCTCATAGGACAACAGTGATGGACTTTTACCACCTGTGAGATTCACATCCCGAGTAGTCCATTTGTTGGACTGACTGAGTGGTTTCAAAGCCTGCAGAGACTACAATTAAACAATAAAAATCTCAAAATGTCCCCAAATACTGCTTCTATTTCCAACTGATGGAGTTTTGCTGAGCTAAAAGCTAGGGTAAAGTTTCTTTATTAGTTTCATACCTTGTACTTTAATGTGCACATGCTACAGGAACTGTAAATTAAGAAGTTAAAATAAATATATTATTCAGATGAACAAAGAAGAAGTTAGCATATTCTGTTTGACTCAGTCTATTGCTGTGAGTTGTATAAAGATATTAGCAAACATTTTATCCAGAGATCCCACATGGGAAGTACACAGAAGCTGATTTCTGAAATAAGACATGGAAATTTTAAAACCCCCTCCTTGAGAATTTTCTGTATTAGGAATGACCTTACAACAGGAAGCCTGAATTACACGTATAGCTGGGGGGAAGACTCAGATGGATCCTAAAGAAGCATAAACTTACAACTAAATTAAAACAAACACATCATTAAAAGTATGTAAACAGTCTAATTCATTGAAGCACTCCTTTTCTTGAAGGCAGTTTCAGTTTGGAGGACACAAACAGAGAGATTTGCTTTCTGCACATTACCAAGTTGAAATTAAAAAAAAAAAAAAAAGAGAAAACAGTTATAATTGCATTTTCTAATGAAAAATATGATTTCAGAATCATGTAGGGAATTCAGACTATGTGAACCTGACTCACACTTCCTACAGCAACACTTACGTGTTTGTTTAGCTTTTACATTACAGACCTTATTTTTTATGATTTCTAACTAGGCAGAGAATTCCACAGCATGACAAAGGGTGTCAGCATAAAGTGTCATCTTATAAGTACACTACTGCTTTTTTCTCTGTTTGTAAATTTTAAAATGCTTTTAAAGGAAGTTAGGCCATGATTAAATGGAAGGAAGACAACAATTAGAAGTCTGTCAGTCCCAAGTGTTTTCTACTTCCGTGTAATGAATAAAGAATTTATGGGTCTGATTGCCTGCTTTATGTCAGTGAAACTGCAATGACTTTGGTGGAGTTATTTTGAGTTACAGCCACAGTGAAAGGAGAATCAGGACGTATTGCACTAAAGAAATTTAATACACAATATACAGTCCCACTGGATTCAGTTTTAAAGAAAAATAACACAAAAGGAAAATTAAAGGGGGGAAAAAAAAAATCAAAGTGAGCAGCAATGAGAATTCTGCAATAAAATTGGGGAAAAAATATTCTGAAATTCTGCATTTCCATGGCTTTCAAGGACAACTCCACTGAACAACTAAAAGTGTATATAGGAAAAGGACATGTGATACTACCTTGGTGCTTCTAAGAAGTCAAACATTGCAAAACATGGATGACTCTATGCAGAATGAAAGAAAGAACACAGAACCATCTTGTCTTAAACAGAAGAGGTAAGCAGATTCTGTTAAAACTTACATGAGTCCCCTTAAGTTTTGTGCTTAATAAGGACTTTTATAGTAAATTCTATCCTATTGTGAAGGGAAAAGAGATATTGCTGAAAAGTTCCCGTGTGGCATTTCTCTGTTGTTTTTGTCTATGGGATTTTTTTTTAATCTGATAAACAGAAAAACATTGGTTTATTTCACTCACTTATACTCTGATCAATGTCAGGCACCATTTTTACATGTTAAATTCATAAAAATGGTTTTAATTGAACTTTACAAACTACCAGGGACGATGTTAGGTTTTGAAAAGCACAGCCCTTTTCTTAATTCCATTCTCATATACGTAATAGCCAGGGAAGAGCTTAAGTAATTTCAACAGGACAAAATTTTCTGTGGAAGAAATACAGAGCCAGTGATGTGTACAAAGCAGCCTCATTTTTGATCTGACTACCAAGACATGGCCATAAGGATTCTCAAAAATGCATTATTTTAAATTTGGACAAATCACACCAACAACGCAGACCATTTAAGTCATAACTAAAACATTACGTATTAGAACAGCTCTAATAAATCAATGACATATTTAGCCAAACCAGTTTGTATTTAAGATCTATCTAATACTAAAGCCCTCCTTTGAAAATTGGAAATGGAACTGCTCAAAACATGTTGAGCTCACAGAGTTTGCTTTTTAGGTTAAGGTATCAGCCAGTAACATTTCCCATTGAGGGATCCTCCCTGAAAACTTTGATCCAATCGTGTAATTTCCCTGAAACCTTCAGAAAGAGAATATCTAAATTCAAGAAGCCTCAGCTCATTCCCAGGATCTGCAACCAGAAACAAAGCACTTGAATAAATCCAGTTTTGTGGGATATACATCAAAATTGCCAAAAATTTCACTGGCTGAATATAGTGCCCCTGTTACACTTCTTCATGTTGTGGGTCCCTTCCATGCTCAAACAAAGAGCAGTTGGTCGGCATAAACATGTAGAATGTTTTGGTGTTAAACACCAAAAATATTGAGCACTAAAAATAATACATACATTGTTTAGATTCTCCAGAGGAGCTCCCAGGTTCCCTTGCAGCTTTTAAAACTCTAGTCCACAGTGTGAAAACAACGAACTTTAATATGCTTTCATAGAAGCTCCTTGTCACCTTCTGCTGAACAAATACTGCAAAACTACACACTTGAACATTTCCCTAGTGTTAAAATAAACGAACAACACATTTAATTTTGCTCCAAAGGCAAGAAAGACACTTTAAATAAGTTTTCCACTTATATTTTGGTATACATGATACCTCCCTCCAAGGATACCTTACAGAATTGCAAGACTTTGGCATATATATGCAAATACAGTCTCACAAAAATTTGCCCAGGAGGTGACTGTCCTAAAACCTCTTCACAAAAATCTCTTTGCCAATTTGGGGTAGTAACAATGCCCTGTAAGGAGGGTGATCTGTCACCAACTGCAGACATATAAGTAGATGAAAACATACACAAAACAGTTTGCAAAACAATCACAGGCTTTAAAATGTTTCCATGAGAGTTTTCTGACCAAACTAAGATTAATTTTAAACATCTTCCCCCACCTCCAAAAACAAACCAGGGGTGAATTCACCAGATGCATTATTTACCACATCTGTCACCTTGCTGTCAACTCCTAACACTTTTTTCCCCCACTGCTAACAAAAAGTTCAAAAGGGGAAGATCATCTGATTTTTCTTGACAATCCCTCTCCTATATCCCAATCTGCAAGCATATATATTTGACATATTTAGCTCTGGCTGGTTTGTTTCAGGTTTGATACTGTATGTGTGTATGTGTGTTACCATATATGTCTCAATATGTATTTTTTTAAAAAAAAGAAGGAAAGAAAGGGGGAAAAAATCATTCTGTTTCAAATAATGAGCATGTGCACCTTTTTGCCTCAGGCCTTCATACACAATTTAGCCAGAAAGCCAGGGCAGATCATGATTTAGCATTTGACATCTCTTGCCTTCAGGCCAGGGGAGACTAATACAGATTTCTGACTCTGAGCACACCATGGAAAAAAAAAAAGTGAGAGAGAGAGAGAGAGGCCTTTTATTGACTAAATGATAAAGAGGTTTGTAATGATAAATAACAGTCATTTTATTGTGGAATTCCCCAGAAAAGATGCATTCTGCAGTGTCTGAAGAAGCCTAAAAGCCGAAGCTGGTTCCCTGTGGATCCAAACCTGTTAAGCTCCAATCTTTCTAGGCAGAAATAGAGGTCGCAAATTGCATAGGACCTGCACTATTAAAACTGTATAAGCATGATACATAATCACTGCTGCATCCAGGGCAGTTAGCACTAAGAGGATTAGCTGAAGGCTGCTTCTGGCTTTCTCTCCCTCAGCCTGCATCTAAAACAAGCCTGGTACACACCCAGGCTGCTTGAGAATTTTCTGCCAGCTTTGATCGATAGTTTAATTGTAAACTTTGGGAGCAATAATGGATAATTCAGCTTGAACCGTCCATTATAAGCGCTGTTGCAGAGGATGGAGCTTTCAAAATTAAACAAGAGTTGTGTAATATTATTACATTTGTACTGCTCACCTACAGTTAAATTCCATTTACAAATACTGTCTTGACAATGTATGGAGTTCAATAAACATAGGCCCAGGTGGGTTGAGTGGGGAAAGAGGAAAGAAGCTGAAGCCAATTATTTGCCATCTATTCCAGAAAGATTTTTATTTTAACCGCACTTACTAAAACACATAGAAATGGAAAGAGGGAGACAAGAGATAAAGACAGATTCAAGCACAGATCTAAGTTGTGGTTACTGTTTTCACTGCATCACCACAATGGAAATGTACCTAAATGTCTGTGGAGGGATCATGGTGTGCCAGTACCAGGGGAAAAATATCCCACGAAATTGGTAAATGGGCAATGCTCAGACCATGTAGTCTCTGTTGGCATAACAAAATTTTTGATAGTACCTGCACCAGCTGGTTGAACTAGACTGGAGATACTCATGCCATCACATGGGTTATTTTCTAAATCACAAGAAGACATAGCAGGATTCACCCGGTCTTGGAAGACGACTAGACAAAATGGACAGGAATTTAGCTATCAAGCTTTCTGGCAAACACACTCTATGCATGCAAACATGCTTAGAAGTGACAACACAAGCTTAGAAAAGTAGTTCATGCTACCAGCTTTACAATAAATTTAGGAACTCCAGTCAAGTTTACTCCATATCTTAGAAAGCCATTAACCACTCCACAACTAATTTGAATTACATGAACTCCCTAATCATAACAAGACCTGTGAGTTAGGAAAGAGTGACAAATTCACAGAGAGCCTTCCCACTCCTTACCAAGGCCATTGACATCCAACAAAAGTCTCCATGAAGTTTATCTTATTTTTTCACAGCCAAGCTTCTCTAATTTTATACTAAGAACTAGGATTCAAGGCCAGAAATATTCTGCCCTGTATTTCTTTTTTTGGGGGGGCAGTGATATCCATATTTAACTGTGTTCTACATAGAAAAGGCAACTAAAGTTCTTCCTACATGCTTTCTGACATTTGTTCTATTTGCAGCAAGTTTTTTGTAAAATGATGCAGGTGTTGGCATCATAAAGTATTGATGTGTTTTCAGCCTTTCACTGTGGTTTTTCCTTTTGGGGAATGAGACAAATAAAGGTTTTCATTGCTGATCATTGGTTTATAATGCCACCATATTGCTGCCAGCTCCTACAAAGTGTTCCTTACACCAAAAACACTCCCTCAGGCTGTAGGAAAAGAGAGATCAGAGTTTGCAAATGCCGTCTGGATTCCAGGGAATCAGGGAACTACCTCGGTCTCTAATAGTGAAAACGGAATCCAATTGGCCTCCACCATCAGAAATAGCATGGCCAGCAGGACCAGGGAAGAGATTGTTCTCCTGTACTGCTGAGGGCACACTTCAAATCCTGTCTTCTAGTTTTGGGCCCCTCTCTACAAGAAACACTTTTAGTTGCTGGAGCGTGTCCAGAGAAGGGAACAAAGCTGGGGAACAAACCTGATGAGGAGCAGCTGAGGGGGCTGGGGTTGTTAAACTCGGAGAAAAGCAGGCTCAGGATGCACCTCATCCCTCTCTACAACTACCTGACAGGAGGCTGTAGCCAGGTGGGGGTTGGTCTTTTCGCCCAACTTACAAGCAATAAAACAAGAGAAAAGGACCTCAAGTTGAACCTGCAGGATTTAGATTAGATATTTTGAAAAATTTCTTCACTGAAAGGGTTGTCAGACATTGGTCAGACTGCCCAGGGAAGCGGCGGAATCACCATCCCTGGAAGTATTAAAAAATCCCCAGATATGGCCCTCCCTATTTTTTTTTTGTCAAATCTTTACCCTGACTAGGCAAATATTAGGGGAATATTACAGAATTAGTTTTCAACTACAAGCAGAAGTCAGTTTAAAAGTACTTGTGCTTGGTAAAGGAGGTTTCAGGGTTACAAATGTGAAAGGACTGTAGCTGGCAACAGAGAGCTGTATTTTTTGGGATACTGAGACTAAAATTTAAATACAATAAAAATCAACAGTCCAACATGTCTTCCAGCTTTTGTGGGTCCCTCATGTAAAAATAAGTTTTAAAGGAAATTTTAAGGCAAAACTGTGTGTGAAAATAAAGTGGAATTTGTGCTTGGCCTAGTTACTGTGGTGTTTGACAGAGCTGAACTTACCAAATTGTGTACTGTGGTCATCTGTGCTCAGCAATCAAGGATAAGTCCTTGGCATCCCTCAGAACTGAGACAATGTTATCCCATCCAGTGATTTAATAAATGCTGGAGATTTCCTCCTCCTTTTCCTGAGAAACAGATTAAGGAAAATCTACAATGTTTGAAGAGAAAAAAGTAAGCTAAAAAGTAAAGCAAATTCCTTTTAGCTTTGTTAGTAACAGTTTGGCTTTAAGGAATCATTTGTTATGCTTAAACTGGATAGACCAAAAACCACATAACCCAACTGAACTATCATGGATTCACTTTAATGTCCATCTCCCAACTTTTCCATTTCCCATGGGCACCCATTACTCTTAAGACTACCTGTCCTGTTCCCCTCTTTATTTTCCTCTTGTGTACCAAGCACATGAAATTTATTGCTATAGGAAAGCTCAACTAAGCTGTAACAAAAAGCACTGGAGATAAGTACAGCCAATTATTCAGCACATACAGGCTTATTCTGTCAAGGGGCAGTGCTGTTATTGCCCAAAGCTTGGGGTTAGTTTCTCCAGAATGAGTTTTGATCCTTCAGACCCTCTGTTTTCTCTTGCACTTGACATGCAGTGAATGTCCACAGTGCTCTCTAGCTCAGAGCTGGATATTTGAAGGGTTATGAAAACATTTAAGAGGCACAAGAGTTCTGTTCTTTCTCAGCAGCCTCACGTGAAATGAATTAAATTAGCATTTGCAACTGTGGAGTTCCTTGTTTCCAATTTCCCTTGTCTCTCAATAGCATTTTTTCTCAAGACTAATTTCATCTTGGGATATCTGATAAGAGATTTTAAAAAATACACATTTTTAGTAGAGATATAGTATTCATGTGGGCATCCAGCCATTTCTTTCAGAGTACGAAAGTACTTTTCTGCAAGCTCTTTCATTTGCTGTTTGTAGAATAACTTCTTGGCAGATGCTGGTTAATTGATATGCACATTTCCAAGGTCACTTTTTACAGCAAAATTAGTATTTCTCTCTGTTCCGTTTCTAAATCCCTGTATTTTCCTCATGCTGATATCTCTGACAACAGGACTGTGTGTTTCAAGCACGAGGTCACACTCAGTTTTTTGCAAGCATACAACTTCCATTGAACTTCCATTGCTGTCTGCCCAGCAGTGCACTCTGATGGCACACATGAAGGAAGAGTTGCAGGAATGTGGTGCAAGGAACAAGCTCCAATTTAAAAGGAGCCTCACTTGTTGGCAACAAGGTTTATGACCACAAGAAAATCATCACTAAGAAATACTGGTCCTTCTGATACCCTGCTTAGTAGGATCCTATTCTATAGCCCCCAGCTCTGGCTAAGCTCCACGGCCATTATAAACCCATGATAAAACTCCTCTGGATTTTAACAGGATGAGTTATGCCAGTTATACTGCTTGCTTTTAAGTACCTTAACACAGTGTCCTTATATACAGAGCAGATATACACATTCATCTGGGTTTATTTAGTTACTTACTGTCCTTGAGTGTTTTGCAGGTTGGTGTGGCCTGTGATTTACTAGGAGAGGTTCAGCTCCAGTGTCTCCATCACCTCTGAACAGCTCCTGCTTCCAATCACTTGGTGGTGCTGCAAGAGAACCAGAAGGGACCCCTCCCAATCTGCCCATGGCAAACTCATTGCTCCCTCCTTTCTGGAAATGAGTAATTAAAATAATAGTCTGGAAACATGTTTTAGCCAGTCAAGGAGAAAACTGACCAAGCACTTCACAAGAGAATAAACCCAAGGTCATGAAGTACCGTTATCTATGCCCAGCACAAGTCAAAAAAACCCAAACAAACGCCTTTTAGAATTAAATGGGCCCTATCTTTGGGTTTAAAACATGTCACCTACCTATACTGTAGTAGCAAGAAGGGACATCAACTTGGTCTTGTGGTGACACACATTACAAAAAAGGCAATCCATGCCATGGCAATCTTAAAGTTGCATGACAAAAGAAGGCAGGCAGTAGAAGAAACAAATATCAGTATACAAGGAGGTCACTGCCACAGTTCCAACAGACCTTTCTTAGGAATTCAGAAAAGGCTCCTTAGCAGAGACAGCAATGACATTGTGTTTGGTTTGTATGACCAGTTTGGCAGCAGGGGAGCTTGCAGAAGCTTCCCCCATGACCAATGAAGCCAATGCCAGTCAGCTCCAAGATGGACCTGCCACTGCCCAAGGCTGAGCACATCAGCGACAGTGGGATAATGTGTTTAAGAAGTAGGAAAAGTTGCCACACAAGAGCATTTGCAGCCAGATGAAGTGAGAAAACGAGAGAGAAACAGCTCTGCAGACACCAAGTTCACTGAAGGAGGAGGGGGAAGGAGGTGTTCCAGGCACCAGAGCAGATGGACCCCTGCAGCCCATAGAGGTCCACAGTGGAGCAGAGGTCCAGCTGCAGCCCATGGATGGAGGCCCAGGTGGATGCTGTGACCCTGCAGGAAGCCTGCTCTGGAGCAGGCTCCTGGCAGGACCTGTGGCCCCATAGAGCAGGTTTGCTGGCAGGACTTGTGACCTCACAGGGAACTCGCACTGGAGCAGCCTGTTCCTGAAGGACTGCACCCTGTGGAAGGGACTCCCACTGAGGCAGCTCATGAAGAACTGCAGCCTGTGGGAAGAACTCACCTTACAGAAATTCATGAAGGACTCTTTCCCATGGGAGGGATCTCTGGTTGGAGAAAGGGAAGAGTGTGAGGAGTCCTCTCCCTGAGGAGGACGGAGTGGTAGAGGCAACATGTGATGAACAGACAGCAGCCCCCATTTCCCATTTCCCTGCACCTCTGGCAGGGAGGAGATAGAGAGTTTGGGAGTGAAGTTGAGCCTGGGAAGAAAGAAGGATCAGGGGAAAGTGTTTGTAAGATTTAGTTTTTAATTCTCATTTTCCTACTCTAATTTGATTGGCAATGAATTAATTTCCCCCTTGATTTACAGTAAATAAAACTAATTTTGCCCAGGTCTAGTCTGTTTTGCTCATGAACATGAGAGTGATCTCTCCCTGCCCTTAACCTGACCCAGGAGCCTTTCCTTATATTTTTCTCTCCCCTGCACAGCTGAGGAGAGGAGTGATAGAGCAGCTTTGGGGGGCACCCAGGCCAACACACCACAGTTGTGTTAAAAGTAAGCACGGTTATTAATCAGGGTACACCAAATTTCCACCAGCTCCTGCCAATCACTTAATTAAAAGTCCTAGGGAAATTCAGATAAACAGAACACTAACATTTTGTAAAATTTTGTAGAGGTGAAAATACCATTGCATACCCTCAGCAGTGGAGAATACCAAATCATATATAGGCTACCCTCTATTATCGTGTGTGTTAGTAGACAGATTTCTATTAAAACATGGGTGCTTAATTTCCAAGACATTAGTTGTGGTACAGGTGATGTTCAAGTCTTGGCTAATCAGAGTGGGAGAAAAATCCTCACAGCAGCTTTTCCTTGACATCTTCTACAGCTCTGTGATTAGCTCAAAAAAGAAAAGTCCCCACTGTCAGGAAAGCTGATCAGACAGCTCTGCTAGCAGCGCCTGTGCATGTGGGAGTCAGGATTCCAGCTTTAGTACTGAAACCTGCTCTCATCCACACTAAGGCCAATTTTCTTTGCATGATGCTTTTATGAAGATCAGCAACTGAAGGAAACAAACGTTGCTCTAAGCTTTGGCAGTGGCTAGTCCAAAATCCCTCAGCAAAGAACCAGTAACAGACAATAATTCCCTGGTGCTGACGTGCACTTCCCGTCCTTGCTGTAGTGGCAATTCACCTTTGCAGTGTTAAACACGTTTCCATCTGTGGGCTGCCAAAAACCAGCATTTACTTTGAGCAGAAATGAGCTGACTTTAGAACACAACAGAAGAGTTTGTGTTTTTTCCTTTTCTGTGTGGGTGTTTCTTTACTTGAAAGAAAGCTGTATGAAAGACAAGAAAAGCATCTTTGATGTGTATGTGCCATTTTAAAATAAAGGCTCTCTCTGACATACTCAGAATTTTAGCAAAAAGTAGCAATTACAGGATTATCTGTTACTTCAGACATGAATTCTTTGGATGCTGTTCTTGCCTTGCTTTGTTACATTAATAATTATGTTTTAAGCAGTCTGGGTTTTTTTTTTCTTTTTTTTCATATTTATAAACTGTAGTTTGGTATTAAATGGGCAATCACAGGATTCCTCACCGAAAGGGAAGTTTGCTTTCTGTCCTGTTCTGACAAGTTTCAGCAGGTAGTTAATTAACATATTTCTTCAGTGCCTTTACAGGAAGAAAGTAGACAAGCAATGAATTTCTGAATGAGGTTTTGGGTTTGGCTTTGCCCGTAAAAATTTGCATTTAAAATTTGGAGAAGCTGTCTTTGAAGCATTCAGAAAAATCATGCAAGGAGTAGGTAATTCTTATCAGGCAAACTACCAGCTTTTATGCCTTGATCAAGAAGATGGGAATCTTTGTTCAAATAGTGCCCTAAATACACATTGAGGTAATAACATGCACCAAGACCAGGACTCCAGAAAAATGCTTCAGTACTGGAGTTTGACATGGAAGAAATTTGGTCATTCTTGTGACTCCTTGGGAAGCCCCAGGAGAGGAGACACACAAATACAAATGTCTCTAAGTCAGAGTGGCATCCAAAGGCTGCAAAGGTACTTTAAAGGCACCTCAGCTTTCTTTTATGCACCTTGGTCTGTAAGTTGGACGCTACATCTTTCAAAGAATTTTACTGTTATAATAAACTCACACACAGAGGCTGAAAAAAAATATGGGGGTGGAGCAGGAGGTAATTGAACATGTCAAAGAGTAGCTGGCTGCTTTTTTTTTTCCTGACAGAGCTATTTCAGAAATATTACATTTTTCACTGTCTGAAATGTAAAAACCATTTTTCTTCAATATTTTCTAAAGAAAATTGTTTTTCCTCAGAAGGGCAGTTTTCATTCAAAAACTCACTTAAAATTTAAAAAATCATTTTTTTAATAAACCAAAAAAAAAACCCCAAATTTATAAAGCATGATGGGACAACTCAGTATATGCTGGACAAAGCATGCTGACTGATTGGAAACATTCTTTCATTTTTTTTTTCTCTAAGAGAACTGGAGATATTCTGAACTGGGTTCAACCCACAAAAAATAAAAAATCCTTTATTCACATCAACAGTCATAACACCTGTGCAAGCCACAGAAATAGTATTGTTCTCTTCTTGAGGAAGCTGAGCACACAATAGCCCAGTGACTTACCCAAGATCATATTAGAATCAATATTATTGCAAAGAATTATTCCCTTCCCCTTTCCTTGTTAGTGAAAAGTATTAACAGGCCCATCAGAAAAAGTTGTCATCTCATCCTGCCAGTCTTTGCAAACAAAAAGCCCAAGTGAAACAAGAGCTGGAGGTGGGTCCTATCAGAGCTATCTTGCACATAGCATGTCATTTCTCACTCTGAACATGGGCTTTTTGTGTTGCAATTGATTTCTTAGATCTATGAAAGCACTGAGTATATCAGAACATTCAGCAATACTTCACATCAGATGGGAGTCTCCCATGCTTTGATTTTTCTTTTAGAGGTTTCCAAAGCCATATTCTGTGTAAAATACTTCCACCTATGTGAGATTTTACACTTGTTTACTTGACATGCAAGCCACCAATGTCAAAGAAAATTATACTCTTCAATGGCAGCTTCCAGCAGATCCTGTAAAAACAGCTCTCAGCACAACAGGAAGACACCGAAGAAGAGCTCTTGGAATGATTCTATGTGTGCATAGGGAGGAGTTTCACTGTGCTGATGGCACACAGCTCTGTCTCTCTGCTCTAGTTCACCCTGTGTGTTAAATCTCTGCCCTACAGGAATGCCAGAAAGATATTGACAGGAGGAGGACTCAACTATTTCATCCTATATCTAGGGAAAAACGGAAACCTAATATTGGATGAAACAGTATTTATACAGGTGATATGCCATGATTGCTGGTTTTGCTGCTAAACAACAGAATTTTGGTGTTACCCTGTGAGGACCAGATTTGTAAGCATCTGACATGCACAAATCTCAACTTAATTCCAAATTTGTACCATCTACCACCTCAAGATTTTAGTTCCTTCTTGAACTCCTGCATTCCACTACTGTTTCATCAAGAAGGATGAATTGAAAGAGGATGTTTTTTATTCTCCAGCAAAAAGCATGGCCATGGTGCCTCACAAGTAGTTTGCATCTTTTCAGTTTTCAATTTGAGCAAGAGGAAGACACTAAGTTCAAATTTTGTAATTCTCTTCATGCCTCCCAGAAAGACTCCAGTTCTATTCTGACCACAAAAGTCCTTGCTTTCCAACTACAAGCATGTGTTAGCAAAGCCTGGATAGAAACAGGACTAAAAGGAGACTGCAACCTTCATTTTTATCTTTGACTCTTGGCACTGAAATGTAGGTCTAGGGAGATGCCACAAAGCCATTTTGAAAATAGTTTCCAGAGGAGGACAAGGCTAAGATCACTGCCATTTGTCGTACAGATTGAGACTTCTAGAGATAACTTCTGTTCTGAAGTGCTTACAGACGGAAGAGGAAGCAGATATGCACTTTGTCTAAAAAGATGATGGCAGACTGGGGAGCTGATCCTGTTCTGCCAGCGTGCCGTTCAGATTGGCACAAAACACTTAAGTGCCTTTTTCTTGCATAAATATTCTGCCTGTCCTGTTGAGGTGACCCAAAGTAAGCAAAGGCTCCAAAATGTGCTCTTTTCAGTGGGAGAGCATCTCTCGAGAAAACACCAATATTTGCACTGCCAAAGATTACCATAAAAACCAACTCAAACAAAAAGACTCCCACACAACTCTAGTACAATAGGTACCAGAATTCTCTGGTGCAGAAATAGCAGACTGGCCTTTAGCATGTCCCAGAAAGGAAGTGTGCACGATATCTGTTGTAGTTCCACATCCCACAGACAACCATGTGGAAGGAAGATGGCATTGTGTGTCCCTGGATACTGTGAAGGACAGCAGTGAAGATCAAGACCCAAACTACTGCAAACAGAGCTAATTCAGGAATAGCAGCCAGCGATGAGAGACAGGACAAGCACCACTGACCACATCAGCACCTCTACACAGAACTGCACTGGCTGTAAAACATCACAGGTGAAATGCCTGAGGTGAGTGGAGCTGCTCAAAATACTTTGCAAAATGTGCATGGCTGGAACTCCTTGCAAAGCCACACTTCAGTTTTCTGTTTTGCCTGATGTGGGCTGAGCTACCCTACTGTAAACACACACACAAGAAGGTTTTAAACAGTTTACTTTTTGTTAACCACTAACACTAAGGAAACCATGAAATGAGTTCTTGTTGCAGTTCCATCCTAATTATTACCTGCCTGCTTGTTTTCTGACTCCATGCTGCAAAGAATATGTAATTCAAGACGTATTTGATGCATGTTTTCAGAATCTTGAAAAATTATTTTCATGTGTATCAAACTCAGATTTTAAGGTCAGCATCCAGCACTCTTCCCTGAGAGCTGTTATGGTCCATCAATTGTCTGTCAGACCTCCTGTCACACTCACATGAACTGACCACAAAGTCCCTTTCCAAAACGCAGAAAACAAACACAGTTTCTTCCTGCAATCATATTTTGTGAATATTAAATCCACAGTGCACAAAGCAAATTGTCAGCAACCAATTCGATAGAGAAACTTAGGGGTTGTAGCAGACTACAGTTGTGTTATAATAAAATAATAATTTCTAATTAATTAATAATTGTATACCACAGCTTTCCTTTTTCATTTTTCAATATTAAGAAATAACTTTATCTATCCTCACACATTGCATATCAGTGAAAGAAACCTAAGAATTACACACTAAATCATATTTAATGTGACTGAGCATGAACAGAAACACCCCTGGCAGTGGGCATAGTGCAATAAACCTGAACACACCAGAAGACCTAGCAGAATCACTCAACAGGAACTCCTTTTATCATGCATCCCTTAGTTGCTTTATCATGGAAATCAGCAGGCTGAGCAGGGATGCAAGAAAGAAGTTGGATTTTGGAAAGGTACAAGGTTAGAACCTCTTCTGAAATACACATCTTGTCTCAGGACCCAGAGACACCACCAGGTCTACTGGTTGAGATTTAGCCATAAATACTAAGCATAAGATAACACAGGAAAACAAGAGGCCACAAACCTACCCTATTCCAACACTTGATTAGAAGTATTTCTCTGTTTTGAGAGTGCAAGAGCCTTCTATTACCATAAATGAGCTTTTTCCAGCAAACATGTTAGTGGAAAGAAAAAAATACCCTATAACTTCACATGGCAGATGGAGAACCTTACATACCTTACAGCCATCAGAATTCTGCTCACACCTTGTGCCCAAAACATTTGATATTGGAGACCATGGGAATCAGGCACTAAAAAGATCTACTAGACTACCAGAGCCATGCTCCTTGCAGACATGCCACAGGAGAGTGGGTGATCTCCAATTTATCAACATGGAAAAGATTATGTCCCAATAAGAAACACTGGGAAAAAAAGTAATTTAAATCTCAAGTCAGAAGCAGCCAACACTGAACCAGCTGCTGAGAGACTGAAGGGTTGGAAGGACCCAAGGCATCCACACATCCAGCTCTAAATCAAAGCAAAAGCTCTTAAGTGACTTGTCCAAGTTATTAGTAAAAACATGGTCAGAGGATACTAATACCTTAGATTAAAAAATACTTTTTAGATAACATAATAAAAATGAGCAACAATAATAGAAAATAAGTAGGAAATCATTTGAATGTACTCATATGGTAACAAGCCATAATTATACATGGTATATAGAACAGTATCGACCTGTTCAATAATTTATTAGTCCTTATTGGGCAATGGTTAACTTATACTAATCATTTTATCAATACTTTTTTATACTTTTTTATATAAAATGTGAATGAAAAAGTGCTAGTGGCAATCCTGGATATGAGAATAACTCAGTTAACAGGCTGACACAAAAATCCAAGGAAGATCTATAAAACAGCAGCTGAACATAAATTCTGTGATGCAAACCTATGAGTTTCCAATGCATTAGTTTTGCTCAGTAGGGTCAAAAATTCATTTTTTTAAATTAAAAACAAAGACATTTGGAGAAGCATCACAACTAAAGAAAAAATTCTGGCAAAACTCAAGCTGTAAACAAAATAATAGTGACAGGAACATCCTCCTGTGATTTAGAAACTAGTCACCAGTTTTCAGTTTAGGAAGAAATAGAACATGGGTCCAATGAACTAAACAAAGAAAATACATGATAGGGGAAAGTAAAGTAAGAGTGAGGTGGGAAAATGTGCTAAATTAGTGAGCTAGCCAAAGCTAAAGAAGATTAATAGGAGATTTAAAAGGACTCAACAAACCTAGGGCACCATGTATTTGAAATTCAACAGAAAATGAACATTAACTTTCTCTGAAAGGGAAAAAAAATTACTTAGTTCCACACATGTATAAGTAGCTTCTCCAGTGAGATATAAAAGGAAACCTAGAACACTTTAACAATACAAGGAAAACAATTTGGACAGCTGTATAAAGATATCTTACTGTTGAACACCTGCCTACATGAAAACTAAAATCACCTTCCATTTATGGAAATAGCAACTTCTAAAATATATTGTTTCTTTAGTACTTCATTACAATAAATGCCATCTCAAATAAAACACAGCAGAGAGAGAACGGGCACAGAAATTAGAACAGCTACTGAAAATCTTCACTCCCAGCTTGTTCACATCCAAGTGTTTGGGTCTGTAGACACAAGGATGTGCAACCAATGTGTGATTATTCTTTCCTCTTGACCATCAATACTTCCAAATATTTGTGGTTCACTGATGTGATATATGACTGCTGGCAATTTTAAGTGCATAGTTTTGCACTCTTATCATTGCATTTTCGGTCAGTGTTTTCGTCTATACTATCTTCTAAAATACCTGAGCACACGGGGATTGACAGAAAGAATGCTGATATCTGTTAATGTAATTATTTTATTATCTATTTCATAAACATTGTGACTGTTATTATGAAAATATTTATTGACTATTGTTCAGAATATACTATCTTTTAGTCTTCTACTATCATTTGAAACAATTCCCAAAGTTATTGAGGTATCCTTATCCACCCAAAGGCTGAGGAATTTCTGAATTCACATGATGCAAGGACCACAAGAGCTGGGTCACCAGCAACGCCTTTTACTTTCAAAACAAGTTTCTATTACTGCGGGCACCGATTCAAGCCTCGCCTTAACAGGCAAGAAATGATGAGTGAGTTAAGAGCCCGGAATTGCCACGCTGAAAGACAAGGGGAACTGCTCAGTGCAGGTGCAAAATTCCGGGGGCTTGAGGCGCATAATGTCAATTCTCATAAGTAATCATCCTCTAGCACTGCTATTATTTCAGGTGCTCATCACTATTTACGTGGAAAACAGTTGTCATTATTTCGTCATCTGGCCACTTCAGAGAGCTCTGTAGGATTTAGATAATGCTTTTAAAAAATGGTGTGGATTACTGAATTAAATCAAATTGATTTGTTGGCTGGAGGGAGGGGTGAGAAACAGAACCTTCTTGCCATTACTCAGTAAGTTTATTACAGATTGTTCACTAAACACAAATTACATACTTTGTTTGTATGTTGTGTGAAAAACTTGAAACCACAAGTGTTTACATGTGCTGCACGCATACACTTTGGGGTTTTAATAGCTGGTTGACAAGAGATTAAAGGCAGAAATATGGCATTTTATTAAAGCAAACATATCAGTATGCCTACCATGATAAAATGATCTAGTTTTCTTCAGACACAAAAGTTTCTGTTGAGTGATACCTTTGAAATTCCTTGAGGGCACCCTATTATTCACTTTCCTCAGCAGAGAGCAGCTGCAAATGGTCTCCAATTTTCAAAGAGTATTGCCTGGTCATTCTTTACTGTCAAAATGAAGAAGAGCATAAAAGTTAAGTCAATAAAGTAATATGAAATGCTTAATATAAAAATTCAAGAATGAATGATTAACCATTAAAAACTTACAGTAGCTATTTCAGCCAGGAAAAAAAATTAACATTTCCCTTGAAACCTATTAACACTCCTTGTAAACAATATTCTTTCTTGAAATATATGACCTTTCCTAATACTCTCCATACACATGGCATTTTTCTTATATCCACTTTACCTTCGCTGATATGCAGCTGAATTCCTCAGGAGAGGGTGTTTAGAGCCCCTTCCTCTGATGCACTGGAAAAAAATGTATTCTTTTATTGCATTCCCCTTCACAAATACACCTAACCTTCAGCTTTAGATCTTAAAATCCTTTCCTCATCTGAGAGTCGCATGGGCTGTTGTAGTTGTTGACATGCCACCACCATTCCAGCCACAGCCAAGTGCCAAGCATAAAATTGATCCCATTCATTTAAGCCACTGATAGCTACATGTATGTAGAGCAGAGGAAATGACACGCTGCATGTAACAGTACATCTAAAAATCATATAATTCTCTTAATTCCTAAGCCTTAATGAAGGGCAGGGCTTACGCTCAGCACTGCCTGCACCTCCTGCTACACAGAACCCAGGAAACATGATGGAGTTTTTAGGAAAACAGCAATTCTCTCATCCCTGAGCTTGCTCAGCCACCAATTTTCCTTAAGTGCTGAATGTGTGAGCAAAGTATTGAGCAGGTAACCACGGGGAAGAAATTATATGGAACATGCCTGTATTTTGCATTCGAGACTGCCAGATGTATTGATCTAAAAGTACCAAAAGACAACTTTAGGAGTACACACAGGGTTAGAACCTGAGATTCCAGAGGCTCCACAATGATAATGCAAGCCAACACATGATCTACACGTGATTTGTAGCTTGCTTGAAGCAATCACACAAATAGAAAGTCTTAATAATTAAAATGATCCAAACAAAGAATGATGGAAAGGTGAAGCCTGGTAAAAGCCTGGGTAAAGTCATACTGGACTCTGCATGTAGTGCCTGACACAAGAAAAGACACTTGCAGATCATTTTAGCTGGAGCATCACCACATTTTAGGGGAAGGCAATATTAGAGAAACACCATCTAGGAAAGTCATGTTTTGGAAAACAAAACCAACAATAATAAATACCACCAGTAAATCCAAATCCTTCCATTAAGAAAATACTCTCTAAAAAGCACAGCAGATCTCAGCTCAGGTAATCCAGGTGACAAATACATGGAGATCCACTTGTAGTTGCAGCAGCTCTAGAAGTATGAATAATATAAATTCAAGGGAGTTAATTGTATGTATCATTCAAGAGGATAACTTCATTCTGCCTTTAGACACAAGTGTCTAAATACAGATATCTCAATAACATTTCGGGGCCCTTCAAGGCTAGGCTGTACAGGGCTCTGAGCAACCTGATCTAGAGGAAAGTCATGGCTGGGGGGTTGTAACTAGATGATCTTTAAGGTCCCTTCCAAGATTTCTGGTTATCTAGGAAACTGGAATTCCCACTTCACTAACTGTATGTGAAACAGACATAAAATCTGTGCTAAAAAATACATAAAGCAGGGATCGTAAGTCACACATCAAAATGTAATATTTGGAAAATTGCACTAAATACAGGGAAACATGGAACTGCCTTTACTGTTTGCCCTGAACCCATACCAAAATACTGAATCACAAGTCTGACTTATTCATAACAATAAGCAACTCCAACAGCTTCTCTGAAGTGCTGCTCAAATGTTCTCTGAATAATGGGAAGATGCATCTACATTCTTCTCTGCACAAGAGGTGGTCAAAGGAACATCATCTCACACCAGGTCTACAGAAGTCAGTGAACTGAAATGAACTCTGCATTAACAGGCTAAAGCAAGGCTTTGTTTCTGTGTTACAAACCTTCATGCAAATAATTAGTAAGTAGATATTAAGTAGATCTTTCGAGACTGCAATTTAGAAATCTGAAAGCCACAAACGTTACTGATGGGTATTATATTTGAAGTTGCATATAAAGCAAGGATGTTATAATCTGCACTGTACCTGGTGAATCCTTTGATCTAGTGCTGTAGTATTACAGCATTTCCTGTAATAATCTCAGAAAGACGTTCTTTACATGTACTCTGATTTCAAATAGAAAGAGTAAGAACATCTCGTATTAAAAGCCACAAAAGGCTTTCCCACAAGGCTAGGAAAAAAAAGTCAGTGGGGTGCTGAATTTAATACCAATGTTTTAATCAAAGTAGTCTTAATTCAAAGCAACAAAAGCCAGGATTGGTCAGACAGGCATACACAAGCCTATAGAAAAGCTTACACCTCTGCTTAAACTAACAGTTTGACAAGTCCCATTGACATTTATAGCTCTTTGATTAAAAAAAAAATTATTTTCTTCATTTTTTCTGACAGTTTCATGGTCTGACATCATTAAAGATTGCCACTCCCTCCAAGAAAATGATTGAGACCACATAGTTTAGACACCTATTGCTGGTTACCCTGATAAAGTTCTTTGTCAGCTGATCTTAGTGAGAATCACCGTGACAGGTTGGGCTAGCCAATAATTTCAGATCTCCTCACAGTAAGAAATTAAACTGACGTGTGAAGTAGACATCTAATTAGAGTAAGTGGGATTGGATCAGATATATGGTAAAACAGTGAGCAGCTCAGGCATATATATTGCTTAAACTCTATAAAATTTAGTAAAGCTTTAAAGTGGAAGGTCATTGAAATCACTACATGCAGATGGACACTTGCAACAGAGGAAGCACCAAAAGGAAGACACAGGATGGGGCAGGGCAGCAAGTAGACAAAACACGTTAATAAAAAGCAAGGCAGATTCAGCTGTGATGTGTGGTATTAACAGATTACACATGGTCTCTAAATGGAATGGAATATGTGTTAGAGATTTGCTAATGAAGTCATACGAAATCTTAAAGGCAAACCAGAGATTAAGGATCAGACACCTCTGAACAAAAATAGTGGTGAATGATGCAGAACTGCACATTTGAGCTCACTATCCAAGGATCCTCCTGTAGACAGTGGCAGCTCATTTCCTGAAAAACATCTTGCAATGGTTCATACTGTAGCTTCTCCTTACACAATATAGTAGGAAGTGAAAGTGTCCAGCAAACAGTTGTGACAAACTAACTGTTCTTGAAAATTACTTTCATACCTTTACTTATCCTCTTATGATATGCTAAACACCATCTACACTGAATAAAATGTAAGAGCAGAAGTTGCTGTCAATCATCCTTTTCTGAAAATTTCTAACTCTGATTTCCTTCTCCCAGAAGAAATCAGTGGGTCAGACATGAATACACTCAGGACCATTTTGTTTGTTATTTTGTTTTAAACACTTTTCTTTTTTTCTTGATGAAACTTCTGTGAGTTCTAGCTAAAAAATAAATCACACCCCTTAAAACATATTCATTGCATCTAATTTGTACTCATGAATTTAATTCCTACAGGTCGTTTTCCTTATAAAGGAGCATTATAGAAATAAGGTGATGAAAAATGTTAAAGATCTTATTTGATATGATTTCCTTTGATAAGCAGCAGAAACCTTTTATATTTGAATTAGGATCCACTGCCAATCAGACCACATCCCTCAGTGAAAAGCACTAATTCTACCGTTCTCTAAATCAAAATAGAGTTGTCACAGAATATTTCAGAGCGTTTATTATTATTATTAGGAATTTACTGCAAGCAAAATAAACTCCTCAGTGCACTCTATATATTTATTGCCATTTAGCAGATGGCCAGTACCAAGGACGGTGAGAGTATGAACAGCCTGGCCATGTCAGGGAATTCTATTCTATTATTTTTGATAGCAAACACTTGTATTATTTTGCCACATAGGCATTTACCACTTAGTGCAATTTTAAAAGCCCCAAATTTCAGAACATTGTAGAAGCTTTTCTCATTTTTAAGCCAACCTCATGATTTCAACAGACATGTGAATTCAGGATGTGTGCCACCAGCAAGGAAATTGCACAACTGTAGATGCTACAGGTGTCAGGGCAACCCTGAATAATTAAGAGAAGTCTCCATTATTTTAGGATTCTAGTAGAATTCCCATAAAATATTCTCGTAGTTGAGACAGTACAGTTCAATCTTGATGAGTGCCATTTTAGCTTGTCTTCCTCTGTATTTTAATTTCAGATTTATATTTGCCTCTGCAATGAATCATGGGGCCCAGTTCGGGAAGAACGTAGGGGCATTCAATGGAACATCACAGTTCTAACATACATTTCAGATGAGAAGTAAACCTCTAAGACACAGAATATACCAGATCCTGATTCACACTAACCTTATCCCCAGCCTATTTCATTCCATTTTTATTGTGCCTCCCCACCACAACGAAAGCACTCATAATGTAAGAGAGCATACAAAATGAAACAATCTCAGGAGGAGGCACAATTCTATATGGTGGAGTTTTACCCTAAGCTTTCTTCAATCAGCCTCATAAGGCTTAGGAGAAACTATTTTTTTCCAGAAATATTCAGTTCACAGGCTTTTGTAAAATATCATTGAGAGCCGTCCTGATAGAGGGTGACACCTTGATCACACATTGACACATTGCATTGCATCCCATCTTCTCAAATCATAAATGAAAAGAGCGGCTGCATTCCACAGTCTCTGAATTCTTTCAAGACAGCTCAGCAATCTACAAGTGAAAGGTAGGATAAATTATTACAGGAGACTTCTCAGCATGGCTGTTCTAAATCAAATGCTGTCAAATAATTTTTAACTTTCTTTGATCTGCACTCAATCTCTGTGTTCTTTGCTGACCTATAGCACAGACTCTCCTTGACTTCCACTGCTTTCTTTTTCAGTCTCTCTGCTCATGAGCTTTTATTTTCCCTTTTTTATCATGCACATGTAGAAATATATATTTTTAAAAAACAAAACCAAACCACCTAGATCCAATGGTTTGGTGACTTTTTTTTAATAGGTATTTGAAAGAAAAAATACAAACCACCAACCCAGTAAGTGTGGTAGGAACCTAAAAAGAAATGAAAAAAAAAAGACAAGAAGTTAAATAATCTTGAAAGAAGAAAAAATATGATGTTTTGGACCGAGAAAGTATTCTCCCTAAGGTGTTTTATGGTTATAAGAAACACATCACGCAAACTCTGTATCTGATTGCTCCTACAATATATTTTATAAAAGTAATGACTAACTTGAATGGCTGGACAGAGAGGAGACTTGGGCAGGAAAATAAAAAAAATCCACACACAAATCCAGGACTGGAAATATTAATGAAGATAAATAAATGAGAGCATAAAAGGAAACAATATGGACACAGTAAGATAAAATCAAAAGGGAATGACATGAATTAAGAAATGGCATAGTGAAATTTAACAAGTGACCCCCCAGTAAATGCTGACAGCACTAATTGTGATTGCTCCTGAAATGGTGCCCAGGGACTCCAGTGCAGAGTCTCAGTGCATTATGCACTGCATGGCACTGTATGAACAAACACCAAGCATGAAAGGCAGTCGGCTGCCTTGCCAGTGTGTAATGGATGCATACATGGACAAACAGTGATAAAGAAAGAACACAAGGTAATGGGGAGCTTGTTTGTAGGGCAACACCAGTCTGAAGTGTCACACTCTTCTGCTTACTTTGACAAGAAATATGGAATCTAGTCCATAATGCCCTGAACAGACCACTGCGCAGCTTTGCACTCCTTATATCTGAGCAGCTTAATGTGTAGTCTGAGATCTAGATAAAGCAAATGTCCACACAATTCCCTTGCCAGATCCTGAATACCTCTCCTGTAAAAACTGGGTTTTCAGTGCCTCTTGTGTGGTGGCAGAGCACAGTGACTGCTATGCAGCAGACACCCTGGTGTGGTTTCCCCTTGATTAACTAAAGCTGTGACAATTTATGGGTTTGGGAATATGCCCTCTTATTTCTGCACTTCTCACTTCTGTACAATGCAAAGCACCAGAACAGTCCTTTGTTTTGCACTACTGCAGGTAGAACGTACAGGCAAGAATTTGTCCAACCTTCTTAAAAAATTTCCACTGGCAAAGATTCCATAACCTCCTATTCCAGGGATTACCTGAGTTACAGCTAGAAAGTCCCTCCTAATGACAGTCATTTTTGTTGGTAAATTAACTGCTTCCTGTCATGACTTTACTGGACCTGGAGATGAGTCCTTGATACATCAGAAAACTGCTTTGTGCCTCTGCAACCCTTTTCTTCTGGAAAACAAGAGAAACACCAATTTTTAAGAGGTTATCTTTAGTGAGGTGTAACTCATGAACCTTTTTATGTGCGTTATCTGTTAGCCCTCTCTTGGACACTCCACTGCCTGTCCATATTTATTGGTAAAATGTAATTTCCAAATTTGAGCAAAAACTATTCCAATTGAATGGCAAAGATGATACAGGTATCTGATCTTCTATTCTTCAGCAATAGAAAAGTTATGGAGGTGTACACTTGATACTAAACATGGCCATGAACCATTCTGATTAAATTCTATTTAAATGCCAGCTCAACTACAGAGCTTCCTCATCAACACTTCACCCGGCTTTTGAAACCATGTTCCAAACTCTCATTGCTCACTGCTCTTAATACCAATTTAACTGTATGTGAAGGTGCAGGTGATTTGCAGGAGGGGCAGAGATGGCAACTTTAATTCTTTTTAAACAAACAATCACACATGAAAGCCATGAAGAAGGGAGAAAGAGCTTTGTTTTTACATTAAAGAGGGTAGCCCAACTCAGATACACCCAAACAGCTTGACTGAAAAAGGACAGGATTTGGCAGCTGGGTTGTTTCGAACTGCCAGTGTGTAACAGAGCCTCAAAGAGACCTGGACTCCATCTGCTATGAGGAAATACTGTGATCTGTACCTCTAAGAAAATACCCTTTCATTGTATGGCCAAGCACCCTGAAACTCCAGTCAGTAAAGAGAAAAATCTGCAGCAAGTGTTTTCATAGTCCAGAAGAATTACTTCCTCTCAGTTTTCAGCCCTTCCCACTTGCCCTAGGAGAGAAAGTTACAGCTATTGTAACTTACAGCTACTCTCTCAATGAAGAGACTATTGTTCAGCTTTGCGCTGTTTAAACCTGAGCAGTTTAATGTGCAGCTACTGGAGTTCATATTTTGTTTTCCATATTTCTCCTCTTATGCATTCAAATTCAAATTGACAAATGCCTTTGTATATAATTTTAAACCCTCCCCATCTCTAATGCATCAGTATCTTGTTACATTGCCTTTGATTTCATTGTTTGCAATGCTACTATCAGCAGCATGGAATTGCCAAGGCACTAAGCAGCCCAATTTTTCTTTAATTTCTCAGAAAATTGACAGCTTTATGAACTGTCTCTTTACCTATGCCCCATAAACATGTCAGGCTGTGGAAAACCATTCTAATTAAATCCCTGGGGATTGCAATGGAAGATTATAGCTTCTTGGCAGGTTATTAAAAAACAGTTGTTCATATATACACAAATATCTGTACTAGAAGCTAGCATTTGACAGAACAGCCGAGGAATTAACCCCACTGGCAACTCCAAGTAACAGTCACCAAAAAAAAACCCTAACAAAAAATTAACAAAACAAATCAACCCACCAACAGAAAACCTCAACCCACCCCAAAAAAGAACCAAGGAAAAACAACTAAGCTAATTAAAATGGGGATGTCAGGGCCTAGGGAAGGGGCAAGGGCAAAGGGGGGAGGTGCCCTTGGATTTGATTCCTTTCCAAAAGTTGGTAATTCAAACTGTCACATGGAATCATCACCTTTCATCCTTGATTCCCAGCACCTGATATAAAAGAAAGCAGAAAAATGCTTGTAAGGTCCATGGGCATGGCCCTGCTATAACCACACAGCACTGAAGTAAATATAGTAGAGTTGATGGATTATATGAATCATTTGATTCAGCATAATATTCCTTCTGTCTGCTCTGATCATCCAAGGGAGCACATGAGAACTTCGGATAGTAAAATGTGTGTGTCCTTCCCAACAACTTCCCCAAATAACCTTGCCTTTGAGAGTAACACTTGTTGCCTCTGCTCTTGCACCTGAAAAAGTGCAACCTCTCATCTCAGCAACAGATATGCAGGATTAGATACTCAGGAATTTCTGGGGCACTGTAGAGGAGTTTAATTTTGTAACCTGTGTACTTTGCACAAATGAACAGTTTGTGTTGTGAAAGCAGCTTCCAAAGGTGCAGTTTTGCTCAGAGTACCTCTTGAGCTGCAGCTACAGCAGGTAACTTTTATCTCTCTCCTGGAATATGCCTTCAAGGACAGCAGCCCTACTACATTAGAGGAGGAGAGGAAAGGGAAGGAATTAAATGCTAACACACCAAAGACAGCTATAAAGAAAGTCCAAGAAATAGCACCCAACCATGTTTTTTGCAAATAACTGGACTTCTGAGGAGTGCTAGATGATTTTAGTATTTATTGTTTGACACATGTTTAGCATCTCCAAGTATAATACGTCATTTAAATGTTTAGTACATCTCTACTTAGATTTGCTGGTGTTACACTTTCATGTGGTTGGAATTTCAATCAACACCAAGGATACAGAATATCAAAGACTTAAAATCCCTGCCACAAAAAAATTCATTGATTTCATGGTCTCTTAGATGACAGAGAATCACACTTAGAGGACTCCAAGACTTTATCTGAACAAAACTATATTAGTTTCACTCTATAAAAGGAGCTTTAAAAAAATATATACCTGCTACTCTGACAATACGTGTGAAACGCCAAAAAAAAAAAAAAAGCCATATATCAAACTGAAAGCAAGATGAACAAAGAGTGAACACAGAGGTACCTGAGCATAACACTAGATTGGCTCAAGCCACCAAATTCAGAATTAAATATATCTAGTGCCACCTTTTTGTGTGCACTGATAAACTGAAAGCGACCCTTCAGTGTCAGTTACCCAAAAATCACATTGCTACAAAAGAGAGGGAAGATTCAAGCAAAGATAAGAATTATAAGTTATATTTTAGAAGTACTTTGTACCTGACAGCTGAATTTTTTTCCGCCTGTCAACTACTTGATTTACTCATGTAAAATATGCCACATTTTGTCTATTTCTTGCCTAGAAAATTATTAGGTTATTTTTAAAGAAAGTAGATAAAACCTGCTCCAAAGTTCACACAGTATATTAAAACTGCAGGATGGTTACTGGCCACTTTGCTGCCTTACACAACATCAGGGGTTGATTGTTTTGCCTCTGTCAGGAAATACATTAACACATAATGGCAAGTAGAATAAACATTGGAATTTAAACCCTAATAAGGTTTTTTGGATAGGTGCACTTATTTTCTAAATCACTTAACAGCTCTCGACAAAGTGCCAGTCTTCCTGTTACTGGTTTAATTTAAAAATTCATTACTTTCTTACTTTTACTGCAAAAGTATGAAAGAATATCTGCTTGACTGTAAGCAAGGACACCTTCAATGTGGTAGGGATATTTTCCCCCACATGTTAATACATTTAATTTTGCACATTTCTTTAGCAGTTTATCAAGTCTCAGATTGTTTTGCAATTCCAAATAAAGGCCCTGCAGGCAAGGGAAGAGGGGCCTTTTAAACCATCTTGGACATGTACAAGAAGTAACTGCACTTTTGTTGTGGGAATGAACAGAGATCACACCAGGAACAAGGGGGGAAATTTACTGACCACTTGCAATTAACTAGTTTGGGGGGTTTTCTACAGAAAGAAGTTATTCTGTCAACATACAGCTTTTTATTCCTGGTTTGCCTTGTGTCATGCTCAGAAACTTTAATGTTATAAATGCACTTATCAAACTATTTCAAAGCAGAAAAAACAGTACAGAAATCATTAATGTTCCTTGTTTAAAAAAACCCAAAACCTTTCTACTGACACAAATCCTTTTTATTCAAGATCAAATAGCATCAGTATAAGTTCAGACAAAGTGTTTAATTTTCAGGCTACTCACAGCTACAGTAAAATGGGGTAGGTCTGGAGTTGAAGACAATTAACAGGTGGGCAGGTGCTAGAAAAGGATCATGGTTACATTAGGTCACAGGATGAAGATCCAAGGGAGGAAGCACCACATACAAAAGGAAGTCCTCACCCTTCCCCACCTGAACAAAAGCCAGAATCAGACACCTGAATCTCCTTTAGCCCAGTGTAGCATCTCAGGTCTTCCTCTGAACCATCAGCCACCATTTCACTGTTTAGAATGTGGTGTTACTTGGAAGGCACCTAATTGGTATCTTTATATACTAATCACAAAAGAGACATACCACAGTTCTCTGAGAAAATACAAAAGGGAAACAGTAAAATAAAATAAGAATATGAGTATGCAATACTGGATATTTTTATATTTACATATTGGAAAGGGGTGGAATATTCATCTTTGGACTCTCTGCACATAACTAACACTGAAATAAGGCACTGACTGTATCTACTGCAGGATCCCTTCTTTGTCAGGGGAGAAAAATTTTTTTCTTCAAAAGTAATGAGGCCATGTAGATCTGAGTTCTATAAAAACACCCATCTTCCTCCAAGACTTAGTGCTACCTGAGATAAATCTGGCTTCCCTGCTTTCTAACAGCTAGGCTTTGTTTACTGAGAGAAAAAAAAATAAAAGTTTTTGATTTATTTTCCTGCAATCACAGGACAGGGAAATAAATCTTCAACCACAATCCACAGTTCTCAGAATTAATCATTTGCTGGTTATAGTTGATTGGTTGTGGACACTGACTTACCACAGTCTAAAAGTTTACTTTTCAGAAAAATGTTTACAAAAAATGCATGTTAAACTTGTTCTTCTGGCTCTGCACCATACTATAGCAAAGATAAGGAAGACATAGGCCTATGTATGAAAGAATTCAGCACTCTGCCATGTTGTATATCCAACCACTGGCCAATCCCAGTAGAAAGTTCACATTTAACATTTTAGTCAGACCTTTTTTGGAGACACCACAGCAAATGAGTGGCGTGAAATTTTGAGTAGCATACTTGGCTAATTTGCCAAAAAATATACTTCTTGCATAGTAATACCCACATCATCTGTTTGTCAGTATGCCTCCCACAAAAACATTAAAAGGAAAGTATAATTTAAGAAGAGGTGTTTGAAGCACAGAAGTGATCCTTATTTTTACCAAATGTGAATGAAGAAATAGAAATAAAGTCAGAATGAATTTAGACTTCCTTTGGCAGTAATGCATCAAGCATTTATAATAATATTACTATTAATTAATAATTATGATTGGCTCTCTGAAAGCTCTTAAGCCAGGTTCAATCCTTCCTGAAGAGCAGTGGTGACTGAACTTCTCCATGTTCAATGAAGAAGGCTAAGGTAGTTAAGTTAGCTTGCCAGGGGCTAGGAGTGTGAACAGGAACAGTCCTTTTCCCTCTTTAATATTCATTTATACAAGTCAAATTCTGATCCCATTTATAACAACATAAATCTAGAATGACTCCCTTGCAGTCACTGGAGTGAGCTCAGATTTACTGCAGACTCTGTAAATAAGAATAGAATTTACCCCATGCACATTTAATTATCTTGTCTAACAGATTATGTCCCTTGATGAAAGAAAAAAAAAAAAACCCTCCCAAAAAAAAAAAAACCCACAACCAAAGCCCCAGAATACCCCCCCCAAAATACCTCAGACTTGGGAATGAGCAATAAAAAGGGAGCACTGAGCAGCTTCTGCACCAGCAGTAAGGTCCCCAGGAAAGGTAGATAAGTACAACCTGAGGAACAAACCTATTTCTTTATGTTTTTCTGGAGATCTTAAATTCTGTCAAAAGTATATTCAACTCTGATAAATCGTAAATATACTGGAGACTTGCTCCATTTCCTAGGTGTGTTGCTGATTGTTAGTAATTTACACTCAAGATATAGCAACGATTTGCCATTGGCTTGGGGGAAATTGTTTTGCTGCCTATGATTTATAGCTATGATTTGCCTAAGAGTTTTATGAGGTAGTTTTTCCTCAATATGCCCTAGGTGAAAGGCCCCCAAACACAGGCAGCTTACAGAGACCCTCAGACACTATCTTATTTCTCCTTCACCCAAATAACATGAGACTGTTCAGATTTTGTCCTACTCTCACTCTTCCTTCTCTTGCTCCAAAAAATAAAATAAAAGTCTACTATGAGGCAAGGCAATATTGACACTATTGAGTGATTGCTAGGGTGTCACAGGTATCACGATATGTAGCACATATAGCACCTGCCTATATATATATCACAGCACTCTCAGTGACATATCACTTAATCTGGGCAAGGCATAACACACTGATATGAGTGATACCTGGTTACATCTGCATGTCACAGGTAGGCACCTACAAAGCAGGAAGGTCTAATGATGGAGGGAAATTGCCAAAACTTCAGTTCTGAATACTTGAAGCAATTGTTAAGAATGGGCTGTTTACTGTGTTAAAAATAAGCCCAGGAGGATGTTGTATGTTGTGTGGCCTGTGACTTCTGAGTACCTGGCTGGGCAATACCATGTCTCATCAGTCGTGTTTTAGCCTAACTTTTTACAGGGCTCACAACAGCTCTCAGCATCTGCCCATCTTCTGCAAACTACTCCCTTTTTTTTTTCTTAGTAGATATCTTTCCTAACAGTTTTAATCAGATTTCAAAAATGTATGTGGCCACAAAATTATCTGGATATTCACAGATATTCTATATTTTATTTAACCAGCAGATATCCCTTATGCTATTGATTACTTTTTACTGCTATTGCATTAGAACTTCTGAAGTAAGAGTCCCATTTTTGTAACAGAACTTGGAAAACACAGCACAGACTATTTACTGTAGCTTAGATGTAGTTGCATGTTAAACTTTCCACAGTCACTAGCAGAAGTGCAGCAACCACCCTAGCAGTTGTTTATTCCATTTGAACACTTAAGTGGATTTAGAGGTTACAAGTAATTTGTTTCAAAATTATTTGTCCAGATCCCTGTTTTGCACATATGTTCACAAAACATTCCAGAATGTCTAGTGACACTCAGTTGCTCATTAAAACCCTGATAATCACATTATAAAAAGATTTATAAGTGTGTCACACTGGAGTGCCAAAACTTAAAGTACTTAAAACTTGCACTGTAAGCAAGAGGATCACTGCACAGAATGTTTCAGTTTTCAGTGTTTGTTAATATATTAGCTAAACACATAAATCAACCAGGTTGTAGATAAAGCACTGTGTTTTCTGCGAGAAACAGAGGAACAGTGAGGAGGCATAAGAATATTATCTATTAATTAGTATATTGAGTAGATGTTGGGTATCCTGCTTTTCTCAACCCTAACATTCTGCTTTGCAGCCTGATGTGTGTCATTCCACATCCTTTGATCT
>JAWWMP010000081.1:63460401-63494788 GCA_035047865.1 Dendrocincla tyrannina
GGTCTCATTTTCAGTCAGATCTTTACAACAGATTAGAGATGAAAAGTTCTCAACAGCCACAGCTCCATAGAAGACAATTCCCCCTGTTTCTTTGCTTGACACTGAAAATCCTTCCCACTCCTGTAACACCTGATGTGTGCAGGTTCCCCAGGACAGACTGTGTGTAAGGAGACTGTTTAGAATTACAGAAAAACTTCCTCAAGTCATTCCTCATAAACGAAACAGATGACATTAAAGCAAACAGTGAATAATCTCCTTTGGCTTAAAAAGGGTAATGAACAAGTGCCAAATAGGTTTTCACTGATAACGCAAACCAATTTCAAAGCAGGCTGGTTGCACTCTGGCTTTGAGTGGTACACTGGTTGGTGTTCGCTGCTGTATATTTAAATTATGGGCCATGTCTTAATACTTTAAAGCTGTTCTTCAAAAATATCTATGCCTACTTTATAACTACATATATCTAAGACTCATTTAATGAGAAGCATTTCAGAGAGGCTTGTATACACAGGGGTGACTTACAGAATACCAAACCTTTTTACATCTAAGGGCTTCTGACCTGCTCTGCAAGGTGCTTACCCTGTTTTAAGTCACCCTTCAGGATTGCCTTCCTGTGCACCTGGAAGGTGCTTTCCACCTGTGAGTGGAAGATAATTTCCATCACCCAGCTTTTCTTAGCCAGCCAGACAAGCTCCCTGAATTGCCTCAGAGCTGGAGCTCAGATTCAGAGAAGTAGCACAACTTTTGAGTGGTCAAACCAAAAGTCAGGCAGTGTAAAAATACCCCTGCGATGTTCCACAGCTTAGATGGTCCAATCCAAGAGGAACCCAGGATTTATAAGGGATTTTTTTTTTTTTGACAGTTTTTATTTCAGTTTAAAATTAGCCAACAGAAGCAAGAGTCAGAAAATCACCTGGGGTAAAACGATAATCTTGCCAAATATCCCATCCAACTTGGAACTGACATCCCTGTTTGTTGTTGTTTTGGTTTGGGATTTTTTGGGTTTTAAAGACTCAATACTCCCTCCCCCCACCCCCGTCCCATAACTTTAAAGATAAGGATAAAGATAAGTACAGACAGAACTAAGTAAATTTGGAATGTAGTCACGAGCACTACGGGTTAACATCATGGACACATTTACCACTCAAGTCGTGACCTGGCTGGCCTGTCCGCTGACTAACCACTTATTCCAAGATAGGGAAAAATCTACTTATACATGAGTCCCTTCACAGATATGATTTATGAACAGGTACCTTGTGATTTAAGACAAGTGAAGATAGAAATTGATTATCCATTTCTAGTTTCTCTCTTCAGTGCTCCCTTTAAGACCCTTTCTGTTCGTTCAGTATCATTAACCTTGATGTGGAACCAGAACAGGAAGCTGAAATGCCAAATGACTGGAACACAGACTATGCTTGTGGTACTGCTGACCACACCAAATGCTAAGAGCACAAAGAGCTTATTCTCTTAAGTCTCCCAAACCCATTTCCACCCCAAAGGGCCATGGAAAAGCCTGAGATAAACATCCAGATCTTTGATGGTTTATGCAAACTGAACACTTCACAGGTTTCTGGAGACTAGCCCATCACTAAAAGGAATAAGAAAAACTTTCCATACCCAGAATCGGAGAGCTTTTGTCTCCTTCACGGACCTGATCAAATATCTTTTTAATTTCCACCCCTCCCCCCTCATTTTCAGATTTCATCCAGCAGATAGAAAAGCAGAAAAGTACACTGATTCAGGTAACTTTTCCTTTCAGAATTTACACAGATGAACATAAACCAAATTGTAAGCACAGCCCAAACAAATCACCCAAAGAGCCTAACACTATAGGTCAAATTCCATTCCAGCAACAATTTTACCCAAAACAGATGTATAACTAACCTTACAAAAACATGTGAGCCCCTGTTTTGGCTGCTGGTTAAGAACCTTCTATGCAGTCTATTCCTGTCAAGGGCAGAAGTAAGATACTCCAGACAGGAAAAAGAAAAGTGACCTTCAGAAGCATACATGCAAAACCTATTAACTGACTGGTTCTCCAAGTACACATGAACAGTGAAGGTTATTGATTTTAGGGATATCCAGCATTTAGAAATAATTGGTTTTCCTCTAACATTCCTCCCCATCCCCACTATCCTTAAATGGAGAACAATACAAAGATTGAAACACAGGCTTATTCCTCCACAAAGTACTAGGCTTTCTGGATGACTCCCAAAAACTCCCAGATTATAGATGTGACCCTGAATCCAACCAAAGACATTTTAAAATTCTGATTCCTGTGATAGCTACTCAATGAAAACCTGGCATTTCAAAAACTATACTTTGGAAAGAGCTATAACAGATAAAACAAACAAGCCAACAAAGAAATAAAAGGAGTGAGAAAATTTATAGATCTGCCAACAAAGTATTTCAGGATGAATTCTGGCCCACCCTACCCTCATCAAGAGCTCACTAGGAGGCTGCCTTCCCAAAAAACAAATTCACAACACAGTCATGGCAGTGAGAATTCTCCCTTAAGGGGCAAATCCATTCCTCTGGGCAGGGGCTGGTAAAAGCATCAAGAGGCCCCAGAAACACTTCTGTGCTCTAAGTGTTTTCAGTCTATGACCCCAGGCTGGTCCAGAAAAAAGGTCTAGATGACCTCTGAAGCTTCACTCATGTTTTTATACCTCCACAAACACCCCATGGAAAGTGAAGACAGCAATTTGTAGGAAATAGAGTGCAAAGTGTCAGACAGATGCCTTTTAGCAAAGGTACAAGGTCTTGTGTCTCTCAGGAACATAAGGAGACAATCTTGCATCACAACTAATTAAATAAGACCTCCTTTTTATCCCAATATTAAATAACCTGGAGATAAGGGCTAGTGTGGCTTTTAGGCACTGCAAGTTGAAAGGCAGTTGTCCCAGCTCAATATGTATTGAACTGGAGAATAAAGATCACTGAAGCATGAAAGGAGTAGCATAAGAGCAGCTATGAATCTAATTACTTGAGTAATTCAATGAAAATATACCCCACCCTAATTATGAGCAATGACATTTTTAAAGCAAACTATAAGATGTCAATATATGATAATCAAAAATACGCAGCGCAGCTCTTGAATTTTGTGGGATCAATACCTCTCCTCCTTCTAGTGGCTTTCTAAATTGTTTCCTTCACATGGGTCTCTATATCATCCTTTAACCACCGTGGCCTAGCCCTCCTACTAAAAAGAAATCGAAATGGACTGGTGTCTCTGATTTCCTGTGCCAAAGTGGCACTGGGCACACTGTTCTCCCAAAGGTGTGAATCTTGCTGCAAACCCCTGGCATCCCATGAGACAGGGTCCTTAGTCTCTTCTGTGAGCCTGAAAAGAAGATCTTGCACCCCTGTTGTTACTGCTGACAGGGTAATTTCTGCTGAATTTCTACTTTCATTTGTTGAAATAAATTTCCCAAAAACTGTTTGTCCTGTTCTGACTTTTTTCCAAGGTGTGTTACACACACAGCATCTTTACAGCCAGGCAGCATAACCATACTCAGACATGTCCAGAGCCCAGGTTTTCATTTCAGACTTCTTTCCTTTCCCCTCCCCGTGTTTTTATTCCATTTGTTGAGTGAAAGAAAGAATAACTGTGGGGAGGGTTCAGCTTGGATTGGTCTGAACCTGCAATGATCAGAGGTTTCAGCTCTCTTCTTACTCGACTGGTGCGTGCCGAGCTTCAGAAGGGACAAAACATTTTACTCTTTCTCCAAGTGGCGCAAAAGCACAAGCCCTGGTTTCTCTCGAGTAACGAAGATTGTTCCTGAGCAGCTTTTCCCGAGGCACCGGGTGATGTAAAGGGTGATTGGCAGATTGCGTGGCTCTGAATAAATGAATAGCTCACATATGTTCTTTCCCCCCCGTGCCCTTCTCCTCCGAGAGGGTTTCTGCCCCGCTCCGCAGGGCGCACTTGCAGAGCGGCACCTGCGCTTTTTGCGGGCTCTTTCCAGAGACCTGGCGGCCTGACAATCCCACGGCGAAGGGGCTCACTTAATAAACGCTTCTGAGTCGAAAAGCCAGTTTTTTTGGGCTCGTTTCCGAGGGTCGGCGGGCTCCATCCGCACGCCCACACTGCCACCTACCGCGGGCATCCCGCTCCGCTCCAGCCGGGATGCGCTGGATGCGCCATCCCTGGGAGAAAGCCGAGCCGAAAACACTTCTCTTTGCCACCTCGTATGCAAGGGCTAAAACCGTGCGGTGTGCCTGGCGTGAAAAGAAAGGAAAAATAGAGGGAAAACAAGTTTACTGTTGTTGTGAAAGGTGGGATGTCTTGTAGTAGTTATTCCGAAAAGAGGCAACTGGCTGGGAGTTCTTTGCTGAATGGTGTTAATCATGGGAACTACAGCAAAAATAAACCCACAAAACAACTAAACACTGACAAAGCAAACAAAACCCCAAACAAACACCACAACAAACAAACAAACCAACCCACCCGACTTGCTGACTGTATCTAATTGAGATAGCCCAGCACCCTGCCTTATATCCGACCCTAACAAGCTGTCAGTTCACATTGGGTTTAGCAAATAAATGGCAGCCAAAAATCATTTCCAGTTATTGTCAAACATGGATGGAGACCATCTTTACTTTTTAAAGACAGTTATTGATCTGCTGCTGCACAGTGGCCATCCCTTTCATTTATCCTCTATGCCACTAAGAACAGTGTCACAAGTTCCCAGTTTAATGGAATCAGATCATTGGGCACCTGCCAGTTCCACGGGAGTTACTTTAACCCTTCTGCTGCTACGCTGCCCACCTCATGCCCTGACCTACTGATACTCCTGTAAAACCTGCATGATCCTAGCACTCTTCTAAAGTCATTGGGGGCATTCTCAGACACCAGAAGTTCAGAGATAAATGTACCTCAGCTCCTGACCTGGGAACAGTGATACATGAAACAAGCCATGAGGCAAAACAAACCAAAAGAAGGAATTAGAATGTCTTTCACCATCTCATTGCCACAATCATTTAAGATTTGGGCACAGAGTTGTACAACTATAACTTAAACAAAGGATGTGAATTTGCACTAAAATATACTCATGGTTTGCCTGCAGAATTTGGTTTTAAACATGTTAACTGATCTTGCTTTTTGTGAGTATTTGTGTGAGAAAAGTTTCCTTCACGCAAGTGTTTACAGGAAGCAAATTTGAGCCAAGTTCTGTAGTTGGCTGATCACAAAACAGAACTGTATTCTACAGTTAATTATTTTTTTTTTTTTAAAGAAAAGGAAACTTTAACTTTCTACCTTCCTTTTGGGATGAATATCATAAAATAATACCATGTTTCTGGCCAAAAAACCCTCAACAAAGAAACTACCAAAAAAATCCACATATCAAATTATTCTGACAGTCCCAGTAGATCTTCAAGGCTCACAGAATACACAATTCATTACATTTCAGCTGTCAGATACAAAAATAGCAGCAATACCATGTAATTCAGGTAACCAATCATGCAACATGAAGTATCTTAGCATTTCATAGAATGACAGCAAGGACAAATCAGATAATGATTCCCAGGCTAAAATATGCAATAGCTAGACTCAAAGCAGCACCAAACACCAACCAAACAAAGCAATCGAAAAGAAATACCAGACAAGAACACCCACAAAAATCTCAGCCAAAAAACCAACCAAAAAAAATCCACAAAATTTGCAGGAAAAACATTCTTCAACCAGCTTTAACTGTAACATTTTTGGCTGTTCCAATCACAGAAAGCAATGCTAGTGGTTCTTCAAGGAGTTTGTGTCACAGCAAAACACCTCCCTTAGTAAAATTCCCACGGAAATCAGCCTATTGTTCCAGTCACGGGGACATCAGAACTACTCGTGCAAGACAGATTGCCCTGTCTCTATCAACTCCAGTTTCCTTACACTGTGCCCTGCATTCAGCATCTCTGGCCTTACAGGATATTAAGCTGGAGGAATTTCATCTCCACCTCAGTCTGAAAATTCCTGTTATTTTATTAGACTCATTACAGTGGCCCACCCAGCCCAGCAGCCCAATGAGATATAACAAAAATCTATAGTTTTTGACCTGTCCTGCTAGCTGAGTGGTGATGCAGTTACGCAGGGAGGTCCTCTCTGCACCCTCACAAGTTTTGGAACTCCTGTCCAGTGACACCAAAGTAGTAGCTTTGGCCACAGCAACTCTTGTGACAGGTCACAGCTACTACAGTAACATTTACTGCTCTCACAGCCATTGCACAAACCCTAGAGCCAAGCAAGCAGATTGAAATATCTCCTTGCTGCAATCATATGAACTTATGTCACTTCAAAGTCACTAAAAAGAACAGGGGGAAAACACAACTCTGTTATCATCACCACCATAAATGTTCAAAACCAAATTCTCACTTCAAAATCCATCACCACAACTTCCACTGGTTAAATAGGGGTAATGAACATTTGTTATTTGCCTTTAACATGCTGCTCCTCAATTTCAGGGGCAAACACCTGTGATTTTGAAACACTGACAGGAAAAGAAACAACTGTGGTAGAGAAGGTAAGTAATTACATGTATTCATAATAGCAATGTTCAGCTTCACCATCTGAAAGCGAGTTGATGTGCAAACAGAGCATAATAAACACAGATTTCTTGAAGAGCATTATCTAAGAAAGTCTCTAATAAATGGTAGGCAAATCTTCTGCTTTCAGTCATGTGCATACTCTTAATCTCACAACAATTTTGGTTACACCATATTAAAAATTATGCCTTTCTTGAGCTGGTTTAACAGCAATGATAAAACTACACAGGTTTTTTTTTTCCATGTGAGATTTTCACAAACTGTTTCTAGCATTTAATTTTTTTTCTATACAACAGCCTTGCATATTTGAAAATAAAAGTTTGACATCCATGCTATACATTTTAAGCAAAGAAAAGGGTAACAATATTATAAATTTACCAGAGCTATCTTGTCCCTATCCTGTGGCTGTAATATTTTGGAAAATGGACTATTTAGCAGCTGCTCTCCATCCATTCTTAATTAAATTTAAAGTGAAAATCATCAGTGAACATTTTAATGACAAAAGAATATGGGTCAATTTTGAAACCTGGATAACAAAAATAACTTTCTCCAAAAATAAATGGGAACAATGAGTTTATCAACTAAATTTACCAATTAGGCTTTTTTCTTCAACCAGCCTCAGCAGAGCAAAAATTCTACATTAGGATATGTGAGTGCTATTTTGCCAACATTTAACTGGATACTCCTCTATCCTGTTAGTATCCCTGATATTTGAAATGATCCCATATTTCAACTGATTGTACAAAAACTTTGCACTTAAGGTTCCATTAATTGCTTGGACAATATGCATCTCTACACTTCTCACTTAAAAATTTCCCCAAATTCTTTGCACTGCAGAAACCAGCAAACATTTTCAAGCCTCAGAACACTAAAATGTTATACATGCAGCATGGGAAGCAGAGGTAAACATCAATACTTGTAGGCAATAGGCTCAGGTACTTGTTTTAGTCACTATTATGTCAAACTGGACCCCACATTAGAAATCTTTGATTGCACTTTGCTGATGTTTCTGTTAAAAGGGCATTGTAAAAATTCCCAGCAATTATTTTAATCTCATGCCTATGAATGATTCTTTAATGAATTCATAACAAAGCTGAACACAGAAAACATTACAAAGCAAAATCCATATCAGAAGTGATCAGTAGAAAATGAGGTGCCTCACTAAACCTGACTTTCTTTGCTAAAATACACTGTAAACTACCATATAAGATATTCCTCCTGAAAAACAAAAAGGAAGAAAGTAGTAAAAAAAGAAATAAAGGCCACAGCTTGTAGGCAAAAGTTTCATGATCTTGGAAGAACAATATTTCTGTGACATGATTAGATATCAGATTCACAGTCCTCAGACATTAAGAACATCCACAGATATGTGAAGGTGTGGCATCCCTTGAAAATCCACAAGATTTTTGAATTGCACACAAAATACAAATAGTTGTAACCAATCTGGTTTATTTACACCAGTGAAAGATCTGAAATCAATACAGTTATTTGTGCTTCCAAATTTATGTTATCTGGAGCATCACAAGTCCAGGTACTCTTTTTTCAGATTTCTTAGAGATTCAACCCTGAAGTCATGAATGCATCAGGCTTCATCAGACTTAATTATTTTAAAAGATAGTTAAAATATTGATAACCCCTCGGTTACAGAGGATAGACCAAAACCATGAATTCTGAAGATTGCCCCAAAAGCTAGAGGGAAATGAAAATAATTGATTTTAATCACGAATTTATAATTGGTACTGTTACTCATAGATTGTGGCTGCTGGTACAGTTGGCTACTCTACATCTAAGTGAGAAGACATCCCCTCCCTTCCTAATGAAATAGGCTGCCCTGGGGCACAGCAGACTGAAGGTGCTCTACCTTTTCCCCCCCCTCATGTCCTGGATACAAAATATTCATCCTTAGAGTTATCTGACTGGACCTCAAATGTGAGGCACCCTCGTTTAGATTTCCCTTAGAAGATAATCCAAGCTGTAGCTGAAGACAGACCATTGTAAACTAGTAAATATGCTGACCTTCATAATCAAAGTATCTATCAAGATTAAAGCCCCACCAACAGCTGCCTCTGCTGCAAAGTTTAGACAGCTTTTTCTGTAAGTAACTCTGCAAGTAACTGGGCCTGGATTCCTATGAATTTGTGGCTGGATTCTCAAATGTCTAATAAATACAAAAGAACTCCATAATGCATTCACAATGACTTTCTCTTGCGCAGGTTCCCAAGAGGTTGATGTGTGAGTTCAGCTTGCAGTCACTTGGTCAGCAGAGCTGCTGGTACCAACTCCTTCCTCTTCCATACATTTCTGAAGACACTTCATTCCTTCAGAACTGCTCTCCCTCTGGAAAATTCGGCTGAAGTCTTCCAAGAGTTTTGGCTTCATGAGGATGGCCAGAAAGATAGGTAAACATGGTCAGAGACAGACACAGTGACACCCGCCTTAGCCTCTTCCCTATGAAATCAATCTAAAGGAGATGACGTGTTTGCAGAACCATGTCCTGACCTTGTTTCTGTCAAGTGGGTGGCTCTTAATGTTGCCGAGTTAAATCCACTTTGATTAAATACAACTAATTTTGAAATGTGTGCCAGAGCACTGCAGTGATTCTGAGCTCAGAGTAAAAACCCCTCACTGACAAGAATGTACTGTATTTTTTCCAATCTATTTCAATTACACTTTTATAATGGCAGAATAATGGCAAGATTAGTCTATTTTATCATGATTAAATCTTGATTAACATATTAAATAACCATTGTACACTAATTAACTCTGTTAAATGCAGTGTCCAATACATTGTTCTACTTCTGTAGACTCCTAATGAAAAAGTTACTATCATTAGTATGGTTATTTCTTATACAATGTTTTTAGGATCTAACACAGAGTTTCACTACGAACTCGATATCTAAAGGTATGATTTTGACAGTCTATTTGGGAAGATTTTAGTTTGAAAGAAATTTACATATAAGTTGCAATATAAACAGAAAAAACCCTCACTATTTAAGGGAGAATTTCCAAACACATCCTATGCAATCCGAACACTGAGAACACAAGATTTAAATCTATAATCTTGTATGAACAGTGTGAAGTTGAATTTTAGATAACCTTCCAGTTCAATTATGTAAAGTGGCATTACAGTATTTCACAGGATGCACAGATGAGAAGCTATTAGTACTGATTTGTCACTATTTCGCAACTGTGAACAACTCCAGGAAAGGCTTTTAACCAGCACTTAAAAACTCCCTTGTGTCTACACATCTTGCAGTGACTTTTTATTCCACTGGAAACACTTTAAACAACTAGTTTCCTCTGTCACAAGCACCCACAGGAACTCAGACATCCATAGCATGATTTTGCAAACATCTTCTCAAAATACAAGACGGGAGCAGCAGTCACTGTAAACCAACACATTTATGCCAGGTTTTCAGCCAACTCTTAAATACAACTGGGGGCTTTTGCACACAATAACATATGGACAGAATTAAAATGAATAAAGCCAGGATTTTTAAAATCTGCCTGTCCACTTCATGGGAGACTTCAAACATGCAACCTGCAATGAGACAAAGAGCTCAAACCCCAGATTCATTTTGTCTAACTCAGTGCACTTAGCTGAGGCACCTCCACTTTCTTAAGGGTCACTGAAGAGACTAGTGCAACTCCACATGCCAATTTAGAGGCTACATATAAAAATAAAACAGCATCCAACAAAAGACAACTGTACTTCAAAAAGTATGAATGCTCAGCTGGGATTTGTCCACACCAGTAGCTCATCTTTTCCTACTTTTCTTGCTTCAAATCCTACAACCTGACAAAAATACATAACAAGGCAAGTAAACTTCAACTTCATGTTATCAAACACCTTTCTGGATTGTTGTCTCCACACAAGGGAGACTTGATGAAGGGCAGAAGCAAACAGTATGTCAGGAGGCTGCAAGCCCTGGGCACAAAGGGCCAGAAGCTGGGGGTGATAATGCAGCTGGCAGAGCAGGGTTTCACCAGACAGGTGACATGTGCCATTGTCCTCAAGCAAGGCAAGCAGGGCAGGGCTGGGGATGGTGGCCAGGTTGAAAAGAGAGATCATCAGGAAATTTTGAAGTGATGAGGCAAGCCTGAGGTCAAGCCAGGAAGTCAATCCATAGGTCAGAATCAAGTCCTGTGGAATAACCAGGGCTAGACAAAGCCCTGTGGTCCCTGGGATAGTCCATGATGACAAGGCAGGTCCAAAGTCAAACCAAGAAATTAGTCCATGGGTTCAGACCAGTGGGGCACTTGGCCTGGCACAGACATAGGTGTAGCTGACCTGAGGACAGTCAGAGCTCAAGCAGGCACTGAAGATCCAGAGCTGACTTTAAACAGAGCTCCAGGTAGAGGGTACAGCATGAAACCCCAGATGAGGCTGGTCAGGGTTATTAAGACTTTAGTGCACTAAAGGCCTTGGCACAGTACCAATGGGTCCTAGGCTTATTTTTTTATTCAAAAGAATGAAATATCATGCTTTTGAAGAAAAACTTAATTGACTGAAGGATGATCTCAGGTTTAAAAAACACACACACACAGAGCATCACATCTCAAGTACTCTTGTTACTCATTTGGTCTCACCATGATGACATGTTGGTAGAACAGCATTCTGCCTCTCCCCAGATACCATGCACATCATCTGCCAGTCACCTTCACCCACTACCCAGAGCCCTGTGTGCCAGAGACACAGAGATACCACACTAGAGCTAGGTCACCAGAGATTTAACCTCAAAAATAGTCCTGCACCCCCAAAATTCCCAACCAGCACAGCTCCTCCTCTGTCATGCCACCTGGGTACAACCAAGGGGAAGGTCTCCCTTTTGTCACTCCATCACACAGCTCTGTGCTCCCTGTGTGATCAGGTGCCTGCACCCCTTCTCTGCCTTCACATGATCCAGGACAGGCTGTTGCTTACTCTGGGACTCCAGGTTTGCCTGTGTGGTATGCAATTGTGTTGATTTTTTCATACAGCTCCACAGAAATGTAAATGTCAGCAAGAAGTATCTCTGTCAGATTTCCAAAGAATGAACAATATAGCCGTTCACAGACACAAGGGATTGTTTCTGAACATGATCTCTGCCTTCAGGCTTTACGACAATGCCCTTTTAATGGTCTCCATCAAATTTTGTTTGAAATTATGTTACTAATTTGCAGAATTTTTTAATTAGAGCACCAAATGACAACCTTAATGCACAGGATATACAGTCATTGGCTTTTACTTTGAATTTCTTTTATTGTCTAGAGTAAAAAAAAAATCAGCAAGAAGGGGAACTGGTTACTACAAAAGCATGATAACTACTTCAATCCCTAGGTATAAACATATAGTGATTAATCAATTAATGCAGCTCACATACATCAAGGAAAAGATACAGTATACAGGATGAAGTCAGCATAATCTTTTATAGTTTTATGAGTGATCTAATGTTGTAACTCACTCAAGTTACTTCAGATTTACAGCAATACATAAGCAGACTGTAGAATCAGAACGTAAATGAAAGCACTAAGTCCACATTAATAAAAATAAAAAAAAACCAGTGGTTTCTGAGACTCATCGTGGAATAAAAATGCATCATGGCTTGCCACAGTTGAAGGTGAATCAGAAAAGAAAACCTATTCAGCAAAAGCCCTTAAAAATGAATTACGTATTCATGCCCATGTAACTATAACTTCAGCATGTGTTTACAACTAACTATTAGCTTGAATGCATTTGAGAATAAGAAATGAGTTCTGCTGAATTTAGGAATAAGTTAAAATGGTCACAAACCTTTTATCCTATGAAACTTTTCTTTTTAATGAAAAGTTTTATCATAAGGGCATTTTCAGGACTAGTTGACTTAACTACTGCTAGAGAAGCATTTTCAGACCCTCTGATAAACTATTTCATGTCTTCCTTGCAATTCTTTGCATTTCCATAAACCCTTGGTTATGGCTTCATCAGAATGTTTGTACATATGCTTATTATATGAATAAATATATTGTTTTCTGCAGCTGTAAAAGGTAAAGCTTAATAAAATATCTTTCAGCTCACAATTCTGAATGCATAACATCAGTGTCTGAGCCTCCAAATTGGAAAAGTATCTACAGTCATTATCCAGGCTTCCAAATTTCCTCTAAAACAGGACTAGGTAGTCTGTCTTTATTTAATTCTCTCTGGTTTTAAATATACATATATTGATATGTATATATCAATGCTTCAGTTTACAATCTGGAGAAGAGGAATACAAAAGAAAAAGATAGATATATTGACTTGAATTTAGAAAGGAACAAAAGCTGTTCATGAGAATTTTGAGTGCATAAACTCCCTTTTGATAACAGCTTATGATTCATATGAAAGTATGTGTTCATCAGCTGTTTCCCCATCCATAGGCTTAAACTGCAAGTCCACAGAAATAAGTTATTTGATTCCTTGGAAACAATTCAACTGAATCAATTTCTAGTTATCTTTGGTCATGTTCCTTAAATTAAAGGAAACAAAAAAATTTTATTATTCCACAACTGGCTTTTCAGATGAAGAAAGGATCATGCATTTATGATTTTGAACACTGATTATATTTTCATCTGAAGACTTCCCTTGTTGTTGTGTGGCATTGATTTCAGAATAAGCTTCTAAGTCAAGGTGTGATCAGTTATAGAGACAGGCTCACTGCACTTTCTTATATCTGAAACATCCCTGAAGGCTTTTACCATTTCTCAGTGTCATAGATGTTAATCTTTATGGAGCTGAAATCCCAAATTACTGAACATAGAATATCACTCTCACTTCAAGTACAGTACACAGTAAGCAAAAGAAGAATCCTATAATCCAAATCACAAGATGCATATAGAGACTAGTCCACAGTCTACCTAGGCCAAAGTCCATCATAAGTTATTTTTCCAAGATCACAAGTTCATTCATTTGCTATGACTTGCTTCTCAAAATTCCATCTTGAAAGAAAAAAAAATCTATAACAACACTAACAGGAAAATTAGATCTCAAACATATTTCATCTTAATGTGTTATATTGATATTTCTTTAAATGGCTTTAGAAGCCATAACAGTGCAAAAGCAATTAAAAGCCCTATGTGTAATGAAGCCAAATCAACTTCTTAACATCTCTAAATGCAATCCAAAGTGAAATCTTGATGCTCTAAATAAATACAAAAAGGAGGAATTAGGACCTGCTTAGGCTGGAAGAACAAATGTTGACTAAATTTTAGTAGGTATTTTAATGCAAAACTTGTAAACTCATGCCTCCCAAACACCCATGAAAACATCACTGCAGTTCAGACTGACTCAAAAGGTGCATTTCTGCAGCAATGAGGTTCAATTATTGACCTGAACTGAGTTGCAAAACAGCCACCTGTGCAGGCCGACCATAATCACACTGCTTTTCCACTGGGACTAGATCATACCTTGTTCAACCATCACACACAATAACTGAAAACAAAAAGGTTTAAAAAACTCCTGATATTAACAATAAGAAAGTTCAAACCTGTTGAACTCTCTAGAACTTGAGAGGGGAAGTGAGATAGAGGTGCTTCAATACACAGCAGTGGATTCAGATTTATTTATGTTGTCACTGCTGAAAAACCAGAGGATTGGGATTCAGGGGATTTGGGTTTCATTGCTGCCGGGGTCATACACAGTGCAATTTTAGATGAACCACCAGAACCTTAGTTCATTTAAATAGTAATATACATATTCAGAAGCAATTAATTAGGTGCTTATGTTAGACAGGTGCTTAAAGCACCTTCCTCAGACAGTGCAGATCTTACTCTGTCTCTAATACTGCAGCATAAAATGGCAATGAAAGTATCCTGCATGCACATTTTAAAGGCCCTTACAGATTCCCTTATCCTCCACTTTCTCTGTACATGACCTAGCACAAAACCTCCAGAGTACTATAAGGCCTGGAGACCTTTAAATAAAGTGATATAACATTAAGTACTTAGCACACACTCCACATAATCACTCCCAGAACCATTTCTTACTGCTAGCAACAACCTTTGGTGAAAGACAACATGTCAGTGTCCTCTCAGGGAATTTAGGCAATTTTCCAATTAATTTCTGAACATTTGTAGCACAAACCAAACATCAGTAAATTATTCTTAGAGTATTTGGCGCACTTCCAAACTCATTTTCCTCTCTGCTCCCTCTTCTTTCACTAGAAGAGGCAGATACTGTTAAAATTGCACAACAAAAATATTTCTTTAAAGAACACTTGCAGAAATTGCCAATTTTACAATTATTCCTTCACACTTAGGGTTTGTCCTCAGCTGATCTTGTTTCATGTCAAGAAGTGACCTGATACAAGCAAGAAGCAGACACACTAGACTTCCTTCTAAGTATAGTTCAATACAAGGCACCTTGATGGTCAAGTCTCTTCAGAGCACTTAAGAGGCAGAGGGAGAGAAACATTAAGAAATGATTCACATACTTGTTTACATCAGTATTTATAGTACTATCCTTAAAATGACCCCTTCACTGCATAAAAAAGCCCTACTGTACCTGCAAAGCATTGTACTGAAAGAAAACCAATCAAATAAGTAACGCAGGACTATTTCAGACTATCTACTTGCACTGAGTCACAGCTCTACTCACGTCTGTCAAGTGCCTCAGTAAGAGCCTCATTCCAAGTCCACATCACATTAACAAGACCTCTCCTTTCACAGAGCTTCAGGGAGTAAGGACAGTTGTCCAGCCGTGAGTCCCAAACATGACAGTTTTCCCAAGTGACCCATACTATTTGCAGATTTGAGAGCTAAGGGGCCTTCTGAAAAAAAATTACCTCATCCAATTTTCAGGTGATACCAAGAAAAACACCACCAAGACAACCCCTCCTCCAAGAACTGATTGTGGTGGCTCACTTCATAAAACTCAGGTCATCTGCCCTGACATCCACAATTACATGGAGTGCTGCAGTACAGAGCAGAGACTGAGGTGGTCAAATCAAACAAGCACATCCATCTACCACAACGCCACTAATTTCAATTCAACTTTTATATTAAACATTATCTTTACTGTGCTCTGGTGCTGTCTTCAGAATACACCTCCTACACAGCAAGCAGCCTCTTTGACTAGCTCAGTTACCAGTCTCAGTGTATAGACCCTGCAAAAGTCATTACGGGAATGTAATTTCTAGCACTTGCGTTTTCACTATAGCAAAATCTCACAGGGATCAGACCCACTTATGGTCTTAACTAAAACTAGCCATCTGACTTAATTAACTTTTAGAATTCATCAAACCTTGCAGGGCTCATACTGGGCTCTGGGGCAGCTTGGCAGTGCTCACATTGGGCTCCTGCTGGGTCTATGTATCCGGTAGCAGCGTTATTCCACCAGATGACATACTTGGTGTTAAAGGAAAGGAAGAATGAAACTTGAAAAAAAAAAATCAGTTTCACAATATTTTCACATCATGCAACACACCACACAGCACTGGGAGCACAAGGAGAACAGGAGGCAGAAATCCTGGAAGCAGCAGGAACCAACAACATATATTACCCCTGCATGTTTGCTCCATAAATTGCAACCCAACAATAGTTGTGTCTTTATTAAATAGTTTTCTGTGCAATACAAGTTCTGAATATATTTTTCTTTCTCTCTGTATATGTACAGTAGTATTAAAAGCAGCATAAAGCTTTTTTTCTCTGAAGGTACCACAGACCATAGCAAAGTTTCCCATATTTAAGAGTGATGTCAATAGGGAAACAGATACTATGATTGGGGCCATCCAAAATATCTAGATTTTTCAAGATCTAAGTTCTAAGCATAGAACACTCTGATGGACAGACAGTTGCTGCTCATGGCCTTGGCTGCCTCAGCTGGGTCTGGGGCAGACCTGTGCAACTATACCCTCTTTTTTGTGACCTCACAGCATACAGTTTTCACACAAACCTGCTTTGCATTTCTTCCTTCTTTGTACCCGAGTGGCAAGTTAGCAAGTAGTACTCAGGCAGCCACCAGAGACACTGCATCATTTGATGCCATTAATATGTGATGGCTTGATTAATTAGGTGCTATTACGTGCTTTATTTTTCTGCTATATGCAAAACTGTAGTTGAATGTATAAAACTCGTCCATTAAGAACTACCATGAGATTAAAGACTTACAAGATGTTTAAACACAATGATATTGAAAAAAGAAAAGTGTCAGCTGTATAAACATACTTCTCTAACATGCAAAGTGCAACATAAAGGCAAACTTCAAATATTAGCATGACATTCCACCAGTATTTGAGTTCTTACCTTCCTAAAGAAGGTGAAGAATTATCTTGCACTGAGGTGTTAGCTGCTCTTCAGGGAGTTCATTTACTTTCCATTTTCTTTGTTTGGTATAAAATGAAGCACCATAAGTCCTACACTGTGTCATATTTGAAGACTCTACTATTGCCAAGACACAAAGCCTGTGCATTCTTTTCGCTGTAAGCCAGTGGCTGTAGGCACTGAGAACAGCAATGCAAGTGCATGAGAAAGGCAAAAATACCAAATTCCAGCACAGGTCTTTCCTGGGAGAATATCAATTTCCTACAGGACAAACAACATATTTGGTGGCAGTGAGAACATGACAGCTCTATCTATCAATCCAACCAAGTTTATCATGATGTTTAAGCATTTCTTAACTGTCCAACTAAAACATGAACCTAGAAATAATAAACTGCATCCTGAAATATCTGCCAGAAAGCACACAGGGAAAAAAAAAAGATACAAAAGATGACTTCCAAACCATAAATAATATTTTTGCAGTCATGCTTGCATCCTTATTCCTGAAACCAATTTAGAAAACAATTGGACAGGGCACCCTGGGAATAAAGAATCATTTGCCATTAGACTTTAATGTGTGATTACTTAGTAATGTAATTGAAAGCATGACTCTAGCACACTGCCAGCTTTCTATTGCCAGGAGATTACATCGTAAATGATAGAGTGTTTCAAATAATTTTTTTTAATTCCATATTTGTTGTGACAAGAAGTTTTGCTTAATATTTGAATTTGTTTTTCTTTCTCAAATATTGCGGGATTAAGGGTTTGTGGGAAGGAGGGATGAAGAAGGTAGGTCTTGTTTCATCATTAACATGAGAAAATAGAACATACTAATTGCCATTTTTGTGTTGGGAGGTTTGTGGTGGAGGCCAGTGATGTCTGAATGTGGGCATATATAAGTGACACAGCGGTGCACCTTTAGGACTCGTGGCTCAGATTCTATGAGCTAGAGTAAAATCCAAGAACTAAATGTGTAGCCTACGTCTGTTGGAGCAACTCCCTTAGAAATATGTTGGGCTATACTGACTCGACTCAAATCATCATGAAGCCTCATGATGCTTAAAGGCTTGATCCTCAACCAAGGTAGCCAGGCAAAGCTGAGTGGGCTTCTGGAGGAGTTGTGTCCTTTTACACCTGCTGAGACTCAAGACCCTCACAAAGAAGCTGCGTTGACAGCAGAGCTTCAGAAATTCAGGGCCCCCCTTTGCACAGAAAGCATTAATTCAGCGGAATGCTTCCCTCACTTGTCTTCACAGCCTTTCCTTTCAGTCATCCTGTGACTCCATCAACTGACATATCAAATTCCAAAGGCTTTACTGGCAAGGGGAGTTTGCTCCCCTGGATCACCTAGCATGGATAAGACATCCTGTCTGTGTAACTCATTCTTTCTCCAATTCTATCTAGTTTGCAAATATGACCGAACAGAAAAAATAATGCAAAGCTCAAGGGTTTTGGCATGCTGAGATTTTTTCCCATGTAGGCTGGGGTACAAATCATGCCTTGCTGGCCCTTATTCAAAGAGCATATATCACCCCATCCACTTGATCCACACTCCCAAGGAACTTGCCTAGCCCAGCAGTCCCTCTATGCATACACCCTACACAAACACTACCAGGCAAATTCAGTAGAACTCTGCTGCCACAGAGCTATCATCAAACGCTATATCATGCATATTTGATTGTTTGATGCCTTCGGATCCCCTAAAACACGCATTTCACATTTTAAGGCCTGAGGTTTCTTGGATTTGAAAACCATTCTGACTAAAGAATTCAAGAGGGAACTGTGAGGATTTGAAATTCAGTGATTTTCTCTCCCTTGCAGCCCATTCTCTTGAGTTTTTCATCAGCAAGCAGGGAATGGAGCCTGAGTAAGGATTTGGTATTTGCTCCACAGACTTTGTTTTGTCTTTATCCTATTCTACTGAATGCCAGATGACCACAGAAGCAATACAGAACTTCAAGAACAGTGGATGTTTCAGAATAGGATTTATTATTGTCAGGCAACTGTCCCTCTCCTCTGTCACATCACTGGTACTGAAACCAAGAAGGAAAGAACAAAACAACTGCAAGGTGGCAAATCTTCCTTCCAGAGACTGATTCTGGGCTAACTTTCCCTCTAGCAGAATACATGACTGCATCTTGAGAGGCCCCCTTCAACTGTGACATGCTATTCATTTTTCAAGACAAACTCTTTATTACAAGACTTCTTATGAAAATCATTTGCTTCTCAGCTGTTTTTACATATTTTCTTAAACTGTTTTCACAGTCCTGAATGATCAGAACAAACCAGATTACTTCATTCTAATTTGTCCTGGTGACCTATTATATACTTTAGTAAAGGGATATTTTTTTCCTGCCTGTAGCTCTCTTTTCACTGAGGAAAGCTATGCCAGTTGCATTAAAATACTTTTAACCTATTCTGTTCATGACACTGGAAGTATCAAGCCTTCTGGGCTTTGTAATATAATAGCACCCCTTTATCACGTTGAATGGTTTATTGGAACCAGCTTGTACAGATGATTTAGTTTACCAAAGTGAGGCCACTACTGCAGGGCTCCAATCTCTGTCTGGGGACTCTTCTGTAGTTTTCAATGTTTCCAGTTTGGCCTTTGAGTGGGTTTGCTTTTTGCTGGTTGTGGGGATTGTGTATTTTCTGTGGTTTGCTTTTTTTGTTTACTTGGTTTGGGGGTTTTTCCTTGCTTTTCTTCCTTTTAACTACTTTCCCCGTTCCCACCCCCCCCCATATAATTTCAGTTAGAATTTTCATTCTTTACCTACTTGATATATTCTTAAGATGAAACCTGGTCCAGAAAACATGCATTTTGTGAACAGGAGATGCCCACTCATTTTCTTCACAAACAGGAATCAGTTTTGACCAACATGAGTCAGAAGCATTTGCCAACTCTATTGCACACAGAAACACTAATATAAGAAATACTACTAGGACAAGTATCCTTATCATTCTATAGAAAAGGACAACTATTTCAGAGTTCTGAGACCCCATACAGACTGGGTCAGCTAATGAACACAGTGACTTCACAGAGCAGCTAGAATAAGTGAGGTGCAGATAGTATGGTTCATAGCATAAGTCTCTGAATTTTATCTTACTTTTTGCTACAACAGAAATAAATAAAATACAACCACCCACCTGTCCCAAACAACCAGTTTTGGTGGGCTCAAGGAAATAGATAGCCAAACCATGGAAAAACAGCCTGTTCATCATCAAGAAGTGTCCAGAGCTGTGTGGAATAAGCAGGCTGTGAGCACCACCAATGGAACAGTCACTCAGAAAATAAGAGCACAGTTTATGCAGGCTGCAGAGCAAGGTATTCTCTACCCAGTCCTTTACCTAAGAACACCTAGGAGTAGTGCTGTAACACAGTACTCACCAAGGTATCTCTGGGGATGAAACCCCCAGGCCACGCTATCTCTGCCTCAAGTGTCTACACTGACACACACTCAGATCCTCTCCCATTCCACCCTTCTCTCTCCCCAAACAACTGGGAAAACAGGGAATTTCTGTAAATTGTAAAATTGCATTCATCTGTGATCAAAATCCTTTTAGCCTGTACTCAGTCATTTGGTCTTAAACCATGACACACTGGCACAAGAGAGCACTCCTTCCAGGGCATTTAATGGAATGTCTGCACAGGATAATCCGCTGCTGATCTCATAATATGATTCTGTGTCTGAGTATATCAACAATCACAAAGATAAAGAGATTCTCTTTCAACATACAGATGACTATGTAAAAACATAACTTCCTACAGGTTATGATTACACTTCCACATAAAAGCATTTTAATTGCATTACAAATGAAGATTTACTCTGAATATATAAAAGAACATCCAATCAGTCTGTGCTACTCTGAAAATGTTTCTTAAGGGGAAGACTTCCACAAACTTTAGTGTGAGGTTTGCACTGGTACCAAAGCCAGATTGGCTCCACATTCTCACCCCAACAGTGTGCAGCTGCCTCTGCCACCCTGAGCTGTCCAGCAGCAGGGATTTGACTCACAGCTTCATTTCTCTAAAAAACACCTGCTTACTGCACTTCTCAATCTCTTGAATAATAATTTTGACTACGGGACAGGCGAAAGATAAGGAATTGGACATCCTTTATCTAAATAAATTCCACTATAAGGAAAAACAAAACCAAAATTTTGAGTCTAAATTTTGCCCCTTCAGAAGAAAATTTGGCTGTAGAAAAGCCTGAAGTCAGATGTAAGAGACTGTCTTAAGCACCCTAAAGGGATGGGAGAATTGAGGAAATAAAGGAGCAGAGACTAATTGGTTGTGACTTTCCAGAAATGTGCTGACAGACAGAAGCAAACTCCTTCAATGAAAGGACAAAAAGCAACAGTGACAAAGAGCTACAAGGAAAATGCCAGTTGTATATAAGAAAAAAATTTCCTCACAATAAGCATGGCTAAGTTGTCCAGAGAGGCAGAAAACCTTTGCACCTTGAGAATTTCCAGATCCCTGTGTAAGTGCCTGAACATCCTTATCCAAAACTGAACAGGGCTAGCTGAGCAACCTGGAGCAGGCCAGACTTGAGAAAATTGAAGGAGATTAATCAAAAAGACCAAATGGCAGACCTTCAAGACAGTAAATGATTTCTGCTGTCTGGTGTGCAGTAATTCTGTCTTGATGCACAACTAGAAGAAATCTACACTAGCTTGGAAAGGATGTTGTTCTGTACCTTAGAAACAATCAGAGAAGCTGCATTAATCAATCCAGAAGATGGAAAAAGAACCCACAATATACATATTAAACAATTTCAGCAACTGCCCTTATTAAAATATTAGCATCACAGTATTATCAAGGTCAACAAAGCTTGCAGTGTCTGCTGTGCAAATAGCAGTGTGAACATTAAATACCCAGATCAGAGCTAATCCCTTTTGAATTCCTGCTATTTTCTTCTACTAGTTGACTTCTCTGGATCACAGGATGCAAAGTGCCCTGGCCTCCATCAAATCCGAGTAGTTTGTCTAACAGGGACAAATTTCTTCTGGTAACATGCTGGTAATTGAGACCACCAAACACATTATTCTATTGAACTCCTATCACATGTGAATCCAGGTTCACAGAATTAAAGGCAAAGACGTAATTCCAGTTGACCACAGAGCCTCCAGTATGTAAATTAGATTTGGCTAGTTCTGTGCAACAGAGCTATCAAGTGAACTGGTAAAAGGTACCATAAGAAACCAGATATAAAAGCCTGAAGTGAACTACAGTTAGTTTGTCAAACGTTATAAGTACAGTTTTGTTGACTTAAAAAAAATTATCCCTGCCAGTTAGTCCAATTTGGAGAATTACTTGGGAATGCTAGCCCGTGACTCAAAAAGCTTTGCCATAGTTACAACACATGGAATCTATTAAGTGAATACTCCAAAATTCTTGCGGGATTCATTTTTTTATTACAGTTCATGACAGGTTTTTTATTTTCTCTTACAGCTTTTTGTCTCTTACTACCCATATCACTGTAGCACCAAGTGTAGACTGGGTGCTGGAGAACTCTAACCCCTCACTGTAACTGCAATGCATGGAACACCACAGCCTTCCCCAGTTCAACACCTATAAACCCAGCAAAATCTCAGCTATTATACTTTGAACTGGTTTATTTCTCTGGCATCCAAAGTGAATCAGTACTTGGCCATCATAGGAACACTGTCTTACTGCAAAGAAAGCATCACTAATTAAGCACTTGATGATTTCAATTATCTGGGCAGCTATAGAGGCACAGAGTAATCTCCTACAGTACTGGCAGAGATGCCATAGGCCAATATGGTTTATCTATATCCACCTAGCCCGAGTGAACTCTACAGAAATTACTCTCACTGAAGAGAGATTCCTTCAATTTTGAGATACAGTCAAGATGCCCAGAATATTTTGGATTATCAAAGCGCTTCTGGCACGTTTAAAATAAGAACAGCAACATTACCTTCATCACCATCACTGAGCTTGATAGTAGGAAATTACATCTAGGAGCTGGAACTGTATCAAAAAGAAATTCCTGTACAGCATCTCTGTGTGCTCTTAAGCCACTGCTAGCTTTTGCCCCAGAGACAGGATATACTTCGATGATGTGTGAAGTAATCTCTGCATACTTTGCAGTTCGGTTTACAATTCTTTGTCATTTCTTGAGATAAAAGGGTACTAGCCAAAGGAAAGAGGTTATTTCAAGAGTAAGGTTGTTTGTGCTGTGTTGTTTTTTTTTTTTTTTGTCTCCACCAGTCTGCTTGGTAGAGACTAGGATGTAGTCTTCCTACTCTAAAAAGCCATGGAGCCAACTGTTTTGGGTAAATGCTCTTCATTCTACTATCTGCCAGCAGTATGTAGTCTCCAGTCCTTCCCAGTATCACAGAAACTTCTCTAGATAAGGTTAGGTCAGATAACGGTAGCTTTCTGTTTACTGTTTTGCTCCCAAAGACTTAGAGGAGTCATCCCAGTAATCGTTCTACAAGGGAAAATTCCTTAAAACTGTAGCAGTAACATTTTGATGGACACTGTAGAAATAAACTAGCTTTTTTTTTTTTTAAGTCTTGTTAATAAAAAAAATATCCTATTGAGGTTTCTGGAGCCATTTATCCTCTTAAGGAACATATGTTGAACAGACAACACTAAATAGAATTCCTTTACTGTGCTAGAAGACAGGGAAAACATGATTCCCTCATTCACCATTCCAGTTCAATGATCTATTAACTGTTTGCTCTTGACAAGTCTACTCTGGTAAATTTTTCCTCTACTTGCTCCTGATAACTCTTCTATTTAAAAAGCCAAAGTATGAATTCAAGATAAAGTATATATCTGTTTCACACCAGATTTATCTAACACACTTACTCTGAGAACAACAAGCATCACCTTTTTGGTTCAATCCACTCAGAAAGAGCTCTAAGGTTGGCCAAAAATCCCATAACCTACACAAAAGGCACTGGGCACATTCAGAGACCAGCACTTCTGTAACTGGTAAAATATTTCTATACAGCCAACAACACATATTGCTGAACTCAGCTTAATGTGATATATCTTACAGTAAACTAACAAATACAGTCAAGTCTCTGATGGGTTCTGGAAGGGTACGGAGATGCTGGTAAGACAGGTTCAAATATGTACTTTTCAAAATATATTTAAAAAAAATCACAGAAGCCTGATATCACTTGCTAACAAGCTACAGCAGATTGACAGAATAGTTTGGGCAGACTATAAGGTGGACACTGTCATTAGTAGAGTAGGTGAAAACAATTTAGGACACACTAAGACTACTGTTAGAATCTAACCAGAAATTTCCCAGTACAGTTATTTTAAAACTTTTCAAAAAAGCAAATTGTAAAAACACAATTTCTTGGAAGGGAATTTAATAAATTCTTTATAGAGACTTTTTTTAATTTTAACAAAATATCTTCTGAATTTTCCTTTCACAGTGAGGGACTGAAAGGGACGAAGCACTGGAGTAATTTGGAACCTTAAGAAGAATGAGCTGTTTCAAAAGTGAAAATAAAGGACAGTCCTTCCTGTCCATCCTGGCCCAGGACCCTTGGACATCTTCCTCTTACCTTCCCTGCTGTCAAAAGTGCAGAGAAGGCAACAACAACACTTGGCACCAGCTTCAGTGTGCCAACTCACTGGCGGAAAAGTGGATAAGCAAGAAAACAAAGATAAAAACTCCCCAAAAACAACTAAGAGCACCAGCTGCCTCAAGGAGGAAAAAGGAAAATTAGGCTATTGTTGTTGTTATGAACTGTTCCCAAAAGATACTTCAGAAATGTGCTTAAGGGTGTGGCATAAAACCTTATTAGGCAAGAAAATGAATGCCATAATCCTCTGAACACTGCTTCTTCAGGACAAACATTTAAAACCAAAACACATTTCTTCCATATCTGCTTCTTACCTGGCCTAATATATCAATAGTTAATGAGAAATTAAAGATCTATGCCTTTGGTTATTGTTGCTAATTAAAGAACAAAGTAAAGTATTTTCATCTTTATCCAGGCCTTAAACAGTAGTGGAGCCTAAATAGGAATTATCTAAGGGTTGCAGGGTTTGGCCCACTATGTTACCTATAATTACTCTTAACCTACATAAATAAGATAACAGTATCCCTGAAGTAAATGAGATGTCAGCCTTCAGCTTGTTTCAACAGCCTCTTCAACCCATTGAAGACACTGAAAATCTCCACTGACTTCAATGGACTTTGGATCAAACCCATAAGTCTTTAAACTATTTTGGATTAAAGTGAGTTTTGGCAACTGTCCAAAGAGAAAAAGACTTAAGAGCAGCAGAGGGGTTCCTGGGAATTGTCAGATGACAGGGGTGTGTTTCCCTATAGCAACAGACTTTCTTTACAGTATAATTGTATCTAGCCTGGCATTCAATCAGGAAAAAAGAAAAAAAGAAAAATATATAGTCCATTATAGGAGTCTATTTGTTTTAACATAACTGTTGTGCCTATTTAAGTGTTTAGGCATTTATCTTAAGGGGAGAGAAAAGCTTTATGGATAGCTAAATACACTCTTAATGCAGGTTAAAGTATCTTCTCTTTAATGTTTTTAAGGTTTAACTTTAATGTATGGCATTATTACTTTGCAGAAGAGAAATTAAATGTAATGTAGTGGAATCTAATAGCACATGATGTGTCTAATCAAAGCTTAAGAGCAAGAATAATGCTTTATGGATAAGAGCTGCCACTCAACTTACCGCATTTTGTATTCTTTTAAAGGAATAGATGTTAAAAAGATAATCACTATTTTGTGACTGATATCTTAATATTGTATTAACAGTCACACGTACATGCAGGTCACAGCTTCAGGGTTTGCATTCCCCTGTATTGTTCTAAGTTCTGAAAAGTGGAAAAAGCACCTTGTGATTCATAAGGCTTGAAATTGGACTTTTTTTTTCATTTATTTTTAACATTCAATCCACATAATTATTTTCAACAGAGCAGCTTCTAGATGCTGTACATTTCTTACCTCTCACCAACAACACAAAGATCCCATGAATGTCAACACTGTCAGTGATTCCCCTCGAATGAGTTGTAGGAACAGTGGATTGGATGACATTTTCTAGGACACCAAGGGCAAACCTAGCTGCTAAGTCAGACATCTGAAGCCCAGGCATGGGCACTACGTGACCACTATCATAAATTTTTAATGTTCAATCATTAAAGAAGTTGGAGGGTTTTGGTTTTCTTGGCATCATTGTTTGTTGAGGTTCCTCCCCCCCCCAGTCTTCCCAGAGAGGTCCTCCAGAACCTCATTTCTCAAATGGAACAGAAACTCACTTCTAACTTCCATTCTAATGAATTTATGGCTGGTTTATACCCATTTATTCTTATGCCAGCATTACTCATTTTTTTTCTTACTGGCTTTTATTTCCTGACATATAAAGACAGCAATGATATCTCCCCCCAGAGCTTTATGCATAAAAGGGTGATTGTGCAGTAAAGTCTAGAGTCGAGCAGCAGAAGATACATCCACTGCTGAGCTGTTCATCTTTCCTTAGGGTGGTGGAGTACCAGCTTCAATTAAGCAACTTAGTTATTCATTAGTCCTCATCTAAAGATACTACATTTTATATTGGCTATGCTCCTTTAGAATTTACTAGCTTCACTTCATCTAAGCTTTTTATTGGGAAGCTTTGTGGAGTTTTAGGAGCAACAACAAACAAATTTCTATAAGAGAATATAAGTGCCCGCATGATCACGCAACAATTCAAGATGAAGCTAAAATATGGGAATGTCTCTCTGTGAAAGAAAAAAATTTTCATAAGGAGAACTTGGGTTTTTTTCTTACAAGTGACAGTTTCACTTTTGTGGTGGTTCCATTGGTGAGTTCAGCTGGGATTGAGGAGCTCCTGCTCCAACAGCTACCCAGCCTGATTAATCAAGTGAACAAGAAGCATTTCCATGCTTACAGCTTCTAGAAATTATTTCATACCTATTGATAGTCAGAATCAAAGGGCAAAGTGATACAGATGCAGCAAACATACCAAAATACCAACAGAAGAAAAATCCCAGCTGCACCCCTCTTCATCTGAGGTTAAACACAAAAGAAATTGTAATCAAATACAGAGGAAATTGCTAAAAATTGTTTAACAATAGGAAGATCTAAGGCCTGCATGGTCAGAAAAGCAAGAGACAAAACAAGCAGACTAAAAAGTAAGTTTCTTATTCCACCCCATTAAAAGATCCTTCTACTGTCCTGCCATCTAATTGCAATTGATACCCTTAAAATTCAACACCTTGACCTTCCTGACACAAAACTCAATTCTTAGAAATTCTGTCTTAAGAAACACAGATGAAAGAGACCAGTCAAAAAAAACAAGAGGAGGGAGGGAATTGTGCAAAGCATCAAATGACACTTCGTTGAATCTGGGCAAAGAGTGTAGTCCCCACTTCTTTCCCCAAGTCTGCATTGTAGCTGGGATGAAAGAGAAAGATGCACCATTTAAGCACTCAATACTTGCTTGCTGACTGCTAACGCTGTCTGGCAAGGCAATACTCAATCCACTTAGGTGTACTCTACCTAAAAACAAGCAAACAAAACCCCAGAAACATAAAAAACAAATCCTTCCATGCTCCTCCTCCCCCAACACTCCTCTCAAAAAAAGCAACCACCAAAAAATCCCACTGATTATAACTTTCTTCTACAATCCAGAGCTGTGCATTTATTTGTGGCTTTAAAAAGGCTGTATACAATCTCTCTGAACAATTCTGCAGGTCGTTCAGCCCTTTCAGAAACCACCAGTAATGCTTAAGATGGTTATGGAAAGATATATTATATTTGCAGAACACCAATTCACAAACAAAACCACAACAGAACTAATAGACTGATGTGCTGACAATACCCCATGAACTCTGGCATCAGACATTTTTCCTCCCCACTCTTCCAGATATTTATAAAAATACACAAGTCAAGGATTCTTACGCCCATCTAAGGGGCATCCTCAATGCTCCACTCACAAGTGGGTGTCTATGCACAGCATCAAACAGTCTCTTAATAATTTTATCCCTTTTATGAGTTCAGTCCCAATAACTAACTAGTATCAAATTATTACAAATTATATCATCTAAACAAAGAAATTCCAACCAAGAAATAAAATTCAATAAGGAGATCTAACCTTTTAACTGATATCTACATATATGTGCATGTATATGCCTACAAACACCTTTTCTTTCTTATTCTAGTCCCTCACCTCTATTTCTTATAGAAGCTGGATGAGCTACACAGTCACTTAAGTGGTTAGTAATTATATTTAGACATCAGTATTACCCACATATGTGTTTCAAAATGTTTAAGTGCTTGACTTACAAGTTCACAAGTATTCCCAAGAAGGACACAAATACACTACTAGCTTTACTAACAGGCAAAGAAACAGAGGAGACCAATTTATTCAATCCTTTATCAAGCCAAACTGCTGGGAAAGCCAGTGATGCTTTGGTGCAATAAAGGTGTATACACAATTTGCCACATAATATTAAGCATGTCCAATGAGCAGAAGTCTGGCTTTTACCTTAGTGCTCTGACCAAGTTAAACTATACAGCTCTAAGTTCTTAAATCACCTGGCAGGCTATTTGTACTGCAGAAGGTGTGAATTATTTTTCTTTAGCTCCTTAAGTTTTCTTCCTTACTGTGGAGCTGCTCTATTGACTTAGATCTCAGGCACTACCACAAGATGGATGTTCCACAGCATTTGCAGTGGGGACTGAATTTAGTACTGATTCTTAAATGACTGCAGGAAACACTTTTAGTGTTTTAAAATGTGAGGAACAAAAATACTTAACATGGCTCTTTAATTTTTTTTCCCCAGATTTCCTATTAATGAAACAATTTAATAAAATGACAGATTGGCAATATTGAAAGTGAAAGCTACAGAGCTACCTTAGTACTGACACAGCACGTTCGTATAAAGAAAGTCCTTGTTTATACTAAGAATATACTTATGAAATAGCAATGATTTGCTTTGCATAGAGTTGTTAGGCTTGTAATTATTCAAATAATTGGGGAAACAGTTTTCAAATAACATATGCCTTGGAATATGTACTGTAAAAGGCTCTAAAATTTCTTTGTATTGTGTTGATTCACGTGTAACTTATCACAAATTTTACATTATCCATGTGTGGATTCATCTATTTAACAGGTGCAATGTGTGCTGGAGACAAACACACAAAAGCCAAACAAAACCCAACAAAAGCAAACAAAAACCTAACAAAGACAAAAAGCTCAACTAACCACGAACCTGTTTGCCACAAAAACAGCTTAATTCTTAGGATCTAAGTCACATGCAGACAACTAGAATTATCACTTGCAAATACTGGAAGCAACATCTTAGCCACACTGAAGTTCACAGCATTTCTGCTACTGAGATTTCACCTCATCTCTTGTGATCTCCTGGAATTAGTGCCTGGTATCACCACACTGGTCTGTTTAAGAAAACATTTCTGCATGCAGAAGAAACCTACAATTCCTGCTCCTTTGTAGCATCCACCATTCGGTTGGTGTAATGGGTGCCAGGGTTTAGCTAGGTTATCATCTGAAACAGGTTTAACACAGAGCCTATAATCAGCAGGATTCTTGGGAAAACAAATAGCCTTGAAGGGATAATCGCTATTTGGAAGTCAAGTTATGTAAAACATATTTCCCCCTGTGTTATTGCTTCAAGTTGTTTGATTGCACCTAGTATGTGTAAAGAGTGGAAATTATAGAATCTTCACCCTGAGTGGTTTAGGCTCTGTTGTTGTAATAGCTACTTAAGTTTTAAAGGGTTTTCTTGCCTCTTTCTTTTGGTCTTTCTTCATGCAGGTAAAAGCTGATAGGAGTAGAGTAATGAGACAGGATAAAGAAATTTGCAGCCAAGGAAACTCTGCCAATTTTCTAAAACCGATGCCAATGCTTTTGGCACATTCTTCTAGTTGACTAAAAACTGAGTCCAAATTTATCATCAAAGAGCTAGCCAGGCATGAAGATTGCACACATATCTCCCTCAAAGGAAAAGCTTACAAAGTTAGCAAACTTCAGAGTATCGTTCTCTCTTAAAACACAGATCAAATAACCCTCCTTCCTTCCTCCGAGCACAGACAACACTATCTGCTCCAGAATAGGCACAATTGTAATTCTTTCTACTCCTCAATTATTATCCATGTATATTGTACACGTAACAGACGCTATGACACACCAGAAATAAATATAATAAAACCAGATGTACTGTAAATAGTAGCTACTATTTAACCCCAAATATTCCCAATAAAATGGGAGCATCAATAGAGCAAATATTCCCACTGTACTACAGACAAACTACTTCTTTCATGGTTTCATCCTGTCAGGAAGAATGCCAAAGCCTGGGTCCATGACTTTCTTCAAGCAAAACATTTCCTCACATGTATTCTTCAAGCAATTACCAGAATTGCACAATGTAACTACAATACCACTACCCCTGGCTAGGCATGGTCTTCAAGGTACATGTGCATTCTTGGATCAAACCCAATTTTCCACATGCCTGAATTCTGTTTATAAATAACATATTGCAGCCAGTGCTTGAAAAGAGGTTAGAGAATGTGAGTCATGGAGTTTTGGATAAAAAAAAGAAACATCCATAGTATTTTGCACTTCTATTTCATTCTGCCTCCTGTTTTCTTTCTTTCCCAGTGTCAGCCAGCAGCATGGAGAAACCAGAAAAACCTTCACCTTCCAATCTGGACACGACAGACTTGCTGCATTCCTAAAGTAAGCTGGCAAGGTGTTTTTATGGAAAGAGTTCAAAAGCGGAAGCTATTTCTTGGAAATAGCATTTTCTTGTAAGCATAGGTATAGGAAATGGATACTACTTTAAGGGCTGTAGTTTAATTTCCTGAATTGAGAGTGTGAGTTGGACTCAACCATGCTAGGATTACATTATGAAGCTTAGTATTGCATGAACATAATACATATTGTACTCATAATATGCATAATCCCAGTATGATGAACTACATTAAAGGTAGAATAGAATGTAGAATAACACCGCATTAGGATATTCTTTTAACAGGTTACACTGTGCTTTATCATAAGGCAGATCCTTATCTAGGGCAGACCTTTGTAACTCAATCCAAAGATAAGAGGCCAGCTGTACTCAGCTGTGTTGAAAGAGAGGGGGAAAAAGAAAAAGGAGAGTTTGGGGGTTTTATTTTAATTTTACTTCACTCTAACTATACCTTGTTGAAAGTAACAAGACAAACATTTTGACAGTCTGATGTGCATGGAAACCACACACTTATATGGAATTCTGAGTCCATACATGTTCACATACAGGTCATACACACAGCAACTTACCAAGGTTCTGCTTGTTCCCTTACAAAGGAGTGACTTTTATAGGCAAATAAAATATGATTTGTTTTTCATTGTAGTTATCACTTCAGGAAAGCAGAGGGTTGCCAAAGTCACTTAATTTTCACTTTCTTTTACAACATGGAGATTGCAGTTTAAACAGATAAATGAATCTAAACTAAGTAGAACAGGTAAACACATTTTGTCAGTTTTGCTCGAATGTTATTAACTCAGGAGGTGAAAGCCATGCTTCATGTCCTTTAAAAAAATAGCTTTCCTTTAAAACTGTATTTCTACAGTCTCTTCTGTAAGATCACTTTTTGATTTCCTCTAATTTTCAGATAAATATACATACACCCAAAAGTGTATGTAACCCAAGACAGCTACTTTAATGAGCTACACATTCTCAATATCATTCTCAACGCACCACACATGCAATAGTCTCCCAAGACTACGTTCTGCCCTCTGCTACACAGACAGCTTATTATTCAAAATATGCAATGAATCATTAATGATACACACCCATAGAGGGGAGATCAGAATTAAGGCCCTTAGTCGGCGTGTAGTATTTGTTCTCAAACTTCATCTATCAGGAGCAATGGTACTTCACTTACCATTGCCAAAAAAAACAATCTGGAAACAGAAATTAAAAATTTATAAGGTCTATATGATTTATCTCTGTGACCTCTACACCACATATTTGGGACAGGTGTTATACTGAGTGCTCTCCTATTTCTGCTTGTGCATAGATATAATCCAAGAATTATTTGTGGTACTCAATGTCCATCTTTGGGGAAGGTTTATGCTCTGGATATTCTCTCTTATCTGCTTGCAAAAGACTGGGGGGAAGAAAACAAAGACAAAAAAATACCTTTCTAGAACTACAACCCAGTAGGCAATACTAGAATATAACAGACTGAGTCAGTAGTGACTCAGATAAATGATCCATTAGGTTTTTCTGCTGTTTTCAGTCGTCTCTACAGCTAAGGTAGCACTACTTTTTGTTTACATGTAGAATGAAGAAACAGAGCTCAGCTCTTTTATCTATTTCTATTTCATTACAAAACCTGAAGAGACTAGAGGGGGTGCTCTATAAAGGAGAATCTCAAAACACATCCAGCTCCCAGATACCGAGAATCACAATAAGCCAAGGTTTTCATTTCACAACTCCTGGAATTACTTTTCTGTCACATACACATATTTTTATAGAAAATAGAAAAAAGCTTTCAGCAATTTTGCCAAAAAACTGCTTCTGAAATTAGAATATTTTCAGGGATTATTCCAACAATATTTTGTCACAAAAAGAAATAACCTGGAAAAAAACTCCACACAAATTTAAGAAAAAGAAATTTAAAAGAGTTTCAATCTTTCCTAATGCTTTCCCCCACATAGATATTTTTAACCTTGCTAAGCATGCATTAGGGAACGCAAAGGTCTTTCTTAACATGCCCATAATCTCTTTAGGGCCAGGTTTATCCATCTCACAGCATGCTGTATTTGCACTAAAGCCTGGAAGTCTAGACATAGTGCTTCTGGATTGGAGCTGCACATTCAAATATGGATCCCAGCTATGAAATACATTTATGTATGAAATTATATATATGTACACTCAGACAGAAAAGATAATACTGATATTTACAACACTCTTTGAAGGTGAAGGCAAGTAGTTTCCAATAGGTACAACTTTCCTAATTGACACATTCATCTTAAAAGCTCAAGGAACAAACGCAGCAAGGAGTTCACAGCATTCCACAAAGCAGTATTCAAGTCAGAAAAGGGTGAATTTTGTGATTTAAACACCCCTATACCTATTGCTGCCCAGGAAGTGGAAGAGGCATTTCTAAATGGATGTACATTGTTGGTATAGCCTCAAAAACTCCTTAGGGGGACAGTACATTTCATTACCACATCTACAACCAGGGATAAGCTCTTACTAGCAGAGGTAAAGTAGCTAAAGAATAGCATGAACCTCATCAGGGCTGGGTAAAATTCACATCTCAGGGACAAGGGGTAAAAGTCACACCTCAGGGCCAACAACTTGAAGAAGCACCTCACTTGCTCAGTTCCTGTAGACCATGGGACCCACCACCTCACAGGAACAACTCTGTTAACAAAGACCTCCATGAACTGCTGGACAAACCCTAATCCATGCCATCTTTATGCACTGCTGATGGATTAACAGGTTTTTCACAGTGAGATATTATGGACCTATAAACACCTAACTGAGTCCTCCTGGTGGGCCCCCCCTGAGCTTCCTCATCTGTACCAAACATGAGGCAGCTGACAGGTTTTTAAATGATGAACTCCTGTGGGTCACATTACTTAATTATACAGTACATCCAGGGATACGCACATGGGTCTTTTATGGTAAATGATATGACTGTCTTAAAAACTCATTAATATGTCATTAACCAAGCAGACATTTACTAATTAAACAATTAGCCCCTCTCTTCTATTCCTTTGTTCAACTCAGAGATGCTCATTTAGTGTGATCCCCACTCAGGTTTCTTTTTTTTCCTTTTAATTTCTTTTTCAGGAAAACTACGTATCTATAAAACATTTCCTTTGCTTTTGTCTCAGCTTAATCAAATGGGAAACCAAAACAAAGTCTAGATTCCCAGCTGGTGAAAATCAGCTTTATCTCATGGAAGTCAAAGGAGTTATGGTGATTTACCCCACCTGAGGATTTCGCTCCAGGCTTCCCAAATGCAAGTAATGTATTGATTTCAAATGCATGTCTACTGTCACAATATGCAGGCTTCGCCTGCCCAAGCCAGTGCTGATTTTTACAAAACTTCCAGAAATGAATTCAACAACCACTCAGAGCTGCATAATTATTAAATACAAACAAAACCTCCAACACCAATAAAGCAAGTATAAATATGCAAAGATCAAGGCCTGGAAGCAGATTATTCTGAATAACCATATGAAGTTAAACACCAAAGGAGCATGCTGTACTCCTACCTTTGAAATTCAAAGGTTTTTTAATAATTTTCCTTGAGCTGTTTTCTGCTGATAAACATAGCTTGATCATGTTTGATGTGTTTTAACTGTGTTAAACTCTGATAGAAAGGATTATCAAATATCTCAGACTGGAATATAACAACTTCCTTTCTGGAGAGAAATCCCCCACTTCTCCTTTATGATCAAAAAGCAAACAAAATTTTATTTCTACTCAAATGGCATCCATTTTTACTGTATATACTGTAGTTTTACTAGCATATAAATATCTGATATAGAGGCTGAAAGAGAAAAAGCAAAAAGAATGTTTCTCTTACTTCTTACATTATGAGAATTCTAACTCCTATA
>JAWWMP010000081.1:63494888-63543862 GCA_035047865.1 Dendrocincla tyrannina
GATATAGAGGCTGAAAGAGAAAAAGCAAAAAGAATGTTTCTCTTACTTCTTACATTATGAGAATTCTAACTCCTATACAACTCCTATAGTTTTGTTTCCTCTTCCTTGCCACAAAACATTCTTTCAGAAACACCAGATCATTTGCAGAGGATCATAGAAAAGGCTCAATCTGGCACTAGCAAAGAGGAAGAGACAAATCTTTTAAATGATCCATTCTTATACTGGTAACCCAATGGAGATCTCTGCTTCACTCCTGATCCTTCCTGCACTGTATCTTCACTCAAAACCACATTAAACAACAGCAAATCAGGTCCTAGAGGGCTGGGGGAGCACTAGCCCAAATAAAATACAACTTAACCTACCAGGAAGGGATAAAATCTTTCCCTTGGCTTTTTACCTACCATTTCAGGTGAGAAATCTGTGGCAGCTGGAGGCTGGTGTGGTCCACTAGCATATGTTGCTAGGGATGGTGAAATAGCTTCAGAGTAGTTAAGAGTAGCTTACACATCAGCACCCAGCAGAACCCAATAAGCCATCCAGAAAACACCAGCGGCTTTGCTGCAATGGGAAATCTGGCTCAGAAAGTGTGAGATATGTGTAAAGGCCGGTATTTAATCAAAACTTGAGAACACTGTTTAGGAGAAGAGTTCTGTGCTCAGTCATTAGTCTGAAGTTTTTCATACTCTGTGGACAAATACAGTGCGAGTAGTGATAACAAAGATCTCCCACACCACATCACTGAAATGCCTCTTTCTGAGTTGGAAAGACAACAGTGCAGGCTCTGCAAGAGTCAGGTCCTGTCCTCCCTGGATGGATGTCCTGACCCCTGCCCCATGACACATTTGGAACCAGCAGCCCTTTGGAAAGTAAGTGTCACTATTCTTGCTGATTTAATTCTGGCCTCTATGAGGGATCAGCTCAATTACAAGCAACAGAAACCTTCATCTTATATTCACTTTTAGTGACTGGAGATGCATTCAGAACATGAGGAACACTGAACATCCCATAGCATGGTGTCATTCCCAACTACATACACCCTCTAGGTTTAACTCCAAAGCAGTTAGCAGAGTAATACTGCACAAACTCTGTAGTGGGGTAGACTTGTCTCCTACACAATATCGATGAGGCATTAATTTTGTGGAAACAGCTCTTTTGCAGCAAACAAAAATTATAAAGAAGCTACAGCCCAAATGAAAATTGATCTCTATGGATAAATCCCTGACATTCAGTACGGCTTTTTTACCCAAGACTTCATTGTAAGTTGCCACTTACTCTTCAAATAAGGGCAGTGTGAGAAGGGAGGCACACAGTACTAAGGACATGCAAACAAAGAATAATTTTCATAGATTTTCAAAAGGCCTTTAGACAGAAGAAATATCTTTTAGTGACTATTATAAGCAGCTAAAGGTCTGCACATTTGCTACTAGACAAGCCACCCTAATTCCACAATCAGGGAGTAATTAAGTAGCATGATGAAACCCCATACTTTAGATCTTCATTTTCATCCCTGCTACACAGACAAGAACATACAGGCAAGGAAGCTGCAACCCCACTCTTTAATAGCTGTTCTATAGAAGGACAAATTTCCAGAACTGGAAACATAGAAGAGCAAAGTGGTATTTGCATGAGAGAGATTTTCATAAAGGAAAGATCAATCCCCCCTCCACTGACTGAAGAGAAAATTAATTACTGCAGTTGGCAGAGGATAAATGATTCCAATTTACAGAGTTGTGTAATTATAGCAGCTGCAGAGTCGAAGACTGGATGCTAACTTTGAACCTCCACCCCAACATGACATTTCTACTTGTGTTTAGTTCTGCCACTTGTGAGCATGTTGAAAGTTCTCTCACTGTGTCTTCATAATTATATGTTGGTTCAAAAATAATCATTGGCTTCATTGCATAGATGAAACCTTATCATCTAGTAAGCAAAAGGTATGTTGCATCCTCTTTGAAGTGCTGAAATCCCCACAGTGGAAAATTTATTAGGGGAAAGTGATGTTATAGCAACACAATTAATTCTGCCACAACATGCAAAATTAACTACACTGTTAAGAATGAAGGATTCAAAGAAGAGTTCAAAGGAAGAAAAATAGTGTATGTCAAATCATAAAGTATAACCTTTGTATAAGGTCTAACAACACCATATTGTAAAGAGGCATCTCAGTGAGACAGCTAGGCAGAAAAAAAAATAAAAGGACAATAAATGGTTAAGGGGATGGGGAAACATCTTTAGTGTTTTACTTTTTTTTTTTCCCCATGGTAAGTTGTCAATTATGCTTGTATAGAGATTTCTGTTCTCTTTTTGAAGCCAAGAGGAAAGTTTTTAATCTCATCTTTAACTTTAATCCTTTAAAATATGTAAGAGATTTAGACATGAACAGGGTAAATTTGGCAGAAGATCCTAGCTGTGGAAGTAAGGTAATTTCTTTCAACTAACTGATTGCCAAGGGAGTTCAAAGCCTGCCACCTAAACTATCTATCAATTCCAGCTACAAGCTGCAATCTACTGATTTTTTACATTTCTTTCTCTTGGTCAAAAATATTTAGAAAAGTCACCAGCTACGAATGAGTGAAACAATGTGATTATTACAGACAGGAATGAGGGCTCTCTAGTGCTGTTGCTTTTTTCAGAACAAATGAAAGACATTTTCTCAAGCAATATGCACAATAACATCTGTAGTGACTCTGTAGTTATTTTATGCACCAACAAAAAAGGAGCTAGTCCACAAGAACAACTTCAGAAAGTCTTAGAAAATTAGCAACTAAGCCAAACACTTAGCTTTTAGTACAAGGAGACTTTTGACTTTAACAGACTGTTTGATACCTTCTAAAGGTCACATAAACTTCACTTACTGAGTGAACATACTATGAAAAAGAGATGCAGAAACCACAGTTGGACTTTTTTCCCCTAAAGTACCAGTACAGACATAGACATACTAAAAACACTTACCATACCCTACTGAGGTCAACTCCCACAGTAACCCCTAAGATTGTGTTCCTGCTCTATTGAGCACTTCCTAATGGAAGTAAAATACAGTTTGTTTTGTGTTTGTTTTACAAAAATTGGTTACAGCAAAGTTGGAAACTAAAGAGGATATTTTCATGGACAATCGGCACAAAGGAACAACATACCTTGATAAAAGTTGGACAAGAATCCTTAGAGAAGCTGAACAAAGAGCCAAGAGCCTGAAACCTGCCTCTTGTAGTCATGGTCAGCCTCTGGTTTTAATTACCTGGGTACAAATCAACCAGGTGAAAGGGACTAACAAATTTACACCTCTCTACTTAAACCATCCTTGTTTATTAGGCAAACCTGCAGTTTTCAATGCTCTTGCATTAACAAACCTAGAAGACAGCTGAGGCTTGTTTTAAAGAGGACTGACTCAAAATGACCAGCGATTTCAGCTTTTGGCCCTCTGCAACCACAGATGAAGCAATTATATAATCAGATAGGCTTGGCCTTGTCTGCTCTTTGATCAATTCAATATGTGCCAAATCCATGTCATATGAATGAAAAATCTAATCCAGAACGAAATGACTATGCCATAAGAAGGAAAAGCTAATCCAAGAGGGCTCACATCTGTTCTCAGTCACATCAGACCCAGGACAAGCTGAAATGCCATTGAACTCGATGCATTTTATACCAGAGCTAATAAGATTAGGATTAAACTTCCTCTTCCCTCTCTTAAATAATGTAGAGTCAGCATAATTAAAAATCAATATGGAAGAGAATAAACAGTGCTGCAGCACTTAACGCAGATATAACAATCTTTAAAATACCGTAATAATATTTGTTTCTTTTGAAGCTAATGTGTATAAGGTCCCATTGTACAGATGAAACACTTCATTATTATAGTAAAGCAGTAATTGCAAAACCAGCTTGAAGCATCACAGGTAAGATAGTGAACACCAGTCCTGGGTATAAGATATGCTTGATGAAACGTTCTGGAAATCTGGACAAACATTTGGTATATTTACACAAGCTATGCATTTAAAATTATAGGTTAAACTTATGTAACTACATCCAACTTCGGATATAGGAATCTGTAATAATGAAAACCTCCTATAGAACTCAGTATAAAAGTTGCCTGAATAAGGTATTTAGAACATCCCAGAGATATGCAGGAGCCAGTTTTACCAGAGTTCTGTCCAAGTCTTTGCAAAGTCAATTCAGACAACTCTGAAACACCCCTCTTAAAAACATTTTTATCCTTGAGCAAACATGAAAATAGAGAGCATTTAAACAAAACACTCTTTACCTCGCCTATGATTTTTTCCCTAGCTTTCATCCACACCATTGGCAGCCTCCTGTAGCTGGATTTTGCTCACCTTCATAATATTATGATTTGTTGTCATGGAAATTATTGCCATGTCACAAATAGGAATTTATGCCTTTGTGGAAAAAAACTATTCTAACCGAGGAAAGCATAAATACCTAAAACTGAAAATTGACAAAAATTAAAGGAGGTTGCTGTGAAAACTTAGCTAATGTTGAATTTGGAATCAGAAAGAAATCTGAGCACATTTGCAATTTTAAGCTGTTGAAATATCCTTGTGTGCATGAAGAACATGTCAGATATGTGGAACTTTCCTGGCTATAAACTTACTACCTCTTACTGTATTTAGTCAGAAAATAAAAAGAGGTGTGTACTAAATGAGTAGAATTAATTTAACTATTAATAGAAACCAGTATTCCTGACTCACAAGTCAGGTTCATTTGATATATATATGATATATACATCATTGAGATATTGCAACAATGAGAGCAGAGAGACAGCCTTAGCACCCATGTTAGAAGTTTATCTTCTCAAGTTTCCTCTATAGCTGAAGGACAGGAGATTCCTTCAGATGGCACTTCTTACAGACTTTGTCTGGAGACAACTCTCACAGCATGAAAACTACAGTCCTGTTCTGACCTTCGGGAAGGAGTGTTGGGCTTTTTAATTATTTTACTTTTTCTGTCTCCTATTTCTGCAATGTGCTTTCTATGAATGCTGCTGGAATTTGTCATGGCTGTATCTACAATGACAACAGAAGAAATTCTGAATGGGTATTGATCTACTCTTTTTTCTTTGTAACCCTCTATAATAATGTGAAGATCATCTGTGTGATCTCTTAAATCTCACTTGATGTGACAATTATTCTCTCTAGTTCCTTGAAAATATCATTATTTAGTATTTTTCTGCGTATACTTTTCTGGACCTTTACACTATAGCATTAATGTAATCTAGACAGAAAATTTAGAACCATATCACTTCAGATAGGCAAAAGAACCTATAATATTTTTTTTCCCAATAACATGCCACTCATTCTATTTTCCTGCAGGAATGCTTTTCAGTTGAAACAAGGTAAGTCTCATAAAAAAGAACATGCAGCAGAGAATGAAGACTGCTAAGAGGATCTCAACCTGACAAGCTCCAGAAGTGCAGAATTCAGAACTTCCAGACAGAGACCTCTGTTCATTTTACTCCCTAAACCCATCACTCTGCAGAAGGAACACAGAGGTGTGAATTTCCCTAGTTTTCCCATGGATCCTTGTGATACAAAAGATTTGGCTCCTTAATTCTTTTGTCCTTTATCAGAATTGAGAACTGGATATGGTTAACATGTAATAAGGATGCTCCGTCTCTGTAAAACTGGACAATAGCATTCCTCTTGTCCCCTTCACATTATCTTGAAATATGATCTCAAGATGTAATTGGTAATAGATTTCATTGAGGGAAATTTATTCCTTCTCTTTTGTTTTCTTTACCTTCTTTGTTTTTCCTCACAAAGCAAGGGAAGAAGGCGGGGGGGAAAGTCAGGAAAAAAGCAGGTAGAAAATCAGAAAGATGCGGGTTATGAAGACAAAAATTATCCCTTTACAAACTTCAAAAAGTAAACAATTCATAAATAAAGCTTTCTGATCTGTTTCACTGGTTTTATTATTGTCATTTTCTCAGTGAGACTAATTCAGCTGACTGACATTTCACTCAGACAAATGTTTCCAGAACGTTTAAGAATAGCAAAGTCTTGACCAAATAATTCTAATACTAATATTAATACTAATACTAGTTGCTGTTATTATTATTATTACTACTACTACTACACTAGAGGAGATGAACTGTATTTCAAAAAACTTGCAAAGATTAAAAAAGTCTTCTTTTGTATAACTCTACCATTTAGCCAAGAAATAAAAGAAAACTAGACTGTAACTTTGATGACAAGAGAATTTTTTCCTGAGAAAAATCACAAACACCAAATGACAAATTTCATTTGTCAAGCCATCAATATGGTTAAGGTTTGATGACACAAACAATTGCCTAAATAAATTAAAGAGTCCGCTTAACCATCAATCCTAAAATAAGCTAACACTGACTTTCAGAATTATCTGACCTCTCTGGCATGGACTTGAAGTGCAAGATACTGAAAGACAGCCAGAAAAGCAGGAATGTCAGCTGGGGAAGAAAAAAATAAGTGCTTTTTTGGTTTTACTAGGACTGATGTTTAATATTTTTGATGAAAAGAGCTTTGGTAGAGTGGAAAAGAGTGAAATAGTGTAAAAACATTGCAAAACACTGGAAAATGGTTACAGTTGAAATATCATTCATGAACCACTGAGTGAAATAATAAAAACATGAGGTAGCAATCTGAGACATTATCAGGTATAGGATGCATAAAAACATTTATGATATGTTATGTAAAATTTTCTTTTCCATGAATGGAAATGACCAGTTCAATTCACTAGTTTTTGCATACGTTCCAGAGGCAAGTTCTATGAAAAGGGCTTAGCATCAGTAATAAGTTCATTTCAAAGGGTTTGAACATTCACTTGGAAATGTTTAGAGATCTGAAAACCAAGGAACTTCAAAACCAACTGTGCAGCAATATCAATATTCCTTAAAGCAGATGAAAGTCTCCTCGTTGAGGAGTGTATAATGTTACACAGATGACAATGACATCAGAGCCTGATGCAAATTTCACCTCACTATTGACCTGATTTCTGTCTTAAATCATGCAACAATCATGCAAATATTCACTTCAGTAGTCTCTACTTTCACAGAATTTCATCAAGCAAGGCGTGCAATTACACAAGGCAAAGCTCCTGGCTCGTATTAGATATTTGTTAGTAAAGAGAGGTTGCACTTCGCTCTATAGAAACACCTTAATTTTATCACAGGTGAGAAGCAGCTCTGATGGGGAAAAGTAAGTAAAGAACACAACAGCCATACGATGGTTCTCATGCATTTTGGGGAGATGCAGAGCAGCACTGAAGCAAACCCTGTGGACCTTTCCACTTCAAGTATTTTGCTACCTTTGAACCACTTTTAAACAAAATCTAATGTCCCACAGGACTCGTGGTCCACTTTTTAACTCCACAGAGGGCTAAAAAAGAGAATTGTGATATATTTCAGCCCTAGTTATTTGCATCATTTTGTGCAAACAAAACAAAACAAAAAAATCAACTTTCTATTAATTTGTGAATAGCATTTGTGCTTTATAGAGCCAAAGACAAAGCTGCAATGCCCTGTCAACAGTTCAGTTTCCTGAAGTTTGAGTAAAGTTTGAGCCAGGATGTGACTTAGTATACTTTTTCCCCATCATATTCTATTTATGTTTAGGCCATAATTCTATCAATTTTTTAATATTTTAATGACTCAGGATGATTTTCTTTTTTCACCTGCAAAAAAAAGATGCAATTGATATTTAATTTTCTTTACTATTTTTTCATCTTCAGAAGTGTACTATGAATTTCACAGGAGGTATGAAGGGCATCAGTGAGCCTGTGAAGGTGTACTGCAGTTTGTATGCCATTACATATTTTATAAGGTCAATTAAAAAGAGATAAAAATTTTAGATTAAATTTTATATCCTAATATAATTACAAATAAAATTACCTGTTCCTTCTCAAGATATTTAGTATCAACATAATGCAGCACATTTTTTCATTCAGTTTGATCTGCCTGATCACAGAAAACTAAATGCAGCTATCTCTTTATCTCAGAAGGTTTCAAGGACCAGAACAATAACAATAAATTCGTGGTAAGGTAATTAAAAATTAATCAGAACTTCTGCACTCAGTAAGGAACTGATTAGTACTTAAGATATACTGAGAATGAGGGTATATTTGAATTCCTCTTCCATTATTTTCAAAACATGGGCTCTCCCATCATGGGTACCCTGAAGGAGACAGGAACCTACCACTCCTCTTGGAGAAGCAAGGTAGGACTCTCATTCACCTTTTGATTAGCAATCTCATGATTAGCAGATTCCCTTGGGAAATGGAAAAGCCTGTTTCAAAAGCACCTTCCTCAGCTTCAGGGAGCTCAAACCCACAACTCCAGAGAGCACTCTCAACACTGAAATACAGCCCCTTCTGGGATAAGGAATTTTCTCTCTCTTTCCATTTGAGGCTATGGAACCAGGGTGGTAGAAATCCAGATTCATTGGATCAGAGACAGTAACTGGCTGAAGAACCTAAGTGAGAGAGAGAGGACCTGAATTCTAGGAACTCTCTTGAGCATCTTTTAATGAAAAGTGAAACTGCATCCAGCCAGCTTTTAATATGGCTATTAGAATTTCTCTTCCACAGACTTAAATGAAGGAAGAATTAGTTTCTTCATCCCAAGTTGACTTAATTTAAGCGATATGCACTGCCCTCATCAAAATGTCCCAACTTCTCAGCAAAGGTAGAACATAACTATTAGTGCAATTGGGACACCAGAAAAATTGCATGGAGGGATCTTATGAAATTAGACATCTGCAGTCCTGACCAACAGCTGAACAGGGACTTTCTGGAACACAGTCTGTGATTTCAGATATCTGTGTCTTATTGACACTCCTAAAATTAATTACTGACTCTAGCCTGAATGTGCTTGTGATCACTCTTGGGGAATATTCAGGTATGAGGGTGGGAAATAGCACACCCCAAACTTTAATTATTCAGAGCTAAGGTGTAAATGCCACGTCCCACAGGGATTTTGGATAACACTGCTCCCATCAAATTCTGTAGCATGAAGAGATGCAGGTACCTGTTGTTCGTTATTGTCTCTAAGTGCTGCCATCACTCCAGAAATATAAACATATGAGAAATCTGCTAAACATCTCCAGCCTTGATGTTGTTAATCTCTGTCACCAAACTCATCCCTGAAAAATAATCTATTTTCATGCCCTTCTACAGCTTTTCACCAATCGTTTATCCTTTGTTGCACAACAAACAGCTGCATGACGTTTATTTCCTCCCTATTCATTGCATTTCATCTCCAAAGTTGTCACATATTTTATATTTTTAACACAAAGATTCTTGGAGTTGTGATTGTGCCTGGAAGATTGGAAAATATCTATCTTTAGGCTATATTATATGCATATGAGGACCTAATACTATTTAAATAACAGTTAAAACCACAACCTTCAAATACAAAGCCAGCTATTAAAAGATTGCTGGAGGCAATGTGGCAAGGTTTTATACTAGTTTTATGCAAGATACAGGAACAGGAGAGAAGGTTGTGTCATTTGAATTTCTACACTGTATTCCCCTGTATTTTCTAATTATCACTGATTTAATCAACTTGTTCCATTTGTATATTTTGCAATAACCTTTCCCTTCCCCTTTTATTTGGGGGAGGAGAAGGAGAGAAATTTATATAACATAGTAAGTTTAAAAAATATGAGCTACATGGAAGACAGAACAGCAACTAAGATACTGTGATTAATTTCATAGACTTCCAGTAGGAAGTATTTAGTTTATCGGCACATAGTAAATGAATATTAAAATATGCATACCCCAAGGCTACAAGTGAAAGTAGATAACAGCTGTTGGTCTAAAATGTGCTTCCATAATGCAGAGATTGGAATAAGCTTGTAATTATGAATTAAAGCTAGAACAGGGGAAAAAAAAATATTACAAACACATCATGAAGATACTCTTTAGCTCATGCCATTTAAAACTAGTTCCCTGCATTTAAAAAATGGAGGGGAAGGGATTGCACCTATTAAGTTCAGAAAAAAAATTTGAGTAAAATCAGCAAAGACCAGCTGCTTCCTTTAGCTCATGTCTTTAAAAATAAAGGTATCTCCATTTTAGATCAACAGAATTTCACAGCAGAAATTAAAAAAAATATTACCACTCCTTCCTATAATGAGAGATTTAGGTTTGCATAGCAAGTAAGTATACTACCCTTAAACAAGATATCATAGACCCAAAAAAAGCAGGGAAAAAAAAATTCAGAGTTAAATAATCTGCTTCACTGCATTAAATATTGTTGCTGGTTAGTCTGTTATTCCTTTTGCTCAGTGTACTGTCATTATGCAAGAAAGATGGAAACCAACCTGATGGGCAAAATTGTGTCTGGCATTGAATAAAAAAGGATATAAACTCCATTCTTACCTCATGCACATCATCTAGATACTTGTTTTATCTTAAGCCTCAAAAGTTTCAAATCTCTAACCCTACAAGAAGTCATTAACAGTGCAATTAAAGTAGTGTTACATGGAAGAAAACAAAGAGGATGGCATTTTACAAAGAAAGAATGAGCTAAACCCTTTAAAAAAGATCCTTTTTGTCTCCCACCAGGCCGTAGTTCTACACTCACAGACACACATACAGAAAATCACTCCTTTGAAAGATTTGCAAGTTTGATTTCCCCAGCAGCAACAGGCCCTTCACTGTCACAGCCAAAAGATGCAAAACACAATTTAAAAGTTTATCCAGGACATGGAGGGGAAAGAGGGAAGCATTAATACAATCTACTTCCAGTGCACCAATTATGAAGCTAATCTCCCTGCACACTTGATGGAGAGGGATACGTTTCCAGAAGATAATTCCGACCTCATTGTTCTGAATCACCTGAGGGGATTTCTTTCTCTGTTGCCCAAAAAATGACAAAGGCATATGAGCAAACTAAAGCCTGAACATTCTCCCACGACATGAGGTCCTTATTGTTACTAACCACACTATATATTCAGATGGTATGTAGGAATCCTTGTCACAGCCTTGCACCAGCTCTGCCTTTGGAGAACCACAGAGCTGGATTAAGAGGATGGATACTCTTTAAATCACAAAATTATGGAGCAACTATGTCCAAGTAGCTGTGGCTGCTACATGCAATTTAGCCTATTTTTCTGCCTTTTTGCTTGACTATCATAATCACACCTATGATTACAGCATAGTCCTAGGCCAGCCCTTAGGAATCTCTGACCCAGAAGACCAGGTTAAATAAATCTCAGGAGGAAGACCTTCCCTTGGTCAAACTTGACAAACTAAACAAATTTGACATCCACAAGTCCATGGGCACTGACAAGATGCATCCACCTTTTGGTCCTGCCCCTCTGTCCAGCTTGGGTGAGGCCACATTTGGAGTGCTGTGTCCAGTCCTGGGCTCCACAGCACAAGAGAGATGTGGAGCTCCTGGAGCAGGTCCAGTGGAGGGCATTTTAATTTTAAAATCAGAAATAATTAAACCCACTAAATATCAAGGGTAACACAGTAGTCATTCTAACTTGAAAAGGAATTTTGACTTGGCCTAACAGATAGGAGCTTGCATTAACAAACAGTTCTCACTTTACTATATAGGCATCTGGGAGATGCTCTTCCTTTTTAAAGTCTACATAAATGACTTCTAATAACTTCTTTCTATTTTCTTCCCCCACCCCGCCCCCTTTGCCCCACACCCTCCTTCCTGCAATGTATATTTCTAGGTTAAAACAAAATGATTTCATGATAGCATGTGGTTCTTCCCTAAATGTCAGGGACTGTCAAGGGACTCAAATATCCATTGACTGGTACTCTTGCAAAATGCAAGAAAATGGAACTGTCCTTAGGAAATCTACAAGCTTTAAAAAAAAATGTTGTTAACTATTGCTAAAATGTTAAAGTTGTTCTGCCTTACTTGATTTTATTTCAAAAGTCACTACAGAGCCTAGATGAATAACTACAACACAGCTTTGTTTCGTGTCATCACAAACCCAAAGCCTGTTTATGCTATCAGGAAATATCACTTAGAAGTTTTTAATCTTTGTCCTGTTGCATTTGTCTTCTTATGATTTCCAATAAATACCTAATTTGTATTACATTGAGCCCCCCCTTTCAGAGAAGAATTTTTGTGAGAATGAATGAATTTTTAAACCGTTATTGATTATGACACAGCTTAATATAAATGAATGAATTTTATATGAGGCAGGAACTGTGCACCTGCTTGATGTATATTGGTAAGCAAAATCAATTAGCCCCTTGCTCTTCAGGACTAAAAGGTTTAGCCTATCGGATTGTTCTTTCCAAATGATTGTTTAAGTTTTCTACAAAGAAAAGAAAATACAGCAGCAGGAATTAAATTACAGAAATTTAGTAAATCTTTGCAAGTATTTTACAAAATACCATTCTTTACTTAATAAAGGGCAAGCAACATATTTTATGATTTCCCATTCATTCGACAAAGCTATGGTGTTTGTAATTGTGTATATAAAGCCATCAGTCTTGTAGAGCCGTCTTTAGCTGAGCAAGCCCCAAAGCATCCCGTCCATTCTGCTCAGATCTGATCAGCATCTTTATAGTTTATCAGCCTTGGGGTTCAATTTTGTTTTGGATGCTTTTATAAATGAGCACAATCACTGGTGAATCTGTTCTTCCAGATTGCAAAGAGAAAAATCGAGAGAAGAACTTTAGTAGATTACTGTGTCACTGAGGATAAAGTACAAGCACAAATGCACCTAAAGTAGTCTCAGAGATTATTTCATTGGGTGTACATTTTCAGTTTTATTTCAGTAAAATTAGATGATTGTCTTAGTTATTATTGTTTTTGAAGCTATATTCTGTCCCCAGGCAAGGTGCATGATCAATGCACTATCTAGCAAAATCAATTTGTTGCAAAGTACTATTTATTTAAGAAAAGGAAAGGGGGAGAGAAGAAGAGAGTAATGCATAGCAAATGTGAAGATGATTATAAGACTTTCTTCTAGTAAAGCTGAATTTTATCATTGAAGCATGGAAGCTAAGGAATAATATAACTGATTTCACAAACCCTGTACAAAACTACTTCTATATACATGTTTAAACTTTAAGGTAGCCAGTGAAAAGCTATCATCAAGTTTAGTGGTTCCTTATACTTTTGTTATATGAGATGAGTTTCCAATAATAAATTAATGTGACAAATGATCCTTTTCTGATATAAGGATCAACCACACAAGTTGTTCCATTCTTACACAAACAGGACACAGGAAAGAATACATATATTATAATATAAGAGAAGGTTTGGGGGTTTTTTTAGAGCAATAAAAAATCTGTACTTGCTAAGCTTTGTTATTCAAGAGATCATCAATATCACTGAATATCTGATGGGTTAGGAGAATGTGATTTTCTCAAATAGCAGGAAGGCTGCACTCTCATGACAGATAGGGTCAATTTTGTTTTCAGAAGCTGTTGATGCTCTTGCGTTATCTCTGTCATGGCCACCATATTAGAAGTGTAGTGAAAATCCATTATCTGCAATCTCAGTCAAAACATTTGCCACTCTGAATAGTTATAGGCAACACAAACTTCCAGTCAGTTGGAAACTGAGTATTTGGATGTTCAGTAAGAAAAATGCTTCACCAAAAATGGTTAACTATAACTGATCAGACTTGCTATCATCCCTTCATTCAGGATCATCATCAGGAATATCACAAAAGGTTCCAGAAATGCATGAAATTATGATGTTGTAAAGAAACAGAGTCACTCAGACATATTGGGAATCTGAATTTTGAGACCAGTTTTAACCCCCATCCCTCAGTAACTACAGTATGCATTGTACAGAGACACTTACCACTGATGCACACAGGTGTGAATATGACCATTTTTTGTTATGATTTCAGCAACAAAAGAGCTGAGACCAGAGGAAAGGAAAACAGTTACCTGAAAATCATGGTGAATCCAGCTGGTTTTCCATCTCATAAGAAGTAGTGCCCTCAGTACTGAATTTTGAGGGGGATAGTTTCTCTTCCAGCAGATTAGTAGAAAAGGGGTTACTTGGAATGCAGCAACAATCTCTAATGGCACTACTTAAGTTATCCTTGCTGTCTACTTAATTATCCTACCCTTTAACTGGAGAAATGAGAAGGAAGACCCATGTTGTTGTACAACAGTATGATCAGTTAATCTATCTGGCATTTGTTGTTAATAATGCATGTTTTCAAGCAGCAGGGCTACACAATAATGTTTTCTGGGTTTACATTATCAAATGATAGGTGGCATTGCTGAAGTAGATCCTCTTGAGGCCATGGTGGTGTGAGATTTGAATAAGCCATCTTCAGAAGGTGAGATGGTACATATTACTCAGAGCTACTTAATGAAGCAACTGTGTGTTTGGAACTGCTGCAGGAGAGAGAGACTTGGCAAGTGAGTTAAAGCAGCCTCATAGGAATTGGGACAATGCTGAGAGCCACATGCATGACACTAGTCAAAGCACTGAGTGGGAATGACAGCTGGTTACCAATGTCCATGTCATGGCTACCAATGTTGATGTCATGGCAACCAAAGTCCGTGTCACGGCTACCAAAGTCCATGCCATACCTCCCTGCCCCCTCTGATTCTCCCTTCAGACTCCAACACTGACCAGAAACAGATGCAGCCTTGGCTGAGGGAGTGGGTAGATATCACAGTAAAGGCAGCTCGAGGAGCATATATAGACCCCATGTAAAGGTAAGTTTTTCTGGCCTGTCTGCTCTTTTACACCATCTTGTATTCTTGTTAAATGATACTGTATTTTAATCTACTCTTTAGGAAGTATTTTAATTGCTAAGGAAGAGGGAAGAATTAGTTTATAATCACTGGAGTTTTAAATCAGAACTAGGTTTTCACTGAAATTCCAGATTCAACTCCTTCCTTTCCCCCACCCACATATTTGAGTTTCAGTCCTTCAGACTATAAATTACTACATGTATACATGTATGCATGGGCACAAAATATATCCATGAACTTTTATATACAAATCCAGACATGACTACATGCCTAGAGAAGATGTGCTATTCTGCAAATAAAGAGCCTTGCAAATTATGGTGACTAAAAAGAAAATTCCTCCACGGACAGATCATTTCCAAGCAGCCCCTTAAAGTTTCTTGCATTTACCTTTGGAGTGCGCGGTGATGGTCACTGGTGAAAGGGAGATGTGAGGCCAGAGATACCATCAGTGAGACACAACATGGAAATACCTTCTGTTCCTGACTGAGGCTGGACTGCAGAAAAACCCTCTCCATCCACCTGAGATCCCATTTCAGAAAAGAACAGACTATCCGTGGCAGACTCAAGGTCCTTTGGGAAGCAGAAGCTTCCAGGGAGGAGCCCCATCTGCATGTGGCACACCACTGAACATGAAGGAAGAGAGAATTAATAGTTCACAATCTGTTGTAGATGATAGTGTCATCCTGGCCTGACAGGTCTGGGTCAAGGACACAGAAATCAAAATGTAAATTAACACACTGTGAATGATAAGGGGGGGAAATGCTACACAGGAATTATTAGATGAAGAGATTATGACAAAGGAGTCAGATTCTATTAGGAGTCTCACAGTAGGGTCCTCAAAAGGTGCAATAGACTGGGTTTTTTTAAAGGGAAAACACAGTGGTGAAGCTTAAGAGATTTCAATATAAGTATTTTCTCTCATTTTGATCCACACATCGTCTTTTCAGTTAGGGTTCACTGTGAGTTTCGTGCTTAAGTAGACTCTCAATATTAAAGCTGAAGACACAATCAAAACAGACAGCATTTTGATGAGTTTTATGTGCACTCAATGACAAGTTGTAGTATTCATGTATTTCTCAATCCTACTATCAAAGTGGAATCAAACCTCAGTATATTTCCAGGTTAAAAATGGAAGGCTCAGTTTTGCTAAGATTCAGATTTATCTCATGTATGACAACACACAATATTTTCATTAGGGCTTCAATTGCTGTAATGTATAGATTCCATTAGAAACAGATGCTAATTAAAGAACAAAACACACAATCACACATATACATACAAATTCTGTAGAGAAAATTCTGGAGAAAATTCTAGAAAGGCTATGTTCTCAGCTCAAAAAAAATTTTTTTTTAAAAAAAATCAAGGTGTAAATATTTTCTAGGGTCTTACTGGTAACTTGTTCATATTTTCATCAATACTGAAGGCAATTTGAAAAAAACCCATGAAATTAAGTAGCAGATACAACAGTAAAACAATGATGATGAGATTGTTTAGCTGTATTTAAACACATATAGGATCTAAAGAGACAGTTAACAAAGAGCAAAGAAAGAAAATACCATCATGGTAGCAGGAGAAGATCTCATCCACAATCACGAGTAGTAAATAAAATATATTTTTTAATTCATTAATTGAAATAGACCTAATTGTGCTAGAAATTAAAGTATGCTTTGAAATTAACACGGTAAACTGTAGCATGACCTTCCCAAGAAATGGAGCAAGTTCACTTGTTTTCCCCTAGTTCAGATTTTCACAATTGTTTATTCAAAAAATAACTGGCACATGGAGTTGCAAAACAATAACAGATTTCAGCAGCTTGTTACACCTTCAGGTCATGATGCACTCAAGGCTGAAAAGCTTAAATAAACTAAATTTTTCTAGGAATTCTTGTGTAAGAATATGTGTTAACTTCTAAGAGGGAACGGTGAGAAAACTGAGCCAACACCAGAGGATGAATGAAAGTTCAATGCAATATTTGGAAAGGCACGTGAAAGGTGACATCCATTTCCAAAGTTTGATAGTTTAAAGTGAATGTTTCTCTCTCTTGGCAGGTATCCTGCAATGCTATTCTTTATTTCCTTTGCTTCATTCGGCCACAGGAACTTTCTGCTTTTCAAAGAACCAATTTTCAGCCTCTTTTTCTTTTGGTACTGTCCTTGTTTGTAATTATGTTCTACTCTAAATCTAAATGCAGACATTGGATTTAAGGAAGCTCCCTAGTACAGCTGAGACAGCAGAAGCTTTTAATATACCCATGGATATATGAGCTGTGCCTGCATTCAAAGCAGCTCATCTACTCTTAGTGTAGCTGCACTAGAACATCACTCTGGTTTTGAAGTAGCTGCACTCATGGTATGGAGGATTATTCCTTGATTTAATTATTCCAATATAATTAGAAATTAATTTATGCCAACACGTAACATATACGTAGGCAAATCTTTATGGCACCATTTTGAAGCTGAGACAAGAATGGAGTAGAGAATCAAACAAGGAGAAATACAGGGTTTGCCTTGACAAGGATATATTGGGACAAAAAACGTACAGTACAGATGAAATTCTACACTTTAATTACCACAGACTACTAAGCTAAAGAAAAGTTTCAAACAAAGACAGAAAAAATTTGGCAGTCTGTCAAAAATATCTAACATTTACAAGAGCCAGCTGTGTCTTGCTAGGATATTTTTCTCTCCTTCCAAGACACTTTACCCCTCACACGCTGAGTGATTTACCCTCAACATCATTGCCATGCTTCCTCTTTCACAGGCAGAAAGGAAACAACTTGATGTACCAGCTTAGACTGTGTCCTGAGCTAGGCGTCAGGAAATAAAACTTCTGCAGAGCATTCTATTTTAATCAGATACAGTCATGCTATCCAAATAGGAAGAAATTTACTACAGATTAACAATTTTCCTCCTGTATTAATAGTCAGAGAAAAATAATTGCATTTTGCAGTCATTCACAGTATTACTTTTGGGGTTTTTTCCAGCTTGGAGACGTGTTTCAAAGAATTACACTCCAACTACTGTATATCAGGTCAATCCTAACAAGCACTGGGAGAAAGAGAGGAGTGGCCAGCCCCTCATTCCTCTATCAAAGTGTTTTGAGCTCCAACTCACAAAACTCCATAATGAGTCCAGAGAAAAAGTCCAACACAACTGTTGGAGAAAGGTTATTTCAAATCCTTGTAGAGCTGTGACAACAAAAGCCAAGAAGTTGTGGGGATTCACTGGTTGTAGACAGAAGATGGTGAACTGGTACCAGAAGTCTTTGATACTCAGGTAAAACACATGGCTTTCAAAACCATACAAGGTGGCAGGAATTCTTAAAGAGCACCCTCTAAGTTAATTCTAAATTGATACTGACTCATGTCCTGAAGAGAAATAATTTCCATTTGTGATCTACTCACTCTGTTTTTATTAAATTCTACCAAAAAAAAGCACCACAGAAGTTCTAAGAAAATAATTTTAGGTATGTGATGAGCAATGTTTTCTAGAGGTTAGTCATATAGCACAGGAACCAAGTCACAGCAACAGTTCATGTGAGCCTGTCCCCACTCAAACACCCATCACTAGTGGCTGTTTTGTGAAAGAAATGGCAAACCTACACTAACAATTTTTCCAGAACACATTGTAGTAATCTGTTGTCTTACAAACATCTCTGAGCCAGAAGCTGAATCACCTTCGTGCTATGAAGTAGGTCCTACCTAAGTCACAGAAGACTCCTTAGATGCTTTATGGTCTTACAGCAGTTGTGATGGACCTTAACTGGGCTCGCCTCTCCTGCTCACATGGCACACATGCATTGCTGGGGTCAATGCAACCACCTCAGCATGATGTCACATGATGCCAACCATAAAATTAGGACCACAGGTTCTTCCCTTGTTAAATTTCAGATTTTTATTCCAACTATTAACAGATGTTAGAGGTACAGCTACATATATATATATATAGATATATAGATACAGCTTTGCTGCAAACAGATCCCCTAATTTAGTTAGTAACACATGGGTCCTACACATTGTATTTGACAGCGCAGGGTCTGGGGTTCCCCACCACCACCCCATATAACTTCCAATCTGCTCTCAACACTTGGCAGTCTATGTACACAAATACAAAAACTACTATAAGCTTCTCACTGCCACTGAAGGGACAGCACAGTCAACAGCCACGTTGGTGGTCATTATGAGAGTAAAAAAAAAATAAAACTCTTAAACTCCAGAGAAGAAAATGCATCCAGACACCATTTTCCAACTTAGGAGATAATTTTAGAAATAAAAAAAAGAACACTCCCAGCATAGATATTTGCCTTAACACTGCTCCTGTATAACTAAGGAACAATTTTGGTTCATAAAGAATGATTAAAGCACCAATTATTTTGACTAAACATGTATTTGAAACCCTCAGGCTGCCATGGTCTTTAAAGCCATTAATTCATTATTTAGCTGTCAGTGTGGAAAAATGTCACAAGCTTAAAGGTTTAACAAACACTTCGCAATATTAAAGCAAATGGTCACATTTGAAATTTCAAACTGTTACATGATTTTATTTATTAGATAGTGTAGATTACCTTTTCTATACACATTTCTTGCAATGTATTCTAGAACAATTTTGTGTGGAACAAAATCTAATCATATTTTATGTTTAAATTTAAATAAAGAAAGAGAGAAAAGACCCCCTCAAGAGCTTCTGGGAAATCATTTACAAAAATCTTTGAGGCTCAGGTGAAACAAGTTGTGCTGTGGGATTTGAAAGATCTGTGGAAGTGTAAGCTATAAAATCACTTCATCTTGGATGCTTAGAAAGGTGGTTTGGGAAAGAAACTCTACTTTTTCAATGCCTCAGTGATATATGGCACTGACACTAATGGCTATAAAACCTTATTAGGGAGTGCTGTGAAACTCAAATATATGAGTTTCTTATGTGGAAAGATTTGAGTATTCACATTACAGTGGAAAAGAGGACATGTCCACGCTCATCTCTGGAAAGTGGATTGATTCTGGCAATCTATTCGGTATATACAAATATCTTAGCTCTCCAGGACTGTGACAGAGACAAGCAAATGGCACAGCACTCACTCCTAAAGCTCTGGCAAGACTTTCTGATGATTTAATACAAAACTTTCACTGAATCTCAGTTGTGTGGCCTCTGGAATAAAACTATGACGCAAACCTAGGTCTGGGAACGGCAACCTTCAACAATGAAGCAAGAACAGTGAATCATTTACATGCTGGGCTAATTTTAGAATGAAACTTGGCTTTATGTAAAGCTGAGCACTGGCTGCAAATTAGCAGACACAACACTTAGGCAGAACTGATCTTAACAAGGGGCTAAATGGTCTTCTCTTTGAATCAAGGCAGGGCATTGAGGAACAAATCCCACTTGGACCTCTGCCTGCCAGGATCTGGAGAGGATGGACAACCCACCCCAAGGGTTTTGGTTGTCTGTGCATAAGATCTGCTCCAATACATTGTATTTTCACATCCTTGCATCAGAGCTGTGAGGAGCCTCGTTAGGATCCCTCATCCTGAAGCCTGAGACTGAATCGAGCTCAAGGCTTTTCCCTCAGTGCTCACCTGAGCTCTGTGACAGATGTACCTTGCTGTCCCAACCTTCTGACTTGCTTTCCCAGCCTGAGGCCCAGCTCATCACTAGGATGTCTGACAATCAGTGCACTGTTAGATGATCCCAGTTGCTGTCAGCTTGCCCCTCTGCACTAATTGCTGTGGAACTGCATCGCTGGACAGTGAGGGCACTGCTGTGCTTGCCTTGCCATCAACACAGCTCTTGGCTCAGCCACAGCATGGAACAGCCTGTCCTGGCTCCGTTCAACACCTGCCCCAGGAGGAGAGGAGAACCACAAATACAGGATGAATCACAAAGCTCTGTCTGGGGGAAAGGAGTGAACCTTGCACTGAATGAACGTGTCCATCCCTGTCTGCAGAAAAGACTATCCAGAAAGAAAACAAATATTGAAGATTTTTCACTCAGATCAGAGGAGCCGTAGCCTGAGTGCCAGAAAAGGAGGCACTGAAAGGAAAAGAAGGTTAAAGCCCAAAGGGCTCACAGGAGCTCTCTGTTTGAAAGGATGTCAAAGTAGATTCCAGAAAAAAAGAATTCAAGTGAATGAATTCCTGATTGTAAGTCAGCCCTGGGAAGAATCAACAAGGAGAAGTGAGACCACACTGTGAGAGACAGTGCTCTGCAAGACGCTAACTTGAAAAAGAGAACTAAATTGATCAGTCTTAGGTAACTTTAGGGATGAGATTTTCTAGGTGATTTCCTGTTAATTTAGTTATCATATCCCAGGAGAGACAGGAATCTGAATTGCAGATGTATGTGATATGGATTCTAAGCTCACTGATAATGGCAATGCAGATTTCTCTGAGCAGAGAGGACCATTCGGTTTCAACAATCTGCACAGGAACATCACATACACTAATCCCAACACTGAAAACTGTCCTCACCAAAGAAGCAAGAAGAGAACCCTTTCTCTTCATGTGAAAGCTAAGAGGCCTCCAGAGGGCTTGGAAGAAATTCTGAAACTGTTTTCCCTGTTCTTCCAGAACATGGATATCCCCTCCGATTACCTATAACTGGTAAGAATGCACCATGAAAAGCACAAAGAAGAGCAAATACCCCCAGAACAACAGGCCAGCAGTGCAGAAATGTGTGGTCAGATCTCATGCAAGTTATCACAAAAAGATCCTGCTAAGCTGTCTGTAACATACAGAGGATGGATTCTCCTTCCCATTTTTGTCAGCTAGGGAGAATTCTGCCTTTAACTGAGCTGCACATAACATGGTCATTTCAAGGTGTGGCAATACCTTCCACAAGAGACTTACCTAAGCCTGCCTTGTCCATCTAATCTCATCACAATTCCTGCTGCCAGTAAATGCTACATTCCTCAGCCTGGAATCATCTCAGTGGCAAAAGGAACTGTGTGTTATTGCTGAAGCCCCCCAGCCATTCTCCAATCACTTTTTAACTTAAGATTAAAAAATTAGTTTGCAGTGAAATTAGATACTGTGTGCATCTTAGGGAAGCAGAGAGAAGGAAAAACCATTTTTAATGTCACCTACAAAGCAAAGAAAATGCTGTGAGCAATATTGTGTTAAAAATTTAAGTCCTGGAAAAACAAAAGCCTTAAAAATGCAAGATGTTGCTAATATCAATTGGAGAAACAATTCTAAAATATTTAACAGGTTCTTGCTTTTCCATTTAGACAAAGAAATGAAGATTGCAAACACCTGGTAATTCTACCACATACCACAGACTCGCAGTTAGAGAAAATAATTAAGTATATAGTCATGGGTGTGTGGATTTGCAATTGTTGTTTAATATGGTGAATATAACAAATAACTGAATGACATTATCTATTTATGTATTTAGAGAGATTTGTCTGAGTGTATTTTTTGCTGTCACACAGTATAAGCACACTAACAAAACCTTGGTACCACTTCCTTCAATCAAGTCAGACTTAAATATTTACATATGTACACCCATACAGTAAATATGTTTTATTTTTATATGTTGAAGCTTTACCCAGTAAGCTGAAATATAGTATCTGAGAGGATATTAGGTTCCTGGGCCTCCAAAAATGTATACCAAGTAATTTGGTGCAAAGATGCTTCCAAAATCACATCACTGTGATAGATCTCCTGGATTCCTAGTTCTGCATCAATTCTGCTGTGCACACGAGTTATAGCCTGAAGGTTCAATAAACAATGCAAGTTAGTAAGAGGGGCCTTGAATTTTTGTTTCAAACAAGCATTTAGTTTATAATAGCAAGACAATATATGAACAAAGAACAGGAGAGCACAATATTAGACAAGAGAAATGGCTCTTTTACCCCCATGTAAACCTTCTCCTGCAAAGACAGCAAACTCCCCCCCATTTCTTTTGTTTGATCCTGTCCAGAAGTTACCTAGAATTCCTGTCATCAGTGGACTTTGGCTCAGATTGGCTAGGAATATGTTCATGCTCAGGTAGAAAAATAAAAATAATTTTAATTTTAAAAGGTTCAGAGAATAGTAAATTCAATGAAAAACATCTACCACACTGAAAATATCTGGCCCCATCAAAATAACTAGTACATTTTGGATATATTCCAGCTTACACTGTCAAGACACTAAGTAACTTAATAGGAAGCAAAGTATTTGAAAAGTCTTATAACAGGGGTAAAAACCAATAAAAAACATTGGACAAATATTTGAAATCACTCATTTGACCAAAACACTGTTGGAAACATTTATTTTACACAATTAGGAATATATGAATGACAGAGACATCTTTTTTTCACCAAAATCAAGCCTTTCTGGGCTAAGTAACTCATTCCTATACTTATATTTTTTGATTTTATAAAGAAATAAGTAAGCTTCTTGTCCCTACTGCTCCAAACCTAAATTGTCCTAATGGCTGAAAAATCTTTTAAAATCCATCATAATGCACTTATACAAATCTCATCTTCTGCTCACATGCCTATTGAACATTATAATCTCGTCTCCATACTTAACATTTTCACATTTTCATCTATTTCCATATATCCATGCAGAAATAGCTCCTTTTTTTTCCCTCCCCACTGGTTAAAAGTATCGAGTAATCATATTGTTTCTCAACAAAAAGAAGGCAAGTCATCCTCAAAATGTTATTTTCATTTTGTCTTGGTGTTTTCTCTGATATAATGAAAGCCTAAATCTTGACTAGACATAGACATCAGATTCTCAGATTTCCACATAAAAACAATTCAAATTAAGACAGCAGAAAAATATTATTAAACAAAGTTAATAATTCTTTTGTTCTGCAAAATACTTGTAAGCATATCTCATAGCAGGAACACTAAATAGACCTTATAGTCCTAGGAGTAAAAATTCTCCAGAAATGCACATTATAGAGACTCAATATTGACAAGGAGAATAGTGTCAGCAGTTCAGCATCTTGGCATTCATATATCATGAAAATTGGCTGTACTAAGTCTTTCCAAGAATTCCAGACTTTCCAAGATTCCTCTTCTACGAACTGACACTGAAAACTGTTTCTTGTTTGCTGTTGCACATGCAGCATGTTTCTTTTGCAATAAACAGAATGCAAAATGAACTCAATTTACCCAAATTAGACAGCAATGAAAGCAGCACAGAGCTACATAAAAGTTTCCAAAAATGCAATCGCTACTAAAGAGAAAAGCAAATAATCAAAACCAGTTTTTTAAATTGGCTCCTCCTTTAAAACTCATAGTCTGTAACGCTTCTGTCTTATAAATCCAAAATCTTGTCACCAACTTTTCCTTCTTCTTCCTGTAGAAATGAGAATTCTTCAGATTCTTCACTTGATAGCTAAGGAGCTACAGTAAGTATGAGGTTTTACTCCACTGCCTGACTTAGTAATCTTAATGCTAAAAGGGACTGTTGGATATCTGCTAGTAAATTATAACACAGAAGTTACTTGTCAAAAAATGAACGTGTGAGATCAGTTCCAGACTCAAAGACAGAACATCTGACACTCCTGTGCTGTGTTTTCACAGGACCTACGATAGTGGCACTATAAATTCCTCTATTAGCAGCTATTGCACTATGAGAATTGAATAGCAATGAAGGATAACAAGTGGCAAACACTGTAAATTTTAGGGGGACACCTATCGCTACTTGCATATGAAATTTTACCAAGGGTAAAATTCTTACCCTGAGAACTCCAACACCAGATAAAACAACTTGCAAAAAAAACCCCATAAGGATGAATTTCCTTTACTTTAACAGAGGTGAGCAGGCCTAAAGGTAAGGCTCCAGTATATGAAAGGGGGAAATATATATATATATAAAAATAAATTAAAGGTCTATGAGCAGAGGAAAGAAGAATGCCTGGTCTCACAGTCTTATGACTGGGATTTTCTAGTGCCTAAGAAGTTGTGAGTTCCAACTGCAGTTTTTCTAATAGGGCATTTGTAATTCTCTCACTTTCGGTAATAAACATTCTCCCAACATAAATTCTTTCCAGCAGAAGCATATAATAAAAGTTTTTTTTTCTCTGTCCAGATGCTTTGGGAGAAATGTGCACAAAATTGTCATCTTTGATGCCTCTAGCTTTTTTTGTCAAATAGCATAGTTGAAATTAGGTGAACAGTTAAAAAATTAACCGTGGAGAACAATTATTTGCAGGGATAAGTCTTATTTCTTTCTGAAGCCATGCTAAGCTATAGTTTCCTTTCTTTAACAAATCTCAGACCATTTCCAAAGAGAAGTATTTATACTGGCATTTAGGCATAGGTCTATGATCCGAGGATCTAGACTTCTGTGGTCATAATCAAATTCTAGATCTAATGATGTGACTAAGGACTGTCTCCTTCAGTGCAAATGCCTCACAAGCCTGTTTTTGAAGCTGCCTCTGCCAACCTCAATGCAAGCCCAAGCTGACACAAAACAGATAAAAAGAGAAGGGCAGCTCAGCCAAAGGGCTGGAGTTCCTCAGAGGCAGGGCTGCCTCTATGTAGTGAACAGCCTCCAAGACCTCTGAAAAAAGCCATGCTGGAAAGGTGCAAAGGTGGTTTAAAATTCCCTTAGCCGTTCTCCTCACGGGCCAGGTTTGCTGTTCAACCCTGCAAAGAATTCAAACCCTGTGCATTGCCTGCTCACATCGAGTAGTCTGAAGTAATGGTTGGTTTATTTATCTCCTTTGGATGAGAACCAATCCCAAGGCCCTCAGCATACTGCTAATTAATTCCTTTCCCATGAGAAGGAAATTATTTCTTTCCTTATTTTTAACAGCCTTCAAACAACGTGAGGGTCTGTCTGGCTGCAAGGTAATTACAGAGCTGCTGCTGCTCACCTAAATCCTCTCACTGCTTGCACAGAACAGTTTTAGTATGCACTACATCCTTGTTGTCCTTTGAATGTTTCTGTAATTAAAGGCAATGCTGCCAAAAAAGATGTTCCAAGTTGAATAAAAAAAAATATTTATTTGCATGAGTAAACTGGCTAATTACTTGGGTGATCTCACACAAATATTTTTGTCATAAGTTATGTTTAAGAATAGAAAAGTAACCCTCAGCTCAGGCACGTAGAGAGAAAAAAATCAGCGTTAAAGCAAAGCCATTAATTTAAACTTGGTACACATCTCCTCACTTGCTTTTTTTTTCATTGGGGGGGGAAGAGAAATTCATTGCAAACACACATCCCTGCACATGCACTGACACTTTGCAAGATTGCCACTCAGCTGCTCGATATGAGTGAAAACATGCTCACATGCAGATGCTCACTTTGAAACAAAAGGAAAATCAAATAAACGGATTCAGACTGTGCCATTAAGCCACTCACCAGCCCCAGCATGAACTCCTGGTGCTATTATGCTCTGTAGCTTCCACTGTATCCCTTCAGCAGAGATTTGGGGAACTCTCATTGATACAAGGAAATGACTCTGCAGGCTGGCATTATCAGAACAGTCACACAGCTTCTTCTCCTTCTGTCACATTTACTTGCCATAACTTACTCAGTTAGATTTTTGATTTAGAGGAATCCAAACCAGGGGGAGCAGAGAGAGAAGGCAGAGGATTCCACTGAACAAGGCTGCTAAGGTATTATTTGGAACAGTAATAGTGCCCTTCCCCTTCCATGGAAAGATCCCTGCTTCTTTTACACGCCCTGGGTCAAGCCCAAAACATGAAAGATATGTGAAAACATTAGCCCTGCTTATGCAAGCCAGAAGTTACACTGACTCCCTGACGTTCAATTATGTTTTCATGCATAACTTCAAATGAGTCATTTCATCCTACCACCTGGTTTCCAGACTCTTCAGCCCCCACTTTGTGTGCTTAAGGAGCTCTTCTTGTTCATCTGAACGTTTTGGGTACTAATTGGCAATGAATTTCCCTTCCACTGCTTTTCATTCGGTGTTTTCGTGGTGGTCCATCATCTAAGTCCACTCAAAGACAGTTCTGCTTGCCAGGTACTGAATGCCCTTGAGCTGTGTTACATCACTCACAACTGCAAATAGTTTGCAGTGATCTCTCTTGGCCCAGCTTTAATAAGAATGCTGTAGAGAGGGCTGGTGATTCTGTTTTGGATTTTAATGTTTGGGTTACTCATGTTTCTATAAAATTCTGTGCGGGTCACAAAACGCCTGCTGAGCTAGATTTATAACCTTTGTGTGGGAAGTTCATCTTCCCTGAGATATGATTCCTGCTATGTCGAAATTCAGCTGCAAAGCACTCTGTCAAGGCCTCAAGCATTACAATGGTAAAAATTTATTTCAAAAAAAATGTCATGATAAAAAATAAGACAAAAAAATTTAAATTTTGTTTGAGGTAGCTGGGGAAAAATAAAAAGGAAAAAACCAAAACAGGCTAATTTTAAGTGGTCATGGCAGATTTCCAGACACATTTCATGTAAGGAATTAACAATAAGGTAAATTAAAATTAAGGTAAAGCTTAGAGAAATGCTTAAAGCTTTTAAAAAATGCAATTGGCTCTAGGAAAAAAATTTCTGATAATAACAATGCTATTCTTACTCATTTGAGCCTTTTTTGAGCTCATTTGAGCTGCTAGATGATGCAGTGAAAATTCTTAAACAGAGTGTGCCCACTATGCTTTTTGAAAGGAAAAAAACTATGTCAGTAATGACTCTGGAAATTTTACATCAGTTATTTGATCTTAAAACAGCATAATTTTTCAGATAGTCTTAATTCCCACAATAAGCTTGGCCCTACTTAAATTTCTGAGATGGCTGTACTGCAAAGTGATGAGAAAAAAGAAACAGGGATTAGAGATGACAGTTTGGGCAGTGCATTTCCAGACAGCAAAAGGTTTAAACCTGTGATCAAGTCAATACTGTTTGTTCAAAATAAGGTAGCACATCAAGAACATCTGAGCTTTCACCTGCAAGGTCTCTGTGCAGACTCTTTTAGCCAGTATTTCATATATTATGTCTTATAAAAACCACATACGCTTTGCTAATGCTACATACCAAAACACAAACAAGCACAGAAACCTGGTTCCCCTTAGATTGTTATCAGTATTAAATACTGGCCAAATGCTCTGCTGGCTTAATTCCATTAAGTGCAATGGAGTCATGCCAGGAAAGAATTTGGCCCAAAGCATTTAATGAGCTTGTTACTTGAAAGATTAGGGGCCAGATCATCCTCTGGTATAAACTGGTATAATTTCATTGCCTTTCATGGAACTATGCCAGCTCACAAGAGCTGAGGATCTAGACTTACAAGTAAGTAAAGTTACTTTTGCCCTAACAAGTATGTGTGGCTCATATCCTCATATATGTTCAACATGTCAAATATTCTTGCAAAAATCAAGCCTGGCCTACAAAGTTTTCCTCCTCTCCCTGATTCTCCACCCTGCCCCCCCCAAAAAATCTAAGTAGTAATTTCTTCACTTCTTATGTATCAGTTGAACAACATGGGATTCTATTTCTCCCCTCTCAAGTTTTCAGGTAAGGATTCTGCTAAATGAATACCTCAAGTCATATGTACTTTGGCTCTGACTATCATGAAGTCACATTAGTGTGAAAATTATTTCATGTTAGATTCTCAATTATGTAAAAGTCACCAGCCATTTTTACAATTTACATCTATAAATCTCAGACTTCTTTCTTCAAGAGAATATCATCTCACCTGAAAACAATGCTGGAAAGCAAAACTAATGATTCACAAAGCTCAGTCACTTCCATTCTCTGAAGGAAGGGTTATTATTCTTCCTGTAATGACATTCGAAACCAATCTTCTGCTGTGTCTTCCTGTTCCTAAGTACAGATCAACTTAGATATGTTTTTGCTCATGGTCATGAACATTCTAAATCATTAGGGCAAAAGCTAACTCCAGCAAAGGCTTTAAATTAACAATTGCAAAATACAATAAGCATCCTTTGTACATTCTTCTATCTGAGCTATCTATTTAATACAAGTATGACATTTCTAATCCTTCTGAATGTGCTGGAAAGCAAAAAGCTGGACTATCAGCTGATGCAAACCAGCTTAACTACATTAAAGTTTATTATAACACTAAAAATCTGTCTCCTTACAAAGGACTAAAATAATTCTTTGACAAAACAATGTCAAAAGTTTTGGACAACATCGTTTTAGTAACATCCTTGAGGGTTTTAATGGGACTGAGGTTATGAGCAGTTTGGGATGGATTCCAGCCAAACAAGTGGGGTGTTTTTGAGACAAGAACAGAAATAGAATTCAAATTCTTTAGAAAGACCTTAGAAAACTCTCAGTAGCTGAAAGGAATCACTTTGACTTAACACATAACCACACTTAAGGGAAAGGGATTCACCATCTGGACAGTCCATAAAGTTCTAGGCAGAATATATTGCATTGGTTGATTGAGAATCTCTCATATAATCATTTTAATCACTGCAAAATATGCTGATGGAAACTCTGGATAAGAATTGTCATTCGGCCTTCACTTAATTGAAGACTTTTCTGAACTGTATGAAGGAAGTATGCAAACAGTGCCTTTATGTAATAGGAATGGTTAGCAATATAGCATTAGGGCACTCTAGGGCATGTTTTATTGGTTCATTAAATCTTGCCTCAGGTGTGTTCTACCACTCCAGGCAAGTATTAATGGACCAATAAAAAAGACCCTGGGGTGTTTTAATGCCATAATACTATGTCTGTCTACATTTAAATTAATTTTTAAAATAGCTTTTAAAAATAATTTTCCTTGGTATTTAATATATCCTTCCACTACTTCAAAATTTGTATTAGAAAGGTGAAATGGCTAGAAAACAAAGACAGAAAAGTCTACTGTCTAATAAAAATAAAAGTGCTTTCTGAACAGTAAAATGTTAACCTCTTCTACTTCAAATGCTTCCTCTGTTTTACAGACTCACTTTTTCTTGTTTTTTGATTCATTCCCATATAAAACCACTATGAAAGACATCTATATAGACCTGGGGTTTTTTTCCCTTATTTGAATCCATCAGAATCAAGCTGTTCTTCAAAGCAGCTGGATTTCAACAAACTTAAAATTTAGGCTGAATTCCCCAGACAGCTGCTAAGTGATACAAGAATCTTGTCAGTTTTACTACAGATGGACAAGCTGATAATCTGTAATAAAAACTGCAAGACCAGTTTCAGCCAGCAGCAGACAGAGAACAAGAAACCATACATCTTGGAGATAGACTGCTTTGGGGAGGAAGAGGATGAGGAGCAATAGCCAGCTTAATTTATGAAATCTCCTGTTTCACAACTTCGGCAAGGAAGAACATCTCCCCTCACCTTTCATAACAGCAAAACTATTGAAATCTCAATAAATCTCCTTCAGGTGCACTGGGGCTTTTACCAACACCCTGGTATCAGTCAGTAGACACAGGCTTGTTACAGAACACATTTGGAGTTGGAATGGTTATCCTAAGAATAATAAACTAAAAATATAAGGCATGAAGATAGGCATCATTTTGAAATCTACATACCTGTTTGATTAAAGTGGCATCATACACAAGTGTCTTGTGACACATCCTTCCACTGGAAAGTGTTTTGTATAAAGCAGTAAGACTCCAGTTCAATTGCTTTCTTTTTATTTTTACCCCCCAAGTAATCACTATAATTTCTAGTGCTGCAAGTGAGGTTGCAGAGTTGACAGCAGAGACTGGTTCCAGAGAGCAGTGGTGAAGGCCTTGTTTGGAATAAGAAATATCTGAATGGATTCAGCTGCAGTTTGAGTAAAACTTTCTGGGAAGTCAGTCTGACAAATTCTGCTCACACTGCAAGTTTGTCTTTCTTTCATTAGACTATCAGACTGAAAGTTGTTGAAGGGACATGTATATGCCCCACTCAGAGCATTGCCTTGTATCCGGAGACATCACTTAAAAGTTATTGCTGAGAGGGTAAACTGCGCCCCAAATCAGCTTAAGAGCATTTAAGAAACACTTAATGTAGGCAAGTCCAGCAATAAAAAGTTTGAGTTACTGGTTCAGTGTTCTCCTTTGAGTTATGTAACATCAACTGCACATTCTTGCACTTACTAGGTAACAATATCACTGTCACTTTGCGACCAGGTGAAATTGGTGTGACATTGTCTCACACATTGAATGCTGCCCTCCTACAACTTCCATTAAAATTCATGGCATCATGCATGCTAGCCCAGTATGAAAACACATACAATGATCCTTTCCCTTCTTGTATGCAAGAAGTGTTCTAGCAATGTACAGAAGCATAAGCAACAGAATCCAAAATATCCCAGGATTCCCTTTCATCAGCCACTGACCAGTGGCTGTCTCCAGTCCGGCTCCAAAGCAGATATGCTGGTTTTCTGGCAAGAAGAGAAAAGTCCTTCTAAATTATTAGTGAGTAGCAAGACCTGACTGCCAAGTTCCTTCAGTCTATAAAGAAATTGATTGTGTCACTATTCTAGTGCATGAAAATTAATGATTCCAGGACTGGATGAAACCTTAAGTTTATTTCTACATCCAGAAACATAAATATTTTCTAAGTAATGACCAAGACACTCTGTACAATCCATATGTAAATACTCAGACATTATAGCTACATAAATATTAGAGAGCACTGTATGATACCAACATTGTTTATTGTACATTAAGTGTTTTTGAAAGTAAATGCAGTGGTACAACTGCCTTTTTTTCCCTCTAATTCTGCTAGTTAAATCCACCAAGAGATCACACCTAGAGCTGTATTTCTAGTGCAACCATTTGAATTCACGTTAGATTTATCTCACCCTATAAAAGCACAATTCATTAAACAGACTGATAAAACTGGTCTGTTTAAACTAAGGCAATTTTATCACAGTCATTTCAATTATTTAACACTGCTTTCTTAAATCAGTACTTAAAGCTTTCCTTTGACAAGTATTCTTTTAAATAAATGAGCTGCAATTTAAACAATGAGAAAATAATGACCCAGAACAATATATACAATTAGGGAGATATTTTCCAAATATAAATGCTTGGTATTTTTTTTAAAATGATACACAATGTCTCAGGCAATGAACACACACACTGAAGTGACTTTTACAGTTGATGGTGAGATCATCCAAAGAACTTCTAACACAAAAACTAAATCCTAATCCCAAATTTTGACAAGGGTTTACCACAAGGACATTGTTTGACAATTTAAGACTGTCCAATTCAATCTGCCCAATCCTCACCCCAGGACAAAAGTTAGGGAAACATTACACTGTTGCATGAAGCCAATGACATATTTTAGCAGAGCTCTTCAGTGAGCTGCAGAGGACCATAGCAATTTCAAGCAGGGTAGCAAAGTCAAATGTTATAAACTGCGTGTGACAGAAGGCAAGTAAAACTGATATGAGCTCTACAAACACTCTTGTGTGCTTCTGGTAAACTGTTTTTGCTTTTTCTTCTAGATAGAAAAGATTTCTTAAACAGAAGACCTGTCCAAGCAGTGCATCATTCCATTTTTTATATCATGCAACTACTGAAATCACTGAGAGAACATAAATTTGAATTTTTAAAGTACCACTATGGTAGCTTTGGAATGATCTAGATATACCTTCCCATTATTACCTTTATTCTAGCTAGTATCTCCACCCTGATGATTTTTTAAAAAGTCTAGATCAAAGGACATAAACTGCATACCTAATTTGCCTAACTCTGCATCAATGACAAGAAAATGAATCATGCATTTCAGTCAACGCTACCTGCAATAAAGGTAGATAAGACCCCCAAGTCAATTTTACTCATTCCTTATTGAAGCAATTTCCTATACTGAATTCATGAAGTCACACATACCAACAATGAAATGCTGGATCAAATTTTAGCCACAAGAGAAATACATTGCATAAACTCCATCATAAACAAGTTTACAGAATTTTAAAATGAAATAAAGTTTCATATCGGGTGCCTCCTTTGACTTAGTCATGTATTGCTAAGCATTCAGCATGCTGCAACAATTCAAATTTAAGCTTTCCTTGTTCAAAAACAAAGCAATTAGCCTTCAGGTTATTTCAAAGGAAGCAAGAGCCTCCATCCAGCCCTGAAGAAAGGAAATGGTCCAGAGGGAAAGTGTAAAACTAGGTATTGAAATTTTCCTTCTTTGTCATCCTTATCAGCAGTCGTCCTGTGTTTGGGAAACACTGCAGGCTCTGATAAATAATACACAATGACACATGGGCCCATCACTGCAGTGACACATGGGCCCCTCGCTACAGCAAAGACATTGAGGTGCTGGAGTGTGTCCAAAGAAGGGCAACAGAGCTGGTGAAAGGATAAGAACACAAGTCTGATGAGGAGTAGCTGAGGGAGCTGGGGCTGTTTAGCCTGGAGAAAAGGAGGCTTGGGGGGACTTTATTGCTCTCTGCAACTCCATAGAAGGAGGGTGTAGTGAGGTGGAGATCAGTCTCTTCTCCCATGTAACAGGTGACAGGCTTAGAAATGGCTTCGTGCTGTACCATGGGAGGTTTAGATGGAATATTAGGAAAAATGGTTTCATTGAGGGGGTTGTCAGGCATTGGAACGGCTGCCCAGGAAACTGGTGTAATCACCATCCCTGGAAGCGCTCAAAACACATGTGAATGTGGCACTGGAGGACATGGTTTAGGGTAATGGGTGGACTTGATGATCTTAGAGGTCTTTTCCAAACCTAACAATTCCATGATTATGTATTCACAGGTACCACACTAATTGCTTTCTCTTGACCATACTCATTCATGTATCCCCATACGTGGTTTGCAGTTGATCATCAGGATACAACCTCATGTACTATAACATTATGCCTAAATCTGAAAGACAGCCATCACTATTCAGCCCTCAGGACATTACATAGGTAAAACTCAAACTTCATAACACATTAACATCTCATTTTAAACCTCAGTCAAAATGGTTCTTGATGCAAGAACAGAAACCTTCTGTCATGGAAGCAAATTAGCAGAATAACCTCTACACTTGGTCATGTCACAGCATTATATAGATTCCAAGTGCAACCATCACTGAATCATACTAACATTTTCCTACCCCAAGAGCTTGGCTGAAGTCAGTGGAGCTGCTCCCACTGAAATATAATGCTCAGCCTGGGTGAGACTGGCAGAATCTGATCCTCATGGTCATTCAGATCACCACTGTCATTACCATTGTCGGAAGTAAAAGTGGGCTGCTTCTATGACTGCTTGCTTTTTTTAAGCTTATGAGAACTGAGAACCATTTGGCATAAATGAATTTCAAAATTTGCAGGCTTCTCAGACTATTCTGAACACAAATTTGTAATTCCTTTTCAAATCACAAAGTTTATAATCTTGACAAGAGATGCACAAATAGTGCTGAGATTAGAAAGAAAGACTATTAATGTATTTTAGCGTATATAGATCATTTCTATACCTTCAGTTGCTGACATATAGCCCTGAAAAAATAAACAGATTTATGCAATTGCTACATGGACCTCCTGTGTGGTATAAATAGATATTCTATTAAATATAAAAACAGCAGGCATGCACAAAAATATACATGCACTAAGGATTAGTTATAGGGAAGCTAACAGAAAGACAATGCCTCCTGGGTTTACTGAGCAAATGTAATTTCTATAATGAACCTTTTTTTTTTTCAATCCCTGATAGTTTTAGACCCAGGCAATAAGGTAGAAGTTTTAGTAAGAGAAAGTAGTACAGTGACAATACCATGGAAAAGAGAATTGATCCCAAACAAATGAATATTAAATAGCCAGACATCAAAAGAAAGCACACAATTGTTTCCTTAGGAAGGAGGGGGGAAAGCCACACTATTTTCAATATCATCAGTAGCCAAAAAACAACACGAATCCACCATTAGTGCTTACTGATGATAACTAGATACGCTTCTGTTAGTATTCCAGAGCCAGCCCTGCCATAGTAATGTTTATTATTACTCTTCGTAGCTGTAGGCAGCTAGAGGCTCACTGTGTCTATCCCTTTCTCATCATTTTAAAAAGATTAATCTTTAGACAATGATGTGCTGATATCATTAATCTTAGTCTTGAACTTCTTTGTTGTTCTTGCCCAGTAATGAACAGTAACACAAAAAATGCCTTGCCTTCAAAAACAACAGGGACCTGATTTGTTGGGACTGTGCACTTTGGGTAATTTTTCACTGCAGCACAATATAGATCTAAAATGGCAACCTAGGTGAGACAGTCTTATTCTCTACATCACTGGCCCATTTTCATACCAAGCCAAAGGGTTTCACATGCACTCCATGACACAGATGGCTGTGCAGTCCAACACTGTGCCAAAAATGTATTCATCTCCTTTGTATTACAGAAAGAATCTTTCTCTGGCAAAGAGTAATTAATTTTTCTAGTATCATTACCCTGTGGTTCAGCTACTCGTATATTGCCCCATCAGTAAAAACTCCAGAACTCACCTCTCTATGGAACTTATCACTCATACACTTTCATTTCCCTTGTTTTAAGAGAATCTTTGATAGAAATAAGATGAAAAAGCCTGACAAGTCATTTTCATCTTCAACTTCTACAAAAAAAAAAAATCTTATTTTTAGCAGAAATTTAAACTCCCTAAAAATTGAAAAGCTTCATTTTCAAGCTTTCTTTGCTTCTTTTTCATAAAGAACAGTTTTCACTGGCACCAAAATTCACTGGAAAATCCAGTTCTCCAGACAGCTATACTGTTCCACCCCACTTAACTCAGGTCTAACAGGGTTCACTCATATCAAAGCCAACTATATTGCTTCCAAATCCAGGCTTTTTCCATGAGCTAGTGGAGTGTCACTCAGAACAGTGTCAATTCATTTAAGCTGGTGCATGTGTTCTTCTATCCAGCACATCTTGGCTCCTTCGAGTTTCAAGCAATAGAGGACTGATTTAATAATATGTATGTCAGATAGGCATATATTATCTTCAGTACATTCAATACAACACAAAATTTTAAAAAAAAAAAGTTTCTGAGACAATGAAATTTTAGTGGCAGCAAACAGAACTTTTAAAACTCATGGTTGGGGGAAACATTGCCATTTTCACCCTTACATTTCAGAACACCCTTCACAAGCCTTCTCCCCAAATGGTGTCAAGTCCTCTTTATAACTTCCTTGTTGGATAAATTTTTTTCACATTTAGATAAGTTCTCATACCGTGCTACCCACACTGATATTACATGGAGGTTTTTTTTATGATTAAAGTGAATCCCATTCATGTATGCAAATGACTATTTTTCCTTCTCTCCTCACCAGCAACCACACACCTCCTGGGCAAAAGTGAAAAGGAAGGAGCAATGTGCTTAAGAGAAAATATTTATAGGAGTCATGTTTGACTTCTTTTGTCCATATGACAAATGAAAACTCCTGCTTCCAAGATCAGGCAGACTGGCTAAAATCTTGGAGCAATACAACATAATTTAAAAGAATTTCCAAGGAACACAAAGAATTCCAAGCCATAAGGAAGGGTGCAAAAGAAAAGCAAACAAAACAAAACAAGAAAAATCAAAACTGCTCTAGATCTCTAGTTAAATAATTAGAGACAATTTCTGCATGGACACAAAAGGTAATAAGGGGATCTTATTCTACTACCATTAAATTTTATAACAAATTCCCATTCACTTAACATGGGATAATGTCAAGGAAGAGAAAACAGAATTCACAACATAAAGCTTAGCTACAGATATATAAAACAATGGCCAAATTTTGAAAATCTGACATAGAAAAGATAATAGAGTTCAGCTGTTTAGTGGACATCTTGCCCCAATATGCTTGTTTCTACTCTGTAAAACATAAAGCTACCTTATCACGTGATACAATGGCATAATACTTGATACATAGTTCTTTCCCTTTTTTCTCTTCCTGACATTATAATTTTTACAGTCAGAATATTTACATATTGTCTGAAAAAAAAAATCTCTTGGGAAGGTATTTTAAAGGCTTTTAATCCAAGTAATCCAAACATAAAAAACCTCTAATACATATTTAGAGTTTCCATCAGTGGAGTTTCTTTGAAACATCAGGCTTGCACATGATTCTTTACAGATTAGGGGCCTAGAAGAATTGAGATGAAAGGCAAGAAGCAGCAAAAAGTTGGAGCACTAAACAAAGTACAAATAAAGCAGAAAAAACACAACACAAATGATAACAGAGTAAACATCAGAAGAAACAATCATCCACTCCACTGCAGCAAAGGAGCTATCCAGCAAAATCTGACTGAAGACCTTGTTTTCAGGTTTTGATTTCTATTTTTAGACCCTGTTAAATGTTAAAACATTTCTAAAACATGCAAGTGATGACTTTGAAAAGCAGTAATTGTGATATTAAATTTTACCTAAATTTCTTGGGCACTGATTTGTGTACAGGCTCTTCTACCAAGTTCCCACGAAGCCATAAAACGTTTAAAATACTGTCTGTGCAAATGCAAAATTTATGAATTCACACATCTCTGGTTGATTTATGTGAAATAATAATGCACTATTTAATGCTTAAACATGGCTAGGAGCAATGCTAGGCTATCAAGATGTACAATGAAATAATAGATTTATAAGACAGATAACCTTCCTGCCCAGAGAAGCTTGTTTAAAGGTGTTGTACAGATATATTAAACTATATGTAATTTTATACTAACTTAATGCTGTAGGCCTATACTGCAAGCAGTAAAAGATTACTGCCACAGTATTTTCAATAATAAAGTGATCTGGCTATTCAGCATAAGGTATCAGAGGAGTGAACAAAAAATTCTTTATGATTTTAAACTTTTTACTCCTCTCTTTTGATTCAATTTAAACATTTAACTGCTATCTTTGCATTTCACAGGTCACTGTCATCAACTCTCATCTGATTTATCAAAATTACTTTTGTTTCACCCTTCAAGGTATGAGATTCTGTCTCTCCCTGCAACACTAAATAATAACATATCCAAAGATTTTTGCATTAAAATAAAAGGGACTTCATGTGGGACATGGTGCCTCTTACAGGTATTGTCCATCAGCTGTGTATTTCTGATGAGGCAAACAAAGGGATCTGGATCTGACCCTTAAGGAGACAAGAAGGATGCAATATTGCATAGGTACTCACAATACTGACTGACATTAGGTGGACTACTTGTAAAAGACAATATGAAAACCAAATACTTAGCATTACATATTTAAGAACTCATACTATTAATTCAGTTACAGGTACCCTGGAGCAGCACCCCTGGACCCTACACAGAATAACATCCCATGTTCATATTTCTTTTTCTCAGAAGAGCTCATAGTATGTTTGATTGATTCTTTGTTTGGTTGGTTTTAATTCAGTACTAAACAAAATGCTTTCTAAATAAAAGGCCCTTTCAGGCAACTTTCACAATACTAGGGTATTTTCACAGGAATTTTGAATAGGAGTCTGTCCTTGGAAAACTTGGAAACTCGCATTAGAATCCAACAACAAACAATTCTGTGGTTTTCCTTTTCCTTTTTTTCTTTCTTCCCTCTCTTCTGCTGAGTTTTTAGTTATTCAAGTGAGCAGGTTTTCTTAAGTGAGTCAATGAAAGAAAGATTAAATGGAATTCAAATACGTGTCACGAGCAATTTTATTTAGTAGACAAAAAATTACTGCATTTTTCTTAGTGTATCTCTCACCAAGATACCACAGGCTGAATCTTGGTCCTGTTTGATAGTCTCAGCCATGAGAGAGCTCAAAACTCATGCTGAAAGTTTTCAAGTGGCTCTAAAGTTTTCATATCCAACTCCTGGCTCATAAACATGAAGGAAAGACCAAGTGGTCTAAAGCCAGCACAAGGTGTAGGCAGGTAACACAAAATCCACACAGAGCAAAGATGCTCCTGTAAAAAAACTAAAGCTGAAATAACTTCCTGCTTAGCCAAACCCAGTAAAGGCATCCTGTTTGGCTTTGAAGTTCCTCAGACAAGTGTGGCTCTCCTTCTGCAGATGGACAAGTCAATTAGAGCAAAGCAACACTCACGTTGTAGCTGAGCACGGCTGAGATGTGCGAATCTGGCAGCTCCCGTTATCAACCTCAGGGAGTTTCCAGAAAGCAATCATAGGATGCATCTTTTCTGGCTTTAAACATTCATAAGGTAGATGTTTTTTCATGAGCCAGGCAGTGGTACCTCTAGGTTCAACCCATCTCTTATTGGAGATAGTCGAGATGAATCAGATCCTACAAGTGCCCACTCTTTACATTGATTAAGAGCAGAAACTACAGCATCTGGTTCAGAATTCTACACTGTAGTCTAGAGACAAGATGAATTCCCTCCCAAGCTCTTAAGAGAAATGGTTTTGAGCGTGGTCAATGGTTTCTTTCATTCAATCTTAATGTAAAAAAAGAATATAGAAACTATATGGCAAGTTTGTCACGCAGAATGATTGGAAGTAACAGTGTGTCCAGGGAAGAGGGGAAGCAAACCAGAACTCATTGCAGAGATTTCCCCTCATTTAGTGGCTAGTTTGAATCCCACTATTACATGTTTCTCCTTGGAGCTTGCAAAACTGCTGCCTCTTACATGAAGAAGAAGAAGACCCTCGATTCTCTGTCATGAGCAAGCAGGACACAATTGATTCTGGTACATATTAAATTGTTCTTTGATGATGTTCTACATTTTCAAAGTATCCTAGAGACTTTCAACGAAACCTTTTAACACCCTAATGAGACAGGGGAATTGCTGCTCTGCCTCCTTGTAAATGAAGGAACTGAAAGACAGATATCACAGGCTATGCATTTAAAACCATTTGCTAAATTTGAGTAATTCAGTATCTGGATCCTCATTTTGGGACTCCCAAAGCATAACGTTGAAAGGTAATCAGTACCCACTGCTCTGAGCTTAACAGTACCTGAGATCATTCTCCTTCTGCAAAAAATCACACTGAAGACTTTTCAATGCAGGCACATAAGAAGCAGAGCACACAAAAGAGTGGGCCATTTTGAACACGTTTTCCTGAATTACTGGCTTATAATAATTATAAAAAAACTTGCTAACTGCTCTAATATTAATTAACAGCACTGAAGGGGAAGCAAACACTATGCTTGAGTATGCAAATCATACATCTGCATATTACATAACTAATATGCATGTTAGTTTCCAATTATTAATCACAGTTCTTTATTTTAAACAGAAAAGGAAAATGCACACAACCATAAATACTCTGGTTTACTAGCTCTTTTTGTTTTCTTCTCTATTTATTTCATTCTCAGCAGTGGTTAGCATATAATAAACGTTCTATGAGCGAAGAAGTTTGTTTTGTGCTAATGACACTTTTAATAGCCATTTAAACCCAGATGAAATAGAGTGTAGACAGTTCTATATATATCTAGGTGTGAGTCTCCTTTTTAATCAGCAAAACCACTTTTCCAAAGTTTAGAAAAAAAAAAATAATCCAAACTATATAACACTTTACTTCCACAAATGCCAGCCACAGCTGAAGAATATTTCCTGCATTTTCAGAACCTGAGCAAATATTATTTTAAGCCAGTGTGGTATTGAGTATTTATGGCTCTACGTGCTACAGAGGCACAAACAAGATGGGGAAGGGAGGTGATGGTTACAGAGGCTTCATGAATCATGGCATCTCATCGGGTCAAAATTTATTCTACAGCTCCCCACCTGGGAAAAAACAATTTGAAAAACAGAGGCAAAATGACCCCCTCTGGGATCACAGCTACTCTCTCCACTCTTTAACTCTGTGCAAATCCAGCCACTTTTAACTTCTTCAATAAATACTGACAACTCTAAATCTAAATCCTCCGTTACCTAAACTTGCAAAAATGTTCAAGAAAAGAGTTGTAACTGGAGCTCTACAACCATGAAGGAGAAATACAAAACTAACTATACATTATCATATGGGTATTTAACAACTACAATTACAGACAGGCATTTAGAGCAATATTCTCTCTTCCATTAGCTAGAGATTTACCACCAAGATTTGATGCAGGATACACAATGAAACTTGCCTTAGGTAATCACAGGAGGACCAAAAAAACCCACTAGCTTCATCCAAGGTCATTTTTAACTAAATTGTAGTAAAATTACTGTGAAAACTTCCAAAGTAGATAATAAAAATTATTCCATATGGGCATACTCTCTGAGGAAGAATTATATAATACCAAATAATAAACTCTGTTATAATACACAAAAAATAAAGGGACTTCTACATATTATCATGCTCTCTGGTTTCATAATATTCAGATAAGAAAGGATTAGTTCACCATTAAAAGTACCAAATTTGTCTAAAAGTCTGCTTCAATGCACAATCAAAAACATTGTAGTGCTATAAATGCAATACAGAAGAGTAAAAATATTAATTAGATACCACATTAGAAGATGAGAAACATTTCAATTTAGATGCTAAAAATATCCTGCAAACCCCAAGTATAACATGCTTACATGTACACCTCAACTTGATCAGTTTTCTCACAATCACTCACACAATCTTTAGAGCTTTTAGAAAATTGCATAGTCCTGTGAGAAAGTAATGCCAGAAATATTTGTTAGATATGCAAATCTCAAGTGAAAGAAAATAACTGCAAAATAAGATTATTCTTGAATTAACTACAGCTTCAACTCCAATGTGATATGAACTGAAAATGGAACATAGGGAAGGGACAGAGACCCGACCTCAATGCAAAGTCACCATCAGGGGGTTCTTACAAACAAAAACCATCACTGGAACAGCCCAACAAGCCACTTATTGCACACAAGGTGTGCTGCTCTAACCTTTAGTCAAACAAAGCTTCACAAGATTTTCTTAACTCAGGATCATTTTGTGAATGCTACGTGTTGATACTGTTTATATACAGATATTTTTAGTTGTTCTGTGAGACAATGAGTACATATTTCAGCCTATAGCTCAACATGTGCCATGTTAGTGCTGTGAGAAGTAGCTGTAGTTATAAACTAAATGTTACAGTACATACTATGTGTTTATTTAGACAAATATATTTATTACATCTCTTTTCCTCAAAATTGAATCAAAAGACATCAATTTATTAAAAACAAAATTTAAAAACAAACAAAAAACCCCAAAACAAACAAACAAACCCTAATTTTGATCTCTATTAGTCTCACGTAAATCTGAAGTTTTTATTGTCAGTTTGAGCCATTTTTAGCTAAGTCCCCCTAAATTATTTTATTCCCATATGTATAACAAAAAAAAAAACTAGCTGAACTTTCTAAGAAAATGCTCCATTAGGTTATGACTAAGCATGGAAAGTTTCAGAGCCCAGGAGAGAATTTTCTGCAAAATTACAAGCAATTGAACATTTCCACTACAATTAATTGTGTGCCCTAGGAACTGTACACATCTCAGACAATTAAATTTTTTCCCACTTATGCTCAGTCCAACATTTTCAATTGGTCATAACCTTTTCTTGACTCCATTTTCTTAAAGTGGATGGTCCTCCAAAGAGTGCCTCTATGTCGTTTGATAATGTTGTGTCTATCAGTATGTTTAACATTTTTACAACTAGGTGCTTAAAGCTATATTTCTACAGGCATCTTAAAGAACCCAAGAGGCATTCTATTCCCCTGAATCTGAGGCATTGAAGTTCCAGTTGACTTTATTAAATGTACATGGGAGATCTAGTCACCACAACTAAAAAATTAAATTTCTCTTAAAATAAGTTTGATGATCAACATACTATGAATGATACCTGACACTGACTGACAAAACCTCAGTAAAAAGTCTGCTTATTCACAGAATTTGGGACCTTTTGTTGCAACAAATGCAATGATAAAATTTTATCAGACAACAGTCTGCTCTATCTGCTTTCAGTTCAGAGCCATTGACCCTAAGAAACAGTAGATCACTCAAACGATATATTTGGCTGTTGATCACCTCTTGCCATTACCAGCAGTTTCAAATTAACTGATACAAACTAGTAAACAGAAGCCTAAAAACAAAACTAAAACCAAAAGACACCTTGACATAACACACTAATGCATTCCAGTGTCATCCAATACGTAAAGCCTTGCTGTCCTGAGGGCACAATGTATAAGGGCTTCTGCAACTCATCTCAGACCAAAGTGGCATCCTGACAAGTGAATAATCTCAGGAACACAAAGCAACTCAACAAGTAAAGACCAGTTCAAAGCTGAACCATTTTTTTTATTTTTTTTTTTTTTTTAACAGAGTTACCTTGGTATTTAGGCACTAGCACTACTTATGGTGGGGATTAAAGTTAGAAAGCCTGAAAAATATTCTACCATGGCATGTTTCACTTCCCAGGTGCCAGAACCACTTTGCAGAGAGTCTTGGGCTACTGGGAAAAAGAGTAAGGAAACAATATTGTATCCTTCTGCCTATCTGCAAGGGGGATCATCCTTCCTCAACACGGGGAAAACTGACTTGTGAATTCATTTTCCCTCCACTCATTTACTTGCACAAAAGGAGCTGTAACAATCTCAGGCAGCTGAAGGATGCCTGTGAATTATACCTGGTATTGTTCTGCCTGCCAATCTCATAACAACTGCAAGAACTGGACAGAGGTCCCCTGTGCCAAAAGCCAAGCAAAGTAAATGAGATTCCAATATACTTTTAAAATAATGTTTGTGTGCTGAGGGAAAACACAACTCTTGTCCCTTTCCAATCAATGAAACCCGGTACCTGCAATTATCTACAGGGAGGTTTCCATGCAGTGAAGAGGAATTACTTGTTTCTGGCAGCAACATTCCCATGCTTAAAGCCCCCAACTCCACTTGTCATTCCTGAGTACTTTACATTCTCTGCAACCTGGAAATCTTCTGGAGGTGTAACAAAAGCTGCACTAATATACACCCTGAGTGACTCAGACTCTCATATTCACCTTTCTTTTTTTCCTCTGTTCACTATACTTCTCAAAGACACTGCCATTGAAAATGCTGTTATTTGAGTGGTGAGCAAACAATGTAGATGTAAGCTCTTAGCATGCAAAGCACTCAAGTTAACAAGTCAATATTAAGCAACTGTTTTTCCTTCACCCCCCTGTAGTAAATGCAGAACATAATAGCCTCACTGGGGTTATAAACTGTTAATAAATCCGAAGGTAAATAAATATCTTTGTGATTTTGAAGGAGTCCCAAGATGGTTTGGCAGTCTTAGATTCATACGTAGTTGCAATGCAGGAATAAAAACAAAAGCAAAAAAGTTTTTAAGTGCAGTCACAGAAGTGGCTGATGCAGTGAGATGGTTCCCTCTTCTGGCCAAAGCTGGAGAAAGGTAAACCCTGATTTTACTTTTTTAACTGAAATCAGATAATCTGTAGAATTCAAAATGAAAATATCGGTCTAATTTTAGTATATGACAAATTTATCTAAATATTTTTATAATATATGTTCAAAAATTAGTTCACAGATGAGATAATTATCAGCAAACTCTTTGGTGAAGGTCATATACCTGTTCTGTTGAACTTATATAGATTACTAATGAGCAAATATCAGCACAAGTCTCAGAAAGATGTGTCCAACTCACTGTTCTCATAATGAATGTGCACTCTTCAAAAGAAAGAAACTGTAAAAAAAACCCCAAACAGTTTAAGCTAAACTGAAATATTCTTTAATAGCATATTAAAAACCAAACAAACCAAACCCCCAAACGTAAAAAAAAAAAGAGAAACAAACCTGCTGGTACCTGTGGCAATGAAAGCTCAATAATGACTTTTTTTATTTCTTTAAAAGAAAGGCCCCAAACCAGAATATCTCCTTTCTATATATTGCACTCAAGAACAAAACTACACCACTAACAGTGCCAGTGCTCATTCAAGAGCATATATTACATTTTTACCACAAGATACATAAAAAAATGACTTAATATATGGATTTGTACCAAGAAGTCAGGAAATACTAAGCTGAACTGAAAGAACAACTCCTTGGGCAATCAGTAAAACTTACTGCAATCGATAACATAATTTTAGAGTCAAATACACGATTACCTGGTCTAGTATGTTCAGAAGCTGTTTTGGACCTCACCCAAGAATATTAGATCAGCCAAATAAACAACAGAAAAAGAAGACAAGATGCAAGAACTATGGACGGGTCATCTTTTGCAAAACACCAAAGACAGAAACTCATCCAAAGCATCATCATTATGTGTTAGCACAGTGCTAAAGCTTCATTAATTTTCATATATTATTCAGACACTGAGACTAACTCTGATTTGTATCCTAGTTGGGGTTCTATCAGGGGTTTTGGGGGGTTTTGGTGGTTTCACTTTTGGGATTTTTTTGGCTGACATGCACAAAATAGCCTGAACAGATAAGTTGCTACATTAGGCATTGATACTGTCACCATTCTTACTAATACACCTCAGTAAAAATGAGTATTTGCCAGCTATGCAGGCATCAGCCTGGTGGGTCTTACTCCTTGATGTTGTCCTGCCAACTACACCCTTTTGTATAATAAAAGGAAATCAAAACGTTTCCTACCACAGCATGATGTTGCCACCATCTAAGTATCTTGGTTTTCAAAATATGTTTTCATGAAAAGAAATTATTTCATGAAGGAGTCTTCTCTTAAAAGAGATTAATTTTCTGACATTAAAGTGTCCAGTTGCAATTTTTCTCACCAGTTCTACCACAGCACTCACAGTGGTTCTTTGAATGCTAATTTATTAATGTTTATATCAGCAAATGATTTAAATGATCCTTAGGTAGAACAGGTTCTGGAATATTAAAGTACTGTATCTCTCAATATGAACCATAGATTGTACCTCACTATTTTTTTTCCTGGGGAAAAAAAAAATCAAGTCAGGAGGAAGAAGTGAAAACCATTTGGCTTCCTCTAATAGTATTGTCCTGGAAGTTCAAGGCAATCAGTTATTTGATAAAAACAAAATTATTTTTCATTGTAAAAATTATGAAATATTCAGAAACATTGGAAAAAATATATTGCAGGTAAAATTTATGTTGTGAGTCAAAATGGGGTTTAAATTATCCTTTCTTTCAGTTTCTCTTGCATTGAATTGCAATGAATTTTAATGGTAGAATAATCTCATATAAAAGGTTTTTCTTAAATGTATGTTTTGATACAGCACCAAAATTTTCTTATAATGGCAGACTCTTCAAATACAATTATTTAGGAAAAAATCTATTAAAAAATACTACTTTACTTTGTTTGAAATCATAACTTCATCATATTATTATATGAAAGAATGATAAAGAATATTCTTATAAAGCACAGAGAATCAGGATGTTTCAAATATTAAAACACACTCTTCTAAAATACTTTTGTCTCAAATTATTTACTGAATTTTAACTTCCCAGCAATACTCACATTAGCAACAGTAGGTAACATACCATCTTTCCCCACACATGAATTCCAGCTGAACAAAAAGGAATTAAAGAATCTTTTTACCAGTTTCAGTGATGACAAGCATTAAATAAAGTATTTACTTGATAAAAAATAAAAGCAGCAAGGTGCTAGTCTGCAAGAGTAAGTGAATCCCAAATTTCTACATCTCTAAATGTATAAGGAACATTATATAAAGTATCTGGTGTTTTATACCCTTCTGTACCTAGTTTCCAGGATCTTCTTGGTGCAGGAAAAATTATCATCCAGAATGTCTTAAATTTGATGCTGCCATTTGCCCAAATAAACACAGAATTTTATGTCCATAACTGAAAGACAAAAAAACCCAAAAAGATAAAATTTCACACTTGTGCAATCTGAAATTTGCCCATGATACCCTCATGCAATATTTCCTTTTATTTCATATTTAAGGCTTTTTAAACAAGTAGCAAGTTTCAGTATGTGAGGATTTTAGAACAGTTTGAAGCAGACCTCAGGAGCAGAAGGCTTAAACCAAATGTTCCATATGGCACTTTCTCATAGTTTTCAAGAAAAAATTATTGATTTTTAAAAAAGAGCAAACACACACACACACAAAAACCAACCAACCAACCAAACAACAAAATGACAAAACAAAATCAAGCCTAAAAACAAACCTACAGATTAAGAGATTACATTAAGAGACTTTCCCCTGACTTTCAAATGACAGAAATTTTCCTTTCTGTCAAGCTCATGGATGTTATAGTTTGGTATAATTCAACTTTTAATTCCTGACTATAATTTAATCCCACTACTTTAATTTCTTTTGCCCCAGATGTAAATTAAATATTGCACATATTATCATATTGTCATTCAATTTTGCTTTCTAAACTCGATGTTCTCTAAAGCATTCTTAATTAGGAGCAACCATAGAAAAACATAAAAGAAAACAACTCATAGTTGGGTAAGATACAGAGATCAGCTCCCACACAGCTTAGCTGTTTTCCTTTTCCCCAAGCATGTCTAATATAACTTTACAGAACACCAACTTAAGGTTGTATCTTGAACAAAGACCAGAAAAACCAGTTCAGGTACACGCATCAAAACTCTAAAACACTACAAAGAGTCAAACCTGTGGAGATAAGCATCTGTAGGCTCATAGATGACTCATTGCACCTTGTCCAGCTTTAATTCCACTCTTTTAGGAGGTGGCTTAATAAAAGCCACCAGTAAATGACAGAGTGACCTTGAGTGTCATCCAGTTCCGTGGTCAGCTGGCACTTGGCATGGCAGGCAGGTGCCATGCTCAAGCAGAGAGCAGACAGCTCACAGACAGCATCCCAGCATTTACAGGGGATGATGCCAAGCGCTTTCCTTTCGTATTCCTGAGGGTCTTTATGCTGGGAAGCGACTCCTGACATTTTGGCATGTCGATGTGAAGAACACGGGTATATTTTCCTGCAGTTTTGCATAAGGTGTATGGGAAGCAGAATGTACCTGTCACAAGTTCCCAGGCATAATGTGTAGCTTGTAAGAAAACATAACCTCTGGGAATATCCAAAATGATATTAGTACAGGATGGCTAAACAGACAGAGGCCATAGCCAGGCCTGGCATTTAAGGGCACAATTACCATTGACTTTGGATAGTGTAACACTTCCTTACAGCACAGCTGTGCCTTTCACTTTAAAGATTTCAATTTAATGAAATTTAAATTGAATTTAAAGAATTTCAATTTAAAGAAATGTCACATTTGCGTTAATCACAGGCATAACAGTAAAGACATATATATACATACATATATATATATATATATATAAAACCTTCATTATTTTTGAGGTTATTATGAAAGCATTAGTAGCAGAGTGAAGCAGAAATCACCTGAATTGCTTTTTCCTGAATATACTCACATAGAACATATATGCTGTTTCAGTGCCTAAATGATGGGCTCACTCACCCACAACAGTTCTTATTACACTGTAATTTCTTGGAAAGTAAATAAAAATAAAAATGTCACATATAGAGACGCATGAGGAAATAGAAATAGTAAATTTTCTGCAAAAAAAGTTGCTTAGAAAATGATTCTTCAATCCGATGTTGAATAATAGAGAGCAACTGCTGAAAATAATAGAAGATATAGAAACTTCTGAACTTAAAAAGGATAATATTTTTAATCTGAATAGGGATAACAATGAAAAAAGAAGAAGTATTTTCAGAAATACAGCCATCTATGAAATTAAAATAATTGATGTCCTCCTAGAAACCACCATGAAACAGCAGGACATCAGTCAGCACTTCCAATGGAAGACAATATGCATGATTCTCACACCCATCCCTGCACCAATCCTCTGTTCTGACTCTTCTCCTCTAGTCAATTCCTAACACATTCCTAACAGGCAACTCATGTAACTTCTTCCACAAGCAATACTTTGCTATAGCTTTTCCATTTTGTTCATCATTTACACTGAAACACCAGTCAGTATGTTTTAATTCACATCGGAATTTACAGGAAAACCCAAATCCACACAACCCTGAAAGGCTTGCAAACCCCAGTCCCACAATATTCAACGTAATTACAAATATGTGATACTCGACCTGAGCTTGCATTCCAAAAAGGGTTTCAATGAACCAAAATTCCCACTACACTGAGCGGAAGCAGCAACATATCTCATGACACCCAAAGTCTATCACATCCAATCAGTACAGCCAGTCTCAATACAACTTAATTTGTGGCTGAAGAAGCCCAGTTACTGAGTCATGTGCATCTTGCAATGCTGTGTGTTGCAATCATTTTTATATCAAGACCGTGTAATCACCAGACCGCCCTGGGGAATGCCATTGACTAAAGAAACAACTGATAACTTAATATTCAAAATCTCAGTAGATACCCTAGGACCATGCTGGTAATTTTGATATCAGTAGAATTTCTGTCACTGAAGTCCTTGTTGCTGAAGACAGGGACCAAATAATTAGGAAAAAAAATTGATTTTTTTTTTTAATAACATTATACAATTGTGGGTTAACAGCCAGATCATGGTGCAAAGCTGTGCTCTTCCTACAACAGCCAACTTCAGATTGCTTAAAACAATGTGACGTAAAACCCACCCATATTCAGTAGTTCTTTTCTTAAAGCCCTTGTGTCTGATGTTTAGATACTTAACATCATGGATTAT
>JAWWMP010000081.1:63548124-63564968 GCA_035047865.1 Dendrocincla tyrannina
TTAGATACTTAACATCATGGATTATGGAACAGAATATGCATCCCTGAAAACTGACATAAAAGTCACAATAGGTGAAAATTCATTAAAGAAAATACGTGCAACTAATGGGTTTAGACTTCCTTAGACTCTTGTGCTATGGACAGAAATACAGAAAATAATGGCATGGGTTTTCTTTGGTCTCAAAAGGTTGGCTTTCTGTAGGTTTTGAGGGTGATTTTTATTCATGTACAAATAAAACTAACAGAAAATTTATCAACCTCCATTTTTATCTATTTGTGTGTGTGTGTGTGATGATCTATGGGACTGCCTAGATGATTATACTTCACCATCTGGTTAACCTTATCAGCAAGACACTAGGAAACAAATCCTGTGCAGTACAATTTTCTCTATCCTTCAGTTATTCTGATCAGAAGCAGTTACCCAAAACTATGAAAAATTGTTATGGAGACTTGAAATGTGCTGCATAAACCACTTGTGACTGAATTCGACTAAGGGCTTCTGCACTTTTCAAGGGAAAAGATTATCCCCCAAAACTCCACTCATGATGATGGTTTTCATGAGTGAGAATATGCTATGCTGGGTACTAGACAAGTAGATAATACTGCTTGGTACCAAAGTATTGGGAGAGCAGAGTACCCAGAAGTAGGTTGAAGTTCTTTATAAACAAAAAAGGTAAATATTCCTGTCTTGGTAACTTATTTGGAATTTAGAAAATATAAGCAGCAATTAAATTTTGCATTTGAGTCTTCAGGGCAAAATAGACACATTTATCCTACAGAACAAAAGTTACATTGAAAGTCTCACACAGTGGTTATCCATATACATATGAGAAAACTCTTTCATTTACTGCATAAGACACAGGCAGAACTAAACATGTCATATATCACATGACAGTCATGTTGATAACCATAAGCAATCTCTTAATTAAAAAGCTGCTTTATTAGAAGGATGTATTTTTGTGTTAATTCTTGAAAATTGTCCCTCTCAGTGTTTGAGGCAGTAGAGTCTCCTAAACACGCCACTGAAATTTTAAAACAAATTTAGGCCATGCTAGAAAATGAAGTGCAAGGTACCAGGAATACTGACTGGCTCTTCTAATTCCTTAGGAAAAAAGGTTTGCCAGAGCAGACTTTTTCTTGTAGGCATTCTCAAAGAATGGACAATGATTGGTTTTCCTAAATGGCAGCCAGGAAAACATTACCTAATCATTGCTCTGTCATCTGTAAAAGCAGAAGCCTTTAAAAAGTAAATGCAAAAATTCCAGTTGGAGCCAGTAAAAGAATACATCTCCAAGAACAATCCAAAAGCCTTGCTCAGCTTTTCTCTTGCAGCTTTCTCTGGCAAAAAATACCATGGTCTCACTTCTAGCTCTTTTAATCAGAAAGAAATGAGGAAGAGAAGTGAAAGTATAAAGAGCTACATTGTGACTACCTCACAAAAGTCAGTCAGTGTTTATCAGGTGATATTCAGAGAATATTGTCCATCCTTAACCTTTTGATGCAGTAGCTTTTTAAAAGCAGAATCAAAATTTGTCACGGTTTTAGTCCTGTTTAGTACTAGGTACCACACAAGGTCATAAAGAAAGAAATTTGCTCTGCAAATGATCACAAACTGTTCCACTTGTACAAGCAGATATTTCAGCAGTCAGGCAGAGCTGGTTGGATTAACCACTACTAAAGTGGTAAACAAGACAAATGAGGAAACCCCAAGGAGGCAGCGAGAAATGACCACAGGAAGGCAGCACAGAGTAAACAACAGTGCCTTATAGTCCATGCCAGGCCCTAGTACAGAGCATGCTTAGGCATGTGGAAACCTTGGATCTCAATGCTACAGCAAATACTGGTATAGCATCCCATACTGCTAAAGAAAGCCTGCTATGAATTATAGCAGTCCACATAAATTCTCTAATTCATGCCAGAAGCATAATCCCTGTCATAATCCCTCCCTTGACAGAATCTTCCCTATTTCACATCTCAGGAGAGCTGCATCAAATAATCTGTCCCACTGAGTCATGCATATTAGAGGAATACACATCCTTTATGGCAGGACTTCAATATAGTGGGCAGCCCACACTGTTATTTTTGGAAAGAACAAAGCCAGTATCTTTTGATAAACAGCTCACTTGAAAAGAATGGAAATGCTTTCATTTACAAAACAAAATAGTCAAATATCCCTGTGTTTACTGTCACCCAAATGAAAGGCCAGTACCCTCAATATATGGATCTTAGAGAACAACTATAACCCTGTTACAGTTTATACTTCACCAATCTCAAAAATTACATTAGAAGACCACCACATCCTGCTAACACTGAACTTGGTGTTCTGCATTCCAAAGGAATTCCATCACCCTTAACCCCTTTTACGATCTCTCTCTTCCTCATACCTACAGAACGCCAAGAGCTTTGAAATGCATTACTATGCAAATATCTTGGGTGCCTTTAATACACATTTATATTGCAGAGTAATCAATAAATTATTATTTCAATATTTATTGGAATCTCAGAATAAGAAAGAAGACAGATTACACAAATCCATCTTAGTTGATTAATGGGTACTCCAGCAAAAGGCTTGCACTGATGGAGTGGGTCAGTATGCAGACTATATTACTGAATATTTCAGCTCGGTTGTAAATATAGTATCTGTTTCTCTTAGGGACTGTCACACTGAGTGCAGTATAAAAGGCAATAAATTTCAACAGATTAATTAACTCTTTGGTTACTGGGGCTGTGTGTCACCTATCCTGGCACCTAATAAAAAATCCTTTAATGCCAAGACATAAAGAAGGGCCTCTTTGAAAATGAGTTATTAACAGCATTTCGTGAATAGATGGAGAAATTGTAGCCCAGCCATTTAAGTGTCATAAAGTGCAGCAAAGGCTGCTGGAGGCCTCTGAGGGACGCCAGGCAATACCATAACAATCAAATCTGAGATGGAAGAGGGATTGAGCTGTCCACTCAGAATTTTTATATTGTCAAAGAGCAGCGAGGAAATAATGTGATCAAGAAGTGAATTAACCTTGTGTGTGAAAGAAAGGGGATGATCTGATGGAAAAGGCAGTAAAGTAAAAATCACTCCATAATGCCTACATTGCAGGCTGGTCATGAGGGGCCCCTAATGTCTGCAGGCTGTCAGGGAACAGATCCAGCCCTCTAAGTACCATAAACCCATTACCTGCATTAGTCAGTAATTGGAATACATTTATTCACACTTTCAAAGTTCTTGGGGTCCTGGTGCTGCCTAACCACACAACATTAATTTCTATAAATGTTTCCATCCTTGGGATAGAACATGGACAGTCTTCTGGGGCAATTAATACTCAAAAAGGCATGGAAGACTTATATACCATGTTTCATTTATATGTATTTCTATATCACACCATACTGTTTCTTCTGGTTTCCTTAGAGTCAATTCCCTATGAAGCTGTGCTGGTATTTCTAGTAAATAACAGGTTGCAGAAATTTGCACTGTTGGAATTGACACAACCATATGGGAGGACTATACCAAGGAGGAAATAATCCATACCATTTAACAAGGTTGCTTTAACCTAAATGTCTTTGGTAACATGCTAGTCAAGCGAGAGGCAGTGAAAGTCATACAGTATACTTCTGTGATGTAGGAGAATGTGAATTCTTTTCTTCTCCTCACACAGGACAAAAATTTTCCTTGAACTACTCATTATAGAAGTGATGGACACAGTCTAGGAGCAGATGATGTCCACTTGGCCCAAATTCTTTGTGTATACAAGATTCACAATCAGATGAGAGATCAGTGAAGTCTAGTGTAAGAAAAATGTTGTATTGACACACGCATTTATGGTGACCCACAACCATGAATAAATGACATGCAGAGGCTCACATCTGATGTTTTGCACGTTTGGAAGCATTTTCAATTATTAAAGCTGCCTTCCTCATAAAAAACCTGTTCACCATTATCTCAAAGCAGAACATATAACAGAGCAATGAGGGCTAAAAAATGTCTAGATTCAGCATCACTGTAAAACAGAACTAGAAAAACATCCTTGAAAGAAGGTCTCACAAATCCTTATTCTGACTATTAGAAATAACCAGAATTCCAAAACCAATATGCAAGTTTATCAAAGATTTTTAAAACGTACTAAGGTTTTCTGAGAATTCTTACTTTGTGAGAAAAATTTAGTTATCGTCCATTCTTTCATACTGTAGTCCACCTGGCAATCAAAATCAGGTTGAGAAATGCAAGAACTCAAAGTCTCCTTGCTGCTGCCAACAGAATTTGCCAAAAAAGTGTTTGTTTCCTAGCCAGCCATTGCCCTGTGAGAAAATGCACTGCAAATATCACTGCTTAGACAAGGTTTTGTGAAACAGCCTGTTTATGTTTGTGCAGAGGATTTACTAACACAAGAAAGGGATATAAAATATATTAAAAGAAACCCAGAAAGTATTTTTTGCTGATGGTAAGTGCGTTACCTTCCTCAAATTCTATTCAGCAGGTCAACAATAGCAGGAGTTGAATGAGTTTGGAAAGCTTTGGACATGTTTATATAACAGATTAAATTATGAATACAACCACTGAGTTACTCTTCTCTGCTCCTTGAAGACTGTCCACACTCTTACACGTTCATGACAAATATACTGCAAAATACCTCGTTGTCTGTCAGTATTATATCCACTTCTAGTTACAACCAGAAACTATCCAAAGTTTGCCTCTAGGAGCATCTCTTCAGGGCATGGAAAAATGCATCCCTAATAATTCCGTCCCTTTTATTCAACCAGCCAAATATCCAAAGCAATAGTGAAGAATACATTCAAAGCTGAAATTAAGTTAGTCACTTCCAGCTCTGATGTTTGAACAACAACAATTTTACCCAAATCCCTTACCCAGGAAAATATGGAATCAAATGGCAGCACTGAGATGATTAAAAAGTACTTTCACTATAAAAACAAACAAACAAACAAACAACAGTATTTATAATAAAACAGCTGAATGAAAAAGTCTTTCTCCAGGTCTGCAGAGCAGCAGTGAGCGCCAAACAAGGCGTAAGACCAGCAAAATTAAATCTAGCAGAAGTCCAAGCATAGGCTGCCAAGAATTGTGTGCAGCAGGAAAACTATTCGTCCTTCTCCCAGACTTCCAGTTCAGTATTAGGTGAAAACACCTCATCATTTTCAGTAATCTCACGCTGATAATGCAATTGCTTGAAATGAAAAATAGTTTTGCCAAAGGATATTAAATTCAGGTAACATTTGCTGAGCCTAATGGTACTGGAGCACATGGCCACAAAAGTAGCAAGATCAAAGATCAATGTTTCAGACTCTCAGTTTGGTGGGAAACAGGCTCTTTTACCCCTCAACAATCATTATAGAAATTGAAATCTATACGAAAAGCTTGTTTAGTAATTCACTTGCATTTTTTGTTCCTTAAAACTTATTACTTAATCCCCAGGCTTCGTCTTCCAGTAATGAAATAGGCACAAACTATTACAAGGAAAATTTACTTATCCCTTAATACTATTCATAGTCGTGATCAGAGAAGACTTCCTGATCCTGACTAACTCCTGAATTTTATCCAACTAAAATCAATTTGCATGAAACTTTTTCTGTGACTATCCTACATGCACAAATACTTCTAAAAAAAAAGAAATAAATAAAGGTCTCAGAACAAAAATTTACACATATGAGTAAATTTAAAAAATTAAAAAAAAAAAGTGACAAAGGCACTGAGCCAGCAAAATTTTGAGAACAAAGACAAATCTGCCTTTCTTCAACAACAAATTAAAAAAATAATAATATAAGAGTCAGACTACATTTTAGATGGCAAAGTCAAGTCAAACTCTCCTTAAAGCTGAAGCATTCTGGGACAATGATCACTGGGCTGTGAAAGGAATTAATGAGCTCTAACAGTACAAGTACTACTGCCCACTGTGTTATAAATGCTTCCCTCACTTCTTCAGTTCTCTCACCTATAAACAGGAGGTAGAATAAAAACAGCATGGTGCTGAAAGACTACTTGTGAGAGCTTACATCAACTTCAGAAATTATCAGGCACTGGACTAGATCAAAGTATTACAGATAAATGATTAGACTAAAAGGCCACATTTCTACGCAGATGACTTTTCACTTCAGGAAACGAGCAAACAATGCTTTTCACTCTTTCATAATGGAAAATGTTATAAATGGATGGTGTAAATCATGAAAAGTCAGTGTTTGCTGCTTAAGGTCATGCCTGCCATTGCACTCACTTTAAACTGAGCTGAGTAGATGTTCAGCTTTGCAGTCATGCAATTTTAACACCTGCATAGACACTCCAGCATGTAAAACACTGAACATTAAGAGTCTGAAGAGTCCCACAGAAAATTACACAATCTAAACCAAATACATACCTGTTGGTTTTGGGAGAGTCACTGAAAGATGTCCAGGCACCTCAGACAAAAGCAGTGATTCTGGTTAGTGAGCCCTGAAACAATGGGGAGGTTCCAAATTAGCAGAGTTCTAGCTACTTCCCATAGGGAATGGCCTTTAAGATAGCTGAAGTGTAGTATCTTACAAGCAAAGGACCATGAAATGAATATTTTTATGCAACCAGGTGCTCTGGTAATACAACTGTAGTGTAGCATGTTTGCAGAATGGCTGATTGCAATTCTTGCTCACACAAATATAATAATTCTAATCAAGCTTACCAGCCAAGGCATTTGCCACAGACACCGTAGAAAGAACAGTCCTTTATTTTAGTAAATCTACAAAATTTATTCTTCTCTTTTTTAAAAAGAATGGGTTAATCTTCAAAACTGACTGCAGTGTGTACACTGGAACTAAAGGCCACTCGTTTCTATCTAAACAAAAATTGTTTAACACTGCCTTTAATCCTTTACAGCGAACCCTGCTGATTCTTGCTCGTAGAAGGATTTTCTGCCACCAGCTTTTGTGCCCCAAGTAATTTTCATGTTTCTCACACACCATTAATAATGCTACTGCTCCAGGTAGCACTAAACAATATAATTAATGGAGCCCAAGTACGCTGCAACCTAGCCATGTTGCAATGTGATTTGGGTCTACAAAGAACATACTGAAGGCCTTGGCAAAATTAGCCAGATTATCCCAAATAATAATGCTGTGTTGGTCCAGAAGAAGAGAAAAAAAAAGGCACAACCTTCAACATAGCCAAGCAACTGGAATAGAACTGTAATAAACTGAGAATAATAAGCGTGTTATAATGCTACTTATCTTATTTGTAAATATCAGTTTAAACTGCTTAGCAAAGGAAAAAAGCTTGCAAGATGGACCACGGGGGGAAAAAAGACTTTAGATTATTGGCCTAAATTCAGCAGCAGAGTTAGCAATTTATGGACTTGATTATACCTTCAAAATGAACAATAACCCAGTAACTACTGCAGTAGAGAGGTACTAAATTTTTATGATATGGGGTAATCAGGTTGGCTACCAACGACATAGTAGACATGCTGCAAAGAAGAAACAATTCACATTAAAATAGTCAAGCAACAAATTCCCTTCTTGAAAAGGATATTTTTCTTTATATGATGTCTTTAGCAGACTGTAGACTGCTTCTTTAAATGAATGCATATGACACACTTAATTTTCAGGCGCACTTGGTTACAGAAACAGGCACCGCACTGTACATCATGTTTAGAAATAGATAGAGCTGTCATACTTGGATTCATATTGACATTTACATCAGACTCTTAATCTGTGTCAATTTGACAGATAGGAAAAAGTCAGTCACCCCATATATAGATGATGCTTACGTAATCATAATCAAAATATTCTTGTTTACTCAGTAAAGTAAAACTGTTTCTTTATGTATCTATCCTATGGCAGTAAAGAGTCTGACATTTCAGTATATTTGGAGACGGTGTGCTATTTTACTGCAATTACTATTTCCAGGGAAAAATTAAGGGCAAAAATTGTGGTGCCATTTTTTTTTTTATGAAAAAAAGCATTCTTTTTTGTAGAAGGTTGAAAAGAATTGTATTCTTTGCTTCATGGTGGAACGGGTACTCACAGAGTGTGGAATTAGCAATTTCATGCAAAATCTGTAAACTTTTCCCTTCTATTGAATGCATGAATTGTTAATAAAAAATGCATAAAACATGAAGTACCTATGATAACTCAATAAGCACTCAAAGAAATGTGGTGCTTTTTTAACAACAATGTCTACAGGAGTGACTCAGTTGCTATAAAAATTGTGCAAATAAAAATATAAAATAGAACATTCAAAATTTAATATAAATAATATCCAAACTATTTTGGACCCTATTATGATTTTTCCAATCTTTTGCTGTCTTCTAGAACTTAAGACACTTTTTACACTGTCCTCTCCTGCATCTTTGTGTAATGAGTGAAGTACAAACTTGAGTGAATTCTCTGTAAATTCTCTGTAGTCTTTTTAGACATGAAAGTCATAATTTTATGTTGATTTGGGGCAGGGAGAAATACCTTCAACTGCAAACAGTTTCAGTGGGTAATGTTAGCTATCATATGGATCCATTCTCAGATAACTGCAGGGTAAAGATTAGGATAATTTAACAGAATTCATTATAAAAATGGTTCAGCATGCAGAGAACAAGTTCCTAACCCTTCTAAAACACAAGAAAGATTAACAAAAGAGGGAGATGTGCATTCCCTTCCTACCTTAGACATGGTCCATATAAAGTCCACAGGAACATGAGCATATCCTTGTATTCACAGGAGTGCTGCTTTAGTTTTGAAAGATACCCACAAGACACTATAAAATATCATAAAAACACCCACGAGTACAAAACAAGTGATGTGAAAATTCATTTCAATACCTTCCCATGCATAACATGTTAGTTTCTTCAGATTACATTATGATATGGAGTTTTTCACAATCTTGCCTTCAGAAAAGTTAAGAATATGTATAAAAGACATTATTTATTATGCCAGGTCTTTAGTAATAAATACAGAATATTGCTTTTAACTGCAATTGTGGCTAATTCCCAGCTGACTTTATTTTCCTAGCACATTAGCAAAGTACAAAGAGTGCTTTGACTCAAATTATTAACTCCTTTTAGAAAATAATTCAGAAGAAGAAACCAGTGTAGTACAAAAATTACAATCCTCTTTTAAGAGGAATTTAGTTGCAATAATGAATGAACTTCAGAAATTCAGAAATTTTGCTTCAAATTGATTTCAACACAATATAAAATATTTTTATGTTTATCTAAAAGTACCATTCTCCAGCTCAGCCTGTCCAAACTTATTCTCTTCCCAAAGCTACCATTCGGAAGTATAAAAAAGACCTCATATTCTCCTTTCGATCTTCTGAAAAATCTCAGTCTTTCCTTTCCAATACCCACTTGACACCAAAAAACCAGTTTGCTTTGTCCTGCAGGAACAAACCTTGCTTGTCAAACACCAACTTCCAGGTTTACGTACCTCAAAATATTGTATAATGCACATGTATATCTATAATGGTGGAGGAAGTGGCTAAGCCACTGTCCATCATATCTGAGGAGTTGTGGCAGTGTGTTGAAGTTCCCACTTACTTGGAAAATGGAAATATAACCCCATTTTTTAAAGAGGAAAGAAAGGAGACCTGGGGAAGTACAAACTCATCAGTCTCACCTCTGTACCTGGCAAGATCATGGAGTAGATCCTTCTGGAAACTATGCTAAGCCATATGGAAAATAAGGAAGTGGCTTGTGACAACTTGACAAATCTGGTGACCTTCTATGATGGGGTTACAGTGGTGGTGAATGAGGGAAGAGAAATTGAAGTCATTTACCCAGATCTTTGCAAAGCATTTGACATTGTCCCACACTACATCATCGTCTCTGAACTGGAGAGACAGGGATTTGATGAGTAGAATGAATTGGCTGGATGGCTGCACTCAAAGAGTTGTGGTTGTTGGCCCAATGTCCAAGTGGACACCAGTGATGAGTGGTGTTCCTCAGGGGTCAGTGTTGGGACTGTCACTGTTCAACAGTTTTATCGGTGACATGGACAGTGGGATTGAGCACACCCTCAGCAAGTTGGCCAGAGAGCCAATCATATCCTGGGCTACATCAAAAGAAGTGTGACCAACGGGGTGAGGGAGGTGATTCTCTCCCTCGACTCCACTCTCATGTGACTACACGAGGACTGTTGCATCCAGCTCTGGGGGCACCAACATAAGGATATGGACATGCTGGAGCAAGTCCAGAGGAGGGCAATGAAGATGATCAGAGGGCTGCAGCACCTCTCCTACAAAGACAGGCTGAGAGAGTTGGAGTTGTTCAGCCTGGAGAAGAGAAGGCTCTGGGGAGACCTTATAGCGCTTTGCAGTACCTAAAGGGGCCTGTAATGAAGTCAGAGAGGGACAGGACAAGGGGCAGTGGCATGACATGGAAGGAGACTAGATTTAGATTAGACATTAGGAAGAAATTATTTACTATGAGTATGATGGGGCCTAGAACAGGTTGCCCAGAGAAGTTGTGGACACCCCATCCTTGAGGTGTGCAAGGCCAAACTGGTTGGGGCTTTCAGCAACTTGGTCTAATGGAAGGTGTGTGTCCCTGCCCATAGCAGGGGGGTTGGAACTAGATGATCTTTAGGGTCTCTTCCAACCCAAACCATTCTATGGCATCTTCACTTATCAATTCCATGATCTTTACAGCACTCATAACTCCTGGATACATCCAGGTTGGTAATCTGTTAAAGGTTTCTAACTGAATATTACAGAGGCCAAAAACTTAAATGGCTTAAAAGCAAGATAGACAAAGTGTTGGAGATGTCTACTAGAGGCCATTAAACAATGTGTATATATGTACATATGTACAATATGTAACTTCCACACAAGTTACAAGCAGAAGCCATGGGGGCTATGCTAAGAGGAGAATTACTTTAATTACTCCTCAGCTCCCTAAATTGCCTCACAGAGAATGACTAAACAGACCTTTAATCTGACCTAATACTTGTTCTTAGGTTACCTTTCAAGCACAGATATCCCTCAACATTTATCAAAATAGACCTTGCATATGTCCAGGATGTATAAACAGCTACGTCCTCATTCAGTAAACCCCCCAAATCTTACACTTCAAGAAAAAAAACATCCATCACATCTTCACTTCTCAGAAGCAGGGCCTGACTTCAAACTTTGCACAACCACCATGCACTCTATTATTTACAGTCTAGAAGGCCCTAAACTATTACAAAAATCATGCAATATGACAGTGAGAAATTTTTTTATAGAAAACACTCTATCAATCAACCTGCCTCCCTAGTACTTACTCTGCCATTGTCTCCAGCGTAACAAAAGAGCTGCAGGCACAAGTGAGACAGCTTTTACTCCCATGCTCTGGAGTGTCATCAGTGTCATGCTGTCAATTCCAAGTCATAAGCCTGTTCAGAACCACGTATGAATAAAAGGAAGTTATTCCAAAGGAGGCTGCTTGTGTCCTAAACAGACTGGTAGAGTTACTTCAACCACCTCCCATCTCAAAGTATAAAACAGTTTGAATGCATCCTGGCTTAAGCACAATTTTTCTGATATCAACCAGTTATGATGGCAAAATTCCCTGTGTTGTTATTCCAAACAAGTTGTAGAATATAAATCTACACACCTACTCTCTCTGAAAAAAATCACTTACTGTTTGCATTTGTAAGTACTAGCATTTATATGCACCAGTGACGAGACAGAAATAATGAAGTTGTATCTAGACTGTTATCAACACTTGATGGATTATCTGTCTGGCCCTATGTTCCATGTTTTAAGTGCAATTTAAAAATTTAAAAATCAGTATTACAGTACTTTGTAATGTCAGAAGGCAGAACCTTAATTTAACTTTATAATTCTAGATACAATAGCTTTCCCTTGAATATGAAGTGATGTATCACGCATTTCAAACACAGTATTCTATAATCATAGAGCTTTTTGTTACTGTTAAAACCACAGTTTAGTTTCTGAGGCAGTAAAATGGAGTAGTACAAGGAATACATTAGAAACGGTTTTTGAAATTAGGCTAAGAAAAATCAATGCAGCTGGAATTTAAGTACAGAAAATTATATGAAAGTATTCAGAAAACATTCATTAGAGAAGCCTAAATAACATATGCATTTTAATAACATGTGCATTAAAATATACGAGTTTTTAATTGCATTTATATTGTGACACTTAACAAGCCATCCCCAATTTGCACGGGCACTTATTCCTCATTTTAAAAATATTCCTAGCTAAAAGCCCACCGAGTCTTTCTTCTACGTGTGTCTTATTTATTTTGTTCTCATTCTACTGTGTCTCAGAGTAACTGCAGTAAAAACCTGTACAAAGCTGGCAGAAAAATCTGACTGTGAAACATGCAGTTTAAATTATCAGTTACACCTCTATATTTGTCAAGAGAAGAGAACTATTGCTTCCCCCCCACCCCCTTCCTCATGCTACAGAGGTAAACAGATGTTCTTTTTATCAACTGAGTTTCTAGGTTCACTTAACTCCCACTAACTTAGCAGATGACCAATTAGGACAGCCAAAATGCACTTGCATCTAACCAAAGTACTTACTTTGCGTAATACTTAATTGTCTCAAATGTAAACCCTATAAAAAATTTCACAGGAAAAAATTGGCTGCTTCGCATGTCATTCCCCACCATTTTTGGTAAAGACATTAAACCAGTAAATGACATTGGTTTTAGCTGTTTCAAGACTCACAAACTGCATCCACATTTGCATATGTCACGATTTGTTCAACACAGAAGATTCTAAAATTATTTATAGCAATAACACACAGATCTGACAGGTGGGTTCAAGCATTTGAAAATAGTATTAATTTGCCTTTCATGCTGAAATATAACAAAACCTCTTGCTGGTCTGCTTCATTAATTCCATTTGTTTATCACCAGGTGGAAATGTTCATGGATACCCATGTCACTAATGGTATACCTGTGCACAGGTTTCATGGGGCAACATGTCTGTACTGGGTAATTTTTTGTACACACATGAAACAATTTTTACTCCTTTAAATTCTTAATAGGAACACACACTATGCCACAAGGCTATTAATGCCCATAACCCACCAGCAAAAAGCAAGCTGTGCACTTCTTATAAATATTCCATATTTGTGTACCCTTCCACAAACAAGAAATGCCTAACATTCTGGTTAATTCACAACCTTTTATATAGGGCATGGGTACCATTTCACAGCTGAAAAATTAGAAATGCTCGTATTCAAAGAGCAGGAAAACCACCCAAGCTAGACAACAACGGCGACAAAGTCTATTATGAAGCTGGCATTTCTAAATTAGACTATAGTGAACAAAACCTCTTGTCAATAAAACTACAGCCAACAGCATTATTGTGTACCTTCACTTACATATTCCAGAAGAAAAACATAAGATTAAGTCTGTGCATACATTAAGCTTCCCTGTTGGTACCTTGAGTTGGTCAAGGAGAAGAGCAGACAGGCAGTGTGAGAACTTTGAGATCTTTAATACTTCACTGCCTCTGCTTGTGATGTACAATATCTATTTCCTGGATAAACAGAGAAGTTAAGCCCCCAGAGACTGAATCCAGTACCTTTCATAAGCCCTAACTTCATTTTTACAAACGATAAAAGAAAATGTAATTTGCTTTCCAGCTTTACCAGTAATCCATACGTGTTCATATTGCAAACTGCAAAAGCATCTGTGAGATCAATAATAAACATCCTGCTCGTCGTTTACTCTTCTGCTTTATTTAAAGAGAACATCCTCCAGCACACACTCCACTCCACACTTTCTCCAGTTTCAGTGATTGAATATGGGTAATAGAATTGGAAAAATACATTGCAAATGGCAAAATGCATGTTCATTACCAATAAGCAGATCTCCTGAGTCAAAATCAAGCAGCCTCATTTCTACATTTATGAATTAAAAAAACAAAATTATTATAAGATATTCACAATTCCACAACCTCTCTGAGCAGTCTATTCCAGTGCTCAGTCACCCACACAGTAAAGAAGTTGTTCCTCATGTTCAGGTGGAACTTCCTGTGTAATCACTTCACTTACATCCGTAACAGTAAGGTTTATTACAGGTGACATGTCTAGAGAATTTATTTCGAGGAAAATAGAAAATCCCAGCTGATCATTGCAAGCTTGAATATATTTACTTGAGTCACTGGGGTAGTTACTTCTATCATGGAGACAGTGAAAAGCACCATCTATATTGACACAAAAACCCCACAATGTTTGCTAGATGTGAAATCTCTCAACCCAGATAAAGGAAACCCAAAGCAAAAACCCCTCAAGAAGATGGCTCCAAATATTTTCCTCAACAGTCACTAAATAATACCCTTTTTCAGGAAGACATATTTTGCTGAAAGGTTAGAGGGGGTTCAAACTTTCTTTTCTTTTTCTTTTCTTTTTTTTTTCTTTTTTTTTTCTTTTTTTTTTTAAAATCAATCCAAAGTACACATTTTCTTTTTGATGTTTGTCACTTAATAAATACCATTTAAAATATGATTTTATATGCTGGAGCACTGTCTATAATACATACTGATTTACCCTGTTAGCACTGGATAAGGTAAAGGAAATCCTTTAAAACAGTGCAAACATAAAAGCTTGAATTTCCTAAATACGTATCTATTGTACTGCAGCGCTTATGTATAATGTTAAATACTTCTGCACATTGTTACAGAAAACACAGCACTGCCATTTTATAGCCTGATAGCATTAATAATAACTACATTTTATGTATTTTCAAGTTACATCTAGTTTGCACATTTTCCAAAAAATGCCTTTAGCTACCTTTCTTCTCAGCTCTTTGCCTGATTCCTTTGGCCATTATGCTCATATGCATTCTGCTGTTATTGCTCTCATTTACCTTTTTGCTTGCCATTATTAAATACCTTTATTATTTCCTTCCTGCAGCCTCACATGGATAGATCACATGAAGGCTTTTTTGCATTTTTGCCATTTTTTATGAAGGCAGCAGCTTCATGTGGGTGCTTTACTGCACTCATCAGAACATCAGAACATCAACCAAACCCTGGCAAAAAAGTTGTCAAGGATTCCAGTCTCAATTTCACACACTCATCTTCTCCAGGAGCTTCTAACAGAATCACAGAATGGGTCAGGCTGGAAGGGACCACAGTGGGTCATCTGGTCCAACCTCCCTGCTCAGGAAGGGTTGTCCTAGAACACTTGGCATTTGTGGATTGCATCCAGCTGGTTCTTGAATATCTCCAGCAAGGGATACCCCACAACCTCTCTGGGCAACCTGTGCACAATCACCTGCACAGTAAAGAAGTTCTTCCTCGTATTCAGGTGGAGCTTCCTGTGCATCAGTTTCTGCCCACTGCCTCTTGTTCTATCGCTTGGCACCACTGAGAAGAGCCTGGTTCCATCTCCTTGGCACCCTCCCTTTAGGTATTTATAGACATTAATGGGGTCCCACTTCAGCTGTCTCATCTCAAGGATGAAGAGGCAAACTCCTTCAGCCTTTGTTCATTTGCCCAGTCCATTAATCATCTTTGTAGCCCTCTGCTGGACATGCTCCTGGAACTCCTCATCTCTCTTCTACTGAAGAGCCCAGATATAGACCCAGCACTCCAGATGTGGCCTCACCAGGGCTGAATAGAGGGGCAGAATCATCTCCCTTAACCTGCTGGCAAGGGTCTTCATAACACATCCCAAGATTTCCTTGGCCTTCTTGGCCACAGGGACACACTGCTGGCTCATGGACAGGTCACTGTCGAGGCAGGTGATGCTGCCCCTCTCTTGGCCCTACTGAGGCCACATCTGGAGTGACGCTGTGCCCAGTTCTGGGCTCCTCAGCACAAGACAAGGAGCGACTGGAGAGGGTCCAGCAAAGGGTCACAAATAGGATGAGGGGTCTGGAGCATCTTACGAGGAGAGACTGTGGGAGCTGGGCCTGTTTGTCTAGAGAAGACTGAGAGGGGATCTCATCAATGCATATAAATATCTCAAAGGTGGGTGCCAAGGGGATGGTGCCAGGCTCTTTTTGGTGGTGCCCAGAGACAGGACGAGGAGCAATGGCCATAAATTAAAACACAAGCACTTCCACCTCAACATGAGGAAGAACTTTACACTGAGGGTGACAGAGCACAGGAACAGCTGCCCATGGAGTCTCCCTTTCTGGAGACATCCAACCCCACCTGGACACATTCCTGTGTCACCTGCTCTGGGTGACCCTGCCTTGGCAGGGGCTTGGACTGGATGATGTTCAGAGGTCCCTTCCAGCCCTGATTACTCCATGACCCCCGCGATCCCTGCCCGTCCCAGGGATGCTCCAGAAGTGCTCTCGGCAGCCGCGCCGGGAGCCGGGAATGGGGAGTCGGGATAGGGAGTCGGGAATCGGGAGCGGAAAGCCAGGAATGGGGAGGGAGCCGGGAACCGGGAGCCGAGATAGTGAGTTTGGATAGGGAGTTGGGATAGGGAGTCGGGAATCAGGAGCGGGAATCCGGGAGCCGGGAATGGGGAGCAGGAAATCAGGAATGGGGAGCGGGGAGACGGGAACGGGGAGCGGGGAATCGGAAGCGAGGATTGGGAGCCGGGATGGGGAGCCGGGATGACGAGCGGGAATAGGGAGTGGGAATCGGGAGCCGGGATGGGGAGTGGGAATAGGAATGGGGAGTGGGAATCGGGATGGGGAGCCGGGATGGAGGAGCCGGGATGGGGAACTGGGATGGGGAACCGGGATGGGGATCGGGACTCGGGACCCCGCCCGGTGGGCGGTGCCGCTCCAAGCCCCGCCCACTATGGGCGGTTCCACGCGAAGCCCCGCCCACATCGGGGCGGGACCGGAGGGTGCCACCAGCACTCGCCTCAGGCCGAGTAGCGGAACGCCGAGCGAGCGAGCGGGCTAGCGGCGCTCTCCCTGGAGGCGCTCCCTCGACGCGCTCGGCGCTCGCGGCAGC
>JAWWMP010000081.1:63565068-63603115 GCA_035047865.1 Dendrocincla tyrannina
CGGGGCGGGGACGCGCCGGCACCGCCGGCACCGCCGGGGCCCGCCGCGCAGGTACGGCGGGGCGGCGGCTCCTCCTTCTTCCCCGCTTTTCCCTCCCTTCTTCCCTGGGGGACGCGGAGGGGCGCGGCCGCCTGCCCGGGAGCGGGCCCGGCGGGCCGTGGGTGAGGGGCGAGGGGCCGGAGCGCGGCGGGAGGGTGGGACGGCCCCTTGGGCAGCCTGGCATGGCATGGTATGGCAGGTGCTCGGGCAGGGAGGGATGGCGGCGGGTTCCTGGATGGAGGGAGTACCCTGGAGCGCAGTGAGATGAGGACATTTCCATCCCCTCCCTGGGCCGCTCCGTGGCCTTTTGCGCCGTGAATTAGTCGGTGGCCGCGTTCGCGGTGCAGCATGTGAGTAATTCATATCTTGGGGGCAGATTATTCCAATATCGTCATTGATCATTTCCGTTTTTGGTGAGCTTCGCCCCTCCGTGCAGAGAGGAACTGAGATGGGCTTTTAAATCATTTGATTTAAATTATACACCAGGGCCAGGGACTCGCTAATTTAAAAGAACGTGCAATGAGCTCCTTTTAGGAGAATGCATATTTGTGGTATTGTAGTGGGACTGGTGGGAGCGTGGGCTAAGGTGGCCTCAGGTCCTTTGTCCCCTTCCATCGCTGTCCCCCGCTGCTGTCCCGCCCCCCGGCATTCCTGCCGCTGGAAATGTTCCAGAGGGAATGGATCGCGGCCAAGGCACACGCGGAACTTGCCTTGCGTGGCCAGGGCGAGAGGCTCTTCCGAGGTGCCACGTTCTGCCAAAACTGTGTTCTCAGGGGGTGTTCTTCGAGGTGGAAAGAAAAGAAAAAGTCCTAGTCCTTCCATAATGGTTTTTTTTCCATGTTTGGTAAAAGTTGACTTTTTGGAGGTTTTTTGTTTGTTTCTTTCTCGTATACCTGTTTTGTATGCCAGGTTACAGTCTTGATTTGCAGGGGGGAAGCAACGAGGTCATTGATCTAAAGAATTGTTGTTTACAATTTTATACATGGGAGGAAAAGGAAAAGCGGGAGTTTGGTATTTTACACACATCAGGTCAGCTCTTAAGCCACTTGACTCTTCATAAAACAGATTTTTGTTGCATGTTCGTTCAGGAGACGAATTAGTGCTTGAGGGATTTTTGTGAGAGGAGGATGAACAACATTTCTCATACAGTTTGAGAAGTTAGAGTGAACTTCAGAGTTCTGTCACTGTTGATAATGAAATTGCTTGGTGGAGGGTGTTTCAAATAAAAACACACATTTACAGTTTCTTCAGCTGTTAAATAATGTTCCTTGAAATGTTTCTTGAATGACACACAGAAAAACCATTACTGTGTATCATTGTTTTATGGATGGCCGTGGGCATGACTAGAGTGATCAGTGTTGTTTCTTACTGCTTTGATGACAGACTCAGTAATCTGCAGGAAATTAAATGGACAGATTGTAAAATCTGATGGTGTTCCTGAGGAAATGTGTTGAATGTAAATAGTTGAAAATTGAAGAGATTGTGTTAATTGTGTGGTTTAATGCCAGTAGACTGCTAAACACTGCACAGCCACTTGCTCACTTTTGGTGCTAACCCAAAGGAATGGGGGAAAAGGAAGGGAAGAGTCAGAAAATGTATGGGTTGAGGTAAAAGTCGTTTAAGAAGTGGAGGAAAAATAGAAAAAGACACACAGAACAGGTGATGTAAAGGCAGTCACTTCTCCCACAGGTGGATCAGTGCCGATTCAGTTCCTGAACAAAAGCTGGCTAAGCTCCCTGAACCCTCTCCTGTCACTTTTTATTGCTGGCCATGAGGATTTATAGCATGGAATACCTCTGGTTAGTTCAGGTCATCTGTCTGGTTGTGCCCTCTCCCACCCTGCTTGCCAAAACATTAGTGTGTTATTGGCATCGGTTTGGTCAAAAATCTGAAACACAGCACCTCACAAGCTACTCTGAGGAAAATTAACTCCATCTCAGCCAGACGCAATACACACGTAAACTTGTTATTATGTAATTTTTCCTCTGCTTCTTCTGATGTTGACCCAGGTAACACAAGTAATACTTGAATTAGTAGGCAGAGTGAAAAGTGTAGGTGTAAAATTATGCATTGTAGAGGTTTTGGACTCCTGAAACACCCATGACAGTACATGGCTGTGTCTTCTCCTGGAATCATGTGTGTGTCAGTTTAGGTGAAAAATGGGGCTCAGATTACTCCTGTAGCTCTTGTTCTTGCTGCAAAAGTGTGACATTAACAAATCCTGTGTGCCTGCCAGGAGGAAGTGAACACTGGACAGGAAAGATCTGAATAGGCATCAACAAATAAAAGCTGAGCTGTGGTGCCGCCAGTGGATACATTTTAACTGTGTTAATTTTCCTTCATGATGATTTGCTCTTTGGGCTTGGACTCGGAAGTCCTAACTTTGCGTGCAGTTCTTTTGGGGAGAGTAGCATTCACATCCTGGGTTTAGTGCCCAGTCTCAATAGCTGCACATAATTGTTTTCATAAGCTTCATCTTAACAGTTCAGGTGGTCCTTCTTTCATTTTCAGGCTGTTGTAGAATACAGATAGTCTATAAATGGAAAGATAGTTTTGAGTAAGTTTGTTCATCATCACTCTATGCCCACTTGCTCTCATTCTTCTTGTCCTTAAAATTAGAATTATTGTTTCTCCTTTGTGGTAATCCCTTGATACTTTCTGAAAGCAATTCTATTTGCTTTTCACCAGGGTTTTGCTAGGCTGGACAAGTAACACTTTCAGTTCCTTAGACAGGCAATCTGTTCTCCCTCCTGATAACCTTTTTCGTGCAGTTGTTCTTTCTGTCTGTCTTTGAGGGTGATCAGAACTCTGTGATATTGTACTGAAGGCTCATTCATGCCTTATTGCCTGACATTGGTACTTTTCTGTTTTTCTAACAATAGTGTACTTAAACATTTTATTTATTTTTTTATGGCTATCTCATTTTGGGATTAGGTAACAATCCACAAGGGTAAACTTCCTACCTCTCACTTTTGGTCTTCAGCTGAAGAGATATGAATTTAAGCACAAACAATCATTATGATCCCTAAACTCCTGTTATAGTCCCCAAGCTATTCTGTCAGAACTCTAGTAGGAGTCTTGTTCCAACCTCATAGTAGGTTATATGAAAAAAGGAAACATAAGCACATTGCAAACTTTATACTAATCCTTCATTTTTCATGTCCACATTCTTTTCTGCAGAAATGTGCAAGAAATAGTGAATAAATATGACTTTGAGGGAGTCATTTCAACACTAATGAGTCATAGGTTCAAATGTATAGTTTTTAGCACGGCTTCCCATGTACTGGACTAGTCTGATGTGTTTTGCTGTGAAAATGAAGCAAAGTAGACAGGACTACAGAGCTTCAAACGAGTTCTTTCCCTGTGACTTGGTCATTGGGATCACTTCTCTCCCAAGTAATCACTCCTGTGAGTACTGGCATAGAAGGATTATTTGAAACTGAAGCTAACTTTCTGTTGCTGGTGTTTTGGGATTGGCTGGTTGGTTTGTTTGCTTTGTAGAGTACAGGAATACTACTTCCCTCATGCAACAAAAGTGCTTTCATAAAGTATCGTTGGCCTTTGGTGTTAACAAAGTTAACTGATGTTAACTCTGAACATCGGAAAAGATAAGTAAAATTTGTGAATAGAAACAATCCAGCAAAAGTCCGAAACCTTTATATTTACCCTGTAAATGTCACATTGATTTACTGTTGTTGAAAGGCTGTATGTTATGTCTTATCTGACTTTGGCAATTCTTTCAGCTTTCAGACAGAAGACACACAGAAAGAGAAAAGCAGAAAGAAGATAACAATAGCACCGAATGCAGCGAACCAGGAACCATGGATCTGAAATTCCCTTCATCAAGAAAATACATTTCCATCAGTGTACCTTCCAAATCTCAAACTATGTCTCCTCATATCAAATCAGTAGATGATGTTGTAGTTCTTGGCATGAATCTCACCAAATTCAGCAAACCTACTCAATTTTTCATCTGTGTTTCTGGAGTTTTTATGTTTTATCTAATCTATGGATACTTACAGGTAAGTGCTATGAACTCTTGTCTTTAGCCAATTCCTCCTACCCCTTTTCTTTTTCAATAACATAATAGTATAGTATGTATTTTAATGTGTATAGATGTTTAAACTAGGTATTTATTGCCAAGTCAAGAGCATCAGGTAATGGTATAATGTGACTTTCTATTATAGTTCATGTGCCTATGTGGTTTAAATCACTTGGATTTTCCTAACTTGATCTTTTACTCCTGTGTGCAAGGTATACCTAAGTCTTCATTGGTGTTGAAACCTTTAGAGCTCTCTAAGTTCTGTGAGTTCTGTAGAGTTATAGTTGTCTTATTTTTCTCTCTGCTGTCAGAACAGAGCTGGAATGTACTTTGGTTCTTAAGCAGAAGCATAATGTTTATGCCATTTTAGTTAAACATTTATCTTTCTGTTAACCTTTCCTCTTTTATCTTGAACCACAACATTTCTTGTGAAACAATCTTGAAGCAAACACCATGCTTCCAATGCAGTTTGCAAAAGCAGCTAAGAAGTTTGTTAATATAAAGTTACTTTGAAAGAGTTAGGCAAGATTATGAGTAATTGAAAGCAGAATTTCAAAAAGGAAAATATTAGGTAGCCTTTTGTTTTTATAACTGACACATTTACAAAAATCTTTGTGCAGTGCATGTGTTTTTCCATAACAAATTGCTCTGGTTTAAAATGTTCCTACAGCCTGCAAATTTATAAACTCACAAGTGATATTTAGTGTAGGCACTCAAAATATTACGTGTGCATTCCTAGAAGCTGAAAAATGCATCAGTATGTTTGTTAGAGAAGAGTTTGTATTTAACTTATCACAGGATATTTATAAATTCTGAATAACAACAGATGAAAACTTCTACTGATGTAAATGAACAGGAAGCCATCTATAATTTGATATAAATATTAATGGATCAAGTGTATTCCCCTGATGAATTGATCCATGAATTTCAGTGGGTTTTTTGCATTTTGGGAAATCTAAACTGTCTTTTCAATACTTTGCAAGTTAAGTATGGCAGGTAAATTCTAGTTAATAACCAGCCACTGCAAAGGCCACATTTGCATGTACATGAAGGAAAAAGATCTGTTGATTTTTTAATTTTTTTTTTCTTGTCAGTTTAATATTTTGGTGTATGTATATGACCTTGGTGGGTTTTTTGTTTTTATAGGAATTGATATTTTCAGTGGAAGGTTTTAAACCTTTTGGTTGGTACCTCACTTTAGTGCAATTTGGATTTTATTCCATTTTTGGACTAATAGAATTGCAGTTGATTCAGGACAAAAGGAGAAGGTATGTGTTTTTCCAAGCATTTTACCCACTGTCCATCAAGTAAAAATCATTTGATATTTATGGCAAATTTAACTTTTGTTGTTTGAACGTGAGTACTGGGAGGCTTTGGAAGCAGTTCCATAGTTAATTTGCTGGATGATATTAGAAAATGTTTTATAAGCACCCACTTAGATTTCAGACCTGTAGTTTTGTTGACTGTCCTGTCACTTTGTCCCCCTTAGAGAACATATTGTATCCTTCAGGTAGTTGATAGAGACTGACTCATGTATGTGTTGCTTGGGATCATCACATCCAGGATAGAGCCATCTGTCATTGAATATGTTCTCCTCCAATATTGGCACCTCCTCACCAGAGGGTTCCTCCAGCACGTTGTGCATCTTGGAGAGTGTCAGAGCTGTGGCTGGGTAGGTTTGCTTCAAAAGATACCATGAGATTGTGTTTTTCATTGAAGATAGCACTCATAACACCCTGTCATGAAATTAATTTGTGTTTTCACTGCTGTTGACCAAGGAGATTTTTGTTGTCTTGAATCCTGTGGGTATGGGACAGTTTGTTGTGACTGAGTATGGCCAGTCTGTGGCTTCCTACCCAGCCACAGCCTCTGAAAACTGTGTATTGAGACCCCCTGGAAGCTTGAACAGAGGCTGTCATGGTATACATGAATTTTAAAATTACCTTATAACCTAATTGAATATAACTAGTTTTCCTTACCTATAGTCAGCCTTGGATGATTTTGCATATACTGATTTTAGGTGATAGAATTCTTTTATATCCAAACAACTTTGATAAACTATCCCTTTTATTTTAGACACTGGCAGCTTATATTTCGAGTTACCTGACTTTTTGAAATGCATCAGATAATATTGCATAGTTCCCTTTTGGGTGTTCTGTTAATAGTATTTAGAGGTTTTATCACCAAATAATTGATAATACTTACAGAGTTGTTTAGTAATGTAGATCTTAAATACATTTTACATTTTATTTTCTACCACCTAGGCATCTTCTTGTAGACATGGAGAAATCTGTTATATTTTAAATTTTTCTTGTATGCCTCAGAGTATGTCTGCATCACATAATGAGTTATGGATAAGACAGGATTACAGCAATACAGGTCCTTGTGTTGGTTAATGTGGCTCTGAGCATGCATAAAAAATAGCTGAACATATGTACAACAATAACTGTAAAAAATCGCTTCACAAAGCGAGCACAGTGGTGGCTAAAAATTACTGTTGGATCATCTGTTGTCAGGTGATAATTTCAGAAAATGGTGATCCAAACATCTGAAAATGTTCAACGAGTCCCTCTGTTCACAGTGCCTGAAGCACTGCTCTCTTAGTTTTGTTGAGTTTCATAAAACAGTGGTACTTTTTTCAACTTTCTACATTTTAAAAGTGTCAAAGTTCACGTGAAAACATCACCAAAAAAATTGGCAGAGTGACTTCTGACAGGACTAAGGCTCAGGATATCTTGGTATACCAACCTTGTGTGTTTCCCTAGCCAAATAACCTGAACCTTTGTCTTGATTCATGTGTAAATAATATACCTTCTGCAAAGGAGGTTAAAGAATTTCTGCTTGAATACTTCATGAGCCATGGGGGTTTTATTGTCTTGTATTTGAGTGCTGGTTATTTGCAGTAATTGAAAGAAATGAAGTACGAAATCAGGCATTTATGTACATTTTGAAACTTACGTTACGGATTGAAATTCAGTGAGAAAGATGTTGTATTATAAACATATTTCTTTATCTAAACTGTCCAATTGAAATCTACTCTAGATAAGTCTGCAATACCATGATTCTTATGTTTATATTTTGTAGAATTCCTGGCAAAACCTACATGATAATAGCATTTTTGACGGTGGGAACTATGGGTTTGTCAAATACCTCTTTAGGATATCTGAATTACCCCACTCAAGTCATCTTCAAGTGCTGTAAGCTGATTCCAGTTATGATAGGCGGGGTTTTTATACAAGGTAAGTGTTAGTCTTGCTTTGAGATGAATTTTTTATTGTTTCTTTGCAAGACAGTCTTATATGGGATCCTGTACTTTGTTAAATTCCACTGGTAGCATTTTTCCTATGGGAGGAAAAATGAGACTTTTTGAAGCATCTTCTCAGAAAATGTAATTAGATGAACAGCAAATATGAGGGAAAACTGTCCCACAGGTCACTTGCAAAACTTCATTTTTACACAAGCTTTCTTAATTTTTAAGAAATGTAAGTTTGTTTTATAAACCAAGTTACATCATATATGAAACTATTCAATACTGAAATGGACAAAAAAAAACCAACCATGATTTGTGAAGAAATCCCCTACTCTTCTTATTTGCAAATCTTAATTCCTAATAGAAATTCCTAATTTTTGATTGAATCTTTTATCAGAAATACACCTGATTTTGTATGTCTTTGGCTAATCCTAAAGTCATAGTTCATATTCCGAGAAGAGAAAAAGGAATCTGGGTAAAACTAAGTAAAGGTTATAGTTATGTGAATAAATATTATTCAGAATTTCTGGGTTTAAGAGACTTAAGTGTATTATAAAAGTTTGTTTGTTCAATACACAAAGATTCAGCCAGTAAAGCTCCTCATGGGCAAGTCTAGAATGCTGTATTTCTGTTTCTGTAGTTAATTCTGCCCTTCTGGTTGCAATAGAGAGCTGAATTTTCAGAGGAGGTTACAACTTTACATGTGCCCATGCACACACGGTATTTTCCTTTTAGTAGGAGTAACTATGGCATTTTAGTGCAAAATGACTGGTATTCCCTTAAAGCATTTTGGAACTTTATGTTGTGTTATAGTAGTATTGTATTCTGAGAAGCAGTGATTTTTTTTTAATATTATTTTTTAAAAAAATCAGTTTAAAAAAGTCCCTTTGAAAGCTCATACTGAAAGTACAGCTTCTGGGAAAAGAATACGTTATTTCAAACAGAGCATACCAACTCCTGCCTTTTCATTTCCTTGCTCTCTTTTTCCATCCCCCTCCACATCCTGTCTCTCTCAAATTAAAAGACAGTGCAGTGTTCTAGTAGTACCCAAGTCCTCTGTTAGTGTTTGGAATTGACATCAGTAAAGGCAGCTGCAATGTCTTGCATGAGGGAAAAGTATTAAGAAAACACCTAAGCTGTCCTGAAGGTGCTCAGAGAATGCTTTGGCAGGGAGGATGTGCTTTATGTCCTTAGCACTCAAACCAAAATCAGATATTACCCTCTAGGATCCTCCTGCTGTTGTAGAAGCAGCAGTCCAGACGTGAAAGACCAGAACATTAAGTCCTCTGTTTAGGTAAAAGAATTGTGACAGCGTTTCCTTTGCCTTCTAGTATGTTAAAGAGACTAAACATGAAATTCTGAGGGTGCTAACAGTCCATTCCTGCTGGTTGTATTGCTTTTGTAGGAAAACGTTACAACATTGTGGATGTGTCTGCTGCCCTGTGTATGAGCCTTGGATTAATATGGTTTACTTTAGCTGACAGCACAGTTGCACCAAACTTCAACTTGACAGGTAAAGATATATTTTAGAGTTAAGAAAATGCTTGGGTTTTTTTTCCCCACAACAGGCATTCTGTGGTAGTTTTTGAGTTCTTGGTGGAGTGCCTTTGGTATTGTATGGAAAATGCAAGTTTCTTTGTAAATTTACACTCACAGAACTCCTACCTGTGGCAGAAGAGACCTTTGTTCTAAGTGTAGGTTTTAAGGTGTCTTAAAATTTCTGGAAATTCCACCATTTTGGTTGAAATGTCTCGTGTGTGCTTTCAATTAATACTTACCCCAGTAAATATGTTAAAATAAATATAAAATTCAGTTGGACCATTTTAGAATTTAAATGATTAGTTGTCTTTTCTAGTTAAACTTTTAAATCTTTTTCCATTTCAGAACCATTTACTTCATATTAACTGATGATCTCGCTCAGTTTTCTGTAGTTTTTAGGTGGAGTGCCCACATTCTAAGTTTTTTATACTGTCTAAATTCAGAAGCAAAGCAAAGCTTTTAGCCTGCTTGAATTTAAAAACTTAGCTGCATTTCTTTCTCAAATGGCAAGGGATAATTGAATTCCTGAGTTCATTCCAGTGACTTACTTAGAACTGTTTCCATGCAAATTTCTTTCAGAACTAATTTAGGACCAGGTTTCCTAATTATTTTTACTCATACTGTATGAAAATCTTAGAAACTGGGATTTTTTTTTTTTTTCTCTCTATCAGGAGCTTATACTTCATCTGGTTCATCAGAATGCCTATTTTTAGACCTCTGATTGTAAGAACATAATATTAAGAAAAGATAACACCACTTGCTTCTACTCTTCCACTCCTGATTCTTGCCTGGCATGATCTTTTAGGGAACCAAGACTAGAGCAGACAGTAAACATGATTTTTATGATTAATATCTTCTGTAATGTTTTATACTTAGGAAAAGTGGTATTTCCATCTGTGTGCATCATTAAATACAACAGTCATGAAAGACTCAGAGTTTGGAGTTTGGGAAATGACTTGTGACCACCGTGGATAAAGAGTTATTAATTCTTGTTGCTGGAAAGCTGGTTGCAATATTGACTCTGTAGTGACTTTGTTGTGAGCATATGTGGTAACCTAGAACCATGGGGTTTATATCTGAACAGTAACCTTTTTTAAATTAGTATTTCAATAATTAGATATTTCCTCTGTGAGTCCTCTTGCATTTGTTTTACATCTAAAGTTTCTATTTGCCTTTTGAGATGTTTTTGCCGGCACTTAGAATTATAGAGGGGGGATGTTATTTTTCTATTCCTGAGACTTACTTGTTTTTCTAGATAAGTTCAGAGTGGTTTTTGCCACTACTCTGCTGATAATATTCTGAACAGGTTTTTATGTGTTTGTTTGTTAGGTGTGGTCCTAATATCCCTTGCCCTCTGCGCAGATGCAGTTATAGGAAATGTACAGGAAAAAGCTATGAAGTTGCACAATGGTTCTAATTCAGAAATGGTAAATACCAGATTTGCACTTTTAAAAGAATATGATCTATCATAGACAAGGCCTACAGTGCCAAAATATGAAACTTAATGTGCTTTTCTCTTGCTCATGAAAAGAAACGCTCTTGCTGTACTGTTCTTGGGGGTTTCTGCTTGTTTCTTTGGGAACTTTTGCTGGATTTTTGTTTTGTTTTTTAACCTTTCAAGGGTGCAACTACAAATGTATATTGCAGCTACAGAAACACTCATTTCAATGCTTCTATCTACCCTGCAGGCCTGAAAATCAAGAGTGTTTTCTATATGATCATATGCTTAATCTCTATAAAAATATACCCTGTTCTTCTGATGAGGTGCATATGTTACATGGAACATTTTGCTTTTCTCACTTGCTAGACTTCCAGTTCTAGAGTGTGCTAGCACTTGAGAGACAGCCTTTTTTGGATCTTTTGAAATCTGTAAAGCTCTGACTTTCAAAATGGGTGAATATGTGTGTTCCTGATCCAGTGACACACATAATTTTGCAGAAGTCTTGCTCAGCACTTTTTATATGCTTACTGGGAATGTGGATTATCTGTTCATGTGATCTAAGGTTATTTTTCTTTTTAGATAAAACTTATGTTTGAATTTGGCATATTCTTCTCTGAAGTCGAGTAAATGCAAGTAAATACTTTATTATAACAGCCATGATTGGAATATGCCACAAGTGAAAAATTACTGAAATTAGTTTTCCATATTTGGCACATTATTTGAGATTTAACTAGAAAATCCAGTTTCTCATTATGAGCACAGCTTCATAAATGGACAAAAGTTAGATAAAAGGAATCTTCATTTAAGACTTAAAGTGATTTAGGATGGCTCAAGAAGTTTGAGTTACAAGTGTCTGGAAAGTGGAAGAAAATATATCTGAAAGTGTCAGTGTATTCTTGTTTTTATTTTTGTACTTCTTCTTAGTATTCACTGTTGACTTTGCTTTTATTCTGCATCAGTCTGACAAATGCTGGCCCTCATATTGTGTAATCATACAACTTGTAGAGGATGAGGATGATTTTTAAGGATATAAAGGTTTTGTTTGTTTGAGGCTTAGAGATTACACTCCAGGATTTTGTTCAGAGCATTCAGTGCAGAAGTACAGGCTGAATTTTAGAAGGGACTGTGAGTAAAAGCTGCATCTGAATCAGGGATCATGTTTAATGGACAGTGATCTGGAAATAAAATTGAATAGTAAAGGCACCTGTCATTGACAGGATCTCTGTTTCATTGTCAAATGAAACTGCAATTTGGAAATTGCCCTGGATTTCAGCAATTATGGAAAGAGAAAAGATGTTTTGTGGCTGAAATAATAATCACTGCTCTGGAAGGTTATACCTGATTTTTGCCTTGTGTGTCATTCTATGGAAGTGACTTATGATCACACTGTCTAACAAGGAAATAATTATGTGGTACTCATTCCTGATTGTGCAAATGAGCTCCTACGGTAGTTTGGGAGAAAAGCTGGATGCAGAGTGAAGAACTAGGGACTGCTTTGTGTGTGTGTAAAGAGTGCCAAATAAAAGCTCAAAGGTCAGGTCATTGGTTTTTAAGAGTATGAAAGCAGGTCTGCACTTTAAATGAGTATTCATCCTCCTTTATTGTAAGGCAGTGATGAGTGTTCTGTTGTCTCGTGGCATTGCTGACAATTGTTAATAGATTTATTTTTTCAAATAATTGAGATATTGTAACAAGGAAATAATTGATGAAACCTATGTCTAAAATAGGCCTGTTGTTGAAAATGAGGCTTGTAAGTATGATCAGCATGTTCTAGCCAGTATTATGTAGAATAATTCTGTTCACTGTCTCCCTTTTTCACAAGAAAAGGCGACTAAATGTTGTGCAAACAGCTGAGTGCCTCCTGCTGCATGGGAGGATTTATGGATGGCAGTTCCAGCTTCTACTTGTGTTGACTTAGTGTGGAAAAGGATAGGATGATCTGTGAAACTATGAATGAAATAAAGGTGCAGACAAAATAAAGAGCTTACCTGTTTGCTGAGTGTTCTGAGTACTGAACTAGACCAGAGCTGGTCATCTTTGAAAATCTTGTATCCTATAACCATGATGCGTGTGTGCCATATATGTGACCTGAAGTGACAGGGCTGAAACTTCTGTGACACTTCTGGCAGTTCATGGTGATTCTGTGCTACCCTTTGCACATTTAAAGTAATATGGAGCTGTACTGTGCAGGATAAGTAGTGGAAAATGAAATAAGTTGAACACGTTATTCAGACTATTAAACTACACAGTTGTGTGAAGTTTTATTTAGGCTGTGAAATCCTGATCTTTGAGGATTTACCACAGTTGACACTGACCTCAGGATATTATTAACTGACTAGCTTTCCAAACCTTTTTTGTGTTGTTTAGGGTAGGAGGAATGTGTCTAACACTTATTATTGACTTTTCACTGTACATCAGCTATTATAGAAATACTAGTAAAAATATCTTCAAAGGCTGCAAATTCAGCTCTGAGAAGCTGAGCATATTAGTAGGGCCAAGCACTTGAAAGCATTTAATTTTATCCTTTTGCATTATATCACCTGGTAATTATTTTCTCTTACGCTGTTCTAGGTTTTGTATTCCTATTCAATAGGTTTTGTATATATTTTATTTGGATTAACATGCACTAGTGGATTAAGCCCTGCAGTGACATTTTGCTCAAAGGTAGGTGTAAAGATTTCTTTTTTTCTATGAAGAGCCTCATTGGAAAACCTTGCTCTGTATGGTTTTAGAAAATCTCACCAGTTCTCTCTCTAAAGTTCTGTTTTCATCATGTAAACTGGTTAATTTGTATAATTCATACATTAAGGAAGTTTTTACAGTCTTTGATGTATAAGATAGGGTAATGTTTTAAAAAGCAACAAAATCGCAGGACCAGACTTATGAGCTTATAATTTCATTATTATTTTTCCATTATTTAACTAAAATTAAATAAGGATTTTTGCATGAATGCATTGTTAAACAGCTTATTATTGCTCAAGCAGTTGATTAAAGTCTGTAGTTTTATGTCATTTTGCAATACCTCAGGGTTTGTTTTACATTTTCCTAACCAGCTTTTTTTATTGTTGCAGCATCTACTTCAGACTTACGGTTATGCATTCCTTTTCTCCCTGACTGGGTATTTTGGCATATCCTTTGTTCTAGCTTTGATTAAAATCTTTGGTGCCCTTCTCGCTGTAACAGGTATGAACAAATGATATCTTTTATAAAAACAAAATAATCCTATTGTATTATTTAGGACAGAGCTTTTGAGAATTGTTCTTACTGTGGCTTTTTTTCTCTGTTCTTTCTGCTGGCTGGTTTCTGTACCTAAATCTTCACCAGCAGAACGTGTTTGAGAGCTCCCTGGTTCTGTTAAGTAGACTTGTGCATATAGCCTGTGCTATATTTTAGTGCAGAAACAAGCAACACTGTCTTGCCACCCTGACAGTAAAGATTTTCTCCCTAGTATCTAATCTAAACCTACTCTCTCAGTTTAAAGCCATTCCCCCTTGTCCTATCACTCCAGGCCCTCGTCAAAAGGCCTCCCCAGAGTCTCCTCTTCTCCAGGGTGAACAACTCAACTCTCTCAGCCTTCCCTCATAGGAAAATGTAGCAAGGTGTAAAGAAAAGACATGTATCATTTGAACCCTGGAAATAAGTGTTTTAGAAAGGCATAGCAGGCAGTGACATTGTTTCTAAGTGCATACATTACAAGGGCCTGGTGGGGGAAGGTGTAGCAAGCTACTTTCCTTTCTTCCCTCTACCCCTACAAGTCCCTGGTTTCTGTCAGGTGATGTTCTACTTCTCTCATGGTAGTGGAGTTGAAAACGTCAGTGTTTTCTGACCTGAGGATTGCGTGCTCTGATTTCCTAATAATTATTTCCTCTGCAGCATGTCTGTTTCACATTTGTTTATACCAAAGTTCAGTAGGTCTCCTGACTGGAAATTGAGCCAGATGAGGGGGTTGGTTCATGCATTAAACTAGCTCTGTAAAAAGGAAAAAAAAAGGTCTCACTGTACAAAAAAAAAAGTCAAAAAATGCTGTGGAATAGCAAACCTTTCCCAGGTTTTCTTATGGCTGACCTTGACAATTCTAACACTTGAGCCCTTTCTGTCTTGCCTGTAGCAATGTGAAAATGTTTATTGTGCCACAATGAACACCACATTCATTACTGTCCCTCCCACCTCCCCCATCCACTCTCCCCCTTCTTGGGGGGAGTGGGGTGAAAGAGTTTAATGAAAATTGTATTTCTATTAGCAGAATGAGAAATTATCAGACTTAATTGGGAAAAAGAAGAAAAGGCACTTAATTTAGAAGGAAATGGTTACATAAATATTTTAATTAATAACTGATTTGAAAGAACAGAAATAATTGTAATTAGAAAAACTGAAGTAATTTAACCATTTTTTAAATTATTCATCTGTAAACTGTTTTCTAATTAAAACTCAATTTTCTTTTTCATTCTACTTTAATTTTTCATGTAATAGAAAATCATTTTATTTGATGTGCATAAATTTGTTAAAATGTAAAGAAAATTATTGCTAAAAAGTTGAGGCAGATGAAGCAGTAGGGAAGGCTGTTTCTTCCACTACAAGACATACTTAGAAGTAAATATTTGTTTGTGGGTGAGAGCTGGAAAGAATGAAACTTGCTTTATTAGCCATAGCTAATAGTGAAATATGTCAGTAGTCATTGGTGCCTTTTGCCAGTGTGTTGCACTAAGGCTAATTTAGATGTAGTAACTTTTCAGTATGTTACAGTAAAAAGGATTTCATGGTAAGAAAAATATTTTCTGTTAATAAAAACCTTACTCTTTAGGTGTAGACCTATTGCATATGTGTGCCTAGCTGCATTGTTACTTTGTTTTAATTTTGATAAACTATAAATGCTTCCCAGCACACAGTTTCCTAGCAGTGGTGTATCCTTGTTCATAGCAGGTAGCATTGACATTGTTCAAATAATTGTTGGAGCTATAGTTAATTTGAGAGTAACCAAATTCTGGAAACAGGCTTATATTCTCCATTCTTCCTACTGCTCTGATTTGTTTCTAGTGATCAGATTACATTTAGAAGATCTCGTAATGATTTTGAGGAAAGCTTCCTAATGCAATCATTGAAGTCAGACATCCTTGGTCTCTTAGGTTTCTAACTAAAATTCTATTTCCCTCCATTGGTAGGTAAATTTTTAGTAACTTCAAAAGAATGATGAGATGATGATCCCCATTCCATTTAAAAACAGAGCCCAAAACACCCCCAAATTCTAATAATATGAGGTGGAAGTGACAAGAGATTTGGTTTGTGCAGGCTTTAACAGCTTAGTTTATACCATCAGTTAATTGCAAGGGTTGTTTGTTGCTTTCAGAGACTGTGAATTGATTAGCCTGAAGTTATTAAACAGCAAATCATGTTCTGGAAGGTTTTTTGCTGCAGAGAGTGTGACTGGGGTGATGCTACTGACACAGTGTGCTTGTTTTCCAGCAGCATATGGGTTTGGCACTGGTTTTCCCTGCACTGGTGCAGCTTCAGTGTGTGTTTGCACTAAGGGTGATCAATATTTTAGCCAAACACTGAATTATGTAATGAGGTTACCTGCTAATATTGAGCCTATATTATGTTCTTTTGCTGCAACTGAATTCTTACGAAGGTAAATATTTGTTTTCCTCTGCAGTAACAACAGGAAGAAAAGCAATGACCATTGTGCTTTCTTTTTTGTTCTTTGCAAAGCCATTTACATTACAGTAAGTATTTATAGGTTTAAATGTTTTATTAAATATTTTAGAAGAAATCGTGTTCTTGATCATGGAAATATAACAACAGTAATTAATCATATTCAGGGTTTTAATGCTTGTCATTTCATATCTTCTGCAAATGTTGACAGTTTTCTGTAAATATTGGCTGACTTCTGATGCTTACCATGCTAGAGAAAATAGTTTCCATTTTTCTAAATGTCTTGAAAGACAAGCTATTCCATGTGTTGGCATTTTTTTATTGTGTTGGGGGTTTTTTTTAAGAAAAACCTTACATAATATCTAGTGCTTTTGATACTTAATAAATTGTTTGGGTACTTTCTCTGTGGAGGAAGATTTGGCTAAAGAAAGGGATTTTCTCCATTATGGTATTGTTTCTGCTTTTATAAGCTCAGATTTGAGTTCTTAGCTGGCCCTTTTAAGTGTTTGCAAGCTTCTATTATCTTGAGATATTAAATGACAAGATCTTTGAGTTTGGCTTTATCCCCTTTTTTTAATTTCAAGGAGGAGCTTACATTGAAAAATGCAGCTAAGTTGCTACTTTGATCCTAATTGCTTCTGGTTTGAAACAAAATAATATTCTATTTTATTTCTATATATAAATTTATTGCAGATTTAAGAACAAAGCTTTACAATCAGTCGCCCAAATGGAATTTGCTCCAGCTAAAAATCTTAAGGCTTAAAATAATGAAGAGCTGGAACAAGAATGTGCCTACGTTGGGAAGTACAGATATAAGACATGAGTGAGAACATCTTTTGGACCAGTAGTAGAGAGTATAACTCTCATAATGATGGGAAGTTAAAACATACTAAACCTCTCACGATTATTTTATTCCTGTGAGAAAGAACAGATATTGTTTAGTTATTATTTAATTATAAATGCACCTTAATAAGCTCTCCAGCCAGGACAAGAGAAAAGAAGGGTGGAAGGATAGTAATAATAAAGATCCAAGGAAATCAGAGGCCATTGGTTTGTGGGGTTTTTTTTTTCAACTCTTCTCTCCTTAATGCAGGGGCTTTATTTAATCCACATATATTAGTATGTAATTGCTACAGATAAAGTGCTAATGGTAACTTTTTTGCCCTCCTCTCTCTCCCCTTTAGGTACGTGTGGTCAGGCTTACTCGTTGTCCTGGGTATATTTCTTAATGTTTACAGTAAGAATATGGATAAAATCAAACTGCCTTCACTGCATGGTCTTTGGAAAAAAACTATGGAAGAAAGGAAAACAAGGACGTTGTCACAAACTGTATAGGCAGTGGTTTATGCCTTGTCTAGACTTTGACTTACTATTTTAATGGAACAGTCTTCAACTGATTCACTTTCCAAAGGGAACATTATGAAACCAAAGGAGCTGAAGGCATATTGTCTGCTTGCAGATGGCTACACATGCACACTTTGATGAGCCCTTTCTTCTGAGCACTTGAATTCAGCATAAAAGGTGTTGTAGGCCATTGTCAGATGGCTTTATCAGGCAATGAAGGACAGCAGCTCCTGGCAAACTGCTGAGAAGCTGCACTCAAGTGGGACACAGTAGAAGACTAGTTTGGGCATTTTAATACTATTGGCCATGTGCCTGATCTGAGATTAGTGGTTCTTTGTTAATTGTCTAGGTGGGGTTAATTAAATGTAATACTGTATTAACATTTAATGGAACCTAATCACCAACTGGTTGACCAAATTGCAATTTTAAAGGTGGAAGGTTTAGAGTATGATATGTTGTCACTCTTTTGCATTTTAAGTAAAAATGTTAGGAGTTTTTTTAAGTTATTGTTTAGATCATCACAGAACTTGATATTTATTGTAATAACTGAAATTTTTATGGAAATCTTGGTGTTACTCTTTTTGACTATTGCTTGCAAGTAACAAAACTGAGACTGAGTTTGTTTAGTCAACACTCATACCTTGGCAAGGGGGGAATGGGCTTTTAGGCCTGAACAGGGTGAGAACACAGAATGAAAAAATGATGATTGAAACAGTGGTGCAAGAAGCTGTTATTTGCCTATTCTGTGGTGAAATACAAAATTTCTAGTGACTTATGGCCCTCTGTATCATAGTGGTGTAAAGAGACATGGAAGTTCTCTTTAAATTAGTATCATCAAATCGAAATTCTTCAATTTCAATATTGAAGTAAAAAGTAACAGCATCTGCTAATGTGTTTGGAATATGTGTTGTGTCAGTCTCTGTGGTCTGCTGATGAAGTTAAGAGGATTAGGATACAGATTACAATTTTCTTTCTTTAATGACAGGAGGAGACAATGTACTACCAGTCTGTCTTTTTCATCATGAATTTAGAAAGACTAAGTCCATTTATCTCTCTTACTTTCATATTCAACTTGCTTTTGAATTGCTTGCCATCTCTTATCATTTTATATATTTAATAACAGCACTTTAAAAGTACTAATCACCTTACAAATCATTGTTCTTATGTGGTCATGGTTTTTTTGTTGTTGTTGTGTCCCTTAGATGCCTCTTGATGTGTGTTCTTTCAACTTAGACAAAAGCAAATTGGATAATAGAAACGTATAGTCAGAAAGAAGGTACAAAGAATTGAAATATCTCACAGGATTGCCTTCTGCCAAAATACTGGTTGGTGAAAGTATTTAAAATGTGCAAAATGTTTTTCAGACACTTGGGAAGAATTTCTGTTCCAAGGAGCTTGTAATCAAAGCACAGACACAAAATGTGCCTTAAATTTTGCTTATTAAGTTGGTAGGTTGCATATGCCATAATAAGTATGTTATGGAGTAGAACATGGAATAACATAACCATCTTAGCAGAATGGGATGAATATGTGAAAAGCTGTGCTAATGTAACTGCACTGTCTGCAGCACTCAAGCTACTTTGGTGTGTCAGCAAAGCCTTTCAGCCCATACAAACCCATTCTTGCCAAGCTGGGAGAATTTATTCCACAGTGACAGTTTTGTTTCTTAAAATCCCAGCTGTTGCAGGACTGATTGTGTCCTAGCTAAGTTAGAGAGGTGTGAATTTGGTAAACATACACCTTGAAAGAGAAGGATGGCCTGCTGTGGCTGTCCCTTTGGGTGTTACAAGCCAAAGTTTTATGGTATGGTTTGATAAAGTGTTGCAGTTTCGGATTTGGTGTAAGAGGGTGTTTGACCAAGTCAAGGGGATTGATACACTTGTTTCCCCATAATATTCATGAACTCTTACGTTCCCTTGTATTCTTTTCACTAAATGAAGTTGCTCCAGTGTGGGTAAGATGATTTTATAGTCTCAGTTCTGCCATCTGTAAACTCTTGTCTGTTGCTAAACTTTATTGAATTTCAGGAAACCAAACTACCATACGTGCAGAAAGTCATAGTAATTATTATTCATTTGGCATCTGTTTTATTTAAGTAGATGAGAAGTCACTCACAAAGTTGCTGACTAGAATTCAAATGTGGTATATGGATTTCCAAACTGTTTGTATCATCCAATTTTGTCTCCATGTTCTCTCTTTGGAGAGCACAGCATTCCCAATAATTCACCTTTTAATTTATTCTCTGTTGTATACAAGACTGAGTTAATGAAGCTCTTGTTAGGGGGAGTTTTGATTTATTTTTTTAATTAACTTTCTTAACTGTAGAAGTGTTTTGTTTTACCGGTGTACTTTAAAAATTATTTTTATACACAAATGGATATTGTAGGATTACAGTTAATAGCATAAATTAAAGAGTCAGCTCTTTATTTCATAGGTGTGAGTCTAGTACTTGCAAATCAACAATTTGGAAGTGTGTTAAAGAAAATGCACACACAAAAGAGAGTAGTTCATAATTTGCCATCTGTCGTGGTCTGTGCAGTTTCATACTTTCATTAAGAAACCCTTCATTTCAGTGAATTGCTGGTTTTGGCATTGTGGATTTTTTTTTTTTTAGTAAGCTTCATAGTGCATGCAAAGCAAGAGAACTTTACAAACCTACAAGTGTTCTTATTACAAAGTTTTCTTTTAGAGTCTTCTGTGTGTATATGTGTGTTGATTTTGTGTCTATGAAATATGAATAAGGGCTTGTCCACAAAGTAACTGTAAATTCTTTAATTTTTGTGTAAGAGCACTTATATTGGGGTGTTATTTAACCCTTCCTTATATTGAAGGCTGGTCATAATAACTATTGCATTTTATACTCATTGGCTCCTGAACTCTTTCCAGTAGACATGATAAAACTGCAGAAAAAAATATTCAATTCTCTCACCAGAAAATTTATAATCTAAATATAATGTGAAATAGTTGCTTCTTATGCTGTAGAACTTTCTCTTCTCTACAAAAAAAATACTATGATGTAAAAATTAGTTATAATGGCATTGAAGTTCACAGTAAAATCTAAGTCTGACCAGGATCTCCATTGATATCAGCAGTCTACCTCTGTGACACCCTCTACTTCTGCCTCCTTTGGAAAACTGAGGGAGCTGGTTTCCTAAATAAGCATACATTTGCAATTGCTGTCACATAACATTTTTGTATTTATTTGGCACAGTTCAATAACAAAGTAATTGACTGTAGAGTGGATTTCTTCAGTATTTCAGCACATCAGTATCATGAGAACAGCTAATTATTCAGGTACCTTTGTGTGAATCCAAGTGTAGGAGAACTAATGCCCTGAACCTGCACCCTGCCTCCCCAAACCTACAGCGTTTAAACTCTTCCTCTTAATCCTGTTTTACCACTTTTGTGCTTTGAACTTACCAAACATTTTAATCATTCCTACTTGTCTTCCTTATTTCCTTATTTTTCTTACTTTTGGATGCTAACTCCCTTTTTAGCATGCTCTGTTTATGCACTGTGGGTTGTTTCTTGTTTATATTCCTGCATTTAAGGGCTTACATCATACTACTGCAGGTTGGTCACATTCCATATTTTCTGTTTCTTATCAGTCATAACCATCTGGATGATTCTTTTAAATCCTCTTTTCTCCATGAAAAAATCTTTCATACGTTCTGTTATTTTTGGAAAGGTCTTGATGAGTGCACGTATGAGTTAACTCCTTGACCTCATTCCATCTTCCAAGAAAATTTCTCTTCTCCCTTGCTTGCCTTTGAGAACTAAAGGAAGAGGAAATAAATTATTACAAGTGCTTTTTTTTTTTTTTTCTTTAATAAGTGCCTTCATTACTAACCTGATGTGTCTTAATTGTTTCTTTTCTTTCTGCCTCCCATGCTCCCAGGCAGAAACAAGCCCTTGTCTCATGTTTGACTGCTGCTTGTTCAGTCATGGAAACTTTTTGAGTTGTTTACTGTTCTGAAAAGAGGTATAAAATTGCATGTATACTCTGGAGGGCAGGAAATAATAAGTAAACTTCACAAGTTAAGGAAGTAATTAAATGGATTAATACTTTTTTCTGGAGGGATTTTATATATAGTTTAGGTAATAGCTCAGAATTTGTTAGTGGAAGGGATTTGGTTTTTTTCTTCTACATTTTACCTGTTTAAAAATCTTTACATTAATTTTAATATTTAATATAAAACTCCTGACTGTTCAGGCAGTTCATAGAGATTAATTTCAGTCTTGCCTATGAGGCAAAAAAGTCCTGTCTCCATTTCACTGATGAAGAAATGGTATCTTGCCCAAAGTTGCCTTAGTAAGTCTGTGATGAGCAAGAAATGGATGTTAACACCCTCAGTTCTTCTGTGCCTCAAGTCCAGCAGAGCCTTCGGTACCTTAAATGAAACAATACCAATGTAAGCTCAGTTTTCTTTTACCCCCATGTTAGAGATGTTGAATTGGTTCTGTTCCTTGTTCTATACTAGCATAATTTAAAGGGAAATTAAGACGGCCATAAAACAGGTTTCACACATTTTGTTTGAAGCTTCTCTGCATTGTTGTTTTCTTGTTGATTGGTTCTGTTTTCTGTGAACACTGCAATGGAGGAAAACCAGAGAGAGCAGCAGTTGTAGGAGTAATATCCATCACTTTAAGGTGACTGGTTCCCCTTGGTGCTGGTCAAAAGCTGCTGCCATTGGAAAACCGAGGCAATGTCATTGTCTGGATTCTGGGGTTTTGCTGGTTTTTTGTGTTGCTTCTCTGCACTATTGGTTATTTAGATGTTTGCTAGATTTCTCAGTTTTATACCTCCTCTTTTTTTTCTTCTTTTCTTTCTTGTATTTTGCTTGTATTTTAAGTGTAAAGTTTTACCTTGTAATTTTTATTACACCTATAGTACTGTGTCCAGTTCTGAGCTCCCGAGCACAAGAGACAGATGAGGCTGCAGGAGAGAGTCCAGCAAAGGGACGTGAAGATGATGGATCTCTCCTTTGAGGAAACACTGAGGGAGCTGGGACTGTTCATCCTGGAGAAGAGAAGGCTTAGGGGAATCTCATCAATGTGTATCAACACTGACGGGATGGTGCAGAGAAAACGGAGCCAGGCTCTTGTCAGTGATAGCCAGTGAAAGGACCAGGGCAGTGGGCACAAACAGAAACACAGGTTTCCTCTGAACAGCAGGAAACACTTGATTACTGTCAGGGTAACTGAGCACTGGCAGAGCTTAGCCAGAGAGGTTGTGATGTCTCCATCATTGAATATATTCAAAAACTGGACATGGTGCTGGGCAAACTGCCTGTAGATGGCTTTCCTTGAGCAGGGAAGGTTGAACCACATGGCCTCCAGAGGTGCCTTCCAACCTCAGTCATTCTGTGATATTACTGTCTCTGTGTATCTTCCATTTTTTTCTCCTGTTTACAAAGTGATAATAAATATGCTTAAAATATAAACCAAGTATCTCTGCATTGGCTACCGTAACTGCTGAAGCTGGGGAAGCCGTGCTGACACCTGATAGTGTGATTCCAGCTGAACTGTGAGTATTGGAGCACAGTCCCCTGGAGAGGGAGAGACACCTTCATTTAGCAACTGCTGCTCAATGCAAAACAAGAGTACGTGGATCTCTTAAGAGGAGATGCAAGAAACTTGTAGGTGAAATTAATCCTGTCAATACAGAACTATTTGAATGTATTAATGAAGGAGTTCAAAGTTGCTTTTTATTTTCTGCATTTAGACCTTGCAGTGCTCTTTGGTGTTTTAGTGCAGGATCTGATCTGCAGGTGTCTGCCAAAAGTGTTGCTGTACTGCTTTTTGCTTGTTGGTTGTCAGCATTTTGCATGGACGTGGACAGCTGTTGAAGATGCCTTACTACTTGTTCAGGACCCCAGTAAAACTTCCACTTAAATACAGTTCTGTAGTAACAGGCATTAATGCAAGCATGTCTATGCAAAAAATCTCTTACAATAGAAAATTGCAGAAAACTGCTGTGTCAGGTTGAATATTTGAACCCCAATAGCCCTGGGAAGTCATACACACACACACACACACACACACACACACACACACAAATGCCACTGTTATCCATGGATAACAGTTTGTCTCATGGTAGTTTACTGTTTACCTGCAACTGCAGCAGCAAAGGAGAAGTTGATTAAATGGATATCCCCTGCCCTTCTGTTAGTAGGTACTTTGGAATACAGTTTGGCCTCTGCTGGAAACTGTCCTGCAATAGCTTGGTGATGGCATGTTCTGGGTGATACCCAGTCAGAGAGGGGAGAGGACTGCAAGGCAGCAGGCTTTGGCCATGCACTGTCTGGTTGATTCCATGGTGGCAGCATGTCTGCTTTGCTCTCTATTAAACAGACCAAGTCCCTCTGTCCTCAGTTTACTGCTGAATTTTCTAGGTAGCATGGGTAATAAACTGGATTTACCAAACCAAGCCTTGCACATGGTTTAAGAAGAAATCTACATCCTAAAGTCTCTAGCACTCATAAGAAAATCCAAGGTTCGTTTTAAATCTAGTTGGAAAAGAGTGTTCTCCCTGTGTAGGACAAACACAGTGCTATTACATGGGAAAGGTTATAGCTTTGAAATAATTGGCGAGTGGATCAGTAGGCCACTAAAACCATCTTTGGGAATTTAGACACATTTATAGGTTCCATTTACTGCTACCATTTGTGAAAGAATAAATCTTTCCTGACAGGCTACAGTTCCTGTTTCTTCACTTTTGCCTCATTCTGATTTCCTGAACTCTTAGTTTTCCACAGCACTACAATAACTATTGGTACTCAGCGCTAGCATAAATATGGGCATAACCAAACCTCTAAAAAATCTGTATCCACAGTAGGGCCACAAGAATGACACAGCAATGGCATCTCAGTGATGATGCATTGTGAAAGCTGCCCAGCCCAGTCTCACACGTAACGTGGTGTTGCTGCCTGCACACCACGGAGCCTCTTCCTCTTTGTGTCCTTCTCTGTGACTTCAGAAACTCCAAGCCTTTGTGGTAGCTCCATTATGTGAGAACTGCTGCATTATTTTCAGGACTTTATAGGGAGAAAGCCCTCTGCACAGAAAATTAAGGGCACGACACGCTATGCTTAGTACATGGTTTACCTTATAGGCTGTTTATAGAAAGTATAGGCACTCAGATTTGCAGGTAGGTGAATTATTCAAGCCCATCTGAGCCTTTGAATGTCAGGGTCCAGTTTGATGAGAAAAACAGTGATAGCAATAAGAATTGCAAGTGACCCATCTCGACTTTGAAAATAACCTCTGGTTTAAAAGTTAAAGTACCCCTTCAGAAGAGAGCTGAGGGGGAAATGGGCCTCTGACATCTTGGCTGAGGAGAGAAAAGCTCCATCACCCAATGATGAATGGTGCTGTTTAAAGATCAGCATGGCTTTTCTGCTTATTGTGTCTTTAAATGTAGCCTCTTGTGTTATTGCTCCCAGTGTTATTCCTAATCCAGTAAATCTGCTTATTCTTACAAATTGGTAAAGGTTTACTGACTTATTTTGAACTTGATGGATGTTTCAGTGTGAGATAGCCATTGCAGCCACTGGATTTGGACAGTTGTGGACATGGAGTTCTGCATCCAGCACGGGATGTCCCCAGCACAGGAAGGACGTGGATTTGGAGCGAGTCCAGAAGAGCCCAACAAAGATGATCAGGGGACTGGAGCACCTCTCCTGTGAGGGAAATGTGAGTGAGTTGGGGTTGTTCAGTCCAGAGAAGAGAAGGCTCTGGATTGCAGCCTTTGGGTACCTAGAATTGGTCTACAAGAATCAAGAGGAAAAACTGTTTACCAGGGACTTGCAATAAGAAAAGGGGTAATGGCTTTAAATTAAGAGAGGGTAGATTTAGATTGGGTATCAGGAAGAAATTGTTTACACTGAGAGTGGCAAAACACTGGAACAGGTTGCCCAGTGAGGTGGTGGATGCCCCATCCCTGGAAACTTTCAAGGTCATGTTTGAGGGGTCTCTGGGCAACCTGATCTAATTGAGGATGTTCCTGCTCATTGCAGGGGATGTTAGAGTAGGTGACCTTTAAAGGCCCCTTCTAAACCAAACTATTCAATGACTCTATGTCCTCAAAGAGGATTTGAGGCCCCTGGAAGGCTTTAATGCATAAAGAAGAGTTCATAGAGGCTTCAGGCACTGACGAGCAGAATTTAAGCTCTTTAGGCTTTAACATGCCTTTAATCTTTTGTTGATGTAGCCTAAAGTTAGGATTATTTATTTTATGTACTATCCAAATTTTGGTACTGGAAAATCATTTTAGTGAGAAAGACACTAAAAATTGCCCTTAAGAAGCAGCTCAAGTTACCAGCTGATAGTATTGTATACCTAGTTTACACTGTCCTCTGCAGTCCTGCTAATAGACAAAATCTAAGTGTGAGTGCTTGGCCTCTTCAAATCAAGCCTGTGTTCTTGCTGTTAGGAACTATATAAAAGAAAACAAATTCTGTGTAACTATGTAGATAAGAACTGATTTAAAAGTAGCTAATCCTTACTATGAGTCACACCTGATTTCCCTGGACTCCTTATTCTTAATAAATAAGTCATGCCTGGTTCTACAAGCCTGGTTTGTAGACTTTCTCTTTCCTGGGATTAAAGCAGCCTGAGATTAAGCAATGAGACTTGCATGCTTGCCAAGGGTGAGACCAGTTATTGCCCAAAGCTTTTGGCTCCACAGGCAAATATGTAAAGGCTGGTTGAATAGACCATCTTAGACCTGGTAAATTTTGCATTGCAACTCAACTTCTATATAATCTATTCTCTCACAGATAAGAACTCGTGGGTTTTTTTACAAGCTGAAGCATAGATTGTGTACAAATGATACATGGTTTGGCTTCTAAATAGAAATGCCACTAGTTAAGAGCACTAGCTTTCTTCCTACTGAGAGCTAAATTCGTATGGAGAACAGGTGTAGCTGTGTATTGGAAAAGTGCAATGTTTTACCAGATTATGTCTCTGCATTGTGGTAGGATAAGGAAAGAAATGAAAATCAAGACGTGTTGGAGAGCAGTAGCCTTAATTCTTGGCTGTCCTATTTTTTGATTAGTGTTGGATGCAACAGATAAAAATCAGGTTTCAGTAAACAGACTAAGGCTTGGGACAGGGATTTTTCAAAGGAATTGAAGACAAAATACTGTTGAGCCTTAACTACTATTCTGAAAAGACCAAATTCCATCCCCACAGGGGAGCACTAGACTGCCCCTCTCTGTGCAAAGCTTCTCTTCTGTGGAGATCCACTGTGAAGACAAATTAATCTTAATGTACATGTTGGTTGATGGGCAAAGACATCTTTTCAGGTATGGCTGGAAAGAGGATGGCACCTGTCACTCATCTTCATTGCAGGTGTTCAAATCTGAGAACAGTCGTGCCAAATTGAAAGTGAGTGAGCCAGCTTTGGTAGGTATGCAGGTGGCTGAAGGGAGCTACATGTGATTTAGTGTGTGATTTCTTTAATCTGCCAAATTTCTTCTTCTGGAGCTGTTAACTGTTCTCTTTTTGCTAGTGACTTACAGTGTGAAAATGTGGGCTTTTTGAAAGTGTGGATATTTGTGTTTTGCACAGTTTGGGGAGTTTAGGTTGATTTTTTAATTTTTTTTTTCTTTTTCCTAATTAAAATTCTGTGGGGTGGGAGATTCTTCACAAGTAATTTTCAATGTTAAGCTTTTATTGACTCTGTTTAGTTTATTTATTGAGGCTCACAATAAGAACTGTCTGCACCTCTTCTCCTCTGTGTTCATCTCTATTATTTTAATCTCTCTTCAGTAGAATTGGTAACCTGCATTATTTTCTCAGCATCATGTAGTAAATAATGGTACATGTCTGAAGCTCATCACAACAGCAAATAAGATGGTGCATAACGCATCATCCTCTCTGAATTGCCACAGCAGGGAGGCCTGGCAGTACATCCATTACCTCTGTTATTTCTCACAAAAAGCTGAATTTTCCTGCCCATGGATGTTGTAAAGGAGCAACAGAAAAAGAGCTGAAGTAGCAACGTGGGGCTGCGAGCCTTTGGGAGAGTCCTGGCTCTCTTAACACCAGTCAACTGGTGATTTGTTTTGGCTGTGGAATAACTAACACTTGGTTTACCTACCCTTTTGAGATCTTGCCACTCTGAAAGTCCTCTAAAACAGCAAGTGAATGGGGGGCAAATTGTCAAAATCCTTACTTCTTTTTCTTTGATTTTGGTCTAGACTGTTTTTGGAGTAGGTAGAACGATTTTTTTATTTTTAATGGTGTCTTCATTAGGAATATTGGGTATTCATATTTTAGTAGAGTTTCTTAATTGGCATTAATGATGCCTAAAATCCTGGAAGATAGGCACTCAGAACACTCAGGCATCATTCATGTAACAGATTTTTAGTAGTTTATCATAAGAAAAGTCTTGAGAAAAGTTAGAATTGTTCACATTTTGATAACGTAATGCACAGAATATAAATATTGTGGGGATGTTGTAATTATCCCCAACCAGAAGAGTAATCTGTCACTTCACCCACCTATCAACCCTCCCCATTCTAAATACCCCACACCTTTTCTCTGCCCTGCATCCAGGCTTGCAAAGGATAAAACACTGAAGGAAAAATGTACAGCATTCTTTTAAAAGTGCTTAATTTGAAGAGCTGAAATGCCTGTCTGTCACTGAACAGTTACAGCTTTGTGTCCCTGCAGGGCTGAGGTGACACTGGGGGGCTTTAGTTACATTCTCTGTGGTGTCATAAGTTTAACTGAACTTTCTGGAGTCACAGTACTTGGTTTAGGCAGATTATTTGAACCAGCTATTTGTGCTGGGGTAACACACACTCACCTCTGACTTGCTGGTTCCCAAAAAGCCTTGTGGTACCAACTCGTCCTTGTCATGGAAACCAAACTCAATCAACAGGCATTCAGCCACATGTGAAAAATGACAACACATTTCTCCGCATTTCAGAGAAAAAGAGGAGAGGATGGCTGACACAGAGATGCTGGGCAGGGTGACTAATGTGGGCCTGCTGCCTTTATCCATAACCTCTGTATTTCTCTCCCTTTGTTTTAGAGGTTGCACTTAGTGGCTTGATGCTACTGGTTTAGCAAACAGCATCGCATGACTTTATTCCCATCAGCTAACACAGATATAAGAATTTCATTAGCTTGATAAGTGCTCTCATTCTGGCTGATCTAAATGTAGTTTGAAAATACCTTCTAGGGCTGTTGTGGTGGCCCAGATGGGGCTGTGTCAGAGACCCCAATTCATTTCACAACCTTTCAGTCCTCTGGATGCCACATTTACTAACCAGACTCCCACAGGTTTCTCCTCAGCAGGCAGAAGGGCTGATGAGCAAGGAGCTTAGTCAGTACTTCAGCAAGTGTTTGGATACTTCCTGGAGATTCATCAGGAAATGCTTCTGATGCAGTAACTTCCCAAGGCTACCTTAATTAGCACAAAGGCTTGCAACTCTCTCTATGCCAGAATGGTCTCTCACAGCAGCAAGGTGGAAATAGGTCCCTTTCCCACCTAACTACAAAGGGACCTGTGAGTCTCATGGGCAATGTGACCCCAAAGCAAAGAAATCCTATCATCATCTGTAAGTTATGGATTAAAATGTTCATGGACTCAGCTTTATTTAAGAGAAATAGTATTAAAATCTTGTAAGCCTGAGTATTCACCAAGTAAAACTGACCCTTACATCCCAGCTTGCAGACAAAGAACACAGTTATGGCATGCAACTTCTACAAATGCCTTGACAAGCTGCCATCGAGCACTCAACTCTTCCTGGGTAAAAAACAGACTACAAGTGCACCACAAAAACTGGAAAATAATGTTGAATTATAAATATATTTGAGAAAATTGTGCTGCATCGGCTGACAATCCATTAAAAAAGAGGAGCTGAAATTGATCAAATGAATTGTTTGTTACTAATTATTTGCCTAGTGCTAGCTGTGATGTGAGACCTTGAGGGTGGGAATAAATTATCTTAATGAGGGATTAGGTTAAGGCATGTTATAAATTCTCATTTCAAGAGCTAACCCTACCACTAATATATTTGCCTATAACTGTGAATCTTCTTTAATGGCTGCCTGTCTTTTTCTGCACTGCATAAAATGTTCCTCTCTTTTTACATCCGTGCTCTGAAAAGGAGGTATTGCCCTCCCAGCTTTTAACTTCACTAAAAACAACTCAGAAGTATCTCCAAAGAAAGACCACTAACGTAGACTGTAAGTTATATTTCATTGTGGAGAAAGAAATGTTCACATTCCAAGGATGAAGTACCAGATACCATTTACCATGAGCTGAACACATCCCCGATTTTGAAAATCTTATTTATATGGTGCATGTGGCCTTAAAGATACAGTCTTCCAAGTGAATTGAGGATGGAGAAATGGGGATAAAGTGCTTATACAACTTGGAAGGGAAAAGAGGAACAAGGATGTGTATATTGCTTGCTTGTAAGAAAATTGCTTTTTATGATTCAAACATTGTACAAACTCATCATGATTTGTCTCAGACAATCCAAGTAACAAGGATTTTAAATCTGATCTTCCTCCTTTAAGTTTCTGTGGCCAAATTATTATCATATTTAATTATTATAACTGCTATTAATAATTCATAGTCAATTCTGAGACAGGTTTGAGATTGAGATAGGGACCTTTTCTATTTATGTGTTTGTGCAACAGTTGCAAGTCTAGATACTAATGCAATGTAACAATCACGTGATAATAAAACATTATGGTTTTCTCTCCCTGCCCCTTTCCCATTTTCCTTAGTTGTCCTCCAAGTGCTTTTAAAGGGAAGGGCACATTAATGTCTGCATTTCTCCAGGCGGGTCAGCACCCACAGTTACTCAGCAGGTCAATGTGGCAATCACACACAAACACCCCCCCTGGCTGTGCCCTGCCCCATGGGCATCAGTCCTGTGTGTGCTCTTTCTCTCAGATACTGCTTCATCAGAAGGCCATCAGTGCTGCCTGTTTGCTGAGCTGAGGGTGGAGAAGTGGGAGGGTTTATTAGATGGTCTTGCCTGTCTGTGAACTTGTTTTGTTTCATAATTAATATGATTGAATTTCCTCTGTACTTTTAAGGCATGGTGTAATGGCTCAGTTTGCCAAGAGCTTTAGAGCACTTTTAGAAATGATACTTTACTTGCCTTCTTTTTGATTTTTCAAACACACACTGCTGGGTTTTGCTACATACCTGTCCCCTCCTTTCTGCAGCACTTGGTGTGTAACTGGTTCAGCTCTGGGAACACACAGGAGATGCTGCACTACCCATACATATCATCAGAGCTCTTTGGGAATGCTGTTTGACTCACTGGAAACAGAGCTGGGTCCTCTCTGCTTCTAGAGAGACTTGTTTCCAAGCACTGTCAAGCCCCTTGCTATTGAAATTCAGAACAGCAGCAAACTTCCCAACATTCATTATGCTTTTCAGTATCAATTCAGAGGCAGCACTTGTGTGTTGGGTTTGTGCAGGAAAGATTCATCACATTCTTGGGTCAGCTGCCTTGTCAGCTCCACAAACACAAACACACACACACACACAGAGGGGGAAAAAAAAATGAGCTTCATACGCTTCATTCATGTCAGAACTCAACAACTTTAAGAGTGCAAATATTCTGCAGTCACTCATGAAAAGAAATTTTTAATAATAAATATCTAACAATTAATGGGCTGGTAGCTGCAGTTGTCTTCAGGGCATAATATCTAATTTCCTTGCAATGTTTCATATCCTTACTTTTCATGCTGCAACAGTCTATCATTAAAACCAAATGCAGGTTTCTATCACTTTTATTTATTTTTCAAATCATCTTATAAATCAGTGCCAGGCCTTGTTACAGATGAGTTCCAATAAATTATCAGCTGTGGACAAATTCTGAATGTTAAACATTCTCTGTTTCTTCCTTTCCACTGCCCCCCCCCCACCTCCACTTACTGTGCTCCTGTGTCACCCTCTAAGACTGGAGTGCATGACACGCAGAGGGGTTTGGGAGGTTTATCCCCATTTAAACAAGATGGGAACCTGGCTACTTAATTACGTGCTTTCTGAATAATATAAAAATGTTTGGTTTTAAAAGGAAAAAGGTACCTAGGGAGACAGTTTCACACAACCTGCAATAAAATTTACATCTCTGGACTTTGGTAAGATAGACATCATCTCTTTCACTTCCAGCTGACAGGTAATTCCCAGAGACACTTGTAACCCTAATCTAACTGACATTAATTCTTTTACCAAAATGCTCTGTCATTGCCCTTTGGAAGAAGGTCATAAGTGCTTTTGTGAGCTGATGCCAACTTTTCCTTAGCTGATTTGTCACATCTAAATTGGGTTGTTGCAATTAGCAGTATATTTCTGATTTTAATATGACTCTGTCGGTTAAGTAAATTTTATTTGTAGTTTTACTACTAGGCTGAGATACATCAAATGGCCTGAAGTGACAGTGCCTTTCATGGCTGATGGGGAACTCTGGATATTGTAATTAGCAAAATAATCTTTTAAAATAATCTGAGATCAGTTATCTACAGCTGGGGTGCAGTTGCGAGTGAGTTAGTCGGAATGAACTCTGTATCACAGGAACATGTATGGAAGTAAAGATGCCCCTCAAAAACATTCATTTACAGAAAGCCCTCTCCAAAATATTGCATTCTCTCCCACATTTTGTTTGTTTGTTTTGGGTTTTTTTGGGGGGGTCTCCTTCATTCTGCTTGCTTTTTCTTCTTCTTTTTTTTTTTCACTTTGATGCTTCTTTTCTCTTTCACATCACTTGGGCTTTCAAAACTTTCTCTCTGCTGTTACATGTCATGAATTTCAATCCACACAGGCAGAGTATGATTTGGTTGTTTCTACCTCCTTGATTTCAAGTAAACTTCAACCTATTCCTTGAACCATAAAGGGAATCAAATGGAAATTACTGTGTTCCCTTGTTTGTTTTTTGTTTGCTTGTGGGGTTTTGTGGGGTTTTTGTTTGTTTGTTTTTGTTTGGGGGTTTGTTTTTTAAATAAAACTCCTTGTTATTAGACTCTACTCTTTATTTATCAAGTGATATTTCTGGTCATTTTCTGACATTTACCTTGCTGGATAAATTAAATCAATCGATATATTGTTGAGTGACAGACAACATTAATCCTTAGCACAAAATAGGAAATCCTTGAAGAAACACAGGAAGAATTCCTACACAGCATGGCTAAATCATGGCTTGGATGAGAGCCAGAAGTGCAGATTATGCAGGAGTTTTAGACACTTACTTTCCATCTGAATTTTTAAAAAAGTGACCTTGTAATTATATAGTGCCAACTTCTGGTTTCATCTGAATGCAGCAAGAAAATCCTTGGTGCGTGTTTGAGGTCTCTTCTGATTCCTGCCTAATGAATAATTTTTACTCTTTTTATATATCTCTTCACATGGTACCTGCCATTATTTCCATAAAGCAATTACTTTTTTCCCCTGAATTCTTTATTTAAATCCGTGTCCTTGTAATTGGCCAGATGAAACTGTCTTATTCCTATGGCAAAGTAATTATATGTATGATTTGTTGTTTCCTCTTGTCCCTCAGATTAAATACTCTTCAGGGCAAAGATGCTGTTGGTTTCTGATCTGTTCTCCATCCTCTGTGAGCACAGCAGCGAGTGCACAAATGTACCCAGCCTGAGCCACACACTCTTCCTCTGATTAAAGATGTACCTTTTTCTACTGTACACAGGCACCTGCTCTGTTCTATTTATCAGTCCACATGAATAACCAACAAGGAGAATCGAAGGTACCTCGAGTTGCAAAACCTGCAAACCTGGGGACAGAGCAAAACTGCAAGTTGAACTTTGCTGCCATGAACTGCTAAATTTAAGTGAGCCCATTTACACTGTTTGTGTGACACAAATAACTGCCTAGAACAAGTTCTGAGCTGGGGATGTGCAATTCACAGCTTTTCTGAGGAGATGTTTTTTAAATCTGCACCCAGTGAGGAAAAGCAATTGATTTTTGCAGCCTTCCCCTTCATTCTGTCTACAAGAAAAGGAAATTGGGGTAAGAAGCAGAGACAACCTTTTGCATTCTCTGCAGTGAGTCTTAGGAATTTATTTCAAAAGTACTTAATATTTCTGATAGGAGTGCACTTATATATCCATTTAAATCCTGTAGTGAATAAGTGCAGGAGAAATATTTCCAACCACTTACAATGAGGAGGAGTCTGTGCTTCCAGAAGGATTCCTGAGTCAATGCAAGGAAAACTTCCCAGACTGTGGTCACCCCTGCACTCAAGTGATGTCTCTGAAGCTGCAAGGGATCAGGAGCTCTTCTCATCAGTCTGTGTCCCTGTCAGCAGTATGTCTTTGCAACATCGCCTAGTCCTGTGAGATGATTCTATTATTCTAACATAGATATGTTGCACCTTAACCACAACACAAACAAACAGATCAACTGAATATGAAAAACCATACCAGTTTCCATTACCTATGATGCTGAATTGCCAAGAGTTTGAACCCTAAATACCTAAATTCATACTGAGATGCCTAAATTTAACCTGAGATTTAGCTGTGTGTGCTCAGTGTCACTGAAAAGGAGGACACTTTTATTTGTGTGTTTATAAAGAAGCTGATTTCAGGAGCCCAGACTGAAAATTAATAACTGATATGGATATTTTATTACTGAGAAATTTCTTTCTTCATCTTCTAACCTCACTGTGTTTTTTGCACTGTGTAGAGCAAAGTTGCCTTCAGACAAGTATGAATTGGGACTCAGCTTTTACCCGCAGCATTCCCATTGTCTTCCCATGAAGTCTCGGGCAAATCTCACTCTTTCCCCACCTACACCCTCTTAGTTCCCAAAACAGATTGATAGGGATACAACGTCCCGGAACTGCTGTGAGACCTAACTCATTTTCAGGGTGCCTGAAGTCGTTTGAATGAGAGGTGCTACAGAAGAAGAAAGGTGCTGGTGTTGTTGTTTCACAAAACCCCCTGCATTGTTCTCAGGAGCAGCCTGTGCCTGGTGCAGGACTGCCTTGCAATCCTTCTAGACACGAGCTCTATTAACATACAAACGAACAGGTCACACTATTCTTGGAGCAGAACTCTTTAGCATGTTAATGACAGATTCACACCAGTGGCCCCTTAGTGCTCTGGAGAAATACAGGGTTTGCTTAGCGCTTAATAAAAAAAGGGCCATCATAAAATATGCCACTTGAGACAGATTAATACTGTCACAAGAGATAAAATGGATGAGGAAAATGACAAAGATTTATCTTTTTGTGGGTGCCAAGTGTGGCTTCTTTGCAATCTCACTGTTAAAGTAGCATTTATTCGTGGCTATTTGGCATAGGCATATGTGAGGCTAAATTTTCAAGTGAAGGTTCACGAGAAGGGCTCAGCTCCTGTTTCTGTGCACCTGAAATCACCACCTTAATCTGTGGCATAGAAAGGAGGCCGTCAATATGGACTAGTGTGGTGTTGGCCACTAGAAGCTATTGGATGGATCCATAACCATCCTATCCTGCCCTAAGGCCACCAGGGGACTGCTACGACTGATGCCATCCACAGACTCCTCTCATGGCTCTGGCTACTCAGTTTGGTCCTTCTGTGCAAGATGACCATTTCTGAACATCGGTCCCTGCAGCTGAGCTATTTTTACACTTACACCCACAGTGACATGCAGTACTTCCCAGCTTTGGGTGCATTTTAGATGTGAAAAGGCAGAGGCAGAACTCCTGCTCCTTATTTCCTACAAAGCACAATTTAAGGAATAATACTTTAAAATCAGAGATTCTATACATCACTTATATGAGTTATGGATGAGAGTAAAAAAGTTTGCTCAAAGGCCTTTATCCATAGCCTGAAGAAGGAATTAGAAACCATTCTCCTTGATTTTCTGGGGCTTTGGACCAAACCCCAGTGAGGAAACAATATTTTATTGTTGAAAAGAAAATTGTTTGGCAATATATGTATTCATGCCTTTTAAAAGGCTTTTCTCTTTATATATACTATATTAATTTTCCTCTGTCATTTTTAGTTTAGAAGCCAACAGCTGCAGCAGAGCACAGGAGTGCACAGTGGCATTACCCTTATTCAATGCTGGCTGCTTGTTATATTGTCCATTACAGCAAAGGTGAGTTGTTCCATGGGGGGAAAACACTTTAGGTCTTACAACAGCCAAGCACAGAGATCAAGCAGAGCTCTGCACCAGCCAGAGGCCGTCCACATGCTGCTCCAACCAGAAATATTCTGTACACACACTGAAAATCATGGCAGGGCTGTGAAGATGTCTCGCTGACGCTGATGTTGCCATTTTAAGTTCAAACAATTAATATTATAAAGAGGCAAAAACATTACTATGGCAGGTATACTGCTGTTGCCCTCATGGAGCTGCACATTACAAGTAGTGCTGGTATTAAGTGGTTTTCTGAGTCCTGTAAAGGTTAGATCATATCTTTGAGGATTTCACGCATTTCTTTTTTTCTGATTAGTTCTTTTTTTTTTTCCTTAATATATTAGCTATCGTAAGGGAGTTTATTGAGAAATGAAGCTGAAAAACAGTATAATTGGTACCTTAATTGTACAGATATCAGCTTCTAAATTCCAGTAGCAAACCAAAGATACAATATTTACAAGGAAAAGAGCAACGGAGATATTTCTTCTCAGGTTTTTAATTGGAATCCTAATGAAATCACCTTGTGAAGGTGTGGGATGCCTGAAGCATGTACCTGATGGCAAAGGAGGTGACTGTGCATTAGCATTCAGAGAGAGTGTAGCCCTGTGACATGGTTTAGGCAGCATCCACTCAAAGCTTCTCAGCTGTGGGGACAGTGAATTTTACCACTCCAAGAGCAGAAGGCTGAGCTTTCCAGTAGATCTTTCTAGGCTTCTGCAGCAGTCAATGGGAAGAGAGGCATTACATGGCCATGTGTGAGGACATCTGTGAGATATGACATGACTCTTTGGACTTCATTCATGTGTTTCCCCTTAGGAAAACCCGAGCAGAGGTGGACAGCTGACTTTTGCCCAGAATAAAGTTCAGAGCTGACACAGAGCATGGCCTGTACCCAGCTCAGTACACAGGGTAGCCCTCCTGGGAGCTACCACAACACCCTAGACCACCCTAGACCCAGACCAGGCTTCTCCTCCAAACCTCCTTCCTGTCACTTTCCATCCATCAAAGAGGAAGAGGGATCTGAGCACACAACAGCTGGTCAGTGTGGCTTGGGTACTCCTGCAAGAAGGGTAGTGGCCACCATGTTACCTTTCCTGAGGATAGAGAAGTCTGGGATATGTCAATATTCTTCGTCAAGTACAACTTTGGAAGTGGCAGAAAAAGAGCAGGCTTTTTATTTTTTTCCCCCGCTGGTTTTATTCAGGGGGAACTGTCCTGACTTCTATGAAATTACTTTTTATTTCCATAACTGTGAATGTACTAGTAAGAGAAGTGGTGTACTTACAGGGATAAACCAGCATCAGCCTAATTTATTGAAGCTTGTCCCATAATAAGGAATATTTGTGTCACATGAGATTCTGCCTCTGAGGTAATTTGATATTTTGGTCAGCATTTGCAAGTTTTTTGCACCTATAACAAGGACCTGTTTTCAAAGGTGCTGCCTGCCTAGCAAGTTTCATAGAATTAAGCTGAACTGCTTTTAGTGAACATTTTTGAAAGCTAGAGACCTGTTCAAAAGCGTTAAATAAGACTCTACTTGAAATCTCCCTTTTTTTTCTGATTTTAGCTCTCTTCTAGTACACTGTTTCATCACAGAAATTTTCCATTCCTAATACACAGAGAAGAAAGGAGGAAGAAATTAACTTATCAACCACTATCTACCAAAGTGAAGATGAACGTGACCTCACTCATTCGTCAAAGAGAATCAAAGTTGATACAAGTGTCAGTAAATTCCCTTTAATGATCTCTCCCCAAAGAATTTTTACATGTGGAGAGTTCCATTTATAATTTACCACTTTGAAATATAACTCACTATACACCAAATGCTCAATAAGCCACAGGGGCAGCAATAATTTCTAAGACAACTTTATGTTTTACCGAAACCACTAAACCAGTTCAAAGCTGCTAAGACCAATTAGAGTAGTTAGTTGAAAGATCACTTTATCCTCTGGTATCTGGGGAAAGGTCCCTATTAAGCATTACATTGGCAGGGGAATCCAAGACTTGACACTATCCAGATACATTCTACACTACTAGACTAACAAAATTCTTAAGCGGGGCAAGATTTTTGTTTCACAGGAGCGGTTAAATACACTTGCAGAAGAAAGCACCAGTTTCCATGTGAGCATCTCAAGTCCTGTTTCTCATCCCTCATATCTTCTTTCCTGTGCAAAATTCTGTTCACTTGGGGTTTTAAAATGCAACTTTCAACTAAAAGTGCAGGTAGGTTTTAGTTGGCATCATAAACAGGCCAGCGTATATGGTATTTGAATTAATACCATCAGTTGCATTGTGCCCATCCCTACTCTCACTGAACTCAGTAGAAGCTGGGGAAAGCAAAGTACTGAGCTGTTTGGCATCAGCAAGGATTGTAAAACTTTGGGGAATTTATGGGTGTGCAAGAGGCCATGCCTATGTAAGATCTTATCCCAATGTGAAAAGTTGTAGAACAGAAGCAAAGAAAAAATATTTATATAAATTACCGAGAGATATATTGTGACAAATTTTACTCAAGAGATCATTCTCTTCCATTCTGGTCTTAAAACAGAGAATAGAATAGAATAGAATAGAATAGAATAGAATAGAATAGAATAGAATAGAATAGAATAGAATAGAATAGAA
>JAWWMP010000081.1:63603215-63643890 GCA_035047865.1 Dendrocincla tyrannina
AATAGAATAGAATAGAATAGAATAGAATAGAATAGAATAGAATAGAATAGAATAGAATAGAATAGAATAGAATAGATCTTTTGTTTGGAAGGAACTCAAAACAATCATCAGGTCCAACTGCCTGCTATAATAACACTCCACTCTTCTCTCTCTTCCTCCACTTACATATGTGGGTCATTTTTATGGTGTCCACATTCTCCAAACAAGCAAAAAGATGTACAGAATTCGAGACTATAGAATTAAATTATAAATTTAATAATACTAACTTTCAGACAGAGATGGATTATCAGCTAGATCAGCTAAGCAACCTTTTGATGCGGTAATACCGATCTACTCATTGTCAAATATTCTTCTGCATAAAACTTACAGCCTTTCTTTCATTTGAATAAATCCAATTGCGCACAGCTTTAGGGCATTTATTCATAAGTATTCTAGAAAATCTTTCTGAGATTCAGTAAAGAAAACTCAAAATCTTGTTTATGAGAATAAAGTACTACGTGTCTGCTTAGAGTATTTTGGGTGTTCCACAATCAACATAATGCCGTATTTAGGGGAAAAAAAAATATACCCTCATTTTTGCTTGTTGGTACAGATCCGAAACACACCAATGTAAGATGTCTGTTAACTTCATTGAGGTCTGCATGAAGCTTTCAGTCCAGGAAAAAGGATGCTGCTGTGCACTTCCACAGTAGCAGTAACCCTAGCAGTTATCTTCCCCCTAAACATGCCCAAAAAGCAATTTAACGCACCAGCAGCAGTTGCCTATTAATCGGGCTCGAAAAAAGGTAGCCTGGGAGGGTGGGTTTAAAAAGAGGAATGTGGCACTATTATGTATTGCTTGCAAAGTAAACAAGCAACATCAGTATAGTCATTTCCTAATTACGAGCTGTTTCATAAACTGTAAATGCTAACATGGGAGAGGTAAATCATAGCAATTTAATTAATAAAACACTTTAGACAATTAAATCCATATGTGCATGTCCTGGGGCACAACATCAATAATAGAAGCTTGCAGGCATATTTTGGAAATTTTATGCAATCATTTGCAGATCTTGTAGTCAATAATTGGTACAAACTGTTTTAACTCTTCCTTGCCTGGTCTGGAAAATGGAATAGAACTGCTGATTTCTATTATTATTATCGATTTCGTTACTGTTATTATGTTGCCTATTTTTCACTTCTGTGTATGCATTTTAAAATTATTTCTGTGCAGGCTACAAAATGAATCTGATTTCTTTCTTACATAAATGTGACCTTCTACATAGTCTAATGAATTAACTTCATCCTAGAGAGGTAATAGACTTGTTTTTCTGGTCCACAGAAGTCGACTAAAATTTGCACATACACCACAACTTTGGGCTCTGAGCTCTGAGTGTGATTTCCAAACAATGGGATTTGAGCTCTGGAGTTCAAGGATACATCCTTAAAGGTTTTGGAGACTCTAAGCACAGAGCTGAATGGTGACTTTGACAACTAATAGATGTGCAGAGAGTCTCCCTGGTGTACAATAAGGCATACTCATGCACAGGCTGTTATCCTGACACTTTGCAAACCAGGCTGCCAACAACCCAGAAAAGCAACAGGTAATCAAAACAGTGCAAGATCTATGTCCTATACAGTTTTCTTGTTGGACACAGAGCCTGACAGTATAATATAAACCTCTATAATTTGGGATATCTAGCAGTGCTTGTTAAGTTTGGAGGCCCATTTGACCACAGCAGCAGCCACATGCTCTGGTTAAAGGGCCACGTGCCATTTGTCCACGGGCAAACTGGCAGCAATACCCAAACCCAATATTTATAATATGTCAGAGCATCTCCAAGGAACCAGCTCCAGGATGAAGCAGCTGAGGCAACACACTAAGAACCGGCCAGAGTGTTGTGGCCCCACCTGTCAAAACTAAACTCCTGCACACCAAGAAACTGCTGGGGTCTTCTAAGTCTCATTAAGCCTGGAGAAGGAAATACCATGGACCCCATCCTTCCACTGGCTCCCAGCTAATTTCCAGTGTCCACATAAAGCTTTGTTCTTACAATTTCAGGCAATAATGAATCCAGCCCTGGCAACATCAAAGCGTGGTGTGATCTTTGAATTACTATAACTGCATGTCCTCTGGGACAACGCGAATCACAAAGACTTTTAAAGCAATTAATGGATTCAGCCCCATTTACATCAAAGTTCCAGTTCTGATTTATGCACTGCCATGATAGCAGTGCTTCCTGGGGACAAGGCAGTTCACAAAGTCCCAGAAGCAGCATAAAAATGCTGGGGACATCTTCTTTTAAGGGGATCTCACAGTGGGTAGTCGTCCAGTAGAGATCAAACAGATGTTAAGTCTCCAGGGAAAACAGCCAAGCCTTCTGAGAAACTCCACTTTGAGCCATGTAGTTTAAGCCCCTGAAGCTTAACGGTCTACTCCCTATAAACCTTAATTGTCCATCCACTTCCCAAAAAGAGACAAGGATGAGATTTAATTCCAAAAAAGGAAGACTTGCCAAAGACTTAATGAAATCCATCAGGGATTTCAGCATTTCTATTGCTGTCACATAAAATGCAATGGATGGTGATTTTAGATGGTTGAACAGATAAGCAGAGAGATGAATTAGCTGGTAAAGTGATTTTGCTCTTATAAAATAGTATGGGAAAAAAAATCCCTTCTTTGAGAACACACTACCCATTCCCATGAATTCCAGTTTCCCTTGCATTTTAGTTGTCTCAGGTTATGTGGGGTATTGCTATTATCTTTCTCGCAGTAGAAAACCAAGAGATTAAACATGTGTCCCTCTTCCTGGTCTTTAGAGATGATGCTTCCATTACCTGTTGTTATCTGCACAATAAGAATTTCATGCAGATCACTCTGCAGAGTATTTGAGTCTTTTTGAGAGACCAAAGTAAATGAATCACTGATGATGTTATTGATAACAGGGCAAAAAGCTGTTTGTTGGTTTATATGAAGGAAAGAAATTAGAAACCTTCTAAAAATGTGGATTAAAGAGTCCAAGAGATTTTAAAATTTCAGAGTTCTATTACAAATCATTGTAAATTGAAGCTTAGCTTTTTCAAATTCCTTTTTAATTATTATTATTCAGTTATTTGGTAATTTAACAGAGTATGCCACAGCAGTTCTGTGTTAAACTGTGAGGGCACTTGTAGCATGAAATTCTAACATAAGGGATGTTGGTTGTAACTATGTGGGCCATTATCAAGTAAATTGCCAATATATAATAATGAGTATTTGCTTTTTGGGTTTATTTGTAATTGTTTTTTCTACCCTGTAGAACACAGTAAAACCCTTTTGGTTCATGCATGTTTTCACAGTGTGGAATGATATCAAAATGAGTAATGCTGAGGTGGTGAGTGGCAGAGCATTATGGAGGATGTGCTTGTTTGACATCGTTTATATGTAAATCCCGCTCCAGTTCATCAAGATGTTAAGCAATTTCACAGCCATCCTGCACTGCCTTGCTACCCCTTGGAGGAGTTTCTTCTGTTATCTTGCTTTGATTCCTGATACGGGCTGGCCTCCTTCCTCTGACCACAAGTGAGCAAATGCCCTCACTGCATTTCCAGTCCCACCACACAGCTATGCTGGCAAGTGTTGCCTCTGATAACACTGCTGCTGGCTCCTGCTGCCCCAGCTCTAAGGCTGTCCTGACATCTGAGACCAGATTTCCCATACATTTTTTGGTGGCTCAGAACTTCTTTAATTCAGAAAATCTTGACTGTAAGGGGAGAACAAGCATGCAGCACTCCTAACTGGCACCCCTATGGGCTGGGTCCTTTCTCCACTTTGGAGCTGGTAGAAAGCTGAGACATCACCTTGTGTGTCATGGTCACCAGTGGGATTCTGCAGGGCTCCACCCTCTGCCCAGTTCTCCCCAACAGCTTCATAAACGACTTGGATGCAGGACTTCAAGGCATAGCAAGTAAGTTTACATATAACACTAAATTGGGAGGAGCTGTTGACTCCCCTGAAGGCAGGGAGGCCCTTCAGAGAGACCTTGGCAGATTAGAGGGCTGAGCAATCACCAACCACAAGCTTTACAAAGACAAGTACCAGATTCTGCACCTGGGATGGGACAACCCCAGATATTTGTACAGACAGGGGGATGAGTTGCTGGACAGCAGTACTATGGAAAGGGACCTGGGGGTCCTGGTCGCTGGCAAGTTGAACAGGAGTCAGCAGTGCCTTGGGAACCAGGAGGGCCAACCCTGTCCTGGGGGGCATCAGCCAGGTGAGGGAGCCACTGTACTCTGTGCTAGAGTCCTGTGTGCAGTTTTGGGCACTGCAACATAAGAAAGACACAAAGCTTTTAGAGGGTCCAAAGGAGTGCTTTGAAAATAGCAAAGGGTCTAGAGGGGAAGAAGTAGCAGCTGAGGGCACCTGGTGTGTTCAGGCTGGAGAAGAGGAGACTGAGGGGAGACCTCACTGCAGGTACAACGTCCTTGTGAGGGGAAGAGCAGGGGCAGGCACTGATCTCTTCTCTCTCATGACCAGTGACAGGACCCAGGGAATGGCCTGAAGTTGTGTCAGGGGAGGTTTAGGTTGGATATTAGAAAAAGGTTCTTCACCCAGAGGGTGGTTGGGCACTGGAACAGTTTCATCAGTTCCACTGTGCACTTTCAGAGGACAAGTGTCATGCGTGGAAAGAATGCACTCATTTGAACATAAAAGTAGGTATACCCTGAGTGAAAAAGCAACTTCAGTTGTTCTTACATTGCCAGTTAAAAGAAAAAGATGTCTGTTTTATTATTTTTGTGGAGCAATACATGTATATTCTGGATGGCTGCACTTTTTTATTTTCTTAATTGTTCCTCCTAATTTATGATTATCAATGCTGTAGACTGACTGTACATGTGGACTTCGATATATGAGGGCCACCAAGTTGATTAGAGGGATGGATCACCTCTCCTGTGATGAAAGGCAGAGAGAATTGGGATTGTTCAGCCTGGAAAAGAAAAAGCTTCAGGTTAACCTAATTGTGGCCTTCTGGTACCTGGAGGGAGCCCACAAGAAAGAGGGAGAGACACTACTTATAAGGCCATGTAGTGACAGTTCAAGGGGGAATGGCTTTAATCTGAAAGACTGTAGGTTTAGGTTAGATATTAGAAAAAAATGCTTTACTGTGAGGGTGCTGAGGCACTGGGACAGGTTGCTCACAGAAGCTGTGGATGCCCCATCCATTCCAGGCTGGAAGGAGCACTGAGCCCCCTGGACAAGTGGAAAGTGACCCTGCCCACTGCAGGGGTGTTGGAACCAGATGATCTTTAAGAGATGCCTTCCAACACAGGCCATTCTATGATTCTATGATCTCTGAGAGCATATAGTCTTGTGCAATTGTATTTAACTGCTGAAATGATACCAAAAAGCCCAACATCAACCCATAGGAGGTTATTAAGCACAGACTGTTATGCTCCAGCTTCATTAGTGCATTTGGATTTTTTAATCCATCCCATCAGTATGTTTGTGGCTTCAATTTTTATTGAGTAATGTGAGACGTGAACTACAAAATGCAGCTTCCAGGGTGGCACGTTGCTACATACCTGAAAAAAAGAGTGAGCATCATCAGCAGGAATGATGTTGGTCTTTTGACACTGCAGGGGCCTGCCTTCTAAATAAGTAGAAAAGGTATCCATAAACAGCATTTGCTTCTGGCAGACATTTATACTCACTGACAAAGAGCAAAAGCACCGTGGCCAGGATGAACTTGCAAAGGAGGTGGTCAGAGGTCACCTCAGGTGTGGAGTATTGTCTTTCCAGGCTGGAATTCCGCCCGTCGTCACCAGACTGGTGCAGGATCTTACAGATGTTACAGATGCTGAGTATTTCTCTGGGCTCTGTCAGGAAGTGGAGACACCTATTGGTGGGTTATAATCATAATGATAATCGTTATCATCATCATGATCATCATCTTAAAATATCGTTATTATAGTGATAATTATTTTTACAGCAACAGTAACAACCACAAAACCAACAAAACCCCTCACTGATGCTTTAAAACAGAGTTTTCTGGCCAGATAATTGAGATTTAGAAAACACTGGAAGTGTTTAGCACTTATACGCGATTTTGAGAAACATTATTTTTTGAAGGAAATAACCATACTGTCATTACTAGCCAGGGAAAGTGGTGTGAATCCCAACAGCTCCCTGATACATCCAAAAGTGATTGCAGTCAAAAATTAACCATGGGCAATTTCTCACTGCAGTAACAGGGGGGTTATTAAAAAATATTATTTGAATTCCTGAGAGCCTTCTCACTGTCAAAATTCAATGCTCTTTCTCTCTTCACTTCATTTGATAACAACAAAAATATATTTTCAGGACATTGTATGAGATCACAGTCTTTTTTTTTTTTTGGTAATAATAGCTACATGGGTTTAGATATATCCCCACTAAATTATAATTTAATTTTCAGCTATTTAAAGGTCACTCTGAATAATATATATGCTGCTTAATAATCAGTTAAAGTAATGGCACCTTTCAGGAGTGTAAGCTAATAGCAGTGTTGCCTTTGCACAGGCCTTTGCTGTTTTCATTTGTTGTGTGATCAGCGAAGCAAGAGAGAAGTTCCCCTCATCCACCCGAGCCAGATCTTCAGTCTCTCTTTCTTTCTCTTTTTAATGGGAGGAAGAAAAACCTTTTTGCAATCATCAGTAATCTCTCCAAAGGTCTTTTAATTTAAAAAGTCATAAGTGTTAATTAGCTATTATTAAGTGCCCCCTGTATAAATTAACGTGATTGATGAAAAAATTAAGGGTAATGAAAAATGTAGCAATGCATGTATTTTTAAGAGACTATATTAAAGATGAAAGTCCCCAAAGACAGAAACTAAGGCCTGCTGCACCCGTGCCCTGCCTTTATTAATATTAATAATAAAAAATATATAGCTATATATCTCAGGAATACGCATGGACATGTTGGATATACCAGTTTTAACATATTTCTTGCTTTATTGAGCTTTGAATACCTCTTTGTCACAAAGACTTATTCCAATGTGGTAGGTATAACCTCCAAATTCTTTCTGGTTTGTGGACCAAAATTAGATTCCTTAAAAATGGAAACTGGGATCCAGAGTTAGAAAGAAAAGAGAACCGAACTAATTGAATTACTGTTTTTCCCATTAATTTTATATGTACCACAGTGGGGCACTACTGTGGTTTACAAAACAAGTTCTTCTTTTATCTGTTATCAAAATCAAAAAATCTAAAATAAGATAAATTATGCTTTTCTCCACAAGGACGATTTTTTTTCCTGTTATAAACATTCAGTTTGCATCTGTGCTGGGTTCTGCAACCTGTTTGCCTACATGAACCGTTCCTTTTAACATCATTTCACAAGAAACAGGCTAGATCAGGCCACAGTGGCTGCACATCAGGAGATATTTCCCAGTGGAAAATATTGGAATAAATAATATCAGATCTGGATATTTTATTTGCTTTCTTTTCCCCTACCCAGGAAATATTACTTATGTCATGTAGTCACCGGTTTACCTTCATTTCTGTTTTATATACAGGTCTCATATGAAATCATAATGTGATCTACACTACATTAACATACAGTAAGAAATAGTTCCCACCAAAAACTAGGTTGGCAATACAAAGAGAAAGACTAGGAGAAATTTATTATTAGCATTCTTACATGCTATAAGTGCAGAATCCCTCTCAAAGAGACAGGGATTTAATACCACACTAAAGAACTCTGCTGAGGTGTGTGAGCAGCAAGAAGTTGCACGGTTTGCAGCTCTAATGACACTTGGTTTCCTGTGGCACTGTGACATGTTGTGGGGCTGCCACCCCTTGCCTTTTGCTCTGTTGCTTGGTCAGCAGGCTGGAGGAGTGTAAACCTGTGGGTTCTGGGCTGTCTGGTCAGACCAGGTAAGCTGTATAGCAAAGCTGGTTAAGATTTGCTGGTTCTGGGCTGGTCTACAAGGTGTTCAACTCCTCAATAGCATGTAGTCCCAAAAAGTGGCTTCAGGTGGTTCATGAAGTCTCCTCTCCTTCCCTCAACTCAGCCCCCAGGACATTATTATGTAGAATTGACATGGGAGTATATCTGTGTGCACCTCTGCCTGGTGTACCTGAACCTGGCCATGACTCAGGTTACAGGATAGCCATAAGCAGCACAACCTTACAAGCCTGTTTTCCTTATTTTCTTTTCTTCTCCCCCTGTATCTTCTTCACCCCAGTGCCTCAGTGCAGTTCTGCATCCTGCTTACTAAACTAAATGGGATTTAAACTGCACTCCAGTTCTATAGACTTTGAGCCCTGGGAGCCCACACTAACTTGTCTGCTTTAGAAGCCAGCATAACTCAAAGTGAGGGTATATGTGAATGACATGTAATATTAAACCTGTCCAACGCCTTCCAATGTGAGACCTTATTTTTCATTTGTTCATCCCTTTTTTCAATTAATTAATTAACTAACTGTGGTGAAATGATTTTTCAGGGCAAACATCTGTGTCTCACTAATTGTTTTAAAGCAAAAAGAGCTAAAAATTTTGAGGGGAAATATGGTTTTCCTGGTTCTAATAAAGGAATCTTGCAGTTGATTATATGCCCCACATTTTATGCTCTAGTGCAAAAGTTTGAAAGTGGGAAGAACAGAGTAGATATATGCCTTTAGCACAAATTTGATCAAATCTCAAATCTCTATAAACCCTCAGTGAAGTCTGCTGTCAAGAATTGGAAAGATTTTGACAGCTGAAGTCTCTGAAGAGCCTGACTGCATTAAGCAGCCCCATGCAATGAGCAAGGTGCACGTGTGCTGCTCCCAGAGGGCTGGCCATTCTTTAGCCAAGAGCTCCAGGGGAGAAGAAAAAAATTATCCCAAGATACCAAGAAAAGAGAAAAGACCAAAAAACCAGCTATATGAAGTCAGATCAAAAGATCATCTAGTCAAATACCTTTTTTATTCTGGTGTCAATAAGTAATAGATGCATAAGGAGAAGTATAAGATTAAAGTATAAAACAATAGTAGCCTTCAGTTTCCTAAAAATTTGCAGCTCTGTGGCTTCCAGAGTTAGAGGTAGTTTCTGTTTATGAAATCATCGCCAGAATTCTCCTCGATAAGCTTGTCCAGTCCTGGGTTCCATGTAAACCTCAAGCTTCCATGTTATGGCAAGAATTACAATGAAACCACCCCTTTGCTTTGTTTTGAATTTGTTCCAATACCTTCAGTACCCCAATAGTTGTTGTATTGGAAGATGAAGAGAACAAACCTGGCTATGGTTTCAATTTTCATTCTGCACAACTGATTTTAGTATTCTTAACTCCAAAACATTCAGTCCATAGCCTTAACTTCCAACATCACTTTGTTTTCTGTAATACAGAGCATAGCCTTGTATGCACCGTGTTTTGTTTCAATCACTTTTATTCTACACAAGAAAAATACACAAGTTAGCAATGCACAGCTTATACTCTCAATAATTTATTATTTGAAAACTTTATTGCTTATGGCACAGCACAAAATGTATAGCAACCCTTAATTACAACACCAGCTACTGTTGAGTGGCAAATACAGTAAAGAATAGTTAAACAGAACTTGAATCTAGTGAAAACTCACCAGATGAACATATGTTGTTGTTTCAATGCATGATAATACATGGAAGTGGTGTGAAAATTTCAGTTGTAAGAAGTCTCTGCTTCTGAGATTAAAAAGACTAGCACAGAATGAAACAACTTAGGTTGGCAAGGACCTCTGTGGTAAAATGGTTTAACCCCAGCACAAAGCAGGTCCAACTACCTCCTCAGAGCCTTAGCATGGTGAGTTTGGAGAATCAGCAAGGAGGGAGAGTGTCCAGCCTTTCTGACAAAGTGTTCCAATATTTGATGGCTCCCACTGTGAAAATTCATTTCCTAATATCTAATCAGAATTTTTCTTATTGCATCTTGGACCCACTGTCCACCATCCTTTAATTACGAACCAACCTTATGCTTTTTTGGGTGGTAGAAGACAGCACTAAAATCTCTTCCAAAACCGCCTCTTTCCAAGTGAAGTGACCTACATTCCTCAGCTGCTTCTCATATATCCCATATATTTCCACCATATATATCCCATATATTTTCCACCTCCGACCATCTCTCTGACCCTCCATTGGACTCCTGGCAGCATAACAATGTCCTTCCTCTAGTGGGAAGACCAACACTGGACACAGTGCTCAACATGCAGCCTCGTGGATAATTATAGGGCCATGTTCATTATTTTTACTTTAAAGAAGTGTCCCAGAGCCACTAGATCACTAGAAAAAGGTTTCCTCCTTCTTGTTGGCAAACAGGCATGGAATAAGAGCACTGGGGAAACGTTAGTGGCTTATTGGAGGAAATAGGTGGACGATAGTTTCCAAGAATACAGCAGACCCTGAGCCTCATCTGGCATTAATCATCACAGCTGCATTCAAGGCTATGGAAGCACAGAAATTTATATTAGCTGAGAAGGTGACGTACTGCACAAGCCACTGGAGCACAATACAGCCAGTCACAGAAGGCTTGGACTGCAGCTCTGTTGCTTATTCCCAGTCATCTCAGAACAGAGAAAATCATTATTAATTTGCTTTTAAATGTAGAAGAAAAGTGTTCTGTGAGGATCTTAGCAGATCTACTGACGTGGACAAAAGTCTACCACATCAGAAGAAAGATTCCCAGTGATTTAAGAGGACTATATTTGCTATTTAATTAAATGTACACTAAATTAACAGGTACTATTATTCTTTAGAATCTACAGCACAAAGAATAACAACTCCAACACAGATCTTATGCCACCTATCTGCATGGAGTCTCTCTATTATGCAAGAGCAAAGTTCTTTTATTGTAAAATAAATCGACCAAACCACAAACCCAGCATTTGTAAACCAAGGAAATATTTTTTTTTACTAAAACCCAGTAGAAATCCCTATCCACTTTAATGAAATCAATGAATGCTTTTAACTGCACAAGGTCTGAGTCTGTGAAAAAATTACCCCTGGATTATGTTTGAACATGCACAAAAAATCTGCAAATTTTGTGCTTCTTTATACCATAAATCACTCCTCCATAATAATGCCTTCCTGTCCAAGCACACTAATCAAATCTCTTTCCTGTCACTGGAATTATTACATTTTAACAAGCACAGGATTTAATCATCAGTGCAGGCTTTTCATGCATTTACTTCATTCAGGTCTTGACAGCAAACCTTTACTTGTGAGTTGTCCTTACAGTGGTGGTTTGATTGCCATTTTGACTACTCATGTAAGTAATACTTTCCCATTTCAGGCCTTTAATTAGCTGAATGCTTTCAGAGGTATTTCTACATACTGCATTTTCTCTGTGTATTAACCATGGTATCCTTTCTCCCTCCCTCATGTTAATGACTTGGGCAGATATGTATTTGTCTGATGTATCAATCACTTTCTCCTCACTTTCTACACATATAAAATCTTTCTTTGCTTCTCATGAATTTCAAGAAGCTTTTTTGATAGAAAAGACCTTGGCATCTGTATTGCATGTCACATAGGATATAATCTTTTGTGACTGAAATATAGGGCATTTCCCAGCTAAAACATTAGCCCATGTTGTCAAACTTGCCACTGCTTTGCTTCTTTGTCTTTCTGATGCCCTCTCTAGGCTTCTGCAGCTTGAAGGTCATCACTACATGCTCACAGGTCTCCATCAGCATCCAGGAGTGACTCCAGATATTGCTAAGGTGATTTCTTTAATTTAATGTAGCTGTTCATTGGCAGAATATTCTGCACCTGGGACTAACAATGGCTTTATGTAATATATTAACCTATTCCTGTTAGAGACACAGAGAGAGAAGGGAGAACGAATTTGTAAAGCTTGACCAAATTGTCTGAATAGACCCATTATTCAAATGTTCAACTTTCTATATAAACTCCGATGAACAATCAAAAGTTAAAACTCATTTGCAACACCAAGGCTCTCCTGCAGCCAAATGTTCATTTACAGTCTTTTTCTCCTGTGTCATATGCTGAAGGAAGTCCAAATTTACCAGATTTTACAAGGAAGTTATGTGAGGATTAAAAATCCATAGCAGAGCCAGAAGAGTGGTCACCCTACAGCTGCCTTCCCACAAAGACCAGAAATGTACTCCAGTGGACTTTGCAGGAAAGCAGCTGAGCGAGACACATGCAAATTAAATCCTGCTAACTCATTGTGATAACAGCAATATCTAAAGAAGGTTGAAATGGAAGCTGGGTGGGTAACTTATTAGGCTCAGCTGGATTAGTCAGGGCTTAGCTGTCATCATGCTTCACTTAGAGGCTGGAATGGCAACTAAAAGAAAGACAGTTTGACAAAGAAATTCCTGTCGTGCTCTGTTCCATTTCTCATTGACCCCCTGTGATACATCATTTTACAACAAATTCTGACATGTGATAGTAAATCTGAGCTCTCAAGCCCATCCAGGGACCATTCTCCCTCCTTCACCATCAGGGAAAACTAATTTGTTTGCTTATGAAATATTTATTTTATAATCAAGTGTTATCCACAGTTTCAGATACATTCAAACCCTATTGGAGGAAGGGACAGGGGATCCAGTTTTTCACATCCAGATATGACCCTGTGGATTTATCTCTACTGGACCAGGTTTCAGAAAGGGCTGTTTTTCCACAACCTTGAAATATTTTTTTTCCATGAAATTATAGACAAAAAGGCAGAAACTTAAAAGCAAAAAAACAAACAAACAAAAAAACTCCAACACTTTAGGTTTGCTCTTGGCTCATTTCTACAATGCCTGCCAGATTTTGTCTGCTTGATTGAGCAATAGCTACACATTTTTTGTAAGATCCCACAAATAATAAGGGGAATGGAATGTGTAGGACTCTTTTTTTCCTGACATGCAAAGGGCCAAAGAATATAAGGGAAAAAGGGATTTCAAATGAGGATTTTCAGAATTGTACCCAAACTCTAGACAATGCAAAGACAGTATCTAAGTAATGAAATTAATTTTCCAATGCGACTATTTCTATTTCACTACTGCTGCTGTTCCTAGTGAGGATTTGAGGTCATCTCAAGCAGACTGGTCAGTCCATACCCTCAGATCAGAAACAACTTCATCAAATTCCAAATCCACCCTTGGGTATTGCAGATCATATGGGAAACAAGATAATTGAATGTTCTGAGAACCCTAGAAGCTGATTCAAGCAACTGCCCTAGATAAGACTGATAGGTGAAACGAGGAGAGAGTTTTAGCCTTAACTCTGAATATCCTGGCATTCCCCATTCATACAGGCAATACTTCACTGGTTGACTGCAGCCTTGAGAATGCAGGGGGCAGTCTCAACAAATATTATGGGTCCTGTGATATTAAGGAACCTCCACTGGCTTGATGAATCAAGGATTTTCCACTTCATAAGCACCCTCAGTAGCACTAGGCATTTGTTCTCCCTCTCTAAATATCAGCAATTACAAGACAGGGGATAAAAAAAAAAAAAAAGCCAAGAAACAATATTTTGCTCTAGTTGTTACTTCTGTTTCACATGTGGACATCCTTCTGCCACTAATTGCAATTGTACCAGCAAAAGGCAGAGAGTTACATACCTAAACCACAAACTGTATGAGTGCAATGTCTGCACCCAACAGCAAAGGGTCCTTAGAGATGCCCTTCCCTCTTGTCAAGGTTGGCTTCAAAGAGCTCCCAGTAGTTCCTGAGGCACAGATACCTCATCCCACTCTAGGACTTTTTAAAAGGCATTGAAAAGCACAGCTGCATGAGGGAAAAAAGTTGACGACTGTCTTGCTAAAAGAAGAAAAACAGAGCAAACCACACTGCAACTGAAAGCCCTTCCCTGTCAATAAAGCAGTTTTACAGCAAAAGCATTTAATTTTATTTTGTTTTTCATTCATTGCTATCAAGTCCTAGCTGTCTTCAGGAAAAAAATGAATTTGACAGTTTCGTGTTGATTCTTACATTTCCCATTACTGACTCTTTTCATCTCTGTCCTAGAGCAAAAATACATTTCCCTTTTTAAGCTTTTGATGATAAAAATCTCATCTGTAACCTCATAAATGATCCTTTATTATCTATATTAATAATGAATAAATGTCTGTTGAATACCCCTGATCCTTTGCATTAATAGTGCCAGATGTATTATAGATAACCTTTTGATTTAACAGCACAAACTGTGAAACAATATTAAACCAGTAACGGACTGATCTTACTGGAGTCACTAAGGTCAGAATTATAAACATTTCCTTCATTTCTATTTGTAAATTGTCCCATTATGCAGCATCAGTCTCCATCACTTATTTTTGAGACAGGCACCACACCAGCTGTAGTCCTAGAAATAGAGTTCATAAATAATATCTTGAATAATTTTTTTCAACATTTCCGTCTCTTCCACTTCTCCTTCCTAATGCCTCCTGATGATCTTAATTAATAGAGCATTACTACATGAGCAGATCCACTTCCGCTTACTGCACCATCATTTAAAAATATGTTGCTCTCCTCTTTTCCCATTAGTCCTGTCAGAATCAGCCACAAACTTCACTCAATCATTTTTTGAGATGGCACTGAGAGAACTGCAGTTATCCCTGAACAAAGGGATGAAGCTCCCACTAGTTTAACACGGCTGCATCTCACAAGTTTGACTGCTTTCCTCTTACATACCCTTACATACTCTTCCTTTATGATCCCTTTAGAGAGGGTTGCTGCTTTGCACTGGTGGCCACAACATCTGAAAATCCATTTGTCTGTAAATCCAGATAAAGCCCTTCATAAATGTTCCCTTCCACGTGCTGTCCTGTGACTCCTGTTCCAACTTCAATGTCTCTAAGTGAAGAGGAAGAAGTGAAGTGATTTTTTCAATATTAGGGAAAAAAAAAAAAAAAAGATTCCCACTGAAGTCGAGTGGGAAATATCCTAGTTTTGTATTTATTTTAAGTGTGGCTTCTGTAATGGGTAGCTAAACACTGTTGAGGCTAAAGTACAGCAATTCTGCAGCAGTAACTACGCTGTCATCAGGCCAATTCCAACAAGACTAAAAAGCTCCAACTGGCCATGCAGAACTTTATTTCCAGGACAGGTGCCCTGGCAAAGTCACGGGACAAGTGTTAGTTGAAACACATGGTGGCAGACGAAGCTAGTCAGCCTTAGAGCTTTTATTCCCAGCTATTTGTTACCAAGTTTGCCTAAGAACCATTTTTACGAATACTTTTCTATCTATATCGCTGGGACAGACTTTATCCCCAGATACCTGGGGCTTTTGTAGAAGCATTAAAATAACATTTTTCAGTAGTAAACTCACTACCAATACAGTTCTATTAGCTCAAGGTCTACACATAACTAGTAGTACAGTGACCCCCTTGGTTCTGTTCAGGACTCTGCAATGGCTGGATTTTGCTGCCAATTTAACTATCAGGAAAATATTTCAAGGCTTGGACATGTCAAATGCAAAATTAGGCTTCGGAATTGACATCAAAATGAGTTGCAACAGTTCTCTTGAAATTTGAGACAGAAAACTCAATTGGTTTTGATACAGTAAAAGCGTATCAAGTACCAGTGATCAAGTAGGATGGCAAACATCAGAGCAAAAAAGCTCATTTCACAATTCCTGAGTTGTCCCACTGGGCAAGTTTTGACAACCCACCACCAAAACACCTTTCAAGGCTGTGCTTTTCAATTACATGTGTTGTAACAAACACTTTCTGCAAGGACTCGTCTCAGATTCTATCACTGGTGGAATTACCCAGGCACAACGAAGGGTTCTCAAACCTTTCTACAGACATGTTGTATGTAAGAAAGTAGCATGCTTCAGGCAGTTTAGCAATCTGTAGGCTGAAAAAAAATCCTTTTTCTGTCATCTTATAGCTGAATTTGGATTTGCATGTCAGTTCAAACCATGCTGGAAGCTGTGAGTGAAAACCTGATATCATTGAAGTCAACTGCAGTTTTGCTGCGGTTTCACACAAGCCAGCTGACAACTTATCAGATTCAGCTATTAGAAAGAAAGGCAAAGGTGGGTTTTGACAAATAACAAAAAGAAAAAAAAAAAGGTGAAGCTATTTAAATTAAATTGCTGAGATAATAATAGCAAGAGTTGACATTAAAATTTATGGTGTTTGTTATCGCTTCAAAGGCAAAAAATAAATACCTCTCTTCTCCCAGTGATGCAACATTATCATACATCAACTAATTCCATTTGATTCATGACTTTAATCCATAACAGTTATGGCTGTTAGGCAAGATCCACTTTAAAGGCCTAATCCAACAAACACCTGCATACTTAATCACTTCAGTCACAACCACAAGTATTTTCTGTCTTCCAGACTCTTTTTCATTACTACATGCATACGTCTGCCAGGAAAGGCACGTAAAACACATTTGGCCAAGTTCCTAGCTAATCTGGTCTGGAAAGGGACATGGCAATATTGTGATTCTGCATATCATCCCCTGACATCACTGGGTGGATCCTCCTTGAGCTGTTTTGGAGAACATCCAAGAGCAAAAGAATTAGATGGACTAATCTACAAAATGCCAAAATGAACCTGACTATAAAATCTTGGCTCAGTGGGTCCAATAGTGGTTTTGTTGCTGACTCAGAGTGGACTTGGAGGGTTTAGTTCAATAGCTGCAATTATCAGTATTTGTTATACATAAAGTGCACACTTTAGTAGTACCTAGTTTAAACATCTCTGTAATCTCCAAACCAGAGAAACAGATTTTCCAGTCTACACAGGTAATTAAAGAAGAGTCCAAAACAGATCTAATTTACTTAGGCTGAGTTCTGACAGGCAGATTTGTAAAAAAACACGTATTTATGCTGCATTCTTTCTTAACTGCATAACAAAACACTGCAGAGTTCATGGTTTGCTTTCTTGTTGAATGATAAATAGTGCCTCAAATTAAACATGATTGTTCCCTGTGAAACTAAACTACAGCTTCTTAAAGGCAGTAATGGCATTTCCTCTTTGTGTTGCTTTTCTCTCCATTTCCTGTTGATGAAAGCCACTGGCTGGATTGCCAGGTTTTGGTATTTCAGCTGGACTGATAGCATCAGGTATTTCATGCCTTGAACCTTTCCTTTGTCTTGACTGTTCTACATGGTAAATACTCATATGTCTGATTCTCTGTCTTTCTCTCTGATTCTCTGTATCTCTGACTTGATTCTATTTCTCTAAATTAACATGCATTTCTATTTAATGGCCCAGGCATCAGGGTTGTTAAAATACCTTCAAATCTGCTAATTTTTTTCTTCCTACTTGCCACTTTTATACTACTACAAATACTAGCAAATGTTGGTCTTAGTCTATCACTTCTTTTATGACTCTTCCTCACATTGATTAGCACCAGCTCTTGAAGGACTCCTGCCAAAGTCCCCTGCTGACATTCTTCAGATATTTCCTGACAAACTTGTAATCCACAACAGAACTGTTACTGAGAATCAACAGAATCCTCATTGTATCCTTTGACTCTAGAGAAGAGAAGCTGTAGTCTGAAACTTTTCTATCTTGACCACGTACAACTCTGTATTCTGGTTATAGAAGAAATAGAAATACGTTGTGAAAAAAGGGTTTGTGTTTCCAAAATCCAGATTACCTGTGATATGTTGAACAGACAATACTTCCTGTAGAGACACTGTCACAGTGTGAGATAGGGTAATAAAATAATAGAAAATTAAATAGCAGCTGTTGAGATGTAGAGTTTTAGCTCAGATGATTTCAATGTTGGACAAACTTTAATTCTCAGTGTGGAGCCCAACAAAATAGTTTTGCAGGAGAGATATACAAGAGAGATTAAGCATGAAATACTCATATACTAAAATCCATAGGCTTGCAGCTGATTTATGAGAACAACAATAACTGCCTTCATGCAAAGATATAAACAACCAGATGCAGAATTCCCTGACTTATTTTCTATCCCTAAACTTCTTCTCATGCTGCAACACTGCAAACAAAGTTACAGTAAACTGGATTTAATCCATTCTTCCTCTAATTTATTGCATTGCTCCTTACCCATAAGAACAGAAGCCTGTTGGTACATAGCATCTTTTGCCTCTTTGAACAGGTGAAAGTAAGATTTGCTTCTGAACACGGAAAAATCAACCTGTAAAATTTACATATGTTAGTCATCAGAATCTGACAGATTTTTGAGTATTGCGAAATAGTTGTTGAGGTTCTGTCCAAATGAAAATGCCCCAGCCCATCCTTAGGAGCACTTTATATTAGAATGAAATCCCACAATTGGCAATGAATAAATCAGAAAAGAGTCATTTTTCTGTTCTGACACTGTCACACAAAGAATAACACACAACGTTTTTCCCAAAGTAAGTAGAAGCAAGATGACATTCTCTTACAGCTATGGGACAATTCAAGACAGCATGCCATTAGTGATGACTGATAACAAAATGTTCCAGGCCCTTTTTCTTCTTGTTTTGGGGGAACTTAACACTTTTTCTGCGCTGAACAAGCACATTTTCTGTCCACGCTCCAATAAACACATGGAGTATCTTTTTTAGCCTCCTTCACAGTCCTCACCCTTTCCAGTTCTTCTGTCAGCCTGGAATATTATTTCAACCATCTTCAAAGAGGTCATCAGGGCAGTAGGAGTCGGGGAAGAATGTGGGGGAGGGAGGAGAAGCAGTGAAATAAGTGAGTGCAATAATTGTTCTTTGATGAAGAAAAAGGTAGAAGAAAAAATGCCCAGCTTCATCAGTAATGCAGGCCCTGCCATCCCCAGATGTTACAGAAGCATTAGAATTGCTCCCTGCAAGAAAAATTGGATTAGTCACAATCTTGTCGACTAATGGGCACACTCTGTGATCTTTAGAGCTTCATTTACTGGGTTAATAGTGCTTTGCCTGAGTTCCTTTGCAATAGGGAAAAAAAAAAGGCTGTAAGAAGAAATATTCTGGGTGCAGTCCACAGCCACTGACACGAGTAATATCATATTCATCACAGACAGACCTCGTATCTCATTACTACTGAAGAGTTTGCCCCCAAGGCATTTGAGCTCAGTCAGGCCAGGCCCCTCATGTGGAACCGTTCAGGTATATTGTGAAATGATTTAATGCGATAATAATGTCCACTTTGTGAGATAGATTATGTTTTTTATAGTGGCTGATGGTTAATGAATGATACATTAGCAAACATCACTAAAACATTATTGAGAAAATGCAGATATGAGATAGTAACTCCCTCATTCCCCACCCCTGCTCTCTCCCAGATGCATAAAAATGAGAAGCAGAACTTACAGAAAGCAGAAAACTTGACACTTTTGTGATGCTACCACCTTGCACCGTCTCTCTCCTGCTTGCTCATTCTCTAGAGAAGGGGCCAAAGAGGTATTTTCAAATGTTGTAAACACAAACTGAAATATCTCTTCTTAAATCAAATGAGAATCAATGAAAGTGCAAACCTGAAAAATACATTATATGTTGACCCAGTTTATTAGATGAAACCGTTTACTCTGATTTGATTTATCTGGCAATACACTGCTCAGCTGTGAAATGAGATAAGAAGAGCCTATTCACCTTATTTACAATATTATAGTGACTCCCGCTAGCACCACTAGCAGTTAAGGATCTGTCAGCAATTCCATTACAAACACCATTTTTTTAGGGTCTGTAACATGACTGTAGACTCATGCTTAGTTTGAACATGGCAATCCAAAACCTATGGATTCAATTAAAATCTCCTATTGAGTTCAATGGATTTTGGATTAATGAAGCACAATATTAAAAATGTGGAAATCTCTAGGTAATTTTCTATGTTTTTAGTCATTATTGTTGTGCCTTGGGAAGAAATACTAAGAGGGTCATATCCCCTGATAGAACAACTCTACTGAGGTCAATGGACTGACAGTGATTTACACCACCTGAAAACCTGCCCATTCCGTCAGGGTTATACACTTGGCAGAGGTGAATCATACCAAGGAGTTCTTTTTAGCTTCTTTTTTTTTTGTATTATGTTGCATTTCTGTGTTATTTAGCTTACACACATTTCTAAAACCTCTTTGTCTCCTTAACAAGGGAGGAATTTGTCCCACAGCCTTCCAATGGGAGTTACTCAACTCACAGTCTAGAATTCATATTGCTCTTTTCCCATAAACCTTCTGAAATGGTTTCTGACCCGTTGTTTTCTCTCAAAAAGAAAAGATGCTTTCAGTTCCAGGATTTTGCTCTTTTGCTTGTTTTAAAATTGAAGCTTCCAAAGAAGAGTGTTCTGGTTTCATTCATTTTAATTTGTGAATGTCTTAACAGCTTAAAAATCATAAATGTGACTGAGAAGAAGAAGTAGGGAAGACTACAGAAGGAGCATCTTCTGAGGTCAAACAGTACCTGATGAACTCGATTACACGGTCACAAAATGGGTTTTACCCCTTTCACAGACAATGTAGGTAAACACTTATCAGCAGCATCTCCCAGAAACACCCAGTTAGATAAAATAAAGGCCTTTGCTGCTCTGGATTTCATTTGATTTGCACTTGTGTGACTGAATAGGCTGGATCAGACCAGTTGGGACACTTCCTCCTTATTTTGTAAAACAAAGCAAACTGCATTTTAAAACATAGGTGTAGCTCTTTAACAATGTTCATTCTACATCATGGGTGCTGCAGGGAAATTTGAGAGTTAAAAAAAAAACCAGAAATTTCAATAACCTAAGAGTGTAAGAAAGAACAGTAAGTCCATTCGTGGCCTCACAGCCACACTCACAAATTCTTCCCAAGTTCACAAGGAAAGGTGTAACTACAGGCACTTGTGGCTGTGCTTGTGGGAGCAGTCAGGGAGAGAAGATACACCCTCCATCAGAGAACTGAACATACACAGGTTCCTGCAGATATTTGCGAGGGAGAAAGAATGGTGACAGCTGCGAAAAAGAGCCCTATCCCACCACCCAAGCCAGCCCAGACCCTGGCTGCTGCCGTGAATCTTGTCAGCAGCCACCTCTGCCAGAGGGGAGCCCTGTGGAGAAGCAGCAGCAGTGAGAAGTAGCTCACCAAGGAGTGACAGGTGTCTCCCAGGGGGCTGTGGGGAATGTAGCAGCCCCCTTTGGTGAGTGTCTCTAGGAGTCACAGTGGGAAACACAGATATTGAGCCTTTTCTCCCCTCCAAAGGGTATGTGGACTCACTGTGTTGAAGGGCATATGGCAGAGTTTGCTCCTTTGAAGTGGGCTCTGGCAGGAGAAAGCTCAGGATCTGGCAGGGCATGATCCTGTGCTGTTCTCAGCAGGACCTGCCTGGGAGGGAATAGTAGCAGGAATCAGCCCCAGTGTTGGCCATGATCTGCAATCAGACATCAAGCTCATGTTGGTGAGATATTTACATTGTTTTAATTGCTTAAGCAAAGGTTTAGTAGATTTTCTTTTTTGGCTGTCTGTATTTGTAATGGTCTGAAACTTAGACTATCAATACTACTTAACTTCATCCCTTCTGCTATGTAGGCTCCAGCACATGTGAACTCTGTGCACTGCCAAAAAAAATTTGCAGAATAACCTGATTGTATGCTTAGGCAGAAATCCATATTTTCTACTTGGACTTAGCATCTTATTAGTCATTGCTGCAGTGATGGTGTCTTATTTGTGATGGGTTTGTCGCCTCGGTCTTTTATGAAATGTTCAGAAATAACATGTACAGTGGTTTTATATATTCTGTTCTGGTTTTACACTGCCTACTATGGTCAGAATCAGAGGCAAACACAATGCTCTTATACAAAACCCTCCCTTGGTCCTACCAGTGCAACCAAAGTTTTACTCTGTCTTCATGAATTGCAGGTTAAACCTATAGAGCATATAAATATTGAAGGCAAATGTGACCTATCTAGGTTACCTTATTGTGATGGAGAGCTACTAAATGATGGACTAGCTAAGAAAAACAAAATAACTTGTACTCCTTTCATTTTATCAGAAGAATAGAATACATGTAACACAGGGGTTTTAAGATTATGTGTTGGAACATATAGAAAATATGCCATATTAAAACTCATAAATGTGTGGGCTTTTCCACCATGGCAAGCAGCACAACCTACCCTCTTCAAAGAAAGGCAATAATGACTTGAAAAATATTCAGAATATCTGGAAATTGGAATGTATCTGAAATTAGTCCTCTGAAATTATAAATAGCCAGAAAACATGAGAAATTCGTGATTTATTCTTTCACTATATAACACGACCAAAAATAAGGATTTCTTTTTTCCTTCTTTCTGCAGCCATCACAGGGAGAGCTTTGGAATGAGACAAGGATCTCTGTTAGTGACAGGACACAGTGGGCAGACAGTAGAGGCCAGAAATGCATGAGCAGAGATGTTTTTTAACAAGTTTTTTAAAAATGGGATTCTTTCTTGTCAAATATGGACACTGATTTTTGTCAACCTTTTCACTGACACTGCGTATCATTAATCATTTGAATCAGGCATTTCCTTATTTTTAGGTCGAGTTGTGGATTTGTCTTAGTTAACGATGTAGGAAACTAGTTTTTAAGTCTCATAATAATATTTGCCTTATTCTTCAAGTGAAACTATATGAGAAATTAATGGTATACATGCACATTGAATCTAAGTGCTTTCATAAACATCTCAGAGTATTTCTGGCACTTAACTTTCTGTGACTGTTATTCTGGCAAATACATTTTGTGAAGCATGATTATTCTTTTCCTTTATTTCCCCAAAGATATTGATATGCATATGTAGAGAAGTGGAATCCAACTTGGTGCCACCAATGGAAACAGTGACATGTTGAAAACCTGCCTGAGAACTCAGAGAACTGTCTCAGCTCAAGGGGGTTGGAGTTACCATGGAAATCCCAGTGCTACCCCTGTTTTTTGTAATACCTCAAAGCCCTGCTCGTGGTTTAACACCACACTCCATTTGAGACCAAACACCCATATATCAGAAAAAACTCTGCCTCAATTTGTAAAATGAATGTAAAGCAAGAAGTAAAACTGAGAAACACACAGGTTAGAGAGCACAAGAATTTGATAGCATAATAGGATTCATTTGAGGAATATTCTTTCTTTCCACTGCTGGTAGAGGTGTGAGAATGGCATTTTGATATCTATAAATTCAGGATCAGTCAACAGGAAGTAGCAAAATAAGTCTGCACGCTTCATAACCTGGAGAAATTTACAACCAGACATACGTGATGTTTGCATTGTACACAGTGAAGTGCTTTAGTTTGTCTGTTTTCCAAAATTTACTATAACATCATTAATCCTTAGAAATCCCCTGCCTATTTAGAATAAACAAGGAGAAACAGGACGATGCTTTATTCTCAAGATTCTAAACATAAGCAGGTCAGTGAATCATTATTTCTTTTAGAAAGGTATAAAAGTTGAGGTGCTTTTCCTGCCTTTCATTTGCTTGTTTGACCATTTTCTGTTGTCTCCAGGTGTTTAGTGTTATCCTGTGCTTTACAAGATGACAGGAAGGGGAGGATGCTTCTAAATAATATGTTGCCCTGACTTCATAAGGCTTGTTTTGTCTGGCAAATGAATTATGTAAACCTTCTCCACCCGAAACTGTTTCAAGTCAATTAATTGTTGTAATTACTTAAGATTTCTTTTTAATGAATATGACTCTCCAGGGATTTGATGATATCCTGTCATCTGTAGGCCTGATAAATGAAATGTGATTTGTGGCTTGCTGCAAACTGAACCCTTGTACTTGAACAATGTCTCTCTTTCCTATGTGCTCATTAATGGGAAGAAATGCCCTTGATGGAATTAGGAGCATTTGCTCTAGTTGGTCCCTGGTAAGAATGGATAGTATAGGCAAATAAATTTTGGCTTTTTACTCCTTTTGTTCTCTCTTCCTTTAAATGCAGGTCTTGTTAACACATTGACAATGACTCAGACCAAACACATGACCCCAGTGAGGTTACCCATTGTAACTGAGACTAGCTTAGCTGTTCCATCTCTCATCAACATTAGGTGCACTGAAATGTGAAAGATTAGCAGAGCAGAAGGAGACCAATGACGTATGATGGCGGTTTTTATTATCTTATCATTTGTACAGCCAACACTTTGCAATCAGAACAGCCAAATTTGCCTGGCTAGGCACCTTCCCTTTGTGTTTGTGCAATGCTCAGCTTCCAGTGCTTCTCAAGAAAATCAGAGCAATCTCAAGCAGCATGACAAAGAACCATGAAGTCTGCACTGAGTTCCTACAAACAGTGAGAGTGCTTATACATCAGTTTCAACAAACCTATTTTCCCCTACATAATACACTCTAATCACTAATGCTAGGAAGGTACAGAGCAGGTGGGTTTTCCTGATTTAAATTCCATTGGTAAAAAGGGGATTACTGCTTTTATTGCAAGACCTTTCCTGAATATCATGTGAGTACATTAAACATCATAAAATACATAGCAAAATGCAGTGTCTTTGACACGGTTTGGAATATAAGGACAATGAATTATTGAGTATTACAAGCAAAGATCACTTTGATCTGTATGCAATCAAAAGAGGGTGCCTCAGGTATGTGTGGCTGCCTAAATCTGGCAGTCATGGGTAGTGTGCAAAAGAGGCAGAATCCCTGACAGTGGAAGAAAATTAACAAACAGAAGAAACTGCTCCATGTATTAGTTATTTATGAAAAACAAGTGCGTGTGAAGGATAGGGAGCTGAAAATTGTGAGGAAAGAGCTACAAGGAAGCACCACACCAGTGTCTAGGTGGAAGATACCATGCAAAGGAAGAAAACATGACATTTTCACAGAAAAGGAGCATGCACTTTGCAGGTCAAAATCCAGGAATGGTTGCAATGGCTTAAACAAAATTACATTGAACCCTGAATCTTTCCTCAAACCTTAAACCCACTTCTTTGTGCTGGCATTATGGATACTGTTCTACTCTTCCCCTTCGCTGCCATCATGCTGTCTTTCTTTCTGGGCTGCAGGAGCCATAGGCAAGGATACAGATGTACAAAAAAGTGCAAGGAACTGGTTTTCCTGGCTTGATGGGCCCAGCTGAAAAAGCAGTATCTGGAAGTATTATGAAACTGATTGTCTTTGGCACAGTAATTGGATGGAAGACATTCAGATCACCTTTGATTAGATGAACTTTTGAAACTACTGAGATTTATCCGTGCACGGATCTTATTCTCAGAGGACTCAAGAGAAAGTGTCCCATTAACTTAATGAATCAGGCCGCAAGAGAACAACTGCTCTTGAAGTCAGAATGAGAGATTTCCCATCAGTGGCACGAATTCTGCCAATAAAAGCAACAGGATTTCTCAAGTGGAATGAGATTAGAATATGTCTCCCCTGATTTTTAGTAGTTAAATGATTGACTATCCTGTAATAGGCTAATTATTAGATTTCCCTTCAATTTTTGTGTTGCAGGAAGGAATGAAAGCTTTCTTTCTCTACCTAGATTCTGTGGCAGGGTTTCTTTGATGCCATTGCAAAGTCTTGACCTTTGAAAGGTGGCATGGTGCATTCATCTTTCCCAACCTCATCTGCCTTCAGCAAGGTGTCCCCAGCTTTGGAACTTCTGGCAATTTGACAAAGGCATCTTCCCACATGTCAGTTCTTGTTATCCACTCTGTCTTCTTCACATATGACACAGATGTCAGCTCTCATTTTTTCACTGCTTGCTTTGTTTGTCCCTTCACAGGTGGGAGATTCCACATCTTTTTTGAACCATTTCCAGGATGGTTCTTATTTTCCTGCACTGGCCTTTCTTGACAACTTAAAAGATCCCTTTTGTCACTGATGGTTTGTAGTCCTTCACAAAGAAAAACACCTTTTTAGAGCCTCTGTTAGCTTGCCATAGTAAGTATTTCAGTGCCTTCTTTACAAATTATACTCTTCCAGCTAAGTAGATAAGTGATTGCTAAATATTTTTGACATAATGCATATGGAATTTGCTCACCTCAGAGTGCTTGTTTTAGTAACAGCAATGAATACTTTTATAGCTTCTCTTGTAAAACATTTCCAGCACGGTTTGTTTCATCAGTATAAAATTGTGTTATTGTTATATATTAACATCCTGATTTTACAGAAGGAAAACTAACACCCACCTCCCACACTCTAGTTTAGACTGTTTGACTGCAGGATTCTGAGTAAGTGGTGTTATTTGTGACGGGACATGGACAGATCCCCACCTTAAATCTCATCTGGAAGTGAAACAGCAGGAAACAGAGATTATGGAAACATATTCTTGTCAGTCTGTCCTTCCTAAAGCCCAGGAGCATCTGACTGTGCTCCGGTAGCTGCTCAGTGGTCTTGAAAGTTGGTGGTTCTAGGGAAAACAACTTACAAGGAATAGCTGTTGCCTGCCAAGTGCTCCTAAAGGCTGAAAGAAAATAAAAAATGTTGCTCTCCCTGTTCCTCATATGTTTGGACGTCTGCAGTGGAGAGTTCAGAAGGAGCTGAGACAGGCACTGTTCAAATTGCATATGATGGCTGCACATGCTTAACTGCTTACCTGAGGTGATGGCATTAAGAAAATGATAGTCATTTAAATGAATCTTAAACGTTGTTTCTCCTTTCATGTGTGACTTTTTGCACTACATCACATTTTTAAATATAGCTTACATTAAATTGATATCAAAATTATGCCATAAATGAGAAGCAGATAATAAAGGCACCCCATTGCTGAGGTGTCTTCCTGTGTAACACTAGACTATTTTGGAACACATACTAATAAAATGGTCTTTTCTGGAAAGTTTGGGATTTTTATTACAAGTTTAGTCATTTTTTTCTTAGTTTCTTTGTTCCAGGTCCACTTGAGCAGTTGCAAGCACAAAGCAGTGTAAATAGCCATGTCTGTCTCACCTTTCAGGGTTCTTTTAATGCAAGTCCACACAGATTGTTTAGGCAATGACTTCTGTCAAATGGAATCCATTACCTTCTTTTTATGTAAAGCTTATAGGGACACTGTGTGTTCTCAAAGTTAAAAATATTTTTCAATAACTGGCTAAATGACAAACAAGAGATAGCTGAAATTGTAGCATTAATTTATATCCCAATATTCTTGGAGTTGCCAAACAGATGAATGTGTCACCCTGAATTAGAACATGATTCAAATGAAAAATTCGGAAGAATGAGCAGCCTCAACTTGAAAGAAAGTTAACTGACATTTTCAAATAAGAGGTATTAGAAGTCTTTAGAATGCTCTTCTCCATATCAGACGGTTTCCAGTTACAAAATAAAGGTTGTAATATTTTATTATTGTAAGCGGAATGCATGCTTTCAAAAATTGCCTATAGGCACATACTTTTATGCTACACAGTAAACACTTTAAACTGTGTCTCAATAATAAGAACATTAAGAGCCACCCATTTACATTTGATATGCTCTTCCCTGTTATTTATGTGAACGTTGTAACAATGCCTACTTCAGAGGTGTAATATAGACATTTATTAATTGATGTTTTGTCAGGTTTCCACAGTGCTAAAATGCAAAGCATTTATGTATGTATGTCTGCATATATATTATATATATGCACGTATATATATGCAAATAATTCTGTGAATGTATTATTCTGGCTGTTCTAAATCTTTCTTCACTCTTTGCTCCCTGCATCAAAACCTTATTTTAAAAATCATTGGTACTGAAAGTGTGAAATACAGTCAGCTATTTGAATATCTATAAATCAGCCATCTGTGATACACACTGTAACAAGGAAAAAGGAATCAAGTTTGCCAGTAAATGCTACTCTGATATCCAATTTTTAATATAATGTATTGCTAAGGGTGTGTTATAAAAAGTTTCATGACTCTAAAAGAGCAAATAAGTTATTTCTCTCTTTACTAAGTGCACTGTATGTGGTGATTTAGTGCAGTCTGAATTTTGATTTTTTATTTCTGTGGTAATTACATTCATCTCAAGGAAGTTCACTCTGTTCTTTTGGAGATGTTAATTGCATTGCACAATACTTTAATCAACAAAGCAAAAAAGCCATGTAAATTGATATATTCTGAACAACCAGATCACTTGAGGGGACAAAGGACAACGGGTTCTCTCAGCTAGTGTTGTAACCTTCACACCAGTTTATCTGGAAATAGGTTTTAAGGAAAAGCATGGCCGAGATCTTTAGGAGTGTGTGTGCTTCTAAACAGGGTTTTACTTGCTGTTTTGATCTCTCACACACTGCACACCCCAATTTAGAGTTCATGAAGCAGGAGGGAAGTAGGACACTGCAATGCAGAATTGCACAAACCTTCATGTTGAAAGGTTCTCCCAAAATACAAGAAACACACTGTGATGGCACCTGTCCTAGCACACTGGATGTGTGCAGCAGTTGCAAAATAGAGTGAAATACAGACTCTGAGTGACCAAAAAGTACATCAGGAAAGATCCCTCCTAAAGAAGGTAAAATGAGTTTTTAAGTTGAATACTACACTGGCTTTCTATGAATAAATCTCTCTGCATATCTGCACATAGCAGTTACATTTCCTCTCTGGATGTTCCTAGAGTGCAAGTCATGTATTCATTTCGAGTATGGACAGAGCTACTTGTATCACTTCAGGCACTTTGAGTATGTAGATATGCCTTTATCCAGCTCAAAGTAGAAATTAGAATACACATTCCTGTTGGGCTTTGTTTTTTTACTAAATGCAATTTTTTCAGGAGTTTCTTTCTATCAGCTTCATTTTGTAAAGAAGATATACACCCAGATGAAAAGTAAGAAACATAACATCAGTTAGGGGAAAATTAAATCAAATTATGCCACATAATATCACAGAATATGCTGAGTTGGAAGGGACTCACAAGGATCATTGAGTTCAGCTATCAAATACAATGAAAAAAGAAATGTTTCCCTTGGTTTTGGTTTTGTTTTCTATCAATCTGAGTTTGTTGTCTCTATAGTTCTTTCTCACCTCAACCATTTCTTCCTCTGCAAAGGGAAGAGGGAGCAGAATATACAAAAGAAAAGAAAAGCAGTTTATGTCATTGGATTTTTTTTTTTTAAACTTGATAAAGAATTTAAAGGGAAATGTTACTAAAGTTCTGTGCAGTGTTGCTTGGCATAATTGGATTGGCTAAAGAACTGATTAATTATTTATTTAAAGTGCCTTTTACTGTTTTATGATCTGCATCAGTCCATTATATATCATAATTAGATGTAGAATAAATAAAATCTAACAATCAGGTTACGTAAAGAACTGTGCTTGTACTGATTTAAAGCACATTTAGTGTTTCCCCAGGGAAACCAAGCAAAGGTGAATGTTTGGGAAGTTAGAAGGTATTTGTGCCTGGCAAAATAAGTCATCCAGAAAAACGTGGATATTGGTGAAATATTTGTATGGGGAAGTGATGGCTGAAACCACTGCACAGTCAAGAAAAAATCATTTTAGTCAGTCTAATTCTATAAATGCTGATTCCAGAAGACTGGCAAGGAGCAAGGATATATCATAATAACACTGCCAACAGTCTTGGAAGAGGGCTACTAAAATAATTAAAGCATCTTAAAAATAACTCAGCTTAAAGTAATAATAATAATAATTAATTTTTAGATACTTTTTATTAACTTAGTAGGTTACAAGCTGGTAGGAATTTAATTCATGTTTTCAGGTGGGTTTTTTGCATCTGCGAAGAAACATTTAAGAAAAGCTATTGAATGGAAGATTTTTACTAAATCTGTGTGTAGGTAGGAGCTTGCTCAAGAAGGCTTCTTCTAAAGAAGAACTTGTCAAGACCGTGTACTCATACACATTTATAAAAAATACATGACACTCAAGCATGTTAACTTCTACCTTTGTATGGAAAAGAAGGAAAACAAAGGGCTTTTCAGAAACCTGGAGTTTTATTTCGGGAAGTAAACACAGGAATTTTCTAGTTCTACACGGTGTTGGCAGGTAGTAAATCTTCAAAAGAGTAGGAAATAGTTCCCATGCTACGGTCTTTGTATGGAATATACACATATGAGAAGCAGAAAGGTAACCTTTTAACTCTACAGTATTAAATCCCTTAATAGAAAAAAAAATTAAAGAGAGATGCCGAAAAAACTGGTCAGAATCAACACTTAAACACGCTCCTTAAGAATTCCTGTGTGCTCCGGAGTTCTTTTTCATCACCATAAGCCTCTCTGCTAGGTGTGAAACCATAAGCATATGAAAGCTTGTCATGCAGGTGTATTTCGTATACCTGCCACACTGTGAACTCCCCATGTCTCTGGCCCTGAGGAGAAGTTCTCTTTCCTTGCAGCAAGATTATGTTTTTAAAAGCTGACTTTTAAACCTCTTACTGAATTTTTTAATGGATTAAATTCATCATGTCACCAGCTGCTGTGCAGCTAATAGAGCCATAAAACACTGTATTAAAGGATTACCCATGCAAAATTTCCTCTTGTGCTAATGTGAATTTTAATACTTTTAACATTTAGTTGAGATGGGAATGTCCAAGAACAGCTTGTTCAATAGGTTGTTCTATAAAATTAAGTTCCTCAGCTCATCACAAATGCCAGGACTCCATTAAGCTAAAATTTTACAGAGAGACTAAGATGATTCACTGTATATAGCATTTGCAGGGAGGAAGGCAACATCTGCTTCTCCATTAATGCCATAAAACAAGGAAGTAAAACACACTTGAGCATTGTAACTTCGGGGAAACTGGGCTGAACAACGGAGAGCCCTCACTTCAAATGATTTGGAGGTCACTTCAAGCCATTATGGACACGGGGTGTGAGAAGAGAGGGAATATGATATCCCACTGTCTGAAGCAGGGTGACAACTGTAGGCCTTGTGTCTAGTCTCACATTAATGTAAAGCCAGAAGGAACTTCATGAAAGCAGGTTATTTAACTCCAATAGGAAGTGTGCGGGAGAGAAGGTGTAGTCATGCTTTCAAAAACAGGGAGTGAGACCTCTAGTTTTATTCTCATCTATAAACAGTAATTAACCAGGTAATGTTTATGTACCTGAAATCATGAAGTGACTGCAAATAAGACATAAAAGGTTGCAGTTTGAATTTCTTTCATCTGACAGCAACAAAATGGTCTTCTGGAGGGTGTCTCTCTGGAGTAGCTATAGGATTGGGAGTAGGATGCCTTTTCTGTCTATTAACACCTATTTTCTCCAGAAGGGGATAGTTTAATGGATTCCTGGTAGGCACTAGGAAGGTCCTCACCAAGCCTCTTCCCTGCTATCTCACCTGTAAGCATCACTTGTGGAAACCGTCATCATTAACTACATGCAATCCTAGTTTACTACTGGAATTAATACATAATTAAGCACTTGGGCCTTGCTCAGAATGTTTTTTCCTGCCATACACAACAGGATAAGCTTGAAGGAAGGGCAAAGAGCAGGCAAGAAATGGCACTCCCAGTCCATCAGCATCTGCACTGAGCATCACTCTTGATAATGCAGCATTGGGGCAGACAAGACTCAAAAATAAGGAAAACTAGGTTTTCTTGTGACTCAAGTAACGCTCAGACAAGAAGAACAGCCAGTAATGCAGTCAAATCATTTTTTTGTACTTTCAAATCATCACGTAAAAATCATTTCCTGCTTATGGAAGTTTGTCTGTGCACTGATCGTCTCAGTAGCTGGACTGACACCAGCCCAGACACCAAGCACCCTGGGAGAGAGGAAGGTTACTGCCCTCATCACCAGCTGATCCCAAAGTGGTCGGAGCCACTGCCCACCATCTCCTCCACAGAACCCTGGGTAGGTGTCTACATTTGATAATTTCCAGAAGAGGAGGAGTGTTGACACTCAGGAGTCTGATCAATGGGTGGATGAGGACAACAGGAACAGCCAGAGGATTTTAGGCTACATCTCCAAATGCTTTAAAAATGCAGCAATGGGCAGTTGACTGCCATTTAAAACAACATTTCCTAATAAGAAAGACTTTCCATATAGCAAGTACTTCATACTAGTGAATTGACAAAATTTTGTAGTAGTTATAGTAGTAGTAGTAATAGTGCTGGTAGTAAAGGTTTCTGATGCTCACTTTGGAATAAAAAAAAAAAAGTTATTTAAAATCCAACATAAGATTGGTAAGGAAGTTTTAATAGGAATATACTTGAGCTGCTGTTCCTTGCCCCAACTGAATTTTCTCCACAGCTCCATATTTTGTTCTTCATGTGTATTACTGTTCTGAGAGCCTGTCATTTCTTATCAGAATGAGAAAGGCTAAAGAGATAATATTTCAATAACATACTGGCCTGATCATAAAATAACTCAATGGAAATGTGTAACTGCCTCAGGCAGCACAGCAGGATAGTCAGCAGTCAGATGATTTCTATTCTGGGTTTCTTTTTTTATGGTTACATTTTCTGTTATATCAGACATACCCTCAAGTCTTAGTTATGCTTTTATTCAAAAGGAGAACCACAGCATAAAGACCTACAAAACTTATTATGATATATTACTGTAAAGAAATAAAAGTTGGTGCCACAGTAGCATATTGATAAGGACAGGCCTGCCACATTAATTGACCTTTTTTCCTCTCAACCACCAGGACTGAGGCCTAAGCATCTCAGTTGCTTAGCAACAGGGTCACTGCTTTCAGGCTTTAAAGGCACCAAACCCCCCTCCCCAAAAACAAAAATACAAAAAAAAAATAAAAAATAGCCAAACCCATAACAAAACCAACCAACCAAAAAAAAAACAAAACAAAAGTTAAGAAAAATCAGAAGATGTGATCTTATGAAGGCAGCAGAAAGCATATGTGGCAGAAGAAAGTATTATTTTTGTATTGTTTTCTTACCCTGTGCTGTTGATCACAGTGCATAGAGGGCAAAAGGGAAACCAGAGTCTAAAGTTTTATTGGTATGAACAAACAGCAAAATAGACTGAAACCACAGACACATGTTCCTGCTTGGTAGCAGTCCTGACAAAATGCTTTTGATTTTTAGAACATCCATAGATGTTTACAAATAATTCCTATGATTCTTCTATCTGCATAAAATATATGTATGCATACAAAATACTAAGTGACCCTGGATAACATGCTTATATTTTTAGGACAGCAGGGTGCAACAGAAAAGTTAAAGAAGGGTTCCTATTGTCTCAATTCTTTTTTAACATTTTATCATAAACATTAGTACTCACTGCTATGTTTAATGACAGGGCTTGAGGCAACACAACATCTCCTAAAGGTCAGCTCAGAGAAAAGTTTGTTTCTTCCCTCCTCAGCATGAAATACAGGAAAAAGTCAACACTTATTTTAAACTTTAATAAAGGCCATGGAACAAGAGGGCTTCTCTGTCAGAAAGCAAAATCTTTGTCCACGGGAGTAGCCAAATGTTCATTGCAGGTTTCTCCTGGAGAGGAACATTATTGCTGGAGTCATGAAATCTGTCTTTTATTCCCAAATAATCATCATCAAAAATAACAAATGGCCACATGAACTCCACTGTGTCTTAACACTAATCCTTTAAATTTGAGTTGGGAGGCTTCTGTTTTATCAGTGTTAATATAAATAACTGCATGGTTGTTGGTGAACAAAGTACTTAATGTAAAACAAAAGCCACTGCAGTTACAACTTCTTCTGAGTGGAAGAGAAGCAGCAGGTTCTGATGTCTGCTCTGTGGTCACTTCAGGACAGGGAATAGCCTGAAGTTGTCTCAGGGGAGGTTTAGCTTGGATATCAGAGAAAGGTCCTTCACCCAGAGGGTGGTTGGGCACTGGAACAGGCACCCCAGGGCAGCGGTCATGGCACCAGAGTTCAAGCAGTGTTTGGACAATGCTCTCAGGCACATGGTGTGACTCTTGGGAATGTCCTGTGCAGGGCCAGGAGTCGGACTTGATGATCCTTGTGTGTCCCTTCCAACTCAGTGACACCTTCCAACTCCCTTCTGTGACAACTGGCTCGCGTGTAAAAGTTCTGTGTAAGTGTGGCTCTCAATGGAAGTGACACAGAGAGGCAGGGAGAAGCATTAGTGTGAATATGATTATACAGCAGACAAAGCCTTCCTGCTGCTTCCTCCATCCAGGTGTCCTGCATAAACCTTCTCAGCAGAATCACTCCTTCACCTGTGCAGGTTGATCAGGTGTAAACACTCAGCAAAATGTGACTTCTAATATAAAGCCCTACTACGTTTCTGAGAAAGACCAGAGAAAAATCTATGGCATAGATATGTGAAAACATAGATACCTTTAAATGGTGATCAATGGTACCATGAACTATGCTAAGCCCCGATTTCAGTCCCAGCAGCTTCCAGAGTGGCGTGCTCACTTTTTAGTCTCAGTGGTAAACCTCTATAAAGTTCAGCAGGTTATTTGGCTCTGCAGATGTTTGTTTACCATGATGGTGAAAGCCTGAAAAGTCAGGGTGTATCACAGATGAACATCCTTCACTTTTCCTACTGATTTAAACCAATTCAGTGTTTTCACAGAAGTAGTTTTGAGGTGGCCTCTCAGAGAGGTGTCACATTTTAATCCTGTCTTATCCTGAAGAAGGAAAACAAAATATTTTCCCAGTCTCGGTGTTAACACACAGCAACAGGGTATTATTACTAATAACAGGTTAGAAATTCACATGATTTTTTACAGAGGAAAAGGTACATCTTGTTTTCCCCCATTTAGAAGGGAGAGTTCCATCATGCCTACTGCACGTCACCTGTTGCAAAAAGTCTCACAGAAACCATTTAAAAGAATTTATTTCTCTTAAATCAGTCCTTGGGTTGATTCTTCCAGGAATCTGAAGTACCACTGGGAGATTTCTGTCTACTAGATGAACTAAATCTGAGAATTAATTCTAAATATTTAAGTCAATATTTTTTCATCCTTTTTGTGCTTTCATTTTTTTCATGGGTTCAGTTTCTTCAGTTTCATTTTTAGAAATGGTTTTCATGGGCACACCCAGTGTAGTGCAGAGCATAAGGACATTCCACAAACATGTGTGTAAAGTTGTAGCAGTAATATCTCTGCCATCAGGCTACATTAGTATTTGAAACATAATATGCAATTAAACAACTGAAAAAATATTGAATGTACAAGCTAAGATTCACTAATGACTAATGGTAAAGCCTTTAACAATGGAATTTGATCAGGCAGCTTTTGTCATTTCATTCACTATTATTCTTCTTTGATTTTCTGTTTTGAGAAAAGGCATGGTGGGAACGAAAAAGGAAAAGAGCTTACAAATTTCAGGGTTCTTTGATTTCTGCACATGTGAATCCATATGCAGACAGTGACGAGGCACAGCCTGAAATTTGGCCACCCCAACCAAGGCCATTGAAGTCAAACTGTGAAACTTAAAAGAATAGTCACTATTGATAGAAACGTTTTAGAGGAACTTGGGCATTCAATGAATACTGAACTATTAAGGTACAAAAGAGCAGTGCATCTTTCCTCCACAAGTTAAAAAGCAAAGCATAAAAAAAGAAAATATTTTGCAAACTGTTGTACAAACCTAATTTTCTCAAATATTCACTCTCTAGCTAAATGAAAGCTACTTGCTATAGAACAAAAAAAATCTAGTGCTTTCCCATAACATGCCAAATATTGACCTTTTAAGTTCTGGCCTTTAAGCAACACTTGTTTAGCTCAACAATACGACTACTCTATGAGGAACACAAACCAAAAGAACTGAAGTACAGCAGTACCAAAGCTTCACATCTCTGTGAAAACCCTGTTAGTTTCCAAGTCTGTCAGGAAGAGACAAGTGTTGGAAGATTTTCTTGACCGATTCTAGATTTTTTATATAATTTGGAAATTATACAGGGGGGTCTTAGTTTCATTTGAAACAGCAGCTTAACAAAATCTACAAGTGCCCAAAACCATCAAAAAGAGATCTGAAACAAAAGTAAGTTTTCTGATGTAACCACAGTGAGTAAAGAAATGTTGGATTCCCAGTTTAGTCAAGAGGATAGTCAGCACCTGCACAGGTACATCAGATTCATTTTATATAGCAGCAGGTAACAATTTGCCTGCATTAATTTGATGTCAAAACTGCTTAAGAGAAATATTTTCCTCTGCCCAATCCCTTTGAGTGACTTTTTCTCTGGTAATCTTGCAAAAGGACTCAGTGGAAAGTTGCTGTGGTCATTCTTATTGCTCACAGAAAAAGCTGATTGAACTTTTTACCTTTTGGTTATGCTTTTGATCTGTAGCCCACATGATCTCATTAAGATCATATTATTTAGCTTAAACTTCACATACTTGACCATTTCTCACAGTAGCCCCGGGCTGGGTGCAGTGTAATATTGTTCGTGCCGGTTTCCTGGCATGGCAACATGTCATAAAGTATCTGCTGGGATATGACAGAAGAGGTAGGTTGGGGGATGGAAGACAGAATAAAGAGGCTCAGACACTTAAGAGAGATTGCAAGGAGAGGTCAGTGCCCATCAGATGGTAGGATACTGAATCCCAATTACTCAGGAATGCTCAGTGTGGGCTGACTGATGCAGACTGCAATAAATCTTATGGCAGGCATTAGGAACACCTGGTTTCAGACGAGAACGCTTTTCTTAGGTCCATCTAAATCAATCCTCTTTCTTCCCCTTGCCTGCACTGATCTCTATCTAGTGGGGGGAGGAAGGGCAAAAAACAACAGGCAGGTGATCTTATTATGGGTCTTGTCAGCCTCCCTAATGCAAAAGAGGTAACAGGCAGAAGGGACAAAAAGGAGAGGATTTAACCAGTGCAATAGTTCCTGTCATCTACCTCGCAATTTGAGAGGAACTTCTTTAACAACTGCCTTCAAATTGGCACTTGTCACAACACTGGATTTTGTCCAGCCCACACTGAGATGTCAGATGAGCTCGATGGTCATGAGTCCATCCATTAAAAGCTTTTAACATTGCTGACCTCCTGGATAGCTTGGGTCCATTGTTCTACCAGGAGACAAAGCAGGGAAGTAAACATAACTCAGCCACTGTCAGCTCTGTAGATCTAAATTAAAATAGTGATTTCAGAGAAACAAGTCCAGCCACACTCACTATGGTTCTACACTGCTTTGAAAAGACAAAACAGTAGCTCCCAAGTTATTTTTTTAATAAGGCCATGAGCATTACAATTGACTCTTTACAGATTTGTATCTTTTAATTTTGCTGTCTGAGAAGGGGTAAGCTCTGATTTAAGCCTTTTGTCTGAGCTGGAATACCAGTAGGATCTTTCTCTTCCAACCTACTCTCATAGAAGTTGCTTAATCTCTCAGAGGTCTCTACGGTTACATGAAATTCTGCTGATATTGGTTCATAGACTCAAAATTTATCAAGGAGAGAGAATGATATACACACTTGCACATGAAGAGATAGAAAATTATTCCATGAACTTGTCCCTTGGCAAGTAGCCTGAAAATCCAGCTACTGGTTGACAGCTGAGGTTTTGGTTTGGTGTGTTGCCCCCATTTTTAATTTCTAAGTTTTCTTTTCTCCTTCTTCTTAATTTTTTTCTTTCCCAAATATTTTTTTCTTTTCCCTTGAGATGGGGTCTTCCCTTTTGAAGAAGTCCCATGAGCTCCCCAGGGGAATTTCTCATGTAATAGGTAAACATATGATCCAGTTACAAAGAGGAAATGTATTCACAGCCTCATAGTGACTTAAATGTAATTGCCCCTGCACTGTTGTCTATCTGCATCCATTGCAAACAGGCATCCAGTTCTGACCCTGACAAACACAGCCATAAATTTCCATCATCAGAAAGGCCAACTTAAGGCCTTAAGTGAGGCGGTAAATAGAATAAAGTCTTCACACTTGCACTCAGTGGCACTTTGGAGCTTGCTGGCTTCTTCACTGCACCTTGTGAGTAGCCACTGCATTCCCAAGAGCTCCAGGCAGGGTGCCCACTCCATGTGCCAGCCTGAGGCAGTGCAAGTGCCCACACTGTTGGCTGTGTGTAACAAAAGCACTGGAGAGTCTGCCACTTGGCATCATTTCAGTAATGGTTCTCACTGGGCTACCTCACTGATAATCTTCTCCCCCTCGTGTATGGAGCAGCAGCACAACTCAGTGCACTCAAAGCTACAGGAGCCACTGAAAAACTTCACACTAAATTAAGTACAATTAGCAGAGCAAACATCGCTACTGCTAGCCTCATAGTCTTGTAATTATTCTGACAGCACTTATTATTTGGGCCATTTCTCAAATCAGTGGTCTTTGTAAATGAATATCATCATAATTAAGTCCTTTTTCAAATAGAGTATCCCAGGGTACAGCGGAGAGTTGGAGACGAAGGGGTTAGATCTTCTAACTCAAATAAATGTTGCAGTCCCAGAAGGACAACTACAGAAAGAACCCATTACTTGGTTCTTCCTAACTAAATCAGTGTTACTGAATTTTTGAGTGCTATCTAAATGGCCCTGCAATACAGACTGCAGGAGAAAATATGGCTAGTGATGCAAACAGGCATGTGCCAGACTGCCCCTGCCCAGCAGCAGATCTCTCCTATGCGTTGGTTCTGATGGGTCTGTGGAACTCACTGTCACTACGGGATGATGGAACTGAAGTGCACAACCTTTCAAGCACAGCTCAAGGCAGATTTTCTCGCTGCTTGGTAGCCCCTGTTCAGTGCCCATTGTTGCCTAGGAAAGCACTCTGCACTTAGCCTTAGGCTTGTGTTTAACATCCCTCACCTAAAGAGTTGGCTGGAATAGGAGCCAGCCTGGCTAGGCTGAATGTTGGGTTTTAGTATCCGAACTGCATCAGTGGAACCACAGGGATACAATGCATTCTTAGGAGCACAGTTATCTTGAGATCAGATATGAGATGGGCTAGCTTTGTCAGCTTCTCAAATTCCTCCTGAAGCCAATGGGATCTGCCCGTCTTTGCAGCCTCTGGGAGCTTGTTTTAGTGTCCAAATATAAATGGAAGTGGCTGAATTCAAGCAAGGAGGGTCAAAAAACTGCAGCTAATACAGCTTAGAGTGTAATTATTTGAAAAAGTTCATCACCTTTCCTACTATTTACTGACTTAGCTGTGCTGAGTGACAAAGTGGTGGCAATTTGTTCCATTTTCAATAACTCCAAGAATAAGGGTGATCTGAGGACTCATCTGTTGAGAATATCAAAACAACTAAGTGTAAAGTGACTGGAAACGACAAGGTCTCATCTCAGAAATAAACCCCAACAACAAAAATATATACATTTGTGATAATTCTTTCTGCATAGCATGGATAAGTACCTGCAGTGATAAGGGGCAAACGGCCAAATAAAAACTGCAAGAAAAGATATCAAAGAATAATCCTCACAGTTAAAGTGTGTGGCTTTGACTCCTTAGTTCACGATTTACTACAACTGAAGGTTTTCTACGTACTTAAAGACCCGAGGCGTACAGAGTTCTAGACAAGGGAAGGCCAGATGCATTTCTGAGAGAGGAGGGGCCACTAGGTGGCACAAAAGTTGCCTAATTTAAGCAAATTCCCCGGGTTTGAGATTGAAAAAAGACACTTCAGGGGGTGAACTACGGCTTTTTAAATACAACATTGTGATGCAAACAGCAAAAGAAACTTTCTCAACTGATGTTTAGGAGGTGGAGATTCTTTAGGTCCATCCCGTACATTGTCAGATTAGAGTAGTTCTGCTATTGTTGTCTCCTCCTTCCAAAAAGAAAAAAAAAAAAAGAAAAAAAAGAAAAACAAACAAAAAAGCTGCTTTGCTTTTCAAAATAATTGATTCAACGTCACGAAAATAAAAACAATTCTGCAAAATAAGAAGAAAAAACTAAAACCAACATAATGCTTTGTATATTATAATCCAAAAATTGCATAGCCAGAAAAGGTTGACAGATTAATAGTACTAAAAGGTGAGAGTAAATATGATATGCTAAAAAAAGAAAATAATATTGTGCCTTTCTGTGCAGTACAGTCATCAGAAAGCTCTACTCGCAATTCACACTGACCTCAAGGATGTAGGATTATTTTTGAAAGAGGTGAGAATGGCATCAGGAAGAAAGAAAGAAGAAAAATACATGTGGTGGGAGATGTTTTAGCACTAAAAATTTATAACCTGAGAGGCAGTCAGCTATTGCAGAAGTCATCCTTACCAATGATATCTCAGAGGCACTTAAATATCACCCTCATTAACAGAACAGAAACAACTGATGACCAAACACTTCGGCCTCAGAGGACATGTAAGGAACATCCCAGAATTCATCTGACCCTCTGGACATACAGAATGTTGCACAATTCGCTGCTGGGGCTACCAACTGTCTGAGCAATGCTTTATACACTACATGAACACCCACAGAGTCATTCTGGTCAAGGAGAGTCAACTTCCAATCTGAAATCAGTTTTAATGAGAAGACTTTGATGGGCATTATGTCAGCTTCTTTCAACCTTGGCTTTTTGATTGACTGCTGAGGACTGTCCTTTAGATGATAACAAGGATGCTGTCAGTCCTGCACAGATAGCTTGCACCAGGTTTGAATGCAAAAGCAAGTAGTGTGTATATCACACACAAATCAGAATGAGTTTCAGCTACAACTAATTTCACTGTAGGTACTATTTAAAAACCGATTATGGATGACACCATGACAATTAGTTGCTCCTTTTGAGATGAACTATGGGCCTAATCACAAAAGTGTAGCTCTTGAGATCAGCAGTGTGCTAGGCAGAGCCTAGTGTGATCCTATTGCCATCACTAGCGTTGATTAGAGTAGCTTGTGAAATGATAATTTGAAATAAAGAAGAAAATGTTTATTTTCTGCATTTCTTAGGCAATTTTCAGAAGGGTTTTCAGAAGCACTTCGGTGCTCTGTCTTTGTTTCCCAAACCTCAGTTTAAAAGGGAATTGCAACAGACAAGGAGTTGTGTGTTTAAAACCCCGTGGCTTATGTTTTCCCACTGGGAAGGGAAGGTTAGCAAAATAAAAATTAATAGAATCAGAGTTGCCTTTTGTTTTTAAAATATTTTTAAAGAG